>OX104128.1:27017655-27621993 GCA_944470555.2 Heterobilharzia americana
CTAAATAACTCGATAATCTTCATTTTTTTGAGAAATTTGTCCAGTTTCTATGAGTCCATTTTTGATTCCATCCCTGACATCACTATTACGATCCAACGCTATGGATAACGATACAACGCTCCGAGACGGTGCGATTAACTATAGAACAATGACCTCTCAACTCGATATTCCGCTGACACCAGAAGACGATGGGATTGAAAGTTTATTCACTCCAACCGAATCATAATAGGTGAAAACTTAGTCGTTTATGTATTCTTAGATGACCTTGGCCAGAGGAAACAAAATAGTACACTCAAAATGTAAAATGGACCAATCAGCGTTTAGTGTCCTAAGCTGCGGTAAAAATAGGCAACATAGCATGGTGCGAAAATGGGGCTTACCATATTGTTAGTTTTCTTGGGGGCTGGCCATCCCTAACCAGTACCAGATATGATTACGAAGAATCCCAGCAACTATTCAACAAGTGCTCGCATTTGGTGACGACAATATCAACATCGATAGACTTGCTGTAACCACGGATAGCATTCACGAAAGAACTGTTTCTTGCATTGTCACCACATAGGACTATGACCCTCAAGTCAGAATGTAGCATTAAAGGAAAAAGTCAGCTTCCTAATTGACCAGATGTCATTATTAACAACAAACCACAGGTGTAATCGTAGCAGAAGTTCGTTGCGTCCACACAGATCGTGCACACCTGGCCAGCCGAATGGATATCTGTTGGTATCATAAAAATATTGTGGTCGCGCACGCCGTTGTACCATGCAGTTTCAAGTATTCAGATAAACACTTTTCTGAGAAGCGGATAACTCTGCAATCTGTGATGACTTCTATCGCTGGTACTGACCAATCCAACAGTCGTTTATTCTGTGCAACAGATAAAAATGCTGGCATTAAGTTTCTTGTAGACACGGCAGCTGAAGTAAGCGTCATTCCTCCCAACGACTATGAACGTTGCAGTCCCAATCTGGCTTTATCGCTACAGGCCATAAATCCAGTATTGTTACTTATGGACAAAAACCACGACAGTGGATTTTGACCTTGGTATCTGCACTTGGTCATTTATACTAGCAGATGTACCACAAAGGATCATTGCAGTTGATTTCCTACGCTGCTGTGACTTGCTTGTTGATCCTAAGAGACAAACTGATTCGTTCAAATAGTACAAACTATGTTATTGGCACGGTCACGGACTCGATATCTACGAAGTTAGCAGTTACGCATGCAGTCACTTCTAATACTCAACACAAGAAAGGCATCAGAAACGAAGTTACCGATGGACTTCCACACATACACGTCAATAACGTGCTGAGCCCAGATATTGATTACCGACGCCTATCTAAGCTACAAAAGAATGACTTAGAATTGGAGAAATTAATATCTTCGACAACGACTTCCCTCGTTTTCTCTGAAGTTCAGTTTAGTAGTGTCAGAGTCATATGTGACACATCCACTGGAAAATTCCACCCATTTGATGCTAGCGCCATAAGACGCACCGTATTTAACAAGCTGCATAACTTATCGCACCTTGGAATCAGTGCCACGACTAAGCTGATTAACGAGAGATTTGTGGCCAAATGTAAATCATAACGTAAAACAGTGGACACGAACTTGTCTGAAATGTCAAAGAGTTGAAGTGAATCGTCACACCAACGCGCTCCACTTGGTTAATTTCCTACTCCTGCAACTAGATTTGACCATATCCACGTAGATTTAGGACCACTGCCTCCTTCCAACGGTTTCAACTATCTTTTTACATGCATAGATCGATTTACTCACTGGCCTGTTGCAATTTCACTACTCGAACTTTCAGCCAAAACAGTTGCCAAAGCGTTAGTGATCCAGTGGATATCGAAGTTTAGTATCCCTCCAGTCATCACTACTGGTCAAGGTGAACCGCTCACTGACTTGTTTAGCATCGAACACATACGCACGATAACATACCATCCTATTTGTAATGGTATGGTAAAACGCCTACACAGACAGCTTAAAGTAGCATTTACTGTTGTTCTGACTGACGATAACTGGTCTATCAAACTCCCTTTGGTATCACTTGTCGTTAGATCTACTTTAAAAAGAGATATTGGGTTTTGTGCCTCAGAGTTAGTCTACGGGGACAACATTACGATTACTAGGAGAATTTTTCACCACAGACACTACGCACAACAACTGAAGAAGCATATGAGGGAGTTAAAAATATCACTCTCACGAGGGCAACAACGACCATCACGTGTTCCATCTCAGCTAACCGATTGTACACACATTTTTGTCAGAAGAGATGGCATCCAGCGACCACTACAATCAGTTTATGCTGGTCTGTACAAAGTCTTAAGTCGAAGCCATAAAGTTGTTACAATTGAAATGTTCAACAAGGCAGATTCTGTTAGCATCGACGGAGCCAAGCCTGCCTTCACACAGAGACAACTAGCAACGACATCACATCCACGGAAACTGCAACAACTGAAACCCCTACAGAGAAATCTGGAAAAGTTACTAGATCAGGCAGAAGAGTTCAGTGGCCAAACCCTTGCGTACAGTTAATCATAATTTGATTATCCTTTCATTCAGACTATATTCACTGTATCGCACTGAATACAAGTTTGTTTTACACAGATATACGCTGTTAATACATACTCACATTTATTCATGTACAATCCTTCACACATTATTTTCATCTAAGACCTGCAGATCCCCAGTTTATCTTAATTTTTGCACATGCTTTCATTAGTTTTCATGATTACTAACTGTAACAGTTTCATAACTCATCAATCAAATTTGACAGTTTCTAAGTATCACATTTTAGTGCGTTATTACTGGACGTTCACCTTTCACTGTTTCTATCACAAGTACTTATTGTTTTATTCTTTCCGAATACTTAAATATCCTATCTCATTTCCGTGTTCTGGTGGAGGAATTATGCTGTATACCCCATGTAACTTTATTAAAATTTCCTGACGAATAAAAAATGTACCAATATTCTGTTGATATTTAAACTAATTTTGTTCATATACACTGGACAACGAACAACTTAATTAATTACACCTTTTCGAATCCTGTGGCGTCTGTCTTTTGGTTTACCTGTCGTTGACGTATGTTCGATTTGCGCGTGTTGGTTAGGATAAGGTCTGTAACATTCTGGTCAAGCACAGCTGATATCCGCTCGTGTTATCCGACTTATTTTGGAACGCATTCGCAACTAATACCGTTGCGTACACAGTAACCACAACAGTGGTCACCGGAGAAAGTCATTTCTAAAATAAAGAATTATAATTGGTTGTCTCAGGAGTTGCTAGGGTGGCTTTGGAAGTCACTCAGCTTTGACGCTTCAAAGAATAGAATCTAACGCTTTGCGTTTCTTCAGGTCTATTCCGTACTGACCAATCAGAAAAGCGAAACATAAGGACTCATCTCGCCCGCGCGAAATTGAACATACATTTCGGCGGTAGGAATTGGGTGCAGTGAATAAGGCCTGATGATCACTGTGTTGATCTGTGTGTAATGCGTGACAGCAGCGCTTGCGGGAGCCTAAAGAATAAATGATTCTTTAGTCATGAACCTTTTGGTTCCGGAAGACCTGAGGGTTTGAATATTGTTGATTGAGTTACGTGTAGCCATGAGTGTTAAAAAAGGACGCCTTGGTACGTAATAAATTGAAAACGGAAACTTACTTATGACAAGTTTCGATATCAGAATTTTCCCGAACCGTCGTTTGTTTTGCGTTGAAGACAACGGGTATAGCATGCTCAAGTTGGGTTGCAATAGCGTACCCATTGTACGACGGACAGAAACACCCATGTCAGGTTCCACAAGACAAGACAATTCCTGCGCCGCAGCTCTGTGATATTCGAAGTCAATCATCCCACGTTGAAACTCGTACATTTGTAGACCACTATCAATAGGCCACTTACCGGAGACTTTAATCTTCTCCGAAGAATCTAATGAAATAAGCTGCTTGTGCAAGGAACTTGTTTCAACCAAGCTTGCAATCATTTTCTTTAGTCGCCCAAAACGTCCATCGAAGTAACCAGGAGACTTTGGACTGGGTACATAAATCTCTGTTTGCACTTTAACATTCGTAGTGCAACCGTGCATGGGTAGTCGTAAATAACATTTCCCAGTGCTACTGACACGGTCAAACCGTTGCTTAGTTAAAGCCCAGCCTCACAAAGCGGTTGAAATTGTCGCTGTATCCCTCAAGAACTAATGAATGTCTACTGGTTTACATGGATCTGAATAGATACCTACTAAAACAATGTCACCAACCTTAGGCGCTGTTAGTCTTCCCAATATCGGCCGCATTTAGAAGTAGGAGTTCATGAACAGTTGTGCGCCATCTACACTCAACTGCAACATCAAAGGTTTTTGGGTCAAAGATACTTGTTGCTTCCTTAGCTGATTTTGAAGCTGATGACGAAGAGCAATATGAACGTAGGTACCAGTCTCTATTGATTTCTTTACAGAGTGACTCGGTATTCTGGTCACTGTTCGCGGATCTACTGGAATTTCAAGTTGAAATGGACGAAGCTCTTCAAGCACCAATACGTGCATCAGTTTGATTCATCTCCTTTAGATAGACGATGTTTCGGATGGCATGCGGAATGGCATGTAATGGTATGAAACCAATAGGATCTGGTACCTACGTTCATGTTGCTCTTCGTCATCAGCTTCAAAATCAGCTAAGGAAGCAACAAGTATCTTTGACCCAAAAACCTTTGATGTTGCAGTTGAGTGTAGATGGCGCACAACTGTTCATGAACTCCTACTTCTAAATGTGGCCGATATTGGGAAGACTAACAGCGCCTAAGGTTGGTGACATTGTTTTAGTAGGTATCTATTCAGATCCATGTAAACCAGTAGACATTCATTAGTTCTTGAGGGATACAGCGACAATTTCAACCGCTTTGTGAGGCTGGGCTTTAACTAAGCAACGGTTTGACCGTGTCAGTAGCACTGGAAAAAGTTATTTACGACACCCCAGCTTGGTATTTCGTTAAGCAGATATCCGGACATCATTCTAAATAGGATTGTGACAAACGCTTAGCTAAATATTGGTGGGAACTTAATCGTATGACTTTTCCCTCCATATCTGATACTCTTAGAACAGACCGTTGCTTTCTGTGTCAAACGGACACGCATCATCCTCGCGGGAAGCCTCCCTTTGAGAAATTAAGTACTGAAATGACTAAGGCCTTCCCACTGGATCTTATGCATCTGTTATTGCTAGGGGTTGTTCGAAAGATGCTTGGATTGTGGAAAGGCCTAGCTTCATCTAAAAAGGATGGTATGAATAGCACTATAATAAATCAAACTAACGATCGGTTAAGCAGTTCTCATGCAGTCACGCCATGAGAATTTCAACGTAAGTGCCGATCGTTGGTGGAAAGCGACAGAATGTCGCCGGTTGCTTTTGTACTTAGGTGTGGCATGTTAGAAAGGTCTTTTACCCTCGTTCTTATATGACCACTTCATAAATTTGTTTTTGAGTGCTTACTTACTAAGTTGCCCACTCCATTACTATGATCATCTGAATAATATTACAGCGATGCCTATTAAGTTGGATCTTAACTTCCAGACTATTTTCGGAGTTGAAAATATGGTGTATAATGTTCATGGACTATGACACTTGTGCGACGACGTCGCTGAACACGTTTTGCAGATGCTGGTAACCGGTCCAAGCAGTCCCGCAGTTCAGTTCAGCAAACGAATAACCAAGGAATCCCTCGTTGAAAGTGAGACTTCTGAGGTTACATATGGAACAAGTGTAATGGTAGATGCTAATAAGGAAAAGGCTGTTTTAAGTAAGTTTACTATTAGTACGGTGTCTCCAGACAACTGCGTTTTACCTAGGTCGCGACCGGGGATAGTAACTGAGATTCTCAGTGAGACATAATTTGTGTTTGGAGGGTACTGTAACCCACAGTCCTTTTTCCTGAAACCAAATGATTCTGCAGACATTGGGATCTACAAGGTTGGTAACTTCGAAGCAACCACAAGCATAGTCGCTTATGCAACCATGAAGGCCAAATGTATGTTTGCCTTTGAATAATTACTCCGTAGTTATTCCCTAACTTCATAGGTTCCCGACAGAACTCTGAATGCTAGCTGTAGAAACATAGACAGTAGTTCGCATATATTAATAGCTGAAACTATCGTTAATACATATAACTTGCATTTATCAGCATTATATATATATATATATATATATATATATATATATATATATATTTTTTTTTTTTTTTTGAGAAATTTGTCCAGTTTCTATGAGTCCATTTTTGATTCCATCCCTGACATCACTATTACGATCCAACGCTATGGATAACGATACAACGCTCCGAGACGGTGCGATTAACTATAGAACAATGACCTCTCAACTCGATATTCCGCTGACACCAGAAGACGATGGGATTGAAAGTTTATTCACTCCAACCGAATCATAATAGGTGAAAACTTAGTCGTTTATGTATTCTTAGATGACCTTGGCCAGAGGAAACAAAATAGTACACTCAAAATGTAAAATGGACCAATCAGCGTTTAGTGTCCTAAGCTGCGGTAAAAATAGGCAACATAGCATGGTGCGAAAATGGGGCTTACCATATTGTTAGTTTTCTTGGGGGCTGGCCATCCCTAACCAGTACCAGATATGATTACGAAGAATCCCAGCAACTATTCAACAAGTGCTCGCATTTGGTGACGACAATATCAACATCGATAGACTTACTGTAACCACGGATAGCATTCACGAAAGAACTGTTTCTTGCATTGTCACCACACAGGACTATGACCCTCAAGTCAGAATGTAGCATTAAAGGAAAAAGTCAGCTTCCTAATTGACCAGATGTCATTATTAACAACAAACCACAGGTGTAATCGTAGCAGAAGTTCGTTGCGTCCACACAGATCGTGCACACCTGGCCAGCCGAATGGATATCTGTTGGTATCATAAAAATATTGTGGTCGCGCACGCCGTTGTACCATGCAGTTTCAAGTATTCAGATAAACACTTTTCTGAGAAGCGGATAACTCTGCAATCTGTGATGACTTCTATCGCTGGTACTGACCAATCCAACAGTCGTTTATTCTGTGCAACAGATAAAAATGCTGGCATTAAGTTTCTTGTAGACACGGTAGCTGAAGTAAGCGTCATTCCTCCCAACGACTATGAACGTTGCAGTCCCAATCTGGCTTTATCGCTACAGGCCATAAATCCAGTATTGTTACTTATGGACAAAAACCACGACAGTGGATTTTGACCTTGGTATCTGCACTTGGTCATTTATACTAGCAGATGTACCACAAAGGATCATTGCAGTTGATTTCCTACGCTGCTGTGACTTGCTTGTTGATCCTAAGAGACAAACTGATTCGTTCAAATAGTACAAACTATGTTATTGGCACGGTCACGGACTCGATATCTACGAAGTTAGCAGTTACGCATGCAGTCACTTCTAATACTCAACACAAGAAAGGCATCAGAAACGAAGTTACCGATGGACTTCCACACATACACGTCAATAACGTGCTGAGCCCAGATATTGATTACCGACGCCTATCTAAGCTACAAAAGAATGACTTAGAATTGGAGAAATTAATATCTTCGACAACGACTTCCCTCGTTTTCTCTGAAGTTCAGTTTAGTAGTGTCAGAGTCATATGTGACACATCCACTGGAAAATTCCACCCATTTGATGCTAGCGCCATAAGACGCACCGTATTTAACAAGCTGCATAACTTATCGCACCTTGGAATCAGTGCCACGACTAAGCTGATTAACGAGAGATTTGTGGCCAAATGTAAATCATAACGTAAAACAGTGGACACGAACTTGTCTGAAATGTCAAAGAGTTGAAGTGAATCGTCACACCAACGCGCTCCACTTGGTTAATTTCCTACTCCTGCAACTAGATTTGACCATATCCACGTAGATTTAGGACCACTGCCTCCTTCCAACGGTTTCAACTATCTTTTTACATGCATAGATCGATTTACTCACTGGCCTGTTGCAATTTCACTACTCGAACTTTCAGCCAAAACAGTTGCCAAAGCGTTAGTGATCCAGTGGATATCGAAGTTTAGTATCCCTCCAGTCATCACTACTGGTCAAGGTGAACCGCTCACTGACTTGTTTAGCATCGAACACATACGCACGATAACATACCATCCTATTTGTAATGGTATGGTAAAACGCCTACACAGACAGCTTAAAGTAGCATTTACTGTTGTTCTGACTGACGATAACTGGTCTATCAAACTCCCTTTGGTATCACTTGTCGTTAGATCTACTTTAAAAAGAGATATTGGGTTTTGTGCCTCAGAGTTAGTCTACGGGGACAACATTACGATTACTAGGAGAATTTTTCACCACAGACACTACGCACAACAACTGAAGAAGCATATGAGGGAGTTAAAAATATCACTCTCACGAGGGCAACAACGACCATCACGTGTTCCATCTCAGCTAACCGATTGTACACACATTTTTGTCAGAAGAGATGGCATCCAGCGACCACTACAATCAGTTTATGCTGGTCTGTACAAAGTCTTAAGTCGAAGCCATAAAGTTGTTACAATTGAAATGTTCAACAAGGCAGATTCTGTTAGCATCGACGGAGCCAAGCCTGCCTTCACACAGAGACAACTAGCAACGACATCACATCCACGGAAACTGCAACAACTGAAACCCCTACAGAGAAATCTGGAAAAGTTACTAGATCAGGCAGAAGAGTTCAGTGGCCAAACCCTTGCGTACAGTTAATCATAATTTGATTATCCTTTCATTCAGACTATATTCACTGTATCGCACTGAATACAAGTTTGTTTTACACAGATATACGCTGTTAATACATACTCACATTTATTCATGTACAATCCTTCACACATTATTTTCATCTAAGACCTGCAGATCCCCAGTTTATCTTAATTTTTGCACATGCTTTCATTAGTTTTCATGATTACTAACTGTAACAGTTTCATAACTCATCAATCAAATTTGACAGTTTCTAAGTATCACATTTTAGTGCGTTATTACTGGACGTTCACCTTTCACTGTTTCTATCACAAGTACTTATTGTTTTATTCTTTCCGAATACTTAAATATCCTATCTCATTTCCGTGTTCTGGTGGAGGAATTATGCTGTATACCCCATGTAACTTTATTAAAATTTCCTGACGAATAAAAAATGTACCAATATTCTGTTGATATTTAAACTAATTTTGTTCATATACACTGGACAACGAACAACTTAATTAATTACACCTTTTCGAATCCTGTGGCGTCTGTCTTTTGGTTTACCTGTCGTTGACGTATGTTCGATTTGCGCGTGTTGGTTAGGATAAGGTCTGTAACATTCTGGTCAAGCACAGCTGATATCCGCTCGTGTTATCCGACTTATTTTGGAACGCATTCGCAACTAATACCGTTGCGTACACAGTAACCACAACAGTGGTCACCGGAGAAAGTCATTTCTAAAATAAAGAATTATAATTGGTTGTCTCAGGAGTTGCTAGGGTGGCTTTGGAAGTCACTCAGCTTTGACGCTTCAAAGAATAGAATCTAACGCTTTGCGTTTCTTCAGGTCTATTCCGTACTGACCAATCAGAAAAGCGAAACATAAGGACTCATCTCGCCCGCGCGAAATTGAACATACATTTCGGCGGTAGGAATTGGGTGCAGTGAATAAGGCCTGATGATCACTGTGTTGATCTGTGTGTAATGCGTGACAGCAGCGCTTGCGGGAGCCTAAAGAATAAATGATTCTTTAGTCATGAACCTTTTGGTTCCGGAAGACCTGAGGGTTTGAATATTGTTGATTGAGTTACGTGTAGCCATGAGTGTTAAAAAAGGACGCCTTGGTACGTAATAAATTGAAAACGGAAACTTACTTATGACAAGTTTCGATATCAGAATTTTCCCGAACCGTCGTTTGTTTTGCGTTGAAGACAACGGGTATAGCATGCTCAAGTTGGGTTGCAATAGCGTACCCATTGTACGACGGACAGAAACACCCATGTCAGGTTCCACAAGACAAGACAATTCCTGCGCCGCAGCTCTGTGATATTCGAAGTCAATCATCCCACGTTGAAACTCGTACATTTGTAGACCACTATCAATAGGCCACTTACCGGAGACTTTAATCTTCTCCGAAGAATCTAATGAAATAAGCTGCTTGTGCAAGGAACTTGTTTCAACCAAGCTTGCAATCATTTTCTTTAGTCGCCCAAAACGTCCATCGAAGTAACCAGGAGACTTTGGACTGGGTACATAAATCTCTGTTTGCACTTTAACATTCGTAGTGCAACCGTGCATGGGTAGTCGTAAATAACATTTCCCAGTGCTACTGACACGGTCAAACCGTTGCTTAGTTAAAGCCCAGCCTCACAAAGCGGTTGAAATTGTCGCTGTATCCCTCAAGAACTAATGAATGTCTACTGGTTTACATGGATCTGAATAGATACCTACTAAAACAATGTCACCAACCTTAGGCGCTGTTAGTCTTCCCAATATCGGCCGCATTTAGAAGTAGGAGTTCATGAACAGTTGTGCGCCATCTACACTCAACTGCAACATCAAAGGTTTTTGGGTCAAAGATACTTGTTGCTTCCTTAGCTGATTTTGAAGCTGATGACGAAGAGCAATATGAACGTAGGTACCAGTCTCTATTGATTTCTTTACAGAGTGACTCGGTATTCTGGTCACTGTTCGCGGATCTACTGGAATTTCAAGTTGAAATGGACGAAGCTCTTCAAGCACCAATACGTGCATCAGTTTGATTCATCTCCTTTAGATAGACGATGTTTCGGATGGCATGCGGAATGGCATGTAATGGTATGAAACCAATAGGATCTGGTACCTACGTTCATGTTGCTCTTCGTCATCAGCTTCAAAATCAGCTAAGGAAGCAACAAGTATCTTTGACCCAAAAACCTTTGATGTTGCAGTTGAGTGTAGATGGCGCACAACTGTTCATGAACTCCTACTTCTAAATGTGGCCGATATTGGGAAGACTAACAGCGCCTAAGGTTGGTGACATTGTTTTAGTAGGTATCTATTCAGATCCATGTAAACCAGTAGACATTCATTAGTTCTTGAGGGATACAGCGACAATTTCAACCGCTTTGTGAGGCTGGGCTTTAACTAAGCAACGGTTTGACCGTGTCAGTAGCACTGGAAAAAGTTATTTACGACACCCCAGCTTGGTATTTCGTTAAGCAGATATCCGGACATCATTCTAAATAGGATTGTGACAAACGCTTAGCTAAATATTGGTGGGAACTTAATCGTATGACTTTTCCCTCCATATCTGATACTCTTAGAACAGACCGTTGCTTTCTGTGTCAAACGGACACGCATCATCCTCGCGGGAAGCCTCCCTTTGAGAAATTAAGTACTGAAATGACTAAGGCCTTCCCACTGGATCTTATGCATCTGTTATTGCTAGGGGTTGTTCGAAAGATGCTTGGATTGTGGAAAGGCCTAGCTTCATCTAAAAAGGATGGTATGAATAGCACTATAATAAATCAAACTAACGATCGGTTAAGCAGTTCTCATGCAGTCACGCCATGAGAATTTCAACGTAAGTGCCGATCGTTGGTGGAAAGCGACAGAATGTCGCCGGTTGCTTTTGTACTTAGGTGTGGCATGTTAGAAAGGTCTTTTACCCTCGTTCTTATATGACCACTTCATAAATTTGTTTTTGAGTGCTTACTTACTAAGTTGCCCACTCCATTACTATGATCATCTGAATAATATTACAGCGATGCCTATTAAGTTGGATCTTAACTTCCAGACTATTTTCGGAGTTGAAAATATGGTGTATAATGTTCATGGACTATGACACTTGTGCGACGACGTCGCTGAACACGTTTTGCAGATGCTGGTAACCGGTCCAAGCAGTCCCGCAGTTCAGTTCAGCAAACGAATAACCAAGGAATCCCTCGTTGAAAGTGAGACTTCTGAGGTTACATATGGAACAAGTGTAATGGTAGATGCTAATAAGGAAAAGGCTGTTTTAAGTAAGTTTACTATTAGTACGGTGTCTCCAGACAACTGCGTTTTACCTAGGTCGCGACCGGGGATAGTAACTGAGATTCTCAGTGAGACATAATTTGTGTTTGGAGGGTACTGTAACCCACAGTCCTTTTTCCTGAAACCAAATGATTCTGCAGACATTGGGATCTACAGGGTTGGTAACTTCGAAGCAACCACAAGCATAGTCGCTTATGCAACCATGAAGGCCAAATGTATGTTTGCCTTTGAATAATTACTCCGTAGTTATTCCCTAACTTCATAGGTTCCCGACAGAACTCTGAATGCTAGCTGTAGAAACATAGACAGTAGTTCGCATATATTAATAGCTGAAACTATCGTTAATACATATAACTTGCATTTATCAGCATTATATATATATATATATATGTGTATATATATATATATATATATATATATATATATATATATATATATATATATATGTTTATTGAAGTAGCATGCATCAATCACTTCACTTTTTTAAATGTCTAATTATGTTATTGTTAAAATACCAGCCTTAAGTACGGTAGTCATAGTTTCAGAGACTTGGCTTACGCAAGGCTATGTTCGTGTACCGAAAGGTTACACGTGGCTGAATGTTCAAAACTATATCCAACCCCTCAGGGAGTTTTTCGTCCTACAGATTTATGCCGCTAGCTACAAACGGTATTATCCTTTGGTGTAAATTGACCGTTACAGACAACATTTATAGGGCTTGCGAAGCATATGGTGTCGAAAGGCTGCGTAGCAGTCTAAATGATTTGTCAACATTTCATACGGAGCCGACCAGTGTTGTTAGCGTAACCAGTATGTGTGAAATTTGTATAAATTTGTATTGTCAGTTCCATCGTTCGTAGGACAAAAGTGCGTGGAACAGGGGTACCTGAAGAGTATCCGTCTCGACTTCTAAATGATGGTGGCTTCGACTTCATTACACTCGTGTTCCGGAAGCCGTTCCTCCTACAGGTACTACAATATTGTGACGTGGACTTAATTCGTCGGCCAATCTTCATCAGGGCATGAATCATCTACTTTGCCTAATTCCAATGCTGTTCCCGTACGTTAACCTTTAGCTTTGACATTATACACAGTTGCACTGCGAATGTTAAAGTGCAAACAGAGATTTATGTACCCAGTCCAAAGTCTCCTGGTTACTTCGATGGACGTTTTGGGCGACTAAAGAAAATGATTGCAAGCTTGGTTGAAACAAGTTCCTTGCACAAGCAGCTTATTTCATTAGATTCTTCGGAGAAGATTAAAGTCTCCGGTAAGTGGCCTATTGATAGTGGTCTACAAATGTACGAGTTTCAACGTGGGATGATTGACTTCGAATATCACAGAGCTGCGGCGCAGGAATTGTCTTGTCTTGTGGAACCTGACATGGGTGTTTCTGTCCGTCGTACAATGGGTACGCTATTGCAACCCAACTTGAGCATGCTATACCCGTTGTCTTCAACGCAAAACAAACGACGGTTCGAGAAAATTCTGATATCGAAACTTGTCATAAGTAAGTTTCCGTTTTCAATTTATTACGTACCAAGGCATCCTTTTTCAGCATTCACAGACATGGTAGCGACGATAAAGAAGTTGAGGTGGAAAAAATCGGGACTTATGCAGATATGGTTTCGCGTTAGACTTGACTGAGTGTAAATGAGCTAGAAAGGCGCAAGAGAGGAAGAATGATAAGCCTAATGTGTTCCATAAAATATTTCCCATAGATGCATGAATTGCCTGAATTGCCTCAAAGTACTCTTAGGGCACTCGTCCACCCAGTTCACTGGAGAGCGTCAACGAAACGGAATAAAGAGAAACTGAATATAATGTACATTTATTGTTAGATAATAATATTTTTTACACATTTACATATTGTGCATGGGTTTCGGTATAAGGAATCGTGTTTTAAAACTTCGGGCGCAGTTTGGAACATTTGATTTTTTCATGGAAAGATTCTAGCACACTGGAACTTTTGACAGTTTCGGGGGAAAGTTTGGAACTTTCGGGAATATCGTGCTTCACCCTAACTGCGTCCGAAATAAAATTTTGGGGTTTTTTCCCGAAACTTGCAAAGTGCGCCCGAAGTTATACTGTCGGAACTCGTTATGAAAAGTGACCCTTCCTTGCCTGCTGATCAGGAAGATGACATTTTTCAGCGGAAGGTTGTATGTAACCTTGCAGGGACTTCACTTAGTACTCCAACCCTGAGCCCCCTGCTAATTCTCCTCTGAAGGCTCTTTCAAGGCCTTTTGTGTGTTTTCACTAGATAGCACTTGTTAGTCTGAAAACATTCGTTTGAATGGTCATCAGTTAGACAAAAATTGTAAGACATTAGTGTTAGGCCTGGTAATCTATGAGGGAACTACTCTTCAATAACAGGAAAATTCAACCCAAAGACATGCTAGGATTGAAACTATTGAACTTGTTTATGACGCGAATCAGTGAAGATATTCAGCAGATTAACTGCTGGTTGATATGAAGGCTGGAAAGTCTCTCTTTTCTAAGCCCGAATTATCCTATTCCCAGGTTGTCTCAAGAAACCCTTCACCTTACAGATATAGCCAGAAGAACCCTGGGGTCATGGCGTAAAAAATCGAATGGTTTTTCTAGGGACATTTAAATAAGTAAGGAAACTCAAGGAAGAAGACAAACGACGAGAAGGCTCCTCATCTATCGATTGAAAAATTGGGTAATGAACAAAGGTTTTTCTCTCCTGTGTTACGTTGCCGACAATCCTGTGGTTACTTTCGGAAAAGCAGGATCGAGGAATTTGATGCTCTTAGTTCTGCTTTCTCATTGGTAGGAAACTTGAAAAAGGTGGCCATTTTTAGGGCTGACTACACAATCGTGTTGACTCAATCAACTGCTGAGACTGTGGGTCCTCATACTTACATTCGATTTATCTGTAGTAATGTGCGTATTTTGTCCCTCAAGATGCCTGGTATGAGGTTATTGGTTAAAGAGGGTCATCCTAGTATAGTGTTTGTTTGTGAAACATGGTTGAGATGAAGTCTCCGTAACATTTAATAAGAAAATCAAGCAGTTCACTAGAATAGCTCTAGATTTGAAAGTTCCTCAGATCCTTATTATGAGTGACTGCACCACCAATCTATCTGCCCTTGCGAGGTTTCTGGAATTATTACTGGAAAACTGCTTGGCTGAACGTGCCTCTCTCGTACCACTCATTTCATTGATGTCCATACATCTTTTGAATGAAACGATCATGTGTTGGTTTCCTTCAACATCTCTACACCCAAGTCACCTACCTTTGATCGAGCACTAGTTAGGAGTTATGGGAAAACTGGCTATGAAATAGTCAAGCAGTAACTGGTGGGTCTTTAATTTTGATGACTTAACTGATTTGGACACTAGTTCGGAACCGCTGAAAAACACAATACTTTAAATGATTGATAAGTGCACTCTGATCTTCCTACGAAGAAGCAAACAGATTTACTTTTCCTGGCTAAAGCCAAACACTCACAAGCTGATATGGCGCAAATGGTCAGCTTTGAGTCATTTGAGGATTTTTAACACAACGAATGATTGTACAATAAAATCAGAAGAGATAGAGTAAGTTACCAGAAACATTGGCATAGAACGCTGCGAGGGAATCATTTGGCGTTGTACTTACTGATGGAAAAGAAGACTAACCTTTCACCTTATATACAAAATCCTAGTAGTTTAGAGTTTCTCCACACTTACTCTGAGGTAGCTAACTTATTATTATTACCGATTAATACAAGGGACAACCACACATTAGTCAGACACTCGAAATGCAGAAAGGCTAAACTACATAAAATTGATCGTCTTAAAACCAGGTGAAGATTAGATCCTCAACAATAGACGCCATTCACTCGAGAGTACTCAGGGTTTGCTGATGCTCTTTCTGCTTTCTTTCCTAGAAAGCAGATTACCGTGTGATTGGCAACTAGTGGCATTCATCCCAGTAAATGAACTAATTGTCTCTCGATGTAGACCTATATCCGTGGTCCTCCGTTGCAAAGGTTATGAAAAGAGTGGTAAGTGACTTGTTTGGTGATTATTTGCTTAGAAACTCCATCCTAACTGACTCAACACGAATTTTACCTTGAAGGCCATATAGTGCCAACTTGTTAGTAGCATGAAATAGCTGAACTTTATTGAGCAGAAAAAGCTCATATATATTGGGCTACTTAACTTTTCTAAAATCTTTGACTGGATTAATCATAATATCCTTTATGCGAAACCGACTTACAGGGGTACGCGGGAAGTTACCCAGTTGGTTTGGGGATTACCTTAACAATTGGTTACATTGAAGTAGAGTACGCTGCTTATTATCTAGCTGGATTCTAATGCTGAGTGAGTTGTCTCAGGATTCCATTCTTGGTCCAGTACTATCTCTTGCTATTATAAATGACTTGCCAGAAAGCCAAATTCTCACTCAATATCGTATGCTGATGACAACAAAGTTTGGAAAGAGATACTGGGATCAGCGGATATCTTGGTTTTACAACAGGACCTTTCTTAAATCGTTATCCACTTCCTCTCAAAACGGAAAATTGCAGGATAATGATTGAAAAATAGGTGCAGTTCTGGTTAGTACTCCCTGCGGAAAATAAATATCTCCCACAGAAACATTTAAAAGGATCTAGGAGTTACCTTTAGTAACCCATTTGAAGCTTCTATCCACTGTCACCTTGCAATCAACAATGCATATGGAGCCCTGGGGTTTCCTTCTTCAACTCTTGGGGATCTAACTCCAGGCTTTTTCACTACTATGTATGGACTATTTATTCCTCATCTAGAAAAAAACTCACTAGTTATGTCATCATACTTAAAGGACATTACCATTCCGCCACGGATCCCAAGAAGAGGTACGAAAAAGGGATTATGTTATGGTACAAACCTTACCTGAATCTGTGAACTGCTCTTATGCCGCATCTGATACAATACAGGTGGGTTAGAGGCCTATGGACAATGAAGTTTGATGCACCAATGAACTGAGCAGTAAGAGCATAATCTAGTCTAGATGTCTTATCGTTAAACCTCCAGAGATTTCTGAGCGATATGTTTTACCTACGGTTGTTAGGAGTGGGTTCACCACTACACCCAAGCGTGATGGCATGCGTAAGCACACCAGAAGGTGCCACTTGCTGTATTTCATCCTCATTGTGTATGAAGAATCTAGATCTAATAAATATCTATCTAGTTTTCGAAAAGAGAAGGCTTTTATGAATTCATATGAAACTCGGTCGCTGGTCAAACTATTGAAATTTGGGATATTGTCATCCACGAAGTATCAGGGACTCACTCATCACAATTCAGCTTTTGCTATCGCTACTCTCGAGATCTCGTTTGACACTAGCTTTGATGGAATCCCTGCATTTTGGCCGAAGAAGTGATAGAGATATTTTTTTCTGTTAAAGCTATATTCCATATCACTTTGCACTGGAAACTATCTTATGTAGTACCTAAGCATAAGTTCTGTCTACTTTCACACAGAAAAACTACCGTCCCATAAACATTACCTCAGTGGCATCAAGGGCTATGGCAAGGGTAATCGTGAACAAAATAATGGACTACTTATCCACAAAGAGCCTATTATCTTCATCAAAATATGGATTTCGAAAAGGCAACACGCCTTCTAGGTGATGTAAATAAAATGCGTGATCGAAGACTTTTCCTTGCTGCCTATTACTTTGATTTTATAAAGCTTTCATTGAAGTACCACATAAACAACAACTGTTAAAGTTGAAATATCGCATTAAAGTCCCCATGTTAGTCTGCTTTAGGTATTTCCTGAAAGAACGTTTGAAAGCTGTCGAGTCAAACAGTCACCACTTTTCCTAAATATCTGTTGAGGGTAGAGTTATCCAATGTAGTGTGCTAGAACCCTTACTGTTCCCCTAGTGCATCCCACCTCTTCGCAGACCATTTAAACGCCAACAAATGTGGGTTCGTTCCGTCCAGTAACTTTCATTCTGATTTTAACTCGTACCTAGAAGACACAGCTCTGCAACTTGGGTATTAATCTCGCCTAGGTAACTAGTTCACAAGTTACTAGCCGGTCCATAGTTGGGATAAAGAGGGAAGGTTAGGCATAGGGTTCGAAACCCTACCCCGTAAAATCAATCTAACAGCTAGAAAAAACTTCAAAGCACAAAAAAAGTATAAAACATAAAATAAAACTTATTCCTCGCTGCAATCGGAGAGGCGAAATGACGCCAGTTGGTGAAAGCCTTCGGGAAGCCAATTGACCGATCTATCTTCTCTCGATGAAAGCGAAAGTAAACATAGGGACATGGAATGTCCGAACAATGTGTGAACCTAGCAAGTCTGCCCAAGTTGCCAAAGAGTTGAGAAGGTATAGCATAGAAGTGCTTGGCTGCGAAAGCAGGTGGAATAGAAGTGGACTCTCCCAACTGTCAACTGCAGAGTCAATAATCTACTGCGATATTGCCACCGAGACGACAATCACGAGCAAACGGAGGGAGTGACTATCATGATATTCCCAACAGCATCAAAGGCCCTCAGGCAATGGGAACCAATCTCCTCCTTCAGGATCATGACAGCAAGGTTCACCTCAAAAGGAAGGAAAGTCACAATCATACAATCCCACGCTACGCACCTACAAATAATGCAGATCCAGAAGAGAAGAAGGAATTCTACAGACAACTGCAATCAGTACAGGGCAAGACTCCAGTTGGCGACGTCAAACTTCTAATGGGTTGGGTGACATGAATGCAAACTGGGAGGGGACAACACAGGAAGAGAACCAATCATGGGTTGAGAGGCACTTGGTGAAATGAACGAGAATGGAGAACTGTTTGCAGACTTCTGCGTATTTAGCGATTTGGTGGTTGGGGGCAGCGTGTACAAACACAAGGATATCCACAAAAAAAACATGGATTTCATCAGACACCAGGATACACTAAAAATCAGATCAACTTCATCTCAGTCTGAAGAAAGTGGAGATGTAGCCTACTGGACACAAGATCAAATCAAGAAGAAGAGCAGATGTAGGTTAACACCACTCACTATCGAGTGCAAGAAACCGGCCTACAAAATCACGTTGAAAGCCTTCAAAGAAGTTGGCGATAGACGACCACAGTTGAAGTTGAACACTCAGAACAGAAACTGAAGGACGAAAGTACGAAGGACATCTTCACGTAAGTCAG
Source organism: Heterobilharzia americana (assembly GCA_944470555.2). NCBI lineage: Eukaryota > Metazoa > Platyhelminthes > Trematoda > Strigeidida > Schistosomatidae > Heterobilharzia > Heterobilharzia americana. The sequence continues at coordinate 27,036,832 of OX104128.1, forward strand.
TCAGTTATCAGGACAAAATAGATATTGAGCGACATCCCTCAAGAAACCTGCGCGGAAGAACACTGAAACTCTTTGAAAGCTATGTGGAAAGAAACCTGCATAATTGTATTAGGAAGGAATAAGAGACAACATAAGGAATAGATCTCGACGGACACATGGAAGCTGATAGAGGAGGGAGAGGAAGATAGTGATGGTGAAGCAGAAGATGAACCAGTGCAAGAATGAACGACGAGAAGAGGAACTGAGTACAATGTATGAAACACTGGACAAAAAAGTGAAGAAGAGTGCATAGAAGGATAAAATGCACTTCTACGTCACATTGGCAAGTGAAGCAGAACAGGCTGCAGGTAGGAGAGACGTGACAACACTATATGAAATAGCTAAGTTCGTATCTGAGAAGGGATCAACGCAGATTAAATCAATGAAAGATAGTGAAGGAAACCTAGTTAGCAAAGAGGCGAAACAAAGGAAACGATGGGCTGACGACTTCAAAAAACTCGTGAATCGACCACCTGCAACTCGTACAGAAGTACCACCAGCAACGGCAGAACTACCAGTGAACACAGGCCCTCCGACAAGAGTAGAAGTCCTGAATGCCATACAACTGCGCTAATTCAGGGAAGCAGCAGGGCCAGATGGAATTCCACCAAAAGCACTGAAAACACGCACAGACAAAAGCGGACATGCTCACACCACTACTACACAAGGTTTGCAAGGAAGGAAGGAAGGAAGGAAAGGTACCTGCCGGTTGATTAGAAGAAGGGCTACCTTGTCAATTTCCCAAAGAAGGGAGACCTAAATCATTGCAAGAACTGGCACGGAATCATGCTCCACTCTTGTCCACCCCGCATCATCCTGGAGAGACTAAAGGATGCTCTGGATACAAAATTACGACCGGAACGGGCTGGCTGGCTGGCTAAAGGAAGAATGAATTATGTGTGGATCAAATTGCAACGCTACGCATCATCATAGAACAGAGCATAGAATGGTAGTCAACTCTCCATCTCAACTTCATCGATTTTGAAAAGGCCTTCTACAGCGTCGATGGAGGGGTAATTTGGAAACTGCTTCAACACTACGGAGTGCCACTAACCTTTATCAACCTCATTTAACAGATATATAAAGACGTGATTGACAATGGAAAGCTCATTGACGCCTTTGAAGTGAAGTGAAGACTGAAAGGAGTAAGACAAGACTGTCTACTATCACCTATGATCTTCCTGATTGTGGTCGACTGGATCAGGCAGCAAACTGTGGGGGGCGAGAAGGTGGGCATTCACTGGCTGGACCTATGACAAGACCCTAAAAGAATTGGATTTCGCCACCGATGATGTTTTATGTCTAATCTCAATCGAACTCGAAGATCTGCAAGCGAAAACTAACAAGTTGACAGAAGAGGCAGGGCAGCGAAGACGGGACTTCAAGTGAACGTATAGAAGACAGAGGTGATGAAGATACCCAACGAACAGCAACAACAGCAGCATCAAGAGGCACCAATCACCACCGACGGGGAAACCTGAAGGAAGTAGTCTCTTTCACCTACCTAGGCACCATCGTTCCAACTACAGGCGGCTGCACAGATGAAGACGTCCAAGCCAGGATCGGAAAAGCAAGACAGGCGTTCATTAACCTGAAATCAGTGTGGAGATCTACTCCACTTGACTCAGCATAAAGCGTGAACAAGATCCGGATATTCAGCACTAATGTCAGTCAAGTCAGTAGTTCTGTGTGATGGTTCAGAAACTTGGCGCGTTACGAAAAGCATTTCCAACAAACTACAGATATACATCAACAGCTGCCACCCACCCCCACTCGATAATGAAGACGAGATGGCCAAATGGAATACGCAACAAGGAACTCTGGGAACGAATCAACCAAAAACCCATCGCCCAACAAATATGCAGAGGAAAGTGGAGATATACTGGACATGGACTGAAAAGACCATTCGGGGACATCACGCACTAGGTCTGGCCGTCGAGTGGAATCCAAAGGGGAAACGACGAGTTGGATGTCCGAGGCGACGGTGACATGGAGATCATGTGAGGAAGAAATCAAAACTTGTGGGCAGTGGTAGAGCCAGGTTGAGGCAGACTGGAGAGAAGAGAGTGAAATGGTGACGTGCTAGTGAAGCCTTATGTTCTACTAGAAACACAAGGGATAAATAATAATAAAACTTGGTTGTTAGATCTGCTGCGAAGTTATCGTTCTCAGGACACACTAGATATATCATAATGAAAAGCAGACAGCATGTTCATTCTTTACTCAAGAACTTCTAAACATTGGAAGCTAAATCACTGCTGTTCAGAGCCCTTGTTTGCCGACTGCTCAAATATTGCGCATTTATCTTTAGTGAGATGTACATATCAGAGAAGGTTTAAATCGAAAATTTTCAGCATAATTTTCCTACTTTTTGTTCGGTCCCATTACTAGATGCAACAGCAAAAGTAGTTGCGAGATACTCAAAATAAATCCACCGTAGTTAAGGCGACTGAAGATCAACCTTACATTTCTTTTCCATCTTCTAAGTGGGAGTCGTGACACAAATTATCCTATGGTATATCATTTGACTAGCTCGTACAACCTGCGATGTCATTTTTTATCAGTGTGCATTGACGAGTGCCACTTCACATAGTCCAATGTGGTTGCTTTTGGATTTGTTTTGTATTTGTATCCCTCTTTGACATCAAAGTCCTGAAACTGTTTTACGTGACCGACAGACACGTGAAATCGACATCATGCACAGAAGCTTATGCTTTCACACTGCTATAGTTCACAGTAGCGTGCAAATAAAAAGTGGATCGAAAAAGACCGGTACCTAAATAGAGAAAGGTGTATACGAGGAGAAACAGCATGAAGATAAAGGTTGGTGAAAATTTTCGAGATTAAGCAGGCGACAAAGACAATACGTCCGCGAAACTATGGCCGGTTTTCACCTTTCCCACCAAGAGTCCGCAACCATTCATTCCTGTAATCTGTAGGACAGTCAGGTATTCTACGCCTGCCTGCACGACTCAAACCAACAGTTAGAGATTTCACGAACTGATGTCACGTCTTGGTCTGACTACTAAGATCTTCTTTCGCCCCAGTCCGACTTTTCCTAGGTAAGGGGTGGCTTGGCCTACGCAACACATGTGCAAACCACCTCAGTCACTGATGATTCACAATCTCAGCGACCAAAGTACTTGTCCAGAACCTTTTGCCTAACCTCTAAATTCCTCACATGATTTTGAGCATACGTGAGCAGTTTCATGAAGACACCAGTGGCCTAGAATCTGTAACTGCTTCATATCGTCTACTTTCAGTGACCGTGTCTCAGAGTCGTACAGCAGGATGGAACCATTACAGCGCATTTTACTCGTCCTTTAACAGGGAGTGGGATATCTCATCGGCTGGCTGCAGAAATAACAAAAGATGGCAAATACAAACAGGACCTTTTATCTGAACTGAGATTTCTCACTAACCAGCCCGTTCTAGGTGATGCAATTCCCCAAATAAGTGAAGTGGTAGACGCATTTTACCACTTTACTCCCTATGATTAAAAATGGGGGTAGTTGCAGACCTGTAGCAGATGCGAGATGCATGCCATAAGTACACTGATTTCTGCTCACTGTGTTCACAAGGCTCTGTATTTATCGACGTGTTTGCTTACTAGGACAATATTCTTTACATACTTCAAGTCAAACAGATGCCATCCAGAGAGTAGGTTAATCCTTCTGAAGTTAGAAGTATTCAAGGTTTTACCCATTATTACGTCTGTAACAAAGTAAACCAAGAACGATAGCAGTAAGTATTTATTGGGGACACTACTTTTTTATCGATTCAGATGCCAATTCTCCATATGCCCTCACACAGCTGGGTGATTTAAGTGGAGAGTTTTGATTAGTATTGTTTAATTGCTCGGTACACTCTTCATAGTCGGACACTGCCACAACATCCCTCAGTTAACTGAGTTAAATGCCATCTTCCGGTCAGAAAATATTGATAGTATCGGTCGTCGATAAGTTTGTTTATGTTCCTCCTTCGGAAGTTTGGGCAACCAGGTAGTATTACTGTCCGTCACAAAATAGGTTTGGCTTGTTGCCGACTGCACGAATGTACACAAGATAGCTGAGTGCGTTTCATTCCTTTTCGTTCCGTTTCCTTCTAGAACCTGTCGAACGGTAAAAATATCGATGCACCGTCACTCAGGTCTGAAATATGACTGGTTTCCTTGGGTTCTCATGGTTTGATGTTGATAGTCAGCTTCAAAAGTGAAATTAAATCACGTCTTCCAAAGAATCTGTCGTATGGACATTCTTTATTGCTAAAATCTGGAGTATCTTTTCAAGTAGTTAATTAGTTCATGGGTGTATTACGATCTGGTTGTCTATTTTCACTATATCATTATGTACCTTGAAGTTCATATGCTCATGTTCGGCTGGTTACATTGACCATATGAAATCTGTTCTTCATTAAGGTGATAAAAAGGCTACAGTTTAGTATTATACAGCGAGAGACGCGATCACTTGGTAAATTTCGGTTTGAAATCTGAACCGTAGTCATCGTATAAAATTACCAACACGGTCGAACCAAACAGTTGAAAAATATTGCTATTTAACGCCTCATGGACATAGGAGGCAATAATTCAAAAACGTAATGAGAAGCAGCAGGTAAAACTTTCATTAAGGTTCAGTCCTAACCTTCCTTTTATCCTTTTTCAATACTAAATATAATTCAACCATATCATATACGTTGTAATGAACTATGAGCATTAAATTACGCTTGATAAATCATATGTTAAATTATGCTGTACCATTCTTTGTATCTAATGAATGAGTAAACGTAATATGCAGGTACATTCGGTTATTTGTTACTATAATTCCGATTTTTTCAATTTATGTTAGTATTAAATTTGTACGAAATTCATAACTGATATTGTATTCGAAAATTACTGGATATTGTGTATTCAAATGACAGGGTGAATACATAATATCTGACTTGATTTTGTAGACTGTTCATAATGAATAAAGCGATTTCATGATGCTTACTTTTTCTTACAATATAATAAAAGGTTCAGTTTATTTTAGTTAGTTATAACAATAATCTGTTTTATGAAGTTGCTTTGAATCGGATTTTCATATCAATAAGTTACTCTTCTTCAGGATTGACACTTGGAAACTTCACCTAAGAAAAAGCCCATTTGACTGTCATTGTCATCTTTCATAAAACTAACTTCAAAAACGTATTCATATATTTATCACCCTGTATACCGATTTTCATCGAATTACTCACAAACCAGAATGGTATATATTATACAATATCAAAAATCATTCAATTTTATAAGTTTCTTAACTGCCTCTTCATGATTAATCACAAGTATAGTTGTATACATTGTCTTCTTTCATGTATGTGCATATATGTTAGTATATCCAAAACAGAGGGTGATACTATCGCTTTTTTTAGTATAAAAATATTTAAAACCACACACTGAAATACATATTCATCACTTATCAGAAAAAGCAATAAAGATAGTTTCTAATGTCAAGGGAAAAAATTCGAAACAAGTTTCCATCATGTAATTTCATTTGATTCACTTGCTCTGATTTAGGGGATTATCGATTTGTTCATCAGATTTATTGGTATCATCATTATCTGTTGATGTTGATGAATAAGCCCATGGTTGTTGTTCACTTGAACCAAATATTAAATAGGTAATCATTGCACCGAATTGACTGCATGCTGCTAAACACAATGCAACTCTCCAACCATTTTTTAATTCTAAGCCAAATTTATGAACTACAATTGACGCGATGAATGTTGACAGAATACCTGTTTGATTAAGGAAAAATACGTAGATAATGATCTATCTAAGAAAATACGGAACGATTAAAAATGATAGGAGGAAATAAATATTTTTGGATTAACTTGAGGTTTGAGAAGGCAGCGTATATGTGTGCAGAAAGAATTTTAACATTGGTGGTGGTGTGTACTCTAAGTTAGGTAATCTAACTGTGAAGCTTTTAGTTTCATTCTAAACAATATCGTCAGCACAAAATGCAGAAAGAAGTGAGCTGTGGGAGTCTCTCCATGAGGGGCTTAGTTGCTTGTCATCATGAACTGAAGTGTGATTAGTTGTTTCTACTAAAATTTTGTTATTGTCCCCATACCTATTTCTACTGGTTGTCCCACTGACATGACCTTTGACTTCCTTGGTGTTGCTTTTTATTATTGGTTGATCGACTGGGTCAATATCAATATGTCTGTTGCTTGGTGATTGAGGCGAGTGCCACATTTCTTAAAAATCTCTGACATACTTTACATTTCCACTATTTACGATTTTCACAATTTAACAGTCGAATTTATGTCCACCATTATCTATGTGTATTGATGTGAGCAAAGGTATACCATGAAGTTTCATTTAGACGAATACGAAGATGGCCACCATTCTGTTCGATATAGTGGTTTTTTCAGTTTATGCAGTTTACTTTGCAGATCATTTTTGGCTTGACTTCCTTTGGTAGGCTGTACAACAGACAGTGAAGAGATTTTGTTGGTTTATGGGCTACAGCAATTCCAGAAGGTTTCAGTAATCTAGCCATGATCTAGGATGTATTCTTCGTGTATGGTAAGACAATCCATTTGTTGGTTTCCAAGTATAATGGCGAATTCGACAAACATTTTCTAAGTAAGTTGCTTAGATAACCGTTCTTCTGGAAAATAGTCACTAAATAGTTCTCTTAGTTTCTCGGTAAGGTTGACGTACTATGGTGTGTCTCCGCCCTTTTGAACAGCGCTTCTATGCAACTAATTTTGTTGTTGTTAGATTCTTGATTCTGTGGTTAAGGGATTTGATCTCTATAAGTTGATTTTCTGTACACTTCACTTCTTAATTTCCCCAAATCTTTTCTAGTGATAAGAACACATAAAAATGCAAGTTTTTTGTTTGAATCATCTTCGATTGTGGATATAATGTCATCGAAAACATTATTGAATAATTAGTAAGCATTTTCCAATTCGTTTCTCTTAATGATGAAAAACTTGTCATCTACATATCGGACCAAAAGTCCTGGAAATCGTAAATAGTGGAAATGTAAAGTATGTCAGAGATTTTTAAGAAATGTGGCACTCGCCTCAATCACCAAGCAACAGACATATTGATATTGACCCAGTCGATCAACCAATAATAAAAAGCAACACCAAGGAAGTCAAAGGTCATGTCAGTGGGACAACCAGTAGAAATAGGTATGGGGACAATAACAAAATTTTAGTAGAAACAACTAATCACACTTCAGTTCATGATGACAAGCAACTAAGCCCCTCATGGAGAGACTCCCACAGCTCACTTCTTTCTGCATTTTGTGCTGACGATATTGTTTAGAATGAAACTAAAAGCTTCACAGTTAGATTACCTAACTTAGAGTACACTAAACTGAAAAAAACACATCTTCATGAGCTACAAGTATTCTTCATCATAGCGTTGTAACAATGAGGTACGGATTAATTCAGGCTAAAACTAATGTGCATAAAATTTCAGACATACTGGTCATTTTTAAATCCCTGTTGTCATTCATTATATTCTTATAGTGACTAGGTGATATTACTTAAGCTTTATATAAATGCGGACACTTGAACAACAACCTACAGATTTGACTCCTTGCTGGTCGCTCAGTTTTTCGATGAATGAAAAAGGCGGCAATATAGCGGAAGATATATTGCAACGTCAAGAATATATGTGTAGAAAATGCAAGGGTTTATATTTATTTACAATAGCCTTGTCTATTTGCAGGCCTTTCTAGATTTGAATGTCCTATTGATTTTCATCCCTTCAACCAATCTGATATTTACACGCTGATTCATCTGGTTTTTCTCAGAACTTCGGTGCAACATGATTGGTAGTAAAAAGCTTCAGAGATTCAGGGCTTTTGATGAATATCATGTCAATTTCATTCCACACTATAACAGTCTTGTACTGTTTTTGTATTTTGTTTACAAAGTCAATGAATATTTCAAATTACATAAAGGCGAACAATGAATCGACTGAAGTGACTTCATAGTTTTAGAATATGATTGAATCATGGTAATTTGGTTTCATTTTAGAGCTGATAACTTTCTAGCTTTTTATGAAATTGTCCACGATATTCTGGAAGAAGATTACTGAATTGCACTGGAGGGTGTAAAAAGCAGTATTCTTACTGCTTTGAAATGTTATTTTAATTGAGTTTTAGTATATTCATGCTTCTTTTACATCTGAAGTAACATAGACGATAAGTGATTTAAGAGGTAAAAACTTTTTCTATTATTTAAACCGCCTTTGTTTATCTTTATGAATAGCTTGAAATAATGAAGCTTTGTCAATAAATGGTAGAAATACTACTGATGAAAGTGCCTAGACTATATGCTGTCTGTTTGAAAATGAACTAAAAATAGTAACGAATGAACATCAGTACTGATGTCTGATAGAAATAAACTCAACAAGATCCATTCTTGTGAAGTTTATTGATTAGACTTAAAGTTAACTTTTCTGTAGTCATCTCAAAGCAAATGCATATTGCTAACCAAAGGCTGACAAAAAGACGAAATAAATGCAACACACATTTGGGACGAAAATGCTACTAAGGAATCGAATTAAAATTGGATCAGTCTTCAAAGAATATATTAAGAATTTCATATGATTCCATCAAATTGCTTTATGGTATATTTATGTACAGCAGCTTCCCAATAGTTGGAGGAACACTGGAAACTTGGCAGCACTGGACACCTTTTTCTTCCTAGTGTGGGACTCCTAGGTATTGCTCACCCATGATCCCTCAAGGAATCGAAAGCAGGACCTTCAGGCTCCGCGGTTGGCACATTATCATTGAGCCGCTGGGTCGAAATTCAGTGGTCCATATTTCCATCATCTGTCAATTCATGACATAGTGTGACTATCACCCAAGGTCATCATTGAACATTTGTTCCCATGACCACCAGGTTTGCCCCACTTGTCATGACTTCTCATTGGCACTTCAGGAATCACCTCTTGAAGTTAGTTATAAATGAGTACTAGATCAGTTGGATTTGGGGTTTGTGGGGATATAATGATTTTTCAAGTTGGTATTCATCCCTAGCGGGGTTATGAGTGTGCACTGATTTGGAGTGCTATACTAGGATGAAACAGCCGTCCAGTGCTCCCAGGTTTCCAATGTTTATCCAATTCATGTCAGTCCACAATGCATACCAACTTGAAAAATCACTAGATCCCCACTAACCTCCGAATTCAATTTCCCAATAGTCTTTGAGTTCATTAAGACCTACGACCAGGTTGAACAAATATCCGGGGTTCCTAAGTTTTGAGTATATACGTATAAATAAGACCAAATACTATAACTGATGAAGGTAGTTCAGTATGTTGTCGTTCATAAAAGAATATTCAATAAGTATTACTTTTTTTTCCCTATCTGTTCAATTTTTAGCGTTCGCGGGAATCCTGTTATTGAGCTATTTACAATAACTCATTTGTAGTCTTGACAAGTATTATGCTATTTTAGAGATACTCTCATTCATTAGATCAGATGTTTGTCACTTAGCTGTCCACCTTATCTAGTCGTCCCGGGTAACCTATTAAGCTTTAAGTGAGTACAATTGAACTTCATCTCATGATGTGCAATTTTCATTGTTTCTGTCGAGAAGGAATTTCTTGTTCTGAACTTACAAGTCAGAAAATTAAGAAGGATCTAAAAATCAAGCAGAGATAAGACAGCATTGAAGAAACTAATGTGAACGGGAAACTATCGAATTGTAAAGGATATCTGAAATGCTGATTATCCTGTCTGAATTCTGTTAGGAGAGATTTAGTGAGGTATTCATGTCATCGAATCTTAAGTCAAAACTATAAATTGAAACACATAATTTACATTACTACTCAACAACTATATTTGATAACTTATTCACAAATCTTTGGGATGTTGTAGGAACAACGGAAATAGTAATTTAGGCAGTAATTGCAACACGATTAAACAGAAATTTAAAAAATCGCTTGTTTCGTTATACGAGGTAGGTATATCAGATACCATGCGTAGCATTTCAGACGAAGGTAAGTTTAACGTAGCAATCAAATCTACGAAGTGGGTCAGAAAAAAATTTTGCTAACATAAAAATTCTGCTTATCGAATAAAGCAGTATAAACTAATCCACGGAATACCATTTGTTGAGCATAGGCCAAGTAGATAAACCATTCAGAGAAAAAAGAAATCAGTTGAGTTCAGAAAAATGGATGCCATTAAGATAAGTTATCCATAATAAAACATATCCATTATGATTTATGCATTTAAGAATACTGACATAAGAGGTTGGAACGGAGTAGCATTCTTAAAGACTAATGTAACAGACAAGGCGAGGAAGAGAGATCCATCACTGAATCGTTGGGCACTGCATCAGTCCATAACGAATCCCTTTTACCATTGAAAAGAAAGAAGTAATTAGAATGTAAAGACTGAATGCCGAAATTGGAATGGGTTACTTGATGTCCTAATGGCCACTAAATTTAGTCTGAAACATCAGCCAGTAAATCGTACTGTATCACTATGCCCCATATGAAATAAGTAAATTTAGTTTGTGAGGAAGTTATATTTGCAATTCTTCTTTGTTATCTTATCTATTTTACCTACTTTGAGTAGTATCGGTTAACTGCTTTTTCACTATTGTTAGCCACTCTGTATTTAGCAGTGACTTGGTTTATTTTGAAGCCACTGACTATTAAACATATTTGCACGTTTTATATTTATACGGAGTCGTCGGTAGTCTTCTTGTTGCTACATAATAATAATAACAACAATAATTTGCTTAGTCAATAGGTTGAATGGTTGGCTTTTTATGTTTCCAGCCTTTGGAGGGTAAAATTTAAAATGAAAGGGCACTGAGTTAGCTAGACTTATGTTCCCCCTCAAGTATGGGAACTTAGAAATGAACTGTTTCAATTACTAAGAAATATACAGTGAATTTCACTTATCAAAAAATTGCCATTGAGTTTATAGTGAATGTTTCAGCTAAAATAATGACTTTTGCTAAAACAAAATGAATTTTTTGATTGGAGCTGGAATTCTCATCAAATCCTTTTCAGATTGTACACTGGAACATTCAGAATATATTACCATCATCATAGATCTGGCGTGTTCCATACTACATCAAAAGTAAGATGAATTTTTCTACTAAATAATAAACAGCATACGGATGTGCCACATTATTCTATGCGACAATAACTGATTATAAGACCAAATAATGTAACGGTGAAGATAAAGTACATTTTACTAAAGACAGTGACTTTGATATTATTGAAGCAGATACAAGTGCTGAAAAGTTCGATTCAAAATGTAAGCATAGGAAATGATGCTGTTCAAAATAATTGGAATTTCTTCAGTTGAGCTAAGTTTATTTGCTACACAGAGATGTGCACTTGAAAATAATTTCGTATGGATTCATTCTTATATAACATTTTTATCAAAACTCATTTACAGACACATAAAACTCTACACAGAAATCGTTATTAGAAGAAAGTCTTGAGATATGGTGAATTATAATAGTCTAAGATTAAATGAAATCGATTTTCTGCCCTTTCCAGTTACTACTTGCGTTACAAGCTAGACGAACTTCACAAATGGTAGAAGTGATTTCCTTCAATGTAGTTCTTTGCTGTCCTGTGAGGATATATTGAGACAAGAGAAAGACAAAGCTCGTAGTGTCTAGGCTACGCCTATGCATGCATAGTTTTCATAAAGACGGAATGAAAAATATTCATTTTTGTTATTTTCCTATAGTGGTTTACATTAGAATGAAAAAGCAACTAATTCATGTATCTAGGTAATTAATTAATTGCACTTTCTAATGTAATGGGGAATATTTGTAGCTCAGGTAGATGGTCTTGGTAGTATTGTGTTCTCTGAGATGGGTTGTTTAATCGTGAAGCTTTTATGGTCTGTCTAGACGACATCATCAACACTAACTTCAGTATGAAGTGAGCTATCAATATATCTCCGTGAGTGATTTAGTAGCTTGCTCTGACGATGTGGTCTGTGATTGGTTGTTTCCTTTGATTGTTGTGTCATTGATTATATAGATTTTCCTGTTGGCTGTTCCTCTGCTTGATCTCTAACCTTCCTGTCGTTTATCATCTTTCTTATTGGTTGATAGATTGGGTCTGTGTCTATACATCTGTTGATTGCTAACTGACTGATGTGAATGCCAAGCTTCTAGGAATTCTCTGACATTTTTTGTGTCTCCTCTGTCCAAAATTTTCACATTGTGGAAATTAAGTTCATGTCCATAATTATCCACGTGCATTGAAATGAGTAATGAAATGTCGTGGCGTTTAATAGCCGATTGGTGCTCATGTAGACGAAGGTGAAGAGGGCGGCCACTTTGTCCAATATAGTGTTGACTACAGTTATTACAGTTGATTTTGTAAATGATTTTCGGTTTGTCTTCTTTGTTGTTGCATGCTTTGATCTGCATAATAGTGTTTACACGGAATTTATTGGTTTATTAGCCAAACACAATGCAACCAAGATTTTCTAATGTATTTTGAGTTAATAGTAGAATAGTTAGTGTATGATAACGTTTTTTTCTACGTGAGTTAGAAACGCTTTCATAACCGCGAAACAACTATACATGTAGACTTTTGGAAAGTTCAGAACTCTGGAGTTACTGATGAAGAGTTCTTGTTAGTTAACCTACTAACTGTTACCGCTGCGTTTAGGCTCAAAAGATTTATAGCATTAGATCTATAAAATCTAGAAGTTAATTCCCACTCATTAGGTGGAACCTACTTTACAGGTTCCCTACCGTCTGTCACCAGCCAAATAACATCTATCAAAGTGCACCTAGGTGCTGAGTCTCCTTGCGTGGTGGCTATGCAGCAAAGTCATGGATAAAATTTAGTCAATGCTAAGGATTAGACAATATAAAATTGATTAATTTCCATTACATTTCGTCACTTGCTCCACCATTCTAAATTGTTTCAGCTCACTTATAGATTGCTTGGTTATTAGTAGATATACAGTATAATTTCAAAGTGAAATGCATAAGGGTCAATAAAGGCAGGCAATTTAGTGAAGCACTCCCATAGATAGAAAACTTATCACGTGCACAGCTTTACTCATAGACTTAGAGAATACGATAAAGCAGTTATTATTATGGACTAACAAGTATGATGATCACTGAAAACCTCAGTATTAGACAAATGCTTCTTTTGAGTTCAGGAGTGGACTGGGCTGTTGAGCATTATTTGTTGTTTACTACATAGCCTACATGTGTAATACTGACTCCTTGTGAATAGCTTCTCTTGATATTGGAATAAAATAAATTTGCTTCCGTATGACAGAGAAAAGTTAGCAATAGCAGACAATTTTAACTGGGACCATAATGGACTGGATACTGCTTACAAGTATCCGATAAATAATACTATAAGTTAACTACATTTTAAGAGGCACTGATACACTCGTTTCTTGGTAAGCGAGAATGAGATGGTTCATAACAAGTCTGATAACGCGACAGAGGTAAAGTCATTTAATTGACTGAGATTAAACTTTGCCATACGTCGAATTTCTTTCAAAAACATACATTATCGATGAGATATATATTAACCAAGAGTTTCTTCACTTTTCAAACACAAGAGTACTTATCTTTCTAGTAATCTTTGGTGAGTCAACTAGTTTTACCCATAAAATGTGTAAAGTTTCCTTATGAAGCTGCACTAATTGATTCATCAATTGACAATTTTTATTGTGAGTATAAAGGAAGTCAGTTTTCCCTCCTTAAGTCTGTATTCACTTCAACATGTATCAAAATGAACTTCGAATGCTCTCAAAAATATGATAAAAAAGTTTCCTTGCTTTCGCATTAGGATACATATCTATTTATGCCTAGCTAACTATTTCCAGTAATAATATTGATAGTATTCATCTTATGAATTCTATATGTAATGGAAAATTTCCAACTCTTCTAACGATTTCCCAAATGAATCAAGGAATGCATAACTGAAGGACTGAAATGGTTGAATGAAATATATGTGAATAGAAACCACCTAAACAATTATTACTGTGTAATAATCACTTAAGAAAATACTTAGCCTTTTTCTTTATGAGTTTTTTATGAATAAACAGAGAAAGTTTGATACCATTAAAGGTTAGGTTGTTATACTGAATTATTTTTCTTATTAGGACAAAGAAAACAGTTTATGAATGTAGACAGACTAACAGGCAGTCAGAGATCTACTTTGATCATATGCCTATTTTCACCTTGTGAATGTGTCAAGAGATTTGTAAGAGCAGTAGTCAAGACATTTCAGACGAAGGTTTTTATGCTTGATGATTGTGACCAACTACCTGAATTATTTGGTGGTGGTTAGCAGTGAAATCCAGGACCTCAACAGCAACCGAGCCAACGACTTGCAGGTTCCATGGTCAGCACTTGAGCAACTGGGTTAGAATCCACTGGTTTACATTTCCCACTTGCATCAGTTCACAATATAGTGCGACCCCCACCCATTGTTATCGTTGGGTAACTGTCATCACATCTGACTTCGTTGTCTCCACCTGTTACAACTTTTCATTAGAACTTCAGCAATCACCTCTAAAAGCTAGTCACCATTGATCCCCAGATTAATTCAATTTGGGGGTTTGTGGGGATTTAAATATTGATATAAGGTTGGTATTCATCATGGATTGACATCAGTTAGAGAAACCTTGAAAGTCTGGAAGAGTTGAACATCTGTTTCGTCCTAGTATGGGAGTTTACAGCGTCCGCGGAACTTGAAAGTCATGAATTCGAACGCTAGTGGAGTCATAGGTGAGCAATATTGAGGGGTCCTATACTGGGAAAAAACGGCTGGCCAGTGCTCCTAGTTTTTCAACCTTTCTTCAACTGATATCAGTCCATGATGAATATCAACCTGAAATCAATGAATAAGGTCCCCACAAACCTCAAAGGCACTTATAACAATAGATATTAAGACAACATGGAGTCATTCGCATAGGAGCCTGTTTGCTAATACAGACCGAACAATTCGATCCTATATAACAATAGGTAATTACGAGTATCAACAAGTAATAGCAAACACTCAACTTTTGAAATTCACAGAAACTCATTAAATATAATATCTAGTCGTAAGGTAGCATATTCAGAATTAGTACTGATGACATGTTAGACCAAAATTACTCAATGTTATTATCTCTAACCATGATACCAATAAATACTTGGCTAAAAATTTGTTTTCCTTTGAAGTGTTAAAGACTTTTCCTACAAATTAAAGCCTCCTAGAATTCAGTTTTATTTTGTGTGGCATCGAAAATATGATAGTTTTAGTATTATTCCTACTTATCACGATACTTCAAAGACTTTCGGTCAGATTTTTGATCAGTTTTTACATTTTTCACTAAACAGTAATATGTTGAAGAGAACGTTTAATATTGCTAAGATTTAAGTACTGTTATGAGTAAATACATTGTTCCTAACCAGCAAATATCTCTCATGAGGTAGCGACTAAGTTTCACTTGTCAACTAATCAAATCAATTTCCATTTACTTCGAAAACTCGATGAATTTATCCGGTTTGGAAGTTTATGAGAATGTATTTATTGATTTCATGTTGGTAATAATCTTGGACCCAGTGGCTTAATGGTAACATGCTGCCTACAGAACCCGAAAGTCTTGGGTCCGATCTCCAGGGAAGGGGGTCATGGGTGTGTACTACTGAGTCCCATGTTAGCACGGAATGTCTATCTAGTGCTTCCGGGTTTACAATGGTTGAGCAATTGATGTCAATCCGTGGTGAATATCAACTTGGGCTGAAATAACTTGAAATCAGTGTATCGAATTATCGTCGTATTCAGAAATGAAGAGTTATCCTTTAATTGTATATTGTCAACTCATCATAACAATATATCTATGCTTGAAAATATTTTATTTCTATGACAGATCAAAACCTCACAAGAAATCCTACATTTAGAGATAACCGCCCTGCCAGGAAATGATTTACCTCATAAGTTTCATCATGAATCAATGTCAGCTAGAAGACTAACGATGAATGCCAAGATTTGATTGGTCAATCTGTTGCTAAACAAAGTGGTTGTTAAATGAACCTAGGTAACTTATACATAGGTCTTGATGATTGTTTTTAATGTGAGATGTTTTCTTTCGAATACCTCTCTGTATACTTCACTAGTTATTACCATTTGATAGTGCTTCAGCATCAAATTATTCAGTCAACAAACACATCTTAGCATTCATTTATTTTGCCATAGGTCATTTGTTTCTTGGGAAGTTTATCAGTGCCATCAATTAACACTACTTCTGAAAATATTGTATCCAACCAACTTGAGGCCGGTATCTGTACAACTTTTGGCATTCAGTTCTTTCTACCTTCAGAGTGAACAATTAAAATTTAATCATTTCTAAAGGACAACCCGAATACCAAGAAGTTATTTGATCTTCAAACCATGTCTCCATTTATTCCTCATTATTTCACCTACTCCTGTAACTTCTATATCTATGACCCACACTATGACAGCGAGATTAGTCAAAAGAAAAGATAGTAAAGAAAAATCGAACAGTGAAGGTCGTATCTTTCGACACCTATTTTCCTTACATGACTGAACAGAAATCGTTGCATTTCGCGTTCTGAATAAGTATTGTATCTTAAAAATTCTTATGTAGAAGCCAAATGCTTCATAATATCAAAAATGTAGTGCAGCGATTCCAATTAACTGTAGCATGATGATGGTAGATATGAATAATTAAAAAAGAAAGATATCAGGTTTGTCAGTATAGTAAGCTTTAAGTAGTCGCATTAAATCTAGTTAGTAATTTTCATGTGAATATTATGTAAGACGTTAGTACTCATTATGAAAGTCCGACAGAAAACTGGTTTAATTGACTAGACTTTATCAGGCAGTATCTATCAAGAGATTCATTCAGAAGCTTTTCAGGAAAGTTATTAAAATTCTTTCTAATACATACAGATACATATGGTAGCATGAAACAATACTTAAATGACTACTAAGCGATACAATAGTATGAGATTAAAAGCTTAGATAGGGAGATTAATAACCTTTACTCCGTTATTTGAAAAATATCGGATTTTCAAACATTCATCTCTTTTAATAATTTGAAATGAAAAAGAAACTATGATAATCATGGAATAGAACAAAACGGGTTTGTTTCATTGTTTCGCACAGGCTACTGACGGCCTATCATGCAAAAAGTTGTTGAAAGTAATAAAGTCACGTAAAACAATGAATCCTTTGGAAAAGAAATTCAGAATCCTTTGATAAAAAGAATTTGATGTGTTATGAATATACAAAATGAAATGGTTAACAGCTGAAGGTAAATTCAGCAACACGTTACACTGTTTAGTCACTGGGGAGCAACCAACTTCATGTTATCTAGTACTCAGTGCTGACCGAAGTGTATTGACCACTTAAAATTGTTGTCACCGATTTAGGAGGCTGGGCATCATGAGGAACTTTGATGGGTGTTAGTTGGTTGCAGACAATCATCAGGAAGCCCTAACCTAGTTTTCCTGTTTTTGGTATTTATCAATAATGTTTACATACCACATTGAGGAAACCTCTTAGATTCGAAATCACATCAACCAGTGCTGCAATCAGGGGAGTTATCACCAAGCTACTCCAACCCGCAATAGAATTCATTCAGCAGTCAAGATTGGGGAGCATGCAACTGGTTGCTCTCCAGTGACTAGTCAATGCGTCCAACCTAGTCCCAAAGCCTAATCACTACCAAAGTATCTCAGTGATGGCATTGGTGACTGCGGAACTGAGTGGCATGGGTGCGCAACTCAGGGGTTCCTTTGAGATCATAGACGTCTCCCGCTAACGAGTTATAAGATGAAGAGTCTCAAGTTGGTCACCTACAAACAACTAACTAGTTGTATCTTATCAGAAACTTAATTTTTGAGTTCTAAAACAGGTAAATTAAGACCCAAAAATGTTTTAGTTCCCAAAAAATTTAAATAACATTGATATTTCATACAATTTTTCAGTATTATGCTCTACAAGGAAAATTGAAATAAATTATGTTCCTAATAGTATATGGCATCCAGCTTCAGTCTAGCAATCAACCTCATCGGCAAACTGATGCTACAACCATGGGATCGTCATAAAGACTGCTCATAAGTTATATCTTTATCTGGCATATATAGGTGGTGTTTTCGTTGATCATGGCGATAAAAAAGGTGAAAAGAATTGTTTGACACTTTCGAGCGATTTCAGTGGTATATGAATTTTTGTAAAAAATGATGACGGTGGAAGCAAATCAATCTTCTGTGGTGTTGGGGCGATATTGCATCTCTTAAGAGCATGTTGTTAGAGTGTGTTATAAATTTTCATTGTTAAGGATAGAAGTTCATTAAATGACGACTTTCCTGAATAATGATCTGTCAAATAGGTACTTATCAGTTTTCAAGAGCAAGAAACATAGGTATGCGAATTGACATAAACTTAAACAAGATCTTAACTTCAGTAGTTTCGAATTCAGCTTTTCCTGACAGATCTAAAATACTGTTGTCTTATGTTTTCTCCAGTACCTGTATATTGTTTAGAGTGAGTATTGCTTAATATTTTCTTTCAGAAATTTGAAAGTGCATCTACCTTCCAAAAACCGATGAAGATCAGCGAAATATTTACAATGTACAGTTGGCTGAGTTGAAAGAATGAACGAAATAAAAGTAATACGAAAATTTTCGTATTGATATACGTTTACGATAAATCTCGAATAACAGCACTATATTGATGAACACTAAGAATTGTACTATCTAAAATGTTAACTATTCTCCTTACGCATACGCTTAATCAATTTCATTGGACCTTGAAAACTGACTCACTGTGTTTACTTAAGCTGAAGTAAATATCCTCAAAGTTAAATCAATTTCAACTTCAAAGACAGCTTTGATCTTTTATCACTTCAACTATCATACTAATTTAGAAAGTAGCCATTTTAAAATGACTTTGAAGGGTTAATGATAAATAACGGACGGCACATTGACATGTTGTTTTGTTACAGCCAATTCTTCCTATTAAGATGTTTTTCAGCATAGAAAACTAGTGCATACTTGCATAGGCTAATATCGTCCATCTTCTCATAACGTGACACTCTAATATAGTTACTCTATCATCTGAATTTATGGTGGAATTCAAAGCCACAGTCTAATGAGAGAGACTACTATTTTGAGGAATATGAACAACAGTCTACTATTAAGATGGTAACTGAAAGATAGTATAAGTCATCTTGACTCGGAGCTTTAAATTGTATGGTAAATATCAGCCTCAGTAGTGCAGAAGAGTTCTACTCACCTCTTTAATGTTTATCTTAAAAGTAGTATTGTCGCGCTAGCCTATCGACAGAACGATCATATTCTTTCTTCTCTTACCTAGACATTTTGTCTCTTTCATTGGTTTTTCTTTGTATTTTATCTATAGACATTATGATTAGGGTTAACACAATCAATAATCTTATTGACTCGATTTCATTTTCATCAGTATATTTGCTGTATATCGTTTTTTATTTTTTTACTAAACGATTTTCCCCAGTCGTCAAGGTTTCCTTTATATCCTATTTAATAACTACCGTTCTTATGGGTTTTTTAACAAGTTGGATATCTAAACCAGTTATAGACTGAGATCTAAAGGGTTTTGAAGAAAGAGAAGTCTTACCTTACTGTTTGCCTTCTGGATACAGGTCAGTGCACGGCTAATGAAAGCACCAGCTTATTTATATGCTGCCAGAATACCTGTCTTTAGAATATGGCTGCCAGGTTATGTAGGACATTGACCAAGTAAACCTAAAGTTTTGTCATTCTTAAGAAATATTCTAAAATGAATATTAATATTATGTTTTACATTTCTGAAAACGACTGAATGTATTTTACAAGAATTTTAAAAAAAGAATATTTCTACCTTTAACATGAAATTAAACGACAACAATATTTTATCCGCTGAAAATTTTTTCCTTATAATCAAATACCTTGTTGGTTAACATATCCATATTAAAATTGAGTCTACATAAAAAGTCTAAACATTTTCATTTTAGCGTATGATATTGTGGTTGTTGTGGCAACCAGCAACTTTAAAGGACAGTAAAATAAGATCTGACGTGTTTGTGAATAAACCTCCAACGGAAGTTTAAACTAGAACATATGTCATTGTGTATAAAAACAATAAACATACTGACACAATATAGTTTATATTCACGAGACAGTGAAAAACTAGCTGATATATATCATAATTATGAATTGTATTCATAAAAATGTGACGGTTGAGAAAAAATATCATCAAATATGGGACTCTCCCAGAACAGTATATTTTAAGGCAGCCTTAACTCAGTTCTAAGGTAATATTATTAAACTTATTTTCTAACTAAATCCATGGGTTTATTTAACAATTTCCGAAATTCTCCTAATAGGCTTCTAGTATTCAAAAAAGTACCCATCAGAACTCTGAAAATCCACATGAGTTTCAGGGAAATTATTAATGTAGGTTGATTTTTGTAGATGAACATTTGCAAGCCTGTCAATCCTTTTTACAAAACATTGGAAAATTCCATGATGTGCGACAAAATGTGTGTCGTGCTCTTATTCAGATAATGAGAACAACTGAAGTGCTATGAACAGCGGGAAGTGACCTGTGGATTATACAGACAAAGACAGTTAACAGGTTTGGATGAAGTGTTGGGTAATACGCGAAATCTATTTTTGAAATGTTATGATACACAGCAGCCAAAATCAGGTTTTAAAGGACAGAAAATAATTGGTTTCAATTACTATTACATTCATGATAGTAAGACTAAAAATAAAGATAACGTACTATAAGCAGTTTTTAAAACAGAAAAGTTGTCCATAGAACGGGCTATGCAAACCCCATGTTCATCGCTTGCCATTCGGATCAAAATCATGTTAACCATCTTTACTTAGCGGTAGCAAATGTTGATAATTTAAATGAAAAATGTGTAGATATGTTCTACGCTGTGATCATTATGACCTAACAACTCATGATGCTTCATAGTTAACAAATATTCTACAGTATTAGCATACGTTCAACATGTAAAATGATCTAGTGATTTTATGGCATTTTTAAATTTATTTGAATAACTCGTACTACCGTCTCCATAGATCCTATAAGCAACAGTAGTCTAGTAGTCTAGTAAACTAATAGTATAAATACCTTAATATCACTAATACTTAATACGTAACAGATGTCTGAAATAAAGTTGTTGCCTATTGTTAGGGTGATTTTGTGTTCAGTAAGCCAGTTTCATTTAATTACTTCACCTCAGCTTAGCCAAAGCTGGTGGCTGCCACTGCGTTTCTTATATTCTTTGGAAGACGAAATTTCTTACTTATTGTTCACACGAAAAGGGTTGCAGTGAACGGATCTAGTAGCATGCTCTACAAAATTATTAAATTAGGCATGAGATGCTATTACTCGAACCAAATAAAAGTTTTGGCATTTCACCGACAAACAGATCCAATTATTTATTGAGTGGATGATCTCGAAAGATTTCCTCTGATTCAGGATTGTTACAAACTAGTTCAATGGACAGATGAGTAACTAAGATAATTTCGAAACAATTAAATATTTACAGTTTCAAAGATGTCTTTAAGTTTGAGGAAAAAACCAGTTGAACAGATTTATAAATCTATAGTGCTCAATCTCTTTATTTCTATCAGGTCAAAGCTTGATCCTGATATCTAAAAAATTGACTAGATATACTGCATAAATCGACCGTTTTTTATGATCTTGGCTGTGTTATTTTCTTTAAGCTGGGTGGTTTATTCATGAAGTTTTCATTTTCTTTCTAGGCAACATTTCCAGTATCAACTTTAACATGTAGTAAGCGTTAAGACTGTTGTTTAGAAAGGAAATGATAATTTTATGATTAAACAACCCAGAGGAGAGAAAGCAACGCAAACAAGAGATGAATTTGCATGTTATTACCTTTTTCACGCCTTATGAATTTAGTTTTTACGGATTCTCAGTTAATTAATCTCACTGGGATCTTCAGATATTCAGGTATGAGTGTCACTAAGCTTTCATCTCTGCTTACTTCATTCAAATATAATCCACAATAGTTATTCCCCGTGGAACAGAATTCATAAGACCAATAAGTTAAGATAGCAACTGTCTATGAAATGCACAACATCCAGTTTATATGAGGTTATGATGATAAGTACCAAGGTTAACCTCTTTGGTACTTAAATCAAATATCAGTTAATGAAAATGATAATCGGGATAGTTTATAAGATGATGAAATTCAAGACAACGTCGGTCTTAACAATTTAAGATTGTTAGCTTTGTCGAAAAACTGATTTTCTTATCTATAACATATGGTTGCTATAAAGCAATGTTTCTTGTAACACTTGTTTCTGGACATTATTTTTGATCTGCAGTGATGTACGTATTTAAAAGAAAACACATTAAATTATGAAAAGTTTTTGAGACTACGAAGATGAATTTTAAACTTTATATCTATAGTTATTATTACGAATGAACATTTTTAGATGGCATAGATAGTTACGCTAGTATGCGTGTTTATATTAATCTAGACATTAAATAAAAACATACTATTAATGAACTCAAATTTACCTGTGAATGTACTGACACTGTTTGCGAATCCCATAACTAAACCTGAGAAATTCGGGGCTAAATCAATCACATTTACAGCATAGCCTGCCACTGCAAGACCAGAGAATCCTGTGAGAAAAAGTATACAGTAGACAGATTAGAGTATTATTTAGTGAGGGCTATAGTTTAACGGAAACAATGCTTTCGTTAACCAGTTAAATGTAAACAATGCAGAAGATAGATCGTTAAATAGAAGGTTAAAAAGTAATTTTTTTGTAAAAATGCTGATAGGGATGAAAAAATAAATGTTTTTCTAACTGTCAAGAGTGTTACTAATGAAACCTCCACAAATTATGTTAGCGTACATATAAGAGAAATGACCACTTCTCAAAGCAAATTCTAAGTTTAACTTGTGATAGCGGTTCATTTAATACCTATACTTGGTATATCGTTCCTCTTTTCTTGTTTTTTCCTAAGAAATAAGTAAGCGTTTGGTTCAACGTCTGTGGCTTCTAATGTGGCATACACCTCTCATGTTTAGATTTGGTTTAAGTTCTGTAGAGCAGAAAAAAGAGTTTAAAACGATGGAAAAACTGGAATTACTGAACAGATCCTGTATATGACTAGGAGTATATTTATACTCAACAGTTATGCATTGGTCTATCTAGTCAAATCTCAGCATGATAAATGATGTTTTCTCGTTATCTGTAACTCAAAACGGCCATAACTGGGTGGTTTGGAATTAAAGTGGATTCATGAATACATAAAGAGATTTATAAAGACTTTTATCGCAAATTATCTAAGTTGATGCGCATTACCACTTAGACTGCTACCTTGTAATATATGTTGTAAAGATGAAATTATCCGTGAGTTAATCCTTCATTCACTGATGGACATAATGACATATCTATCTACCATGAAAGAGACAGTAGACAAATGTTTGAGCTTTGCAGTACTCTTTGCCAGCTAAAGGTTACTTAGCGGCTTGTAACTTCTCTAATGTTTTCTTAACCAGCAGTTGGCGATGATACGCAACCTAGTTCTAGTAATTTGGTTGGGCACTCGTGAAAACATTTTACTGGTGAAACCTTTGAGTGCAAACAGATAAAATGAAGCAAATATTTGCAGCTTGCGAAACACTTCGTTATTCTAAATCTCAACATTATAACGAGCATCTATATAAACTGATAACTTACTTCATTTCATTGATTTACTGATCGCGTCAGGCTTCAAAGTTGAATTACTTCATTAACTAATTCAGTATCAAGTCACAAAACTAGTAGCAAAATGTCTAACACGTCCGTTATAAAAGATAGATTATAAATTTTACATTGTTACTTGCATCATTAACAATTAAATTTCAACATCCAATGGGTATTTTCAATCTGCTTCTTTTATAAACTAATGGTACAATTCATAGGTGATCGCAGGTAAGAAAGTGTAATCGGTATTACTGCCCGAACAAATTAAATATTCATATGAGCATATTAAAGGAGTCAATATCAATAAGATTACAGTCAACTCAGGAGCGTGAGTGGATTGGTTGTCTCAGTGTCCAAGATCGAAGTCAATAAAGGTATTCAATAAAAAGTCAGTAATGTAGGCATCAGTACACTGGAAAGTAAGCCTTTTAAATTCAAAACGACAGTCAATAATTTCACCTGATTGTTGATCTGTTTACAGCCTTCTCATTTTCAAATATTACACTAATACGCTACAGATTATTTCAAATGAATGGAAGTTATTCGGTTAGGAAAAATGGCTTTCAATCTAATGAAAACTTTGCGGCGAGAATAAATGCTTTATTTAAAATAAACTGAGAATAAGATTTGTAACTACTGAGAGGGATCAATACTTTTTCAAAAACATGAATGTTTTTTTCTGTATAGCTCTATAAAGGACTCCTATAGTTTAGCCTTGGGACGACTTAATCAAACGCTGCAGTTTGTGTTACACTGGTAAAGGCAATAACTTTGAACCACTGAATTAAAAGATCTACTTTCAATCTTGGAAAAGCCGAAATGTCTAGAAGATTTGAACCCATGCAACCAAGTTGTTATGCATGATTAGGTAACGAGACTCTGATTAGCTTAAATATGTCAGCATCACGTTTATTAATAGGTTGTTCGAAACTAATTCTTGTGAAATTATGTAATAATGATACACATGATAACATCTGAATGAACATAACTTTCATTAAACTTGAGGAAAATTCTACGACACCTGGTTAGGAAGCTTGTTGGAGGCAATCACCTAGAAGCTTTGGACCCAGGTTTCATGCTTGTTAGCACTCATCATCAAAGGGAATCTGCGACGTCAACGAAGCTGCTGACCCGCTTGAGATTAGAATCCACGTCACCCTGTGTTGCACTCAGCGGCCTTACCACCACACAATTCAGGTAGACACCAGTCTGCTGTAGGACTCTGTTACATACATTGATTGATCACTGGAGAGCTACCACTCCCATGTTGTGCAGTCCTCAGTGCTGACCGAATCCTATTGATCATTTTGAAGTGTGGTCATCAAACGAGGTCATCTGCATCTTGAGTAGCTCAATGGAAACCTCGCTGACTAAAACACTGAGTTAAGTGGTTTTGAACTTTAGGGGACTTTTCAGTCCCCTCGAGTTTGCAGATAAGCCATCCTGAAAAGTGTCGACAAGCACAAAACCTAAGTCATAAGTTTCCTGCTAATTGCCTCACAGCAACTTACATCCACCACAGTGTGGCGCAATGAATAGCTTCCTAACTTGGTGGCCACGTTTCAAAATGATCAGTAGAATTCAGTCAGCAATGAAGACCAGATAATATGAGATTGGTTTCTCTTCGGTGATCAATCAGAGTACATACCTGAAGTAAATAAGTGAGATACCCAACACTTAACTGCGATGTTCGTTGGTACATCTTTCGAAGTTTAAGTTAGATTGACAGTAATAAAAATTAACGTGGGAAGTACCAGTAATCTTTATTGAAAGACACTGAGTAATAACTTTTAACTTCTTTTCTGCTTCACTTTTTGTTTTATATGTTTGGCTACTATATTTCAGTTAGTTAAGTAACTACAAGGAAGTAAAACGTTATAAATTTCGTTAATAAGAAATCCTTCAAGTTGAAATGATGGTTTTTGGGGACTGACTGTAGTTTCTATCGTGAAGAGAAACACTGCAAAACTTGGAGCACTGGATTTCTGTTTCCTCACAGTTTGGGAATATTCGTCGGTGTTTACCGACTGTTATGTGAAATATTGAGCGAAGGACTACTACTCATTATCGCAAGCGTGTTACCATTCAGCAGCCAAATTAGAATTCAGGAATCCACTTCTAATAATCCTGTCAATTTGACACATGTTTCGATAATCAACAAATATCATTGGTGAGTGCCTGTATCACTTTCGCTACATGGTCCCTAGTAATAACCATTATCCAGTAATGATATGTTAAAATGTTTCCCTTTCATCAGCGAGAAGAGATATTATGGAGGTTAAGCATACAGATATTAAGGGATTTTTTCATCAAGCATACAATGCTATTTTGTTCGGATATGTAGATACCAAATGAGGATAGTGAAGTAACAGAATAAACATCTCGTTGTTTATAAGTTCATGAATTTATTCTTATTATGCTCAATAATATTACCAAAAGTGGCGGGTATAAACAAGTTCAGAAGAAATTACCTGAACATGAAAACTAAAAATGACTCAGCTGAATTCTCTCGGTTGTTATTCATAATCCACTTCAATTCTTTTTGTTTGAATGTTACACTTAGTCCGATTTATAAGTCGTTCAATGATAAGGGAATTTTGACGAACAGAAAGAAAGAATCAAATACATCCCACCGATTTCACTGCTTTCTGCTTGTTTTGATGGCGATTTTTTTCAAAACGTACTGTCCGGATGATTCTGCACTAATCTAATAGTTGTTTTAAAGAAAAGAGCTATACTAGCAGCCACATGCTATCAGTGTTAAGGCCATGGACTGACCTAATAAAACTCAAGAAGTCATGCATTTTTTAGTTCATTCAAGTTTCCATAGAAAGAATTTGATTACGTTGAGTACTGTGAGCTTAGTGGTTCAATCGTGGAGGTTTCATTGTCTTCCTAGGCAACACGGCACTAACGTCATTACGAAGTGAGCTGTCAACATCTGTCCATGAACGATTCAGTAGTTTGCCCTAACAAACTAGTTAGTGATTGATTGATTCTTTTGATCGTTGTATCATTGATAGCATATATTTGGCTGTTGACCATTTCTCTGCTTGACCTCCTA
Source organism: Heterobilharzia americana (assembly GCA_944470555.2). Classification (NCBI taxonomy): domain Eukaryota; kingdom Metazoa; phylum Platyhelminthes; class Trematoda; order Strigeidida; family Schistosomatidae; genus Heterobilharzia; species Heterobilharzia americana. Next base: position 27,063,683 of record OX104128.1, read on the forward strand.
TCTTTTTGCGAACTATCATTTTAAAACAAGCAACGAATGAGATAGATTGGGTCTATATGTATGATTTTGTAGTTGTTGCTGAATAGGACAGTCATCATCTACAGAAATCAACAAATGGATTATCCTAGCGTACATAGAGAATACATCAGAGATAGTGATAAGATTACTGAGACCACCCGGAATTAGTATAGCTCATAAGATAAATTCTCTACAAACCATATTATGCAGACTAAGAGATGCAGAAACCAAAGAAGACAAACTGAATATCATTTACAAAATCAGCTGCAATAATTGTGATCAACATTGCATTGTAAAAAGTGGTCACGCTTTTAGCCTTTGTTTACATGAACACTAATAGGCTGTTGAACGTCGCGATATTTCATCGTTCATTTCTATGCGCGAGGACAAATATGGACATGAATTTAGTTTTGACAATGTGGAAATCTTGGACAAAAGAAACACAAAAGAATATCAGAAAATTCTCAGAAGCTTCGCATTCAGTTCAGTTAGCAATTAATAGATGTATAGATATGGACACAATTCACTACCCAATAAGAAAGATGATGAACAGCAGAAAGGTCAGAGGTCAAAGAGAGTGAGAACCAGCAAGCAAATCTATGCTGTAAATGATACAACAATCAAAAGAAACAACCAATCCTATACCACTTCGTCAAGGCAAGCTACTAAGTCACTCACCGAGAGATAGTGACAGCCTATTTCTTATTGAATTTAGTGCTAGTGGTGTTGTCTAGGAAGACGATGAAAGCTTCACGATTAAACCACTCCACTCAGAGAAGTCAGCGCAACCAAGATCATCCACCTGGGCTGAAATATTCACCATCACTTCATCCAGAGAAGTCAAAGATCTCTGAGATAAACTGTTGAGCAGATGTAGGAAACTAACTGAAATGACAACGACTGCGCAGTTCTAGGTGCCAGAAATAAAGACAAACTGCCTGGTTCTGCCACTTCCATGTGAGTTTATCAATTCAACTGTTCCTGAAAGGCTAGTTACGCTGGGTGTACAACCAGGTTGTTCCATCGTTCAACTTCTGACCCCCACCTATCATAGTTGAGCAAAGGATAAAGTAGAACAATAAAGAGCTCCATACTTGCACACCTAGTTGACACGGGACGTCGTGGATACTAGAGAAACCTTCAAAATTATTCATCATATTTCAGTTAGTTCACCACATGGATTACGCACTCACTTACTCCATATAGCAGAGGCGATTTCAATCCACCTTTACAAACGTAACCTTTGTATGAGAAAGACGTTTGTTCGACTACTTACATTACTATGGCCGTCAACATGATGTGACTTCTAGTACTACATTGTGCACCTCTTCCGTCTCTTGTATCTATCACCATTCATTTTTCTCTCATTATTACGTAACCACTTGTTGTTTTTGTCTAAACACTCATCAAAAATCACTCCATTGACCTAAGAATAACCTGCTTCATATTTTCAATTTTCATCACTCCACTGATCATTTATATCCTTATTTCTTTTGCGTCATCTTCATGACACTGATCACCAACCCCCCATCACCTGATTGGTAATTTGAATAAATTGTAAGACTATATATCAGTGTAGCGTCCAAAACAAAGACCTAATTCTAAAGGAATATATTTCTTTGCTCAGTCTATGTTTTAGTTCTTTTAGTTAGCTTGTTTTGAGAAGTGTATTTCCATGAAGTCATTTAGTCTTTGATGGACGCGGAGTTCCTTATTCTTTCACATTTTCTCGTTCTCATCTTTAATTTTCAAACAAAAACAGAAAACTGTCGGTTTATTAACTGGCGTTGAGTGTTTGCCGTTCCTTGAACATTGGAATATACCCACCTGACCATAGGAAATGAGATCAGATGATTGCAACGAAAAAACTTCTATTCAGTGAATTCATCCAATTCACTGCTTATTTATTAGCATATAGTTGAATGAATAGAACATTTGAGAATTATTTCCGGCCATAGGTCAAAATGGAGTGTTCAGCTAGGGAATGGATCTATTATATGTACAGGTACTTAGAAAAAGAAAACAGAAGCATGGTCAGAAGATGAAATATAGTTTTATCACAAGGGGATTATCACGAGTTATCAGTCCTTTAAGGTGATCGTTCCAAGGAAAGAAGTTGTATGCACTTCCTTGAAATAGTCAATTACAGTTTACAATTCTGAATTCCAGTTGTTTAAATTCTTCCATGATGTTTTATTCTTTCTCCTTTTCGGATGACTTGTTCGCACTTGGCACAAAGCTTTATTGGATTGTTCGAAATTAACCAGGTGTCCTTTTACAGAGCTAAAGATGTACTTTATCCTACATTAGTGGTGAAAATACTCCATTTGTGGATCTGCTTACTCACTTTCGATTCGAGGTGTAACAGTAAAACATTCCTCGTCATTAAATGGAGGACAATATTAAACATTGGCCCACATCAGTGTATGTACATAAGGTTACTCGCTCTTTTCAAACCGAGTAAGTTGGCTGTACTATATGGGTACTTACAAAAGTGTTCTTCAGCATAACCCAGCCTTCCAGACAAAAGAAGAACGGAAGTGCATCCTCGAATCTATAAATGGAAGAGCGCGTCAGAAAGAAAATTTTTTCTCGCTGTAGTCTATTTATTTTCTACATAATTCACTGAGGATAATCGTTCTCCACAGTGATTCCTAGACTTTTGTCTTCATTGATATATAAAAATAGTATATCGTCTCCATAAACACTTCTACACTTATTGTGAAGTTGCCATAATATATTAAAACCTATTACTGTATCGATTATCATTTGACTATTTGAGATAGTAAACTACTGTATATTTGAAAGATATGATGAGTCTTATTTTCATCTAGGTAAATTAAATAAAAGCCTACATAATAAATACTGAAGGCCTGAAAAATGAAAACGGCGGCCACATATTTCCTTCCTGTTGGAGAAAGGGTGGTTTGGTTTTAGTTAACTACAGAAAGAGTTTTATGCCACTCTTGAAAGTATTCACTTTCAGCATCATTCACTTTCGAATCGATATATTGCACTGGATTGTTGATTATTTTACTTTTGAAAAAAATCTTCCGTTAATGATTATTTTGTTATCTTCCTTTCTGGAAATCAAACTAGTAAATGAAAGCGATCGATGAGGATTTATTATTATCACAGTCAGAGGTTTGTCAACAAACAATCATATTTGAGTAAGTGGTTAGCTAAGTATGATACTCACTACTGGTGTTCTTGAAAAACTCACTTGATAATCTTTGGAGAAGACGATTTGGGAAATAATTTGTTAATGTGAGTACAGATGAGTGTCAGTAAAATAAATGAGATGCATCCCTTTGAAACCGAATCCTATCAATTACGTCTCAATTTTAAGCATGTTTTTATATTGACCTGCTTCCTTTTCGAGTTTCCATAATAATTACAAATGTATATCTAAAATAAAATTATGCCAAATGATTCACGAAATGATGAAGCAGATATTAGCTCTCACGGTTTCGTAGATAACCTCTTATCTAGTTGTGACATTGTTAATTTTAAATATGATTTAGTATGTCACATGTTTCAGCAAGTAATAAAACCAAGTGTTAAAACGATTTTTGCTTAGTGAACGATAAAGCAATAAAACTCAATTTATCAATCAGTCCTACCTTTAACTTGCGAATGAAGTTATTTGCCTAAGGCCTTGCAGAATATATTTTTATGAGTATGAGAGTTTACTAAAGGAGTAAGTGGAAATAATAGTTGGCAGAGAATGACAATCTACAACAATACGTTGTTTTGAAGTATAAACTCCGTGGATCATATCAATTAAGAGGCTAAAAGTCCCTAGGAGTACTCATAATCAATAAATGTTTCAGAGAAAAAAATAGATCCCCCGAATTTGTGTGTTCATTGTCCAACCAACTTTCGTGAAAAGCGAGACTCTAAGCAGTTACTGTTTAGGCCCTTAATGTCTTACACAACAAGTAAGTTAAGTCACACTTTACTTTTTAATTTTTTGGCTTTAAGCAGTAGATTATCTGATTCATTTTAAGCTTTGAATAAACGTAAAGCATTTTATGGTTGTCTTCAAGGATAACTTGGCTTTGTCAGCCTCAACAGTAGATTTCCAAACTGACTTTTGATATAATAACATTTGAGCATCGTTTACGAAACCGTGATTAACTACCTGAATCACTTTAAGTTCAGAAAGGTGTAAAAATTGAGTGTTCAATCGGTTTTATGATAGACTGGAAGTCGTAGAATTTCACAAGCAGACAGTTAATTTCAACATATCATTAGAGGAAAATAATTATGCAACTAATCCCACCATTCGGATACACGCGGAATCTTTACAACTCAGACTGTTTGATATGATAATAGGCCAATATATGGCTTTGTTTGCAGGCTGAAAGTAGGCAACAGAGATTAATTACGAGTAGGAAGAACACATAAAACTTACCCAAAGCTAGTGAGAGTAGCATTGTTGCGTAAATCTCCGACGGTGCATAACCAAGGGCGATAAAAAATATTCCTTTTAATCCAAAACCTAACCCAGCGAACATTTTGCGTATTGTAGTCCGTGAAAGGCTAGTGTTTATTCTTAAAAAGTCAGCAAATATACCACCTAAAAACAAATATATTCATTTTATTACACAGTGGAATGCAGAGTTAGTTATAATAATTTTCACTAAAACAATGACAGGATGAGTGTACATTAGTCATGAAAAATTTACCTTCATGCACTTTGCGGCTTTTGGAAACGCTTCTTTTTACTGAAATTTTCTAATTTCAGACAGAAAAGCGATCAGTTACACACAGACACTGTCCAACAGTTTATCTGCATATTTCACTATTAAATTGCACAATTACGTACCTATTAATTTATCACTTAGGTCCTGCTAAAACCTTAGATGACGTATTGTCTACATTGTTCAGTACGAATTCGTCCCGACCATACCCTTAATATTGTTAAATTGGTTAAATGGAGTGTTGAATTAAGTATTATCCAAAATATCATGCCACAACAAACTTCCTGGCACCTTTGCCTGAAGTTAAACTGTTTTGAGATTTAGCGGGTATCTCCAAACAACCACAGATCATTTTTCATTGGAAATCATACTCTTGAGATTTCCGCTACAAATTCTACATGAAAAAAAATCGTCTATTCTACAAATTAATTACCTAATAGCTAATTCATTCTGTTTTTTAAGTAGTGGGCAAAAACAAATTTGACTTTTAATTTCGTCCTAATATCCATTGTTTATGTTTTCCTATCAACTGTGTGAAGAAAACGAGTATAGTGGGATGAGATAGAAATTTGTGTCCTTTCTGTTTGGAAATTAAATTTACGGAAATCTTTCGGGTTTCTGTAAGATAGTCTGACATAGAATGTAGTTTTGCAGTCATATTGTTTCCTGTAGTCACATTGTTCCTTTTCTGAAAAAAATTAATAAGCACAGTTAAATTTATATCTTTTTAATAATAATACTAATTGTTTCTCCAGGTACACTGTTCACTCTTTGACAATATAATGATTTGTATTGACTGTAGTTAATTCAGAATACACATTTCTTAGATTAGTGATCAAAACTAAATGAAGATCAACAAGATCTTGCTATTTTTTAGGATTTTATTTAACGGTGAACCCTAGAATATTAAAGAAAATCATTTACCTATTGATTTTAGTCAATAGTACATCTAAAGAAGACAATTTTTCTCACACTGAACTAGTATGTGAGCTAGCACACGGTGGTATAGTATTATATACAAGATGAAGTGTCAGTTAGGAGTTACTGCTCATTGTCATACGACTGCTTGATTTTGTCTTAATGATTTTATTGTTTTTCCTTATTTTATTTTATCAGTAGTAAAGTTCAAATATGCGACAAATTGTACTCAAAACGCCATCCAGCAAATAATACCATTTCTCTGTGTAAGTCCAATCTAATGAAAATGAACTCAGCAACCTTGTGTATATTTATACAGTAGACAATGAGCTATATGTAATGTGTGAAAGGTAATGATTCTTTCTGACTTCATAAACCTTGGTAGGTGGAGCAGGGTTTTTACTTGTGACCCAGTGGTTGAAAATCATCTACCTTAACCATTTGGCCACAGCTATATTAATTAGGTAAACCTAAATTAATTTTTAATGAAACTTTACTACAATGTTTAAGTGCTATATTTACATTGCAGAAAACAAAATTTGAATAAAAATAAATGCACTGTATTTTATTTTATCCTCTTTAGTTAGGAAGAAGCTAACAGCTCTAGCTAATAATAATGATGTTTCAAGGGTGGAAGTTTCATATTCCAATAAAGAATAGGAGTACAGATTCAGGCTGATATTTTTTACTATCTGACTGATTATCCAACTAATTTACTGTCTTTTTCACCTCCGAAGAGGAATATCACTTCATTCTGATAGCAAAGTATAAATATATATATTGTAGATTATGACACAAATCCGCGTGTCTCTTAGGAAACGGTTCACTTATTTTAATACTATCTTGTAGTGTAGAAATAAAATACAGTATCATCATTTTAACGCATTTGTGTTACAACAAAGCTGAATTTTGAAGTTATTTCAAGTTAGTCACTCATTTATTTCTAGCTGACGCGCACATGTTTTAATACTTATACCAAAACATTGGTCAAGTTGTTGTTCATTAATAAGTGATGGTTACAAATTTTTGCGTTACTCAGGAGTGCAATAATATGAGAAACAAGGTTTCAAGTTTATGGATAGGTTAATCATTCCATTTTCGTCTGAAGGAATTATAATGTTGTGAAACACACTGTTATCATTTAAATTCCATAGGAAAAAAGTAAAAATACACTGTCTTATAAAACATTTTAATGTCAACAGCCATTATTTAGAAAGAAGGAGAAGAAAGAAAGACAATTTAACAATGGGGAGGAAATCCATCATTTCGAATCTTGAATTCTACTACTTTCCTGTTCAGATGTGGGTCAAAATCTGTAATCGATGATTGTTAACCCACACCCTATTTGACTTTTCTCATGAAATCGATTGTACTATTTCTATATCACTGAAGGGTCAAACATGAGTACTAATTAAAAAAAAACCGTCATTTCATTTTTCTTAAATGAAAACTTTCAAAATATTTTTCTTCAGTAAGGATAAAATGACTATCGGAATGATCATTTGAAATAGCCGTATTTTGGCAGACTGAGGGCTAGATGAAGAGAAGTGGAAGTCGCTTCTATTACCAAAAGTTTCACTCAGCTATTGTGTGAATTCCTGAGAGCGACCTGGATTCTTGTTTTATCTTCACCCAGTATGAATGATATAATTATATAAGCCTGATTTATCTCTGAAAGAAATTGCATGCATTGTGTCATCCTATTTCTTTTAATTAGTCAGTAAATTTAAAGTTTAACTTTTTCTCAAAATAAATACGTTAGTTTGCAAATAAGTAAAAATATTAGGACATAACAGGTTTATATAGCGCTTGTCAATAAGTAAAGCCAAACAAATCCCAAAAATGTCACAAAACGGGTATAGCTGAAATTATTGATTTTGTTGAGAGGTAATTGGCTTCGCGACTGACTAAGTATCTATAGTGTTTACGGTGGCAATATGATGCGTAGTTTTTACAAATGATACTGCTTACTCTTGCATCTACTTTAAAATGATATTCGGATGTATATCACTTCATTTTTTGCAGTTTTTGTGCTTTTTTAAGCTGGCATATTTTGTGTCATAATAACATTTGTATGAAATTACAATGCAATAACTTTTAGAGGGGAAGGATTCCATGAAATGACGCTTTTTGTGTCGAAATAACATAAAATGCCTAAGGCATATATGTGAAGTATTTCTGGCAAAATCGGTACATAGCTTTTATTTCCACAGAAGTCCCTTGGTAAACTGGGATGATTAAAAGGATTACAAAAAGGTTTATGACTTATTTATTGTTGCACATTATCAACCCTATAGACTTTGATCACTAAAACTGTCAACATGCTAGAAATTACATTGTCTGATAGGCACAGGTGAGTAAGAATACTTCATCAAACCAACAGCTAGAATCAGTCAAAAAGGGTAATTTGTTAACTAGTCGGTAACTTCGAAGTATGTGTTTCACTTACTTTAAAAGGTTTTTCTTAAGATTTATCAACAACAGGAAGATGCAGAATACATGAGTGTCCAGCTAGTACCAAAAACCACTGCAGTAATCTTTCTCAATATATAAATTAACCAATACATTTATACAAAATCTGATGAATTCACTGGCATAAATGTATAAAAGAACACAAACTGATTACAACTGTCGAGGAAAAATATTTGATATTGATGTAAGGATTTGACTGATTGTGGATAAAAATTCGATTTGACTATGTATAAAGCACACGGTAACCTCCTTGAAGATTTCTAGATGTCGTTTAAATGAAAGGTATTTTTAGCTAAATCTATAGTCTCATGACATATTGAAAATGATTTTGAAAGTTGGCATTCACCACAGACCGAAATCAATTCCATTAAAGAACCATAGAAATCCTAAGAGTACTGAATAGTGACTTCGTCTAGGCAAAGAGCTCCATAGCATTGTGCATCCATGACCACATCAAGGCTCGAAATGAGGACTCTCAGGTCCCGCAACAAGCAAGTTAGCGTTTAGCTAGTGAGTCGGAATCCAATGGTTTGAAATTTCCTTACTTCTTTTAATTCGTGATATAGTATGACCTGGATTCAATGTCATGATTGAATGTTCATCCTTATGTCAAAATTGGTTTACCTCACCACTGACGACAACTTCTCATCAGAGCTTTGCGAAACCATACCTCAAAGTGAGTTACCAATAAGCACAGGACAGTAATTCGGCCAGAGGTTTATGGGAATTCACTAATTTTAAGTTGGTATTTGTCACATACTGATAACAGTTGGGTTTTGAAAATTTTAATTTTCAAGTTAATGAACGGTGGTGCATGTATATAGAATCTACACAATGAGCTAAGAAATTTACGGGAAACATGTTTCCTATAACTTCAGTATATTTATTCCTAGCTTAATCATTGTGTAATATTTTGGTTGGTTGGAGGCAGTCGGTAGGAAGCCTCGGACCAAGGTTTCGTGTTCGTTGGCACTCATCAGCAAGGCTTATCTGCTACTTCGATGTAACTGATGTTGGTCAGCACTCAGGACTTTACAACATGAAGCTGGCTGCTCTCCCAGGATCAATCAACGTTTCTTCAAAAAAGCCCTGCTAACGTGCTGTGACATCAGTAAGTCTTCAAAATGTAAACACTGAGTTAACCGTTAAGACTGAGATAATAAGATCTTTTATAATCTATCTGTTTGATGAATTTAAGTGAAAAATAAGAGTTAAATGTAAACCCAGGTTGTGGATTTGACTGAATGTACTTGCTCATCGGTTTCCATTTCTGCGTAATGATTACTGGTTAGTTTTGAATAGTTAGGCTGTCAATGATCGAGAAATTTGTTTTCTTCGTTTGTTGACTTACATAACAAAAATGTGTTGCGTTCATCTTACTTTCCAGGTTTTGACTTTGATTGTTAACAAGTTTAGCTATGCGGCTTTCACATATTCTGTCGATGTGGATTTCATAGGGTTTGATTTTCTATCTCTTTAACTTTTATTTGCCTAGTTCCTACTACAGTCTTTATCATAAATTTACCATCTGTCTGAACTTTTTAGATCCTGTTAGCTGACTGTGAATGTAATACAGGAAACACGTCAGATGCAAAATTCACTCGCTTAGGGCAATACATAATACAATGCCATTTATTTTATGGCTCACTAACTGTTCATCAAAGGAAAAAAGGTTTCATCAAACAATTGATTTTGTATAAGTTATAAGTAGTTTTGTTTTGCAGAAGAGAGGAAATAAAAGTAAGCCCAACACTTGTTCCCTCTTATTATTTTCATTAATTTTCTTCAGAATTAAAGAAACAGACAGAAAACAAGTTGATCAGTATTATTCCAGGGTGCTTAAATGATCATTTATGGGATCTATTTACGTCGGTAAGAAAACAAAATAAGCAGCATTACAAGGATTCTAGACGAATATTTGAATATAAGGAACTTAGGTTTGAGGATTGCATTTGTGTGGATCTCTGTTATCGTACTTAAAGCATGTGTTTTAGAAGAAAGACACGAATCGGTTTATGCATAAGTTAAACTCTTGAATATTGGTCATTAGTGTTCATCTAATAAGAATGTATTGGACCATTATATAAATAGGTTTCTCACTAAAGATGAACTGTTGAACTTGTAATGTTTTATTTCGAACATTGTTTTCTTTATTTTAGTGTTAGTCTTTCGTAGCTTTCAGTTGAAAATACTCCTTTCTGATGTATTAGAAGGCACATTTTTGGGAATATTTTACATACCTATCAGAAACGAAACTTTATTTTCATTTCTGGCATTATGAATCAATTGTTAAATAGCTGTGACTATTTCAGTAGATCCCTCACAGGTAGGTTATTTCTGGGATAGCAGCTTACAAGATCATATCCAGTGAGTAGTATTTAGTTCTTTGTGATAGCACCAAAAACCTGCTGGGAAGTCCTTAATAGGAGACTCAGTCCACTGCCTTTAATTTTAAGTTGTTAATATGTCGCTGTAAAAAAAGCTTATTTCAGTCATTCAATACACTGGGATTTTCAGTGACAGAAATAGTCTGTATTGTAAATTATCAAGGAACCATCGAAAACTCGGTTCAAATACCATTACTAAATTTTAAAATGTATGTTGGTATTCGACAATGTCAGATTGGTTAATACTTAAGTTTTCGTACTAAAATAGACTTGAATGAAGTAAAGGGTATGGACGAATTCATTAGTTTTTAAAATAAATTAACGTAAAATTTTCATCTCTTGATATCTTGGTCGTAACACTAAATGCGCAATAGGAACTGAAACAAATGGCACTTCATCACCCTATCCAGATGCTTCAGAATTTGTCTGATCCTTTTTCTGGATTTCAGTTCTTATTTACTGTCATGGTCAAACATTTTTTTCTAGTAGCATTTCGATTAACCAAATCAATCAAAAAGCCTATGCAACTAAAAAACCTGCAATCGAAATGAATTAAATCCCTTTGGGCACATAAAACTGACACGATTTATTGTCGTGAATATCTTTAACAGCTCTCGTGATAGGAACCTATTTCAGAAACTATAATAGAATTATAGTTTGGCGAAAATATTTACGGTCATAAAAATGAATGACATCAAGTTTAAACGACAAGCTTTTACCTAAAGAAAATAAGACATTTAAGTTGACGCTGCTGCGTTTTACAAATTAGTGACGAAGAGGTAACTGACTAGAATTTAAATAAAAGTTTACAGGGATTTCTTGTTGATGTTAATGTTGCATAATGGCTAGCAGTGGAATCCACGACGAACATTTCATCCTACCTGGGGCTGGTCAGCTGGATAAACCTGTGTCCACGTGAACGATGTTACTCCTACTAAGACTCCAACCTGGGATCCATCGCTATAAACACCAAAGCTTTACCTACTAAGTCATTGAGTCAGAGAAGCTACTCATTGTAGCAACATTTTTTGTTAATATCTGTCAAGATCATTTCAGTAGCTAGGAAGTTTTTCCAATACTATAAAAGAGCCACAAGACTACTGGATTTTCCTGTAACAACTAGTAATCTATCAGTTAAAGCTGACCATTTTCATAGTTTGAACGCATTCGTTGCTAAGAATTTCCACTGCATTTATGGTTTTCAATATTAATTACCCTATTTTATTACTGCCACCCTAATCAACAATGTTAAAATCATGAAAAGATAAAGTGATTCAGCACTGACCGTAACTGTAAAAATGGTTAGCGTGATTGGACACTAAATAACAATTTGGTTGTCAAACCATGAACACAGTCCAAAGTCTTTGAGTTGTTTAAAAAAAGTGTAACAAAAGTCAAATTTTTATAGTTTTTGCTTCTCAGTATAAGAAAGTAAGCCAAACCATTTACAGAAGGCTAATTATCCGACATATGCTGCAGATTTTTCAATGGTACATAACATGAATATAATTTTAAGGAAAATGACTTGATCAAATTAAGAAATGAGTTCGAACCAGTGTTAACTTACAAAAGTGGTCTCAAAGTAAATTAATATAAATTGGAGACACAAGATAACCTAAACAGTTTCTGATCAAACTTTCTAACTTACTCAGCGGTACACACTCAAGGTCTTGTGACTGATAGAATCTAGTTCCGTCAAGTCTCTAAGCGAGCACAATACTGGCTAGGCAATGTGTTTGAATTTAATACGAATGTTTTATTACTTTTTTCATTTAGGAGAATAACATCATTGTCATTTACTACCGTTAGCAACCGTAGAGATAAGTAATTCCCAGGGTTGGCTGATATTAATTAATGACTAAAATTACTCTGTAATCAGTTGTTACAAACTATCTTTTTGAAAGATCATTATGTTATTTGATCCTCCTACAGAACCTGTTTTCTGCATTAATAGACACTACATAGAGTAATGTCACCGTTGTAATACAACGAAACTTCATTCAGGAAGCAGCTTCGCTTCTTCATTTAAACGCACGAGAACTGCGAAATGGCACAAGATGTACACAGACTGGTTTTCCCACAGTACTTATACTTAGCCATCAGGATGTTAAATATATTTTTTGGTTGAGAGGCAGCTCTTCCCAAAACAAGTTATTTCCAATATTTTTTAAGTTACTTAAAATCCTTGGGTATAATTATCTCATGTATCGGACACTGTATCCTATGAATAAGCTTATATCCTCCTGCTAATTGAATTGACTATTTCCATAAGGTGACTAATTTGGGTGAGAAATGTCAGTCGTTGTTGTCAGCGAATAGTGGTATCATTTTAATGAATCCGCAATGTAAACTAACAGTGGTCTCTTTGTAGCGTAACTGTAGAGCGTTTATTGTTCGAAGTCAAGCTTTCTCTCCCCTCAATTCTTTGCAAGACTTGAAACAAAACTAATTCATATTTCTTCTTTAAAAGTGTACCTATATTCATCTTAGTCTACACTCAATAACCTCAAAAATCCAGTATCTTACGGTTAATTAGTGTCTTCTTCATTCACCCTCCATTTAGTTATACTTAATGTCTTACAGAAAGAAATATGATTGTAAATAACTACAAAGACTAACAACAAAGTATATTATAAATACATAGTTTCATTATACACAACCATGACAAGCGTAAATAACAAAAAGTAACCGTCCAAAATTATTGAATATGAAAAGAAGTAAAGGCATCAGTGCATGTTTCACTTCATAACATATAATTTTTCCTGAGACGCAGAACTGTAAGGTTCTAAAAATGTGATATTTGAAATAATTAATCCTTTTAATGAATTTCGATAACGCTGTTAGAAGACGAAGATTATCTGAAAAAATTGATGTATTTGTGCAATACATTTCAAACAATCTGATCACACATTCACTTGTCAAGTCAATTTATATATGAAAATGAAAAGAGAATGAAAGATCAAATATAATGAACATGAAAAGGTCATTGAGTTTCTACAGCTTTTGTCCAATGAAATATAACAGAGGCTTATTAAGATGCTTGTTGAATAGAATCCAATGTATTTGTACATCTGTTACGATGGATGACGAGAAGAAATTTCTGACAGACACAGTAGTGGGAAATGAATATCCATTACAGTTTGTCGACCGCTGTAGAAAATAGCTGACCCAGAAGCCTATAGTTTCCTTGGTCCCGAGGAAAGGCATATTACTTAAAGTACCATACAGAGGGAAAACGAGTAGTATGAAATTGAAGCAAAGATCAAAATTTGTTATCAGTAAAACATACTATGCAGGTCAGCTTATCATTGTCGAGACAACAAAACACCTGCTTTTTCACAAACATCAACCTCGCATGAATGATAACGTCACATCCCACTGTGTTCATCAATTTACATTTATGTGTGGTCACACATACATCGGGAGCAGTAATCGTTCAATACAGACTAGGGTGGGTGAACACATACCTAAATGGCATGAAAAGCAATTTAACACACAAATATTGATAAGCGCAGGTAATCGACGTCCATTGTCATCTATAGCAAAACATAACCTTGAAATAAATCTCAAGGTTAATACGAAAACAGCCTTCAGGATACTATACAGGAATAATCAGGGACGTATACTGAAGTTGGCCGGAGCCTTAGCCATTCTTAAACTTAACCCCCAGCAGTGCATTCAAAACAATTTGCTATTTCATTTCACTTGCCTTGGTAATCTTTAAGTTATTATATTACCAAGACTAATGTCATAACCTTTTCATATTCATTATATTTCATCTTTAATTGTCATATACAAATTGACTTGACAGGTGATCAGACCGTTTGAAATGTATTGCGCAAATACACCAAATATTTCAGATAATCTTCGTCTTCTAACAGAGTTGTGGAAATATAATATTTGTCTGACCTATGTTTTTCGATGTTTAAAACGATTTGCTTTCTCTAGATTAAACAATCTTATCATAAAACACATCATCAGCACCTTAAAATGAATACTGAGCATCCACATGCATATTTCCTATGCATAGAGCGCTGTAGTAAAACACATTATGTAAATTGCTTATTAATTTGAGACGAGTTAAAAGTTTTTTGAGACAAAGATAGAAGTCAATTAAAAGAATTATAGAAAGATGTTTTCTTTTGAGATAAAAGTATATCATCTTAAGCCTAGTTGACTGATTATAAAAACAATGTTTTCTGTCATAAATAAATTGATATAGGAAGATAGTTGCTATGGTTACATACAGACTGTATAAAAACAGTCGTATATTACTGTTAGAGTGAAATAATAATCTTATAAAGCCAGACAATAATATGCATAATAAAGGAAACCAAAATGAGTAAGCACGTGAATTCTGAGTAGTTTGAATTGAAAAATTTGTGAAACTGTACTACAGACAGAAAAACTTCTATGGTTAACAAAACTCAGCATCATTTTCTTCATATACGACATGAAGGCTTACATATTCTACAGCATTCATGTTTATAATCCGACAGGACTGATCCGTCAGCTGGCAGCCAACCACAAGGCAATCCGTTTCATAACAGAATTAATCACTGATCATATTTGTGCTATATGCAGTTTAAAAGTGTAAGAAAGTCACATGATTTTCATAAGACAAACTTCGTCATTCTTGATGATCACTGTGGTTTATATTCAGATCCCGTGTCATAGATCCTTTTTGGTAATTTAGTTGGTTGTGGCTAGCAGAGGAATCCAGGATGCGCGTTTTGTCGTATTTTGGACTCGTCAGCTGGATGTACCTACACCCCAGTTCCCACTAAGACACGAACCTCGTACTGGTTACTTCGAATGCCAAGACATTATCCACTATGCCACGGAGAAACGATAGCTAATTCTTTTACAAGGGGTAGTAGTTACTACTGTTTATTGATATACTTGTAGTTCTCCGTTTTTTTATTGGATCGAATTGTCCGACCTCTGTCGGCATACGGGCTCCTATACGGATGTCTTGATATTGCCTGAATGTCAATTATGGTAGTTTAGCTGGTTGTGACTGGCAGAGAAATCCAGGACTCGCGTTTCGTACTATTTGGAACTTTGTGACATACCAATTGAGCAACGAGACTTAGCATCATCACCCAATATCAACACAAGCCTGACAAACTATAGCTACCTCAGATTATCAAACTAATAAGCAAGATGATGCCTCTCTCTTCATTTCAAGCAGATTTCGATTTGAATAAGTTATGATTAAGCAGCAGTGTGAGGGCGATCGTGCGGTAGTAACTGGTTAAATCCAAATCGCAGTCGGGCAAAACCCTTGGTTATAAAACTGAAGTGAAAATTCCACTAGTCGAGACGTCCAATACTGACATTCTGGATGATAAAATCCATTTCATCTGAATGCATAGGATCTCGTAATAAAAACACGATAAGTAATTATGAGAAAGGAAGAAGTAAGTCCTCTGGGTACTGCATGTTTTGACTCAGAAGAGTAGATACCAAGATCTATCATGTATTCTTGAGATAAAATGCTAAATGAAACAAAGTGATGGTGTAGATTTAATCGGACGAAATGGATAAAGGAAATTTAAATGAAGACGTCCGATAAATTATTTTGGTTTACCGAATAAATGAAAATGAGAAGGTGAATAGGGTTGAAGATAATTTCAGTGTACACATATCAATAAAAATGGTACTGGAATATTTTGGAATGCTATGGGCTGGGCAAGTTTCTTACTTATCATTTCGTCTGTTGATTTGTTCGAAATGCACATCTTTTATTCAGTGTCTAAGATGTCTTTCAAGCATTCTAAACCCTTCGCACCGAATGAATATAAAAATGATCACGTGAGAACCAAGGATTCGCTCCTACAAAAGCAATCTATTTCTTTCTCAATGCTTGACGACGAGACATTTGTATGAAGGTGAGGTATAGGGAATCCAAAATTCCAAGCTTCTGTTGAATATTTAAAGAAATTTTTTCGGTCACATTTTTAGCCAAGGTTTTGAATTTTTGATTGTTTCCGTCTTTTGTTTATCCAAGGAAATTTCTAAAACTCAGTGCCTTGCACTTTTAGAAACTAGTTTACTTTATGAAACTTTTTGGTCTGTTCTTCGGGTTATGTTACATTTCCTCACTAGCTTTTTGGAATTATTACCACTGTTCTATTGAGTTTGATCTTTAGGCGAAATGTATTCTGGAATTTTCAATGTTTCGAAATGTGTATTTGCGAATAAACAGCTTTAAAACTAAATTCTTCGAAAAGATAATCAGCTTCATTTCTAAAAAATTGAATAAGTAGATGTTGCTATCGGAAAGATAAAAAGGAAGTGGTGTATGTGTTGGAGCAAAAATGGAAATTGGGTGATTGATGAGAGCTAACTATGGGCTTTTTTCACGCTGAGTGAAAGATATGAAATGAATCCTTCCTAATTTTTATCCTGTCTTTCGTTTAACATTTACGTCTTATAATCAGATTATTTGCTCATCGGTTTGACCATATCGCACTTTATTACTCGTAAGAAAGGTGCTGGCTGTAGCATTTGTGGTCTGCTGAAGAACCTGAGCCGCCAGTTGAAAACAAGTTCTATGGATTCAAAATTATTGTTATTTTCCCTTGGACCCCTAGTGGAACATATGGCTTCAGTAGCACGTCACCATTTCAATCTCTTCTCTGCAGTCTTTTAAACCTAGTTCCACAACTGCCCACAAGCTTTCATTTCTACCTCACACTATCGCCCCCATGTCACACTTTGACACCAAACTCATCGTTTCCCCTTTGGGTTCCACTTGACATCCTAGCCTGGCGCATGATGTCCCCGAAAGGTTTTCTCAGTGTATGCCCAATCCATCTACACTTTCTTCTACAAATTTGTTGGACGATTAGTTCTGGGTTGATTTGTTGCCAGGCAGAGTTAGTTCCTTGTTGCTTATTCTTATTATTCTGGCCATCTGATCTTCAGTATCTAGTGGGCATAGGTGGCAGTTGTTGATCTATGTCTGTAGTTTGTTGTAAATGCTTTTCGTTACGTGCCAAGTTTTTAAACCATCACACAGAAGCACTGACTTGACTGACATTAGTGTTGAATATCCGGATCTTGTTTACGCTTTATGCTGAGTCAAGTGGAGTAGATTTCCACACAGATTTCAGGTTAATGAACGCCTGTCTTGCTTTTCCGATCCTGACTTTGACATCCTCGTCTGTGCTGCCACCTGTAGTTGAAACGATGCTACCCAGGTAAATGAAAGAAACTGCTTCCTTTAAGTTGGATATTTTCATCACCTCTGTCTTCTCTACGTTCACTTGAAGTCCCGTCTTCTCTGCTCTGCTCCATCTGTTAACTTGTTAGTTTTCTCCTGTAGATCTCCGAGTTTGTATGACACTAGATATAAACCATCAGCGTTGGTGAAATCCAAACATTGTAGGGCTTTTTCATAGGTCCAGACAGCGTTTGTCCATCCTCTCGCTTCTCACGGTTTTGCTACATGATCCAGTCCAGTCGACCACAATCAGTAAGATCGTGAGTGATAGTAGGCAGCCTTGTTTCACTCCTTCCAGTCTTCACTTCAAAGGCATCACCAAGCTTGCCATTGTGGACCACTTGGCATGCGACGTCTTCATATAGCTGCTAAATGAGGTTGATGAGGATTAGTGGCACTAAAACCGTAGTGTTGAAGCAACTGCCAAATTACTTCTTGGTCGATGCCATTTGGCTGAGTGAATGGGTAGTTTTATTTTTGCATTCAATGTCGGTTTATGAAGATCTCAGCTTTACACTTGATATGACTAACCAACTATACTTATTGAGAATGACGCAAAAACTAGTAAGAAATGTTTACTTTATTTAATCGACAATATAATATGAAACCGTACTCTACATCAGCTCTTATGTTATACTCCTATGTTTTGGGAGAATAATGAATTATTTAAAAGTCATTGGTATTTTTCTCACTTAGAAATAATAATTCAAATACGAACCTAATTGACTCAAATGATACCGTCACGGAGTTTTTTCTTTTCCTTCAATCATTCTTTAGGAACATAAATATTGGTATTTTAGCTCATGCTTATCCTAGAGAGTGACACCAAAGATTTGTATTTTTACTAGGGAATGCTGACTACTCAAAATGTCACCGATTGTAAAGATTTCCAGATAATGTGAAAGTTAGTAGGTGTTCACAAACACGAAACTGGCTTTCTTTATTACCAGTCAAACTTAGGATTAAATTCTTCTATACATTTTTGTTGTGTTTGGTTGTATGATTTCAAAATCTCGACCGTCATTTGCTATTTGATCGTAATTATTCTTTTTGAAACACATCTAGTTATGTATTTGAATAAATACTGCGACTAAAGTTGTATATACAGTAAATACAATAAATATACTAGATTTTCTAACTTTCATTTGTTTAATATGTAATTAATTATTCAATGACGTCAACTATGTACCACTTTTATTCTGGCATACAGCTGTTTCCAGTTCACCGATTATTATCAAAGTAATTATTATTTGTTACTTAATTAATGAAGAGGTTTCAAAAAAGAGCTGCTCCTGCAATTACAGTTCATTTGAGATATTAGTTTTTATCTTCTAGCAAAAAAAATTTTAGAAGAGAACAAAGTGGTAATCTTTCCATACCCAGTTATGTGACTTCAAACAGTCGATTAAAAATTTGAAAGTTATAACAAAATAATAAGACCGATACAGGGTAGAAAATAGTGAATGGCAAAATATACTGCTAGAAAATATGATTATTCACTAACCACTGTGCATATCCTCTAGATTAATTATTAAATAATTAAGTGAGGGAACTTATCTTTTTGAAGAATCATTTTGGATGGCTGTACAATAGTATTTGTAGTAATAAGCAATGAGTGAATCTGTTACTGGTCAACAAGTTAACACTAGGTAATGGAAAAATAACTTTCTTAAAGGAAATGGCAAGTTGTTTTAGGAGGTAGAAAGATGTCACTTAATCATGATGTAGGTAGGAAAAAGTATGTAGTAGATAACAAAGAAGATTGTATGGTTACAAAACCTGTATTATGGAGCAAAATGTTACGTGATTTTAACGAGAAATTGAGATTGAAACTTAAACACTTAGGAGGGTAGCAAATAGTCACTTGATAAAAGTAAGATGAATACTGAAGCTACCTCATCATTTTGTGGATGAAATTCACTCAGAAACCGAAATTGTGCATGAAGAGTATCGTAAAAGTAATAACTTAAGGCATCATATGGAGACATCAGCTGCTGGATTATTGGTATTTGTAAAATGAAGTTGTCATTAAATCGTCTTCTAGTAGATTGCTTCCTGGTTAGCCTGAAAAAACATCATTCTGCATTCATCTATCGATGATTTACAGCTATATGGAATACTTACAGATCTCACTTTGACAGTTTGTGATGAAAGACTTGGTCTTGATGCTACACTACCAAGACTCAGTGATTGCCATTCATCGATGAAATTCACAATGGCAGCTAACAGCAGTTGGGAATCTCATTTTATTGACATTTCTTTGATGAGGCAACTTGATGGTTCTCCTTCAAAAGAAATCTGCACACAACCAACCTAGAATAGACACTACACTCATCTCCAAAGATGGATGCCAAAAAGCTTGAGAAAGGACTTAATTAGTTAAATTTGCACATGAAATTCTACTTTCACAGTAAACTACAGAAAAAATCCACTGTTCAATCTTAAAAAATTTCATTTTTGATGACCCAGTGGTATTCCACTATGTAATAATAGAATACCTTGTTTCTTTATTGCTATGATCTCCATTTTAGAGCTACTAAGTACCACTCGTCGAAAGGAGCATTTTTTTCATCTACTTTGTGTTAGTTTCTTTGTCTCAGCGGACATTTGTTTTGATCTTCCACATTTTTGACTAGGTTAAGATGAAATTTAAAAAAGACCACTGCAGTCAGAAACACAAAGTGTTTATTTTACATAGACCAGAAACTCTTACCAACTGGATCTAACTAGTTAGTGTGGGCATACTGGTACAGTATAAAATGTATGTACACTTCTTTAATGTCAACGCATCTTTGAATTCCGTATTCCTGTTTCTCATTATCTGAAAGTTTTTTCAGCTACCAAACTTTTGTGATGAAAGAATTTCTACCAGGGAATGTTACAATTTGATTTGTACTGACCATACTAAGCTGATCTCTGACCAGGTTGTTCACCAGTGTCAGTAACATAATGGAGAGAAAATTATTCAAAATAATGGCTGTCACACCGAAAAAGCTCTTGAAGACTGATGAAACACGCGGTAAAAGCATAGTTAGTACACCATTCGCAATAGTAGTCATTAGGTCAGTGAATTTAATATTTCAGCTATTCGTTAGACCACTTTCGGTATTAAATATGCTTTCTATTACCTAGTAGTGCGTTTTTTGAGAAGTGGCATACTTTCTCAACAAATTACAATCTATTTACATCATCAGTTGCACTCCATGATTAAAAACGTTTGATGAACAAATGGTATTTTTTATGTGACAGCAACAATAACTAATTTTACTGACAAATTCTATAAGTCGGCAGAAGACTTTTCTAAATATTCAATCTAATCAACTGTAGATTTAGAATTATTTATGTCAGCGACGAAAGACTTTCGAAGTGAGAAAATGACAAATCGGAAGTTTGTAACTCTTCATAAGTTAAGAGTTATTGATGGTGTAGTGGTGTAGTGGCTAACGCTCTGGCGTTTGGAGCGATCACTCCCGAGTCCGAATCCCGGTGGGGACAATACTCACTGAGAGGCAGGTACATCAAGCTGGCGAGTCACAACTGCGATGAAATGCGCGTCCTGCATCCCACTGCTAGCCACTTCCTATCATTACTGTTCTTATGTCATTCACAAGAATAACTTTGAGAAAATATTTGTCAAAAACATCACTGTCTTGTTTGTAACATCTGATACATTTTGATGATCAAAACGTGTTTTATTCTAAAGAATTACAATGTGACCACAAATATCTTAGGTCTGTTTTCAGTTAAACCCAATAGAAATAATATACTGATTATTCATCAAGGGTTGTATTGCTTCTAGGACTTATCGCACATAAGTTCAGAAACAACGTTCAGTAAAATACTTCCTTATTTTTTCACAGAGTAGAAAACTAATGCATACAGGAAATTCCACAGGAATCAGGAAAATCGGATACATTTCATCATATTAGAATCTTATATTGTAGACTACATTCTTCAGTAGTCCACAATTCTCTTCTAAAGGCTGCTATTTCTTAGTGAATTTCAAATATCTAAACCTGTAGATGAATCAGACCGTAGTCTCAGAATTCCAGCCCAGTAAAATGACTTTACTCAAAACACGTCAAGTTTGTACATGACCAGTGTAATATTTCGCTATTAAATACATGCTATTCCAGTAAGTACTTAGTAACCGGTCAAAAAATGTCTTATTTGTTGATGGTTGAGGTGGCTCTTCATCAGTGGAAGGCATTAGTCCATCATACCTGCCTTTGTTATTATGAATCACGAAGTCATGTCTGCTGACTTATAGGTTCATTTTATTACGAGAATTATATGAAACATGGAATGTCATGCTAATATACTTACTACTTTTGCCATTGCGCTCTATAATAAACTAATATAAAAATGCATAGTTTACCTATATGTACACGATTCCGCTTTTACTCGATCGTCAGACTTAATATAATCCACAGCAACCACAGAAGAAAATTTCTTTCACCTGATTGCTGAAGCAGTTTTTACCAACTTTCTTGAAATGCAATCAATCAACTTGATTCTCAATTACATTGAGATAAATTTTGAAACAAAATACGACTGTCATTTGTGGTTTAAAATGTGAGTAGTAACGCGAACTAGGTTGCATCAGTTAGGCAGGAAGTAAAGATAACTTAATAAATAACTGTTTTTGATATAAGGAGAAATAAATTATATGTATATATATACACACAAAATCTCAAATAACTCACAAAATTTGGTTTCTGAAGATAATAACGAAAATGTGCAGATGTTTTAAAAGATATAACCAGTAGGTTTGGAGTTGATGTGTGAAAACTCAAACTGTAACCACACTCCAGAGTCAAGATTGCGGAATCAATACCCCCAGGATCAAGCTTATCGGTAAGAATGAGAATAAGAGAACTTAACAATGTCACAAATAAGTGGTCTTTCTCGATAGAGTTCTTACGTTTGTGTGCGAAATAGGAAATGTAAAACAGTAAAGACTGGATACGCAAAAGCAAGGCGCCGTCTCATGATTTTTTGAGAGTTTTCCTTGGGTAAGCAAGCAGATGCATAGCACCTAACTATAAGTATTGAAAGTTTGTCAATCATAAATTGGAGATTTTATTGATTAGGCTAAGAACTAAACAGATTTGTACAAGTTCATCCACTTCTTTTAATCATCAGATTTTCGATAACTTCTTTCGATAACTCAAATCATTCATGTGTTTCTTTCCTCTTATAAACTTCTGGTTTATTTTAACACCATTTGTTTCTGACTAGTTTTGTTTTGTGCTCTGTACTTAAATGTCACAAGATGTTATCATAACGTTCTTCATGAGATTCCAATAAGCTGTAATTATCTGGCTGTCGGGTAAACCTCTCAAGAACTCATTCAATTAGTATAAGAGTAAATCTTATGCATATGAAACATTCAGTTCCATTTCGTTTAGATATACATCGTCTATCTTTACATTTTGCTCAGTACGAATAAAATGCATGACTATGTGCCACGATAACTCAAAACGTTATCGCTAAATAGTAGATTCCAACATTATAATACATCTTCTTATTTAAAAAGGAACGCAGTAGTGAAGCACCAAAAATCCATCTTCTAGTTTATGAGGTTAGGGAGGCAGAGAAAATCACTGGTAATGAATGACGGAGCATCGGCAATTTCCCCAATTCTTCTTCAGATCCTTGGGACCTAAAACATTTCAATATCATTTGACTAGAGAATGTGAGCACACACGTCGCGGTTTAGTAAAGTAAGTTAACAGTAATCGACAAAATAGGAAATACAAGCATCCAAATAAAGTTGACAAGAAATCCTAAGGATTTTAGGTTATTTGTAGTGTTCCGTTTGAATCTTAAAGAACCGTTGAGAAGAGACTTTATCATAGTAGTAAAATCTTTCTTGTTCATCAGCACAGCACATAAGCCTCTGTTTGGTCGTAGAGTCACTATGCTGAAATTAATCAGATAAAGGTTCTTGTGCTGTGTTGAAGAACATACTAGGACGAAAAAGCTATCCAGTACTCCAGTTCACCAATTTTCCTCCAACTTGTGTCAGTCCGTGATGAATAAACACGCAGAATCAATAAATATCCACGAACACTCAAATTGAAAAAGCACTCAGTTACCAGGTCAGGGATGGACCAGTCAAATTATTTGACTGCTACAGCCCCAGAGGAATGAAAAATGTTCAAACTATGCTAAATTTTAATTACCTTGAAGGAATCGAAGATGCCTACCTCACGTCTTATGAAGATAAATGCCAACAGACTACACTGCTAAGAGAGCTCTTATCCTGAGACCTAGTCTTTTTGGTACATGTTTAAACATCTTAAGTTATGCTACTCTTGTTTTTCTTCTCACGTAACTGATACCAAAAGTTGACGCAAACTTGTGTGCGTAATTAGAGACAACATGGGCAGGGAACCTGTTGACGGTTGACTGCAATGAGAAGGATATTGGTCTGTAGAGTGATATCAGTTTGACTCCAGAGTTCTGTTTGGTGTGTGTCTTGAACTTCTACTGATTCTCCAAATAACATCTGGACACATTCACTTAGCTCCTTAGATCAGCGTTTCGTCTGATGCCTGTTTGAAAGTCACTACACAAAAGTTTTTGAAATTGATGCATAGTATTATCCACGTATTGCTTTCATGAGTGTGCCCTTGAAGTCTACCACCCTTTCTACGTTATAAAATGATATCTAAAAACCTAAAAATACCATTATTTTGATGTTTGATGACAAACTGGAGATTGCCATTGGCATGAACGAAGATATCTATTAAACAGGATTCAATAAGGACATCACTGGATACGATGAATGTGTGGTGCTTCTTTGGTTGCGTATTAAAACTGTCTTCTTAAGGTCAAAACATGGTATCACCGAACTGAGACAAAACATCTTCAGTACGAATTAACAAGAAGAGTCTGTATTCTGGAGTTGGTAAGAGGAAGAGGTCGGGATTCTGGCATGTAATACCAGCAGTGTTTCTTGCGAAAATCTGTATGAACAAAGAATTTACATCAGATGACACCGTAAACTTAGAGATATTAATTTCACTTACGTCTTTAGTAGAATGGAATGAACGCTTCAGGCTGCGTGTAGCTAGTCAAGTTCCAGCTTTCCTCCTAGACAGTGTGCGTTCTTGTGATATAGTGTGTGTGGATCATCGGCGGTTTGCGTCACAGGAGAATATTTTGTTTTTTTATCTGTGATAGATCATACAAGTAAGGCGTACGAAACCCTCAAGATTTCTGTATCTGTTTTCAGCATAGTGACTCTACGACCAAACAGAGGCTTATGTGCTGTGCTGATGAACAAGAAAGATTTTACTACTATGATAAAGTCTCTTCTCAACGGTTCTTTAAGATTCAAACGGAACACTACAAATAACCTTAAATCCTTAGGATTTCTTGTCAACTTTATTTGGATGCTTGTATTTCCTATTTTGTCGATTACTGTTAACTTACTTTATTAAACCGCGACGTGTGTGCTCACATTCTCTAGTCAAATGATATTGAAATGTTTTAGGTCCCAAGGATCTGAAGAAGAATTGGGGAAATTGCCGATGCTCCGTCATTCTGTTCCAATTGTTGTTGTTCTTCTTCCTAATATATCATCCCCTATGGAATTATGTTTTGCCTACAACTGAATGATTGCTTCACTTGAACTGTAATTATCACTTTCTGGTATGACAAAACATTTTTCTACAAGTGAATATGCTGCTGCTTTAGACACTGAAATTTCCCTGGGAAAGCATGGGTTACACATTTAGAAGATATTTTATGAATCAATCTTAATAAGTAGAAGTGTTTCTTCCAACAAGTCAGTTATCGCAACGGCAAAATATATGTTAACCGTACAATTGAAACAGTGTGAAACAGTGCACAGAAAGGTTGAAATATTAAGTAAGACCTCAATAAAAGTCCGGTTCTATCAAAACGGTTTTCATCATAAAGAATTTCCAGTCCAAGCAGTTTTATGAAATGGTTATAAAGGTGCATGAAAACCAACCTTCTGACCATTTTCAATCATAGTTCAAGCTACGGATGAATTCAGACATCTACTGCTTTGACCAGTGAAATCATTTGATTTCATTCGTTGTTGCAGCAATTCCTATATGCTTCATGAAATTTGGTTGCATAGGTCGATGCATCCTTTTTGTGTATGTGTAGCTACTATAGACGCAAATTGAAATGCATAATTGGTTGTGTCTCTGTCTTTCGTGGGCTGCAGGGATTTACACAAGTTCAGTTTTCTCCATCTGACCTTCATTGTTTAGTCTGTTCTTCAGATAGATAGCTGCCATAAATATTTGCTTGTTTGCCAAACTCTGTGGATTAACTGTTTGCAGCAGCATGAATCTGACTGAGCAGTTGCTGTCATTCATTCTGTATTTTTATTACGACTAAGCATCTTTGGGGATAAGTGCTGTTTAATAATAAATACTTTGATGAAATTTCGGCCTTCTTTCTCTAAAATATCAATTGTGAATACTCCTTGAATCCCACTTAACAGGTACATGACTAGTGTCCGTTTATATCCAAGTGGTTATAAACCTTTGTTAGTTAGGTACTTTCCTGTTCATGTAGATTTTTTACAGGTGGATTGTCCAGTTAATCCGTCGTACCAGTCATTTTACGAATGTCTATGAATGGTAGACAGTCATCTTTTAGTTCCCCGAATATTAGGGTTATCCTTGTCCGAATTTTATTCATTCAACTGATATTCAATAAGCCGTCTTCGAGTTAATTATATACATTTATGATGTCTAAATACCTTTAGTAGTTTTTGACATTATTGACCTGAGGAGAATGTTTACTGCTGATTATAAATTAAGCATTACTGGCACAAAGAAGAAGCTCCTAAAGATGAGTAAGCAGAATAAGCCAAGGAATATTGTCAGATGAGGTATACTACATGCAATGTTATTTGACTACGTCAAAGGAACATTAGTAAACAAAACCTTTACGGAGACATTATTACTGAAACACCGATCCTAATGGGCTAATTACAGAAAACTGCTATTTTGTAGACATTTCAATTTGTCAAGAACACGATGCAGTGATTGAAACTTTATTTTAAACTGCTTTAACAATAACCTAAGTTATTTTCTGCTGTATGTCGATCTGAAACTGCTCACCTCATTTCTTTAGCTTTTGTGAAGTCTTCAGCTGATTTTCTGAATGCCTTGTCCGTGACTACAAGCATTGTACTTGACTATAGTACAATTATCAGAAGCGGTATATGTGAACTGAACAACCTGATGTTGTTTTTTTTGACAGAAATGTTACCACATAGTTTCAAACATCATAGCCTTTATCATAGCCCCAAGATGCCCATGTATGCAGTCATTTGACATAAAAGCAGATAAAAGCCTAATCCTTTCATAAATGACGGCCACTTCTATTAAGTCAATACACAACTATTCATAAGCCAATGTTTATACGTCTTCAAATTTATTAGCATTATATGTGTGACAGTGATATTCCTCAGAATTGAATGCTACTCATATCATATCCCTTATTCCCTCTATTATCGCCCTGCGTAATGCCGGACTTTGCCTGTCCCTGTAACATTTTGACTTCACTTTATTACTTAAGCATTTTAAGGTGACTTCATAGGTCGGCCAGGTGATCAGTGAGATAACTAATCGGGTTATTTAAATTCTTGTTTGAAGGGGGATTCGCTAAGTAAAGTAACCTTATTAGTTACTTTCTCTGATAAAGCAAGTTCGATTTTAAAGTCACTCGTATTTCATGATGCCACTCAGCTTATTGCGCAGACTTTAACATAGTTATTTAATTTTGATTGAAGTTTGGTAAAGTATTCACTACATTCAACAGGTTTTAATATTTTCCAGCCACAAAAAAGATATTATTTATTACCATGTCTTCCAAGCAGTAATTCACAGTGAAAATTTTCACAAGCCACTGCAATTTTTAAAAACTGTTACAATAAAATCCTCAAAAATAGTCTTCGTTAAATTTCTTTTTAACTGATGAGACTGGATTTTTCGTTCATCCAAATATAGTGTTTTCCGATATTATTTTTATATCTGGCTCCATCAGTGATGTGCTTTCACTTAGACTTAGTACTAATAAATGAAACGGAATAATGTGAAATACCTTTCACATTTGAGAAAATGTAGTCAGTTGAAAAAAAATATCTCACACTATTTGGCAGATACAAAAACTATTACCGGTTCTCGGTCTATTGATCAACTCAAGTTTTTTTTCCTGTACATTTCACCAAAAAGAAAAATTCTTGAAAGTTTGGAAACATTAGCATTTCGCATGAAACCCCAACCAATACTTTTACCTCAGGCTATTATTTTCACCGTTGTATAGTATTATTCCATAGTTTCGGCTGAATTCAATCCTTATTGAATGTGATAATAGACAATGTTGAACATCATATGTTACTTTTTCACATGACGCAAACAGAAAAATAATTTTTACCTTAACCGATAGGTGAATACATTCAGTTTATCAGAAAATAATTTGTTTTCACAATTAGTGACTAACCAAACCATTCTTGAGTTGAAGTATGAAGTATTTAGAAGCAGTGAAGTTTTTTTTGAGTCACTTTGAAATAAATACTCAATAAATTTGTTTTATTCGGTTTTGAAGTGTCTAAACCTTACTACCTACCATAACTTTTACCAACTACAAGCATCATAGTTTGTAGGTAAGTTTTCAAATAGTGCTCAGAACTAGCCAATGTCAAGCATGAAAATTTTAATCGCTTGTGAATATCTTCAGAGTTAAGTGTAGCTTATAGCTTAGCCATTTTGTAACACCTCTGACGCACACCTCTCATAAATAAGCGGTTTTATAACCTATTCAATCAAAAGCTTACAGATGAAGCGTTTCTTGTATCAGTTTTTGAGCAAAAAATCTAAATTACTAAGTACCAGCATAAGTCTGTTGAAAGTTTTCTTCTCTTTTAATGAAAACTCAGTGATGATACTGGAAAAATGGAGTAAGCTATCATTCCTCATTTATGTGCCATGTTTTTAAAGGTCATCCAAACAATTTACAGTAGAGTTTTCCTTCATACAAGAGATCAATATTTCCCATTCAAATCAAATCGAAATAAAGTGTTACTGTTGCGCGATGCCTCCTCAACTTTTAAAAATTTACCTTTTTAAACGGGGTTATCTAAATAAGAACTGATGACACAAGAAATTATTTTTCTATTTCATGAGTTAGTTAAAGATTTGGTTTGTGCAACTAAGTTTATTTGTGAGCGTTTATTCGGAAAATTGAAAGTATTTACACTGTATTATTTCTACATAATGGCTGTGCAGAATAAGTAACTTGAATAAAAAATAAGCTACATGAAAGAATTAAAAGTTGAAGACATATTTGTCTGTCATCAAACTAGAACTCATACTAAACAAATTTTCACGCCTTAAAAAGTCATTTTGGGAAGAAGAAAGTAACAAAGATCCTTCATATCATATCAGTAGGATTTCCTTCCATTTATCAGAAAATTGCGGTTGTAATGTACATATTACTTACTGTTTAGTAAAATCTGTCATTCTTCCGCTCTGTTATATGAAAAGAGTTATCTATTTGACTATTCATCAGAAGCAATTTCTATCAGGCTATTCGTTGATGTTTGAGTTTGAATTCTTCTAAGAAGTCATATTTCCTAAGGAATTTAAAGTTGCCCTCGTACAGAAGAAAGGAAAGTCAAAGAAATAAGGTGAATACATTTATTCAATTTCTACCCATCAAATACTTAAAAACTAATAAACCTGTTAATAACTAAAACTTAACAATATACCGATCATTGATATTTCGAAGCTATTATCCTCAGTATCACATAAGACGCCTTACCGAATATTCTCTGCACAAGACACTGTAGGGAATGTACATTTTAAAATTAGTCTGTGCGTAACGATTGCAGTCGACAAGTAGGAAGTTGGTTTTTATTAAATTTTACTCACTTTTTCGAAATCTTTACTTATTGTTTTCCTATCTCAAATTCCATTCTGTTGTTGGAAGAGGCCAAGTTGGACTTCATATCTTTTTGAAACACTTCTAGGACTGTCTGAAAGGTTTTAGTACATATGTTTTTCTTCTGGTTGAAGCTAGGTTAGTCAATACATTTCTGAAGTATTAGACAGACGCTTATCTGTGTTACATAGGTTTAAATGCTAAAGTGAATATGCATGCTTCTGTTTGAGGAAATGTTCTTTCAGTAAAACAGCAGCTCATACGATGCTTTACCATTCATTTATGATAGTCAGACGAAAATTATATTTCAGTCGTATTTATTGTCAAAGTCCTCTTTAGTAGTGTAGTGTCCGAAAAGTACTAAAAACTAGCTTCTTCTCCTTCGGTTTGTTTTTGTCACATTTTAAAATGTACTTTTATACTTTCACTTAAATATCTAAAGACATAACACACTTGTCCATAAACCTATAAGTATCTACTGGTGGAACAACAGGTTTTGTTTGCAAATATAAGTCTTAGAATTTTAGAACAGCTCACTATCTACGGGAAACTACTCAATACGCCTTGGTGTAATATTATAGGCTTCGTTTTTGTTAGTATGAATGAAAATGCTGTTGGACAGGACAAGCTATGTCATGTAGAAATAAGCCAACGGAAACGGGATTTTTGAACAAACCGTAAATGAATATCTCCGGAGTGCTGAATGTTAGCGAAAATTAGATTATGTTAGTGTGACTCACATTATAACTCAATGGTGTGACAAAATAATTTTTGCCTTGCATTTCTTTGTTTAATGCTTTTGTCCATTGTCAAATATATGCTCGTAACTAGCAAAGACAAACTTCGTTGGGACATTTTATTCTTTTATAAAACATATATGCTCATCATGCAAAGACTGAATGATGATTTTTTAACTGCAGAACCTGAAGGCACTGGGTTCGATCTCTGGTAGAGTCGTAGGTGGGTACTGCTGAAGAGTCCCATAATAGGATGGAAGATATGTCCGGTGCACAAAGGTTTTCAACGTTTCCCCAACTATTGTCAGCCCGTGATGAATACCTGCAGGAGATTACCAAACAAACCCCTGTAACCTTCAAATGGAAACACAGATCTGTTGATTTGACACTTGTATTTCAACTGAATGTTTTCTTTGTTTGCAATCATCTGTGCTTTCCTATATTTATATGGAAACGTTTCTGAGATTTCAGTTTCTAACTACATCGCACCACCAACAGAATGACAATTGTTGATCATAGTATCATTGAGGTTCATTTTCAGAGCACAACAATCTCCTCCGAAATACGTAAGTAATATGAACTTCAAAATCAAATCTTTACAGCTGTGGTATATTCTCATCTAGTGCAGACACCAACTTTGCAGTTGACCATTGGAAAATCTATAGAGGCTTCAATATCATCTACATGTAATTTTACTATTTCTGTCCTGGTGGTAATGTTTCCCATCCCACTACTTGACATTTTATTCGTGTAAAGAGGTTTTCAGAGGAAAAAAACTCAATGAGTGTTCAGATGTTATTTATTAAAAACTATATTGAATCCATAGTTTTCGTATTCCCTTTACGTTTAAGTTGATATTTTCCTATTGATTTCCAAGGAATAAATGAAGGATACATATATATATATAGTTCATCCTCCACTCATATTTCGACTAACTGTAATATAAAAATGTCAACAAGTATATCACTTTTTTTAATTAGTAATACAAGTTATACATTCTGACTTTTCAGTGGACTACGTAACATAAAAACTGTTATCTTTAAATGCCAGTTTGTAATAACCTATTACACCATCTGTCCGTTAACGAGTGTGCTAAAAGATTTACTACATACATGTCTGTTCACGTGATCATTTTTCAATCTGACATTGAACTTATGAAAACAAGCGTACAAATAATCAGATATTAGATGAGATGAATGTAAAAAGTTATACTGAACTGAGATAATTACATAATGTTGACCATTATATCTGTTGTATGAATTAATGTTCTTATCTAAAAGTGTTGAATGAATAAGGAAAAGTTTTCCAAAAATTAAGATACAATTTTAATTCAACAGATATGCGTTCAACTTTTTCACCACCGAAAAACAAACCTATAAGAAAAACTGAGGCAGATTCTGAAAGACAAAATCTGTGAGCTCATTCGCTGGAAATAAGTGATGCATTTTAAAGTACTAAATGAGGTGACGATAAAAATGTTTGTTCATATTTATGAAGAAACTTGAATAACAGTAAGCTAAGTACTACTTATGAAAGCAATTCTTATGGATACTATTCATTGCCTAAAGGACAGAGATATATTTTAAAGCAAGGTAAATCAATGACATTGTAAACTTACTTTAGAGTTGTGATGGTGACTACTTTTGATTCAAAAAAAACCGAAATAGTTGCCAAAATTGTTGCAACAACTAGCCTCAAACAATAAAGTAGACGAATTATCCCAAAAATGGGAATAAATCTTTTAGCATTGTTAAGAAATGGAAATCATTAGTGCAGTAATGAAAGATCATTGAAGCAGAATAATATGAGTCCACTTCATTATGCGAATTCACATTTATTACCTACAAGCTTAAACGATTTTTATGTCAAGACCTGTGAAAGATACACTGCATGCTGTAATCGATTTGATGGTGGATTATTTGGATTAGGTAAGATGAAGCAGTCAAAAAGTATGGAAACAAATAACTACCTTTTATTACGATGGGCAATATGAAGGCAAAATAAGTAAATCATAAAATGTTTACATGAATTTGACAGATAAAACTTCTTAAGGTCAATAGAACAGCAAGGTGTTACAAAAGGTCAGGTTATTTGAAATGATAAAAAAAAAATTAATGAATGAATTCATGCTATTCTTCTTCAGTGGTTGAGGGAGTAAGATTATATTCACCTAAAAACTACTCAAAACCTCTTTATCGTCGAATCGTAGGAAAGTAGTGGATACATGTATCAGTAATCTTTACCATGTCGTGCATGCTGCCTTTAACAGTCTAAACAGAGTGGTTTCAATATGTGCTTTAGTGGATCAGCTGATTTGTGTACTATTCCGAAATCAGCAGAATAGGTAATGTATCGTAATGCAGATCATCTATCAAATAGACACCTCTGAACGCTTTCAGCAGAAATCCGAATGTTTGGAACTCGTTTCTTACCTTTAAAATCTAAGCTGATACTTTAAGATTGGTCTGCAACCACTCCTAGTTTAAGGATAGGGATTGAAGCGGTGGAATGTGTTGACCACTTCAATTATTTATGGAGTTGCATGGGCTAGGACAGGGAGATTATTAATGAAATCTCAGCTCGGATACAGATGGTCCATTTGCTATTTGTTAACTTGCGTCATCTGTGACACCGGTCGGTGAGATATCCAACCATCTAACAAGAGACGATTACACTGCACTCCAGTCCCTTCTATCCTATTGTACGCCTGTGAGACAGGCCGATCAAGGTAGAAAACGTGCAGCGTTTACATGTTATTGATCACTGATGTCTTCTCAGGATTGCTCATGTTTGTTCAAATCACCGTGTGAGCAACCTTGAGGTCAACCGAAGGGTACTAGGCAAGACAGGCAAGTCATTTGATGACTTTGTGAACCTTAACCAATTGAGATGTCTTCGACATCTACTGCACACGCCAGAAAATCGTTTACTTTGACGTTTCTTGCAAGGGAGAAGTTAGATTAGCTTTGTAGAGAGTTCAGGGTGGTCAGATAAAGACGTAACGCTAGTCAATGAAGTCCCTGACTATAGGCCTGCGTCATGTTAGGAGATGCAGTCTACCTGGCTCGGGTCTCCGAGATGACAGAAACCAGCGGTTGAGCACTCTTGATGACATGGCTAATAATCAGCTACAATGGTGAAGATATATTCACTTCTCGACTTCTGAAGCTTGAATATTCGCACTAACCTTTCTCCTCAAGTTATTAGTTCTGTCGTATAATGTCTATTTTGACATCACTCTTTTTCTATGCGCTTGTTCTTTGCATGCAACTGTGAAGTGTGGAAACTTGAGTCAGTGCACTTGTGTGCGAGGTTATACATTGATTTCGTCAGTCTGCCTATCTGTTTCATAGTCATAAGTCTCGAAGCTGGTGATCATAGCATCCAAATGATGCAATTTAGTATTCTTATAAGACAATATGGTACTACTTATTTGAACAACAATGAAATGAAAGAAACATGAAGTTAGTATTTCGAGATGATCATGTGTAAGTGGAATAATATTAATAGCTTTTGAAAAGAACTGAGATTTGCTATTGTGAAATACTTTGCACCTATTTTCCATCTACTAAGTATACTCTATTGATTTTCGGGAAACTCAACTTGGAAGTTTTCGAATCGTTTTACTTTGACTCTTAGATGCTTCAAATTAGTTTGTCGTCTATTATTTTACGAAGATGAAGGAATGATGAAACAAAATAAATGATCTCTGAGAACTGATATCTGCTTTACAGAGCAAAGTTATTATGCATGTGGATTCAAGCTATGTGATTTATCTATGCATCTTCTATTTTCATCTTGAAGACGCGTCAGTACAGGCTTTCAGAAGTGGTGGCCGAGAGAGTTCTCTGAAAGTATTAGGTGACTTGTTTCTGGATTAAGCTTTTACATGGGTGATTAGTCGTCAAGGTTGCATAAACCCTGAGCATGTGACTCACATGTTATGTTATGTTCAAGTTACCTAAGGGTTAACTGGTCAAACGAAGACTTAAGAAACATTCCGTAAGTTGAGCAGAAAGTTTTGGTTTACGGTTACAGACCATTTACTTACGCAGCTGAGTTTCAATAGTGAGATCAAGTTATTATTGCTGTTTATATTTCCGTAAAACAAACCGGTAATTATCATTCATCTTTACACAGAAATTTAAAATTCAGCCTAATCCACAAGCCTGTGTGTGAAAATGAGATAAAAAAGATTCAGTTTTAATCCTTTACAGTGGTATCAACTTTTGACGCCATAATTAAGCATCCAACTATGTAAATGCATCATAAATACTAACACTGGAAACAGTACGGCATTGCCAATAAATGCTAGTTACGCTGTATTTCAGTCACCTGGTTTATTAAACCATAAAAATAAGGGAGATGAAGAGTTTTAAGACACGGCTCCAAGATAGGTCAGTTTTAGTTGATGATGTAGATTTTAAAGTCTCTATAAATTACTCATTACAAATGACACTAGCGGTGATGCAAAATACTTATGTTGATGCAGGAAGAACAGGAATTGCATTTATAACCTCGTATTCAAATCTTATTCAGTAACTCACTTAGACCCGTAATACATACGCTCAAACTACTCTAGCAGTTCAGGTATCATGAAGTTCAGTAATAAATAAGCAAGCCTGTGTATGCATGAAAGTACAGTCTTAGTAGGTGTAATCTGTGTAATAATAACTAGTTGGATTATTATAACGCATTCGACAGCAACATGCATTTCAACACTGAGTAACATTTTGATTCAGCGTGATTATGTATCACGCTGTATCACATAAGTTATTTACTGAATAATCAAGAGACTACATTGTATATTACTACTGGAGTTTCAGCACTTCAAAAGTGTATATTTAAAGTTTAAGATGGCTTACAAGTTGAGAATAATACCAAAAACAATAATCTGTATTTCAAATGTAGCAATTGTGGGCTACATAGTTACAGGTTATCATAAATTAACATTAGATTTTCCCCTTTAGTCCCTTTTTATGTGAATAGATGAAGTGGTGATGAACTCATGATACTTGACATTCTTCTCAGCTTCATTATGTCCAATAATAAACAGTAGTTTTGCTAACGAATTGGTAACAGTTAGAGGGCTACTGAAAAACATAGAGCAATGGTCTTGATCCCCTAAGAGGCCGTGGATCCGTACTTTTGAGGAGAAACAGCTATTTTGTTTTCACCATCTTTAATTGAAAGGAGTTCATGATGAACTCCATCTTTAAATCGACAGATCCCACAAAACGTCTACTTGAAATGCTAATAGCTATCTAAACCTTCTATCTCCAGTATATATACGTGTATGTTGATGAAACCTATGGCATCGTAGTATTATATTCATCATGTCCACTACATCTTTTCCTCATGTGATTAAAGAACGAAACAGCCAAACTTGTGTTCTTAAATGGATATGCATTTGTAACTTTAACATTTATATACTAGCAATGGTAATCATGTTATGTTATCAGAATTCTAAATGAAGTAAGAAAAAAACCTGCATCTCTGAACTCTTTGAGACACCTTCTATCCGCAAAAACTGAGTCCACCAAATTACAGTACATGTGGTTCGTTCAATAATGTTTTGATTCGATAAACGGGACAATAATACTAGTAAAACTACTAGTTTTACTTTTTCAACTTACCAATTGGTACAAACATTGATCTGGATAAGAATGGAAAGGATAGAAAAAATATAGTGCGTTCCACATCAACGTCATATATTTGTTGATAGAATGATTGCATGCATACTGAAGATATTTGAAATGTCCAGTCATCAGCTGCATACGTGAATAAAATAGCATATACAGGTCGTGATGTGAATATTTTTTGCCATGGTATTTGTGTATATCCTTGAGTAAATAATATACGATTTGGTATAGTTGACTTTAAAAAGTTCATTTCACGTTTACCTAATTTTTTATCTTTATTTGGTTTTTCATCAATTAATCGCCACCAAAATATACACCAAATTAAGCCTAAATTAGCATATATATAAAATACAACACCCCAACCCCATTTCTTTTCAATTTCTGCACATACAGGTAAACCAATTAATGGACCTAGTGAAACACCGATTACAGCTAAGCAGACCAATGTTGAACGTTCATTTTCTGGACTCCAGAATCTCAGTACACCAAATACGGCTGGTATTAAACAGCCTTCAGCTAAACCCTGTATCAGTCTTAGTAGAATAATCATTACAAGCTTTGCATTAATATTATTGCCCATAGTTTCTACAAGTGGTAAGAAAAGATTCATTCCACATGTGATAGCAACTGAACCACCCAGTAAGAATGATGAATCATAATTTACAGTCAGATAACCACCAATTGGACTAGTAATTAGGTAAGCAAAAAATACTGCATTTTCTACAATATCATTTTTAATTGCTTCTGTCCATGGCATTTTCCGATGTTCGGATGGCTTAAATATTAATGATGTAGAATGACGATCATTAATGTGATGTGGATCGTTGTGTAATTCTTCACTTTGGCTCAAAGATCCTTCCATATTCAAATCATCATCTCGAGAACCGCTTAATATATCAAAGTGTTCTTCTTTCTCGTGTTTAAATAATCCACCTTTTTCAACATGTCCAGTTGAGGCATATTTAAAACCAAGTGATACTCGACTGTTTGTATTGTTTAAATTTGTTATAATTCCTAACATTTCTGACCGCATACCAATAACAACAGTAAGGCATGCACAGCATAGAAATGCAATTAAATAACGTTTCCGTCCAGGACCGCAAAAGCATGTACCATTGGCAGACTTCCGCCTAGCACTGATTTGATTCAGTTTATCTCTACTAAACTTAAAGTCCCATTGATTTTGATTTTCAATCCTTCTATTGCATTCTACATCAACCCCTCCACCAGAACCAATCATTAATTGTCCATTGGTTTGAAATATCTCATCAGTAATATTAGTTGTCATAATACTCGGTAGATGTTGAGTAAAGGTTTTTTCATTGGGAAACGAGATAAGTGGATGTTTGTTGACATTATGTATTTCCGTTGCAGTGAGATGTTTCAACTGTGGTAACCCAGTGATCGATGGCGCTCTTAAAGAGCCAGGTGAGTGTGGTGATGAATTAGACGATGAATTACTGTGCATATTGTGGCTTTGAAAAGAATTAATTGAGCTTATCTCTTCGGCGTATGGATGCATTGTTCACCTTGGCATACATTAAAAGTGAACAGTAAACTATAGTATCTATGCAGCGTTAAATCCTTTTCAAGGTAGGATATCCCAGAAAACAAGGAGATTAGTTAAATTTGTTACAGTGTCTTTTTTCTGCGTAAATCCCGGTGGCATGTTGAATTACACAAGTCGGCCAGCAGTATAAATTTCACATTTTATGCCAATATGGTCCATACAAAATGTTAACAAATTTCTTCATCAAGATTTTGCAGTTTTTGACAAAGTGACATTTGTATTTAGATGATATAATAAATATGTGACTTGGATATAGCATGACTGCTTGTCTGCCCTGAGTATAGAGAAAAAACTGGAATAAGTGACTGTCGACCAACGTTCCTTAATCACATCAACGTTCCGTGATTTATGTTTTTTTAAGATCTTCAAGAAGGGAGTGTCAAATAACACTTTTGTCTGTCTTTGTAAAGTCACAACAGTATTTAAGAGTTTTTTGTTATCAGTTGTATATGCTGTAATCTCTAATCACCAGAGATAGTATATTTACTTATGTAATATTGCAATCATTTTGTTAACGTAACATTTATTTGTGTATTGAAAATAATTATAAAATTACTCTGATGTATTTATATACCGTATATCGGTGTTCAGTGATTGGACAATGCATCCCTAGAAATTAATACTCATGGCTAAAGAAAGACACATTCGCCTGTCTGTCTATCTATAACCCACATATCCAATGACTTTGCTATTCAATATTTTTTATTTTCCTCTTTTAAAATAATCCCTTTCTTAACATTATCATTCCTCTTTTTTTCTACAACAAAACAAAAAGCATAATGCTTATTTTAAAAAAAATTTGTATTTCAAATTTAGGTTTAAGGCCATCATGCATTGCAAGATTAGTTGACCTGGGATAAAACTAATGATTGAGTTTTACTTGGATATATGTGATTATTTGATAAACTCAAAATAGTATAATCCTGTATATCTAAAAAGAAAGGGTAAAAATGAACAATTTACCATGAAATGTGAGCACATAATATATATGTGTACAAGTAGACACTAGGGTCATCGGTTAGCCAGTAAAAAATGTTTGAATCATGCTACGCATAAAAGTAGATGTCCTGACCTGGAGAACTTTGGATAAATCTAACTGTAAAGCCCATTATAAAGATTATTCTTTTATTGATAAAAAAAATATCCAGTTTATTTTTCCATAATATAACATATAACCAAGTGCAATCGCTGTGCATTTATTACCTTTCATAATTAGTATTACTAATGTAAATTTAAATGGGAAGAATAGTAGTCTGCTGCTGCAATCACAAGATGGGTTGTATGGTATGTAAGTGAATTCATTTACAAATTCATGAAGAACTTTGAATAATGAAAAATAAATAACGGTTTGTTGAAAATGTTATGGATGCCAACATAGCTTCATCGTTGTCTGAGCCCGAGGCATACTCCGAATTCTGATCCCATCTTGATGTAATCATGGCAAGAAATAAACGTTTCAGGTTTGGCGTCAATATCCATATCCTTGTCTCATGTAATATAACCTTCATATAGATACCTAATATACAGATAGATAATCTCGCTGGTCATGTGTAATATAATGTTTTCTGGGTTTTCCACGAAACAGTTTGAAAAAATCTCTAATCTACAAACAGACTGCTTTATAACGGGTCTAGAAAATATCTTATTACTTCGGATAGCTAAGGATCTCCATGCACATAAGCAGTATCTGAATAACAATTTCAGTGCATGTGACGGATACTGAAGGAAAGTTTAATACTTATTTCCATTCAAACAAGTTTACATCGGAATCCAAAGTAAACTCGAAATTCTTTTTACTGTTTTACTTCGAAGATAATGAAGCTACATTTTGAAGAGACCATTCTGTGAAAGGATGATAAAAAGTGGCCACTATTTGCATTTTTAAAGTTAGGCTTAGACTAACAGAAAAAGCAGTACATTTGACTCTTTCACCGAAAACGAGTAAGGTCTACACAGATGATATAAATGAAGAACTAATGAACTAATTAAACTACAACAAGTGCACTTAGAGAGCCAAGGTCTCTCAAGGTTTATCAAGTAACATTACTGAGACTAGTAGCCAGAGGGTAAGCAAAAACCCATCTCCAGTTCCATCTTTGAATGTCACATAGACTCTGGATGTCTAGCTTCTCTCAAAACCTCGTTCA
Organism: Heterobilharzia americana; assembly: GCA_944470555.2. NCBI lineage: Eukaryota > Metazoa > Platyhelminthes > Trematoda > Strigeidida > Schistosomatidae > Heterobilharzia > Heterobilharzia americana. The sequence continues at coordinate 27,103,451 of OX104128.1, forward strand.
AAGTTCTCTATAGACTTCAACCGAGTCATTCAAAAAGGATGACGAAGAGATATCTATTTCCAACGGGGGCTTTGATAATTCAAAGGTCCAAACTTCAATTGCGTAATCAAGAGGGACACATACAAACACTTTTTTACCATAGCCTTAATCAGGTACTATGCATCTTCGTTTGCATCGTCTTTTTTATTTTATTCACTTATTTGTTTGTTCATGTTTTATTACATGGTTGTTTTTTAATTTTACCAGATAACAAATATTAGCGTTCACTGCATTTTATAAAAACTACTCCAATCATATCCTTTTATTCCTTATATTTACCTATCTATTATGTTTGGCCTACCACTAAAGACTTGTGTGGAACACTCCATCAATTTACATATATATTCACGAATGGACAGTTGTGTAAATGAGTCGTCGAAGAGATAATTATCTTTTTTGTAATCTCTTTCTGTTTGAGTTTAAGCTACATTCTCTTATCTGCAAGTGAAACGTCATTGTTTAGCTAGAAAAGGCCACTTTGGGCATCATCAATGTGCATCTGCCAGTTGATTCGGCTGTGAATGTGAAATGAAGGGCGCACTTGTGAACACTATCTCACATGGTTGTCTAGAGGCCAAAGCTAATTTTATAGACAATTCCAAAATTTAGCATTTGGTGCGTAGGTCATTTTTAAGAATTATCTACAAGGTTAAAGTGATGGGTCAAAAGGAGTACGGCTATGTATGTTGTGCAAGGAAAAATACTAACAGTTCACCAAAACAAGCCTAAGGTCTTTGTGGAGCATAGACGAGTTCACTCCTGCCTTTCATTACTGCTTTAGTCATACCACTAGTGGTAATTCTTTCATAAGTGACACCTTCAATAGGACCCTACTACGTTTATTCACCTTGTCTTCACCCATTCAGTGAACATTTAACCAGTTCACTTTACACCTCACAGCTTCAAGTTCCTTACATTTTTGAATACTTTTCTTACATTATCGGTTCTTCCGCAATTCCTTTCTGCTTTTGGAAACAACTTTTTTTTTCGATTCTTGAATACTATAATATTGATATGACACCATCTTGTTGATTTCATACAGATAATTTTCTGTTTCCAGTACTTGTGTATACAGTTGTGCAGCTGCAGTAAATGACATCGTAGGGAAAAAAATGTTTTCCGATGAATTGTCTCTTATTTTCTCTACCACCAAATGTATTTGCCTAAATTAGTCAAGGAGTTATCTTTAGTGCACTTTCACAGATACATCAGGTGAAGATTTTTATTCAAAATGGCTAAAACAATATGTCCAGATACAATAAAGGTTCAGTGAATGTAGTAAAATCAGGGTTCAGTTAATTCATGAATCTCATTATAACTAGTCACCTAGATACTCCACGCACCCGATCATATCTATTATGATGCGATACAGAATAAAGCTTTTATATTAATAAAGAAACTGAGGTATCAGCTGATACGTAGCAACAAGTTGATGAACATTTTTAACATGTCAGCAAGTAGTACAAACGATTGAAGTAGATATTCAAACTGAATGGGACAGCTAATGACGAAACCAAAGATTGGATAATGATCCAAGGCTTCAGGGTAATGTGAATTTTGAGTGAGAAGTAATAAGAATAGGAACAATGATAATAATGATGTTAGAATTAAAGTAACAATTGATTGGGGTGAGAACAGATAACGTCACTGTGAACAGAATCTTTAACAGTCATTTAATACGTTTGATAACAGTATAGGGCTAAGCATCATAAGAAAACCAGATATTTATTGTAAGTAATAATAGCAGCAACGGTAAGAATGATAAAACCAACTAAGCTAAACAGTTTCAGAACGAAAAAATAAAAAACGTGAAGTTATTGTCATTAACGGAAGGGAAAAAGCAGAGGAATCACTTAAACATCCATTAGCTTATAAAGAACGACTATGAATTATTAAAAATTACATACAATCCTTAATTGGCAAACTTCACTTTCTATTTGATTTTAAAACTTACTGTTTGATTTGTTAAGAACAGTGTTATGCATTAGCCATACTCGTGTTTTCGATAGGATAGAACATGATTCACTTTAGAAGTAAAGTGAATTTGAAGAAATTCTTGCATTATCCCGTCGCTGATTGGACGAAATTGATGTGTATCTTTTGCTGTGTGAGCTCTTGAGCGGATAACTAAATATTGCCTGCATTTTGAAATCTGTAATAATGTTGGATAGTGGCTAGCAGTGTAACCCACGATACATTTCTCTTCCCATCTAGGACCTGTAACTAGGATGAACTTTCCTCGCAGGAGCAGGCTATATGCTAATAGAGACCGACCAATTCGATACAGATAACAAAGAGGAAATACAAACAACGCCGTATAAACTTTACTCGTTGCACAAAAGGTGGCTGTCGTGTCTTGGTGGCCTGGTGGATAACGCTCCGAGGTTTGGGACGATCGGTGCCGGGTTCGAGTCTGAGTGGGAACAACACTGCTCACTGAGATGTAGATACATTCAGCTAACCAGTCCTGAACAGGACGAAATTCGTGTCCCGGATAATATACACCATCAATATCTGAATTTAAAGACAGCTTAATGAAAAAAGCGATGACAGCAACGAAAGTTAGTAGAGAATAACCCAAATAAAAATGCGTTTTCTATACTAAACCAATTTTAACGTAGAAAAAGTTGAAGCTAAATCAATGCTGTGAATGAAATCATTAAAGCGAAATAAAATTCTGGCCAGCAGTTAGACCTAGTAGGTCAGTTGGTAGAGCACCGAGCCGGCAACCCGGTGGTCACTGGTTCGAATCCGGCAGTAGTTTGGATTCTCATCTCACCTCCAGCCATCACCCGCAATAAATACTGATCTGCCAAACTACGACTTTCTCAAATGGTCAAATGATAATGTTGTGAATGTTTACTAGGCGTATTTGTGTATGTGTGTGTATTTTCTCATGTGTTTGTATAGATGGCAGTTCATTCACTTTCGCGCGTTCCTTCTAAAATAGCATATTTATTTTTGGTTGAGGAATTCGGAAAATCCTATTAACGTTGAATATATGGATGGATTGGGCATGCACTGAGATTGCCGGCTGGGGACATCACGCGTCAGGCCAGGCCGTCGAGTGGAATCCCCATGGGAAGCGACGAGTTGGACGTCCGAGGGTGACATGGAGGAGATCGTGCGAGGAGGAAATGAGAGCTTCTGGGCTGTCATGGAACCAGGTTGAAAAGATCTCAGAGAACAGAGGTCACTGGAGGCGTGCTACTGAAGCCCTATGTTCCATTAAGAACCCAAGGGACTAATAATAATAATAATATGTTTATATGTATATGTATCTTGCTTTTTGATGAATGTGAATATTTTAATCACTTGTGTATTTGGAAATTTCATACGTATTTTACGTGCAGTAAGCTTCAACAAGCTTCGCATGATGTTGAATATAATCCTAAAACTTTATTGTTAGTTTATATCCTCCGCAGTACGAAATCACAGTTTTAATTTTTTGGTTATCAAAGTAATAATTATCTATGTATTATATGGTTTTCAACAGTAAATTAGCACTCATATATATTTCTTCACTGTATAGTATGTAATTAGACGAAAGAATAAAATAATTTAGTGGTGGCTAGTTAATTGTTTTACTGTTTTAAATATTCTGTTTACATTTATGTGAATTTAAACTACTTGCAGGACAGATAATAATGATGGTTAGCGTCTAGGAGTAAAATCCAAGACACACATTATATCCTATTTAGGACTTGTTGGTTTGACGTACCTACCTTTCAGTGAGTCACGTTGTTCCAACTGAAATTTTAATCCGCTACCGATCGCTTTAAACCCCGCAGAGTTATCCACTAGGTCAATGAGTCATGATTATCACTCCTTATGTGATGGGCACAGTATGGTTTCGACGTTATAGCCTGTAAGTCTTTATGGTTGACCAACGACAAAGACTTTAAAGCTACAAAAATATCACAGAATAGTTCATTAGACAGTCCCCACGAAGTCAAACTCACTCTGTTAGGTCAACGAACTCTGTTTTTTCATACGGTGTGACACTAACTTCGGCGACTGATTAGATAATCCTCTTTTTAGTTGCCAAACATTAAAAAGTAAGTAATAGCAGTAATGAAAACCACTCATAGCTCGTGGTGTAAGTGTTTAAGCTAAGTTGTTTGATTCAACTTTCCTGTTGGCAGCCATTTCACTGCCATCCTAGATACGGCCATCGCTACGCTAGCACCATTTGCAAAAAAACGAATACACTGATGGTGAAATCTAGCATAACAACATGTCATTTATCAACTAAAGCAGTGGCTCACAGAAAGGTTTAATTAAAAACTAGATACTTTCTGTAAAAATCAACGTGATAAGTTCAGCTGATAAAAACTTTTCACCTGAGTCAACAGATATCCATATTGTATACTCTTACAGCCTATATGGTATTTTGAAGTGTATCAACAAAACACAATTACGGCTCTCTTTTTTCAACTGGAAATGACATCACATTGATGTAACTGCAATGAATAGTCTCAACTTTGAGAATAATATACTTGGTGCACGTTACTTGAAAATGAATTACCAGTAGGACTGAAAGTTATAGAAATGTGGAAATCTATGGAAATTGGCTTCGGATGTATTACATATTAACAAGTCGCGGATTATCACAAGGAATCAAATCCGTAGTCAGATGTGTTTAATCCACTGCAAGATTGACTGTTTACTGCTGCCTATCCAACAACCCAAATATTCTTGTTTGTCGTAAGACTAAACTATGTACACCAGAAAACATAACTCTTGTGGTATTTTAAGACATTTAAATTAGGCATCATTTCCTTGCATAAAATGAAGAACATTGGCTAGTGTTTATGAGTTTCTATTAGTAAATAAGGATTATTCATCAATTTCAATATTATTTGATGTCTAAGGTAAACATTTTTGCCGAATACTTTTCCTTGCAGTATTTCTTAAGAATCTTTGCTTCCATACTACTTGAATTATTCATACACCCAGAGAATTCATAGGATAGTTCACCGTTGTATGTTGAATACGGGACTGAGTGAATGACTAGGAAGAAACATTGTGTACTTCTTTGACGATACACATAAATGTCTGAAAAATCAGTCAACGGTTTTTCATTTCAAATAAATATCAATTGCTTGGTATTTAATTTATTCCAAACCATCAAATCCCAACTTGGTTTGAATATCTACAAAATCAAGTGAATGATGAGAATTTTTGTCTCTGAATGAGTATCAGCCTTCTTTCAGCTGAAGGATAAATTGTATTGGTTAGAACAACTGATTTTAACAGTTGATAAGACATTCTATACTGGTGAACTGCTTAGCATTGTATCTAGCTAATAATTGACTGAAAGAGGAATGAAGTACAGACTCCCGCTTTCAGCTACGTTTCTGAGAGTCTGTTTGCTGAACAGCCCCTAAAGAGTTGGTAATGTAGAAGGTATAAAGCTAAATCTACCTAAGTGCATCTGCTTCACTATCTCCATTAAACGAAAGCTCTATTTTAGATGTTTTAGCCAACTTTGATCACGTGACCCAATCCTCCTTCATAGTCAAGCTAAATTGCTCAAAATTAGTACGAAACCCACATTTATATACAGAATAAGTGTTTCTAATCCAGCACCCGAAGCCAGACCCTTGTATACAAGAAGGTGTATCCATTCGTTGATTTCACTGAAGTTATCATCTTTCTTTACTCTTTTCATTGCTTGAGTTTTCATCCTCATCTGATTGAGAAATAATGGTTTTTGTAATATGATTTCTTTCCTCTATCTACAGACACTGATGCTGTTGTTCTCCCCATTTTTATTTCCACCATTCTCAGAAGTTTTTCTTACGACTAGCTGTATGCTTCTAGTACGCCACTTCTTCCAACCTGTGAAGTAACTTTCTGTTTCCGTCTAGAACATTCTTTTCTGTTTAACTAACAGTAACCTGCTAGCCAATAAAAGGCTTTTTATTTTCTGTAACTATGATTGCTATCATACAGCTACACGTAATTAAAATACACCATATGCGACGAATTACATAACAATTAAAACGACTCTTCAGAAAGAGAATTTTCGAGACTGAATTACTTTGTTTTGATATACGAATTTTCAAAACAGCTGTGGAGATTTCTGTTTTTGAAAGTATTCTTCATCACAGACAACACACTTGTCTATTGTCTTTTTAAACCAGGTTATTCAATATTTAGCTTTCGGTCATCGTATTATGTAAACTAAAACTTCAGTAAGTCAACGATGTGTTACAAAGCTATTTCATTGGAAATAATTATTCCCCGTGTATATATATATATATATATATATATATATATATATATATATATATATATATATATATATATATATATACCTACATAAGGATACATCGAGGTGACCAAACTGTGTAAGATTGTTAACACTGTCAAACAGCTCTTGACTGTCACAATAAAAACTGGAAACCATGTAAACTATGACACAATAACCTAATGTATTTTTTAATTCAAGAAAAACAAGTTTTCATAATAAAATTACCTAGTTTTATTTCGAGGTTTCTGATGAATAATCTACCACACTGGAAGAATCTTCATAGGTTAAAAAAGAGTCTTAAATTGGGTCAGTGAAAAGTTTAATTTCCTTACTGAGGTCAGAAGTGATTGACTTCGATGGATTGATGGATAACTTGAATATATGTAGAACAAAACAACCTGTACAACCAACTTATATTAAAAACTTTAGTAATGATTGGAGATAATCTGGAAATCGTTGGTGTAGGAATAACTGAATTAGGACTTAACCAATAGTCTCATATACTTAGTATGTGATCTACCTAATTCCAAAATAAATAAGCTTCTGATCTAAGTACTGTCATTCTGTTTCTAATTTCATGTTTCCTGACCAAAAACGTTAGCCAATTTACACCGATATACAATTTGGATATTTACATCATTAACTGTATAGCAACGGCAGAATAAATTGTTTCACATCTTAGCTTGTTAACATTTGAAATCCATATCTCGTTCATCGAACAAAATTATCAAATTTCTTTTTCAGCGAATATAGAAAAGAACTAAAATCCGCATATGACAGCGGTGATTAAGGATCTAGCGTCGTACAGTAAACATAGGAGACCTGAAGGTATCCTGACCAACAATGGACTGGATGGTTTGAAGCTCTCCTCCATTACAAATGATTTAATCCTCTATTCTCAATTAAAGAGGATATATGCTGAGATTTTTCCAAACTCATGGTTTATTTCCACCTTTGATTTATGAATATGACGAATCAACACAATTTTACAAAGTATCAATTTAATTAAGGTAATTAACAGTATGATATGTTATCAGAAAACAATAGAGTAACAAAATGGTTTACAGTTACATGGATGATAGCAGAAATGGAAGCTATTAAATTAATTATGATGATAATAATGATAATAATAGTGATAATAATAATGGCAATTACGATGAACGAAGCTGATTATATGACAAAAATGCTTTATTGAACCAATTCAGCTTTATCAATAAGATGGCTTACATTATTAAATGTTTGTATTGAATCATTCACCAACTTACTCGTTTAAGCATATTCAAAATAAAAACCAAATCCATTATTGTTCTATCCACCCACAAGTAAATCGTTTCATTTCGTCTAGAACAAAGTTCATGCTTAGTAGTTGAACTATGGTTGATTTCCTAATCAATATGTTTAGGTCAACAAATGTAGAAAATAAAAGGGGCGAATTCGCCAATGAAGAATGAAAACTTGACCACCCAAAAGGTGAAGAATATTCGTTAGCCTGTTATATAAACTGTTGAAATAAGTCATTATTGAATAACTTTCTAATGCCTGGAAAATGTTTTTGTGCAAATCAAACTTAGATCTATGAAAATTGAACAGCATAGTGAGTAAGCATAAAGAAGGGTAAGATAGCTAATTATAATTTTGTTAAACTTAACGGAAATTTTAGAAATCTTGATTTACTCAGGACTATACAACACGAAAACCTCGCCTGGTTAACTAGTTCACAAGTTACTAGCCGGTCCTAAGCCCTGGTAAACAGGGAAGGTTGGGCATAAAGGCCAGCAACCCTACCCCGGAAAACAAATCTAACCGCTAAAGAAACTTCAAAGCACAAACAAAATATAAAAAATAAAAACAAAGATATTCCTCGCTGGAATCGGAGAGGGGAAATGACGCCAGTTGGTGAAAGCCTGCCTTCGGGAAGCCAACTGGCCGATGTATCTTCTCTCCCTCGATGAGAGCGAAAGTAAACGTGGGGACATGCAATGTCTGCACGATGTTTGAACCCAGCAATGCAGTCCAGATTGCGAACGAGATGAGAAGGTATCACATTGAAGTGTTAGGAATTTGCGAAAGTAGATGGAATGGGAGTGGACTCTCCAAACTGTCATCTGGAGAATTAATAATCTACTCCAATATTGTCATCCAGACGACAACCACAAGCACACTGAGTTACGGAGTGGCTATCACGATGTCCCTGAAAGCCTCGCAGGCTCTCATGCAGTGGGAACCAATCTCCTCCAGGATCATGACAGCAAGTTTCAACTCAAAATGAAGGAAGGTCACAATCATACAATGCTACGCTATGCATCTACAAATAATGCAGAGCAAGAGAAGAAGGAGGAATCCTACAGACAACTTCAATCAACACTGGACAAGACGTCAGTTGGCGATATCAAAATTCTAATGGGCGACATGAATGCCAGTCTGGGAGCAGAAAACACAGGAAGAGTACTAACCATGGGTCGAGAAGCGCTCGGTGAGGTGATGAACGAGAATGGAGAATGGTTTGCAGAATTCTGTGCATTCAACGATTTGGTGATTGGAGGCGAGGCAGTGTGTTCAAGCACAAGGATATCCACAAACCGACATGGATTTCACCAGATACCGGGACACACTAAAAATCGCATCGACTTTATCTCAATCTCATGAAAGTGGAGACGCAGTCTACTTGACACAAGGTGAAAAAGAGGAGCAGATGTAGGTTCAGATAACTCACTATCTAGTGCAAGGAACCTTCCAAATCAAGTTAAAAGCCTTCAAGGAAGCTGGTGATAGACCTCAGTTCAAGTACAACACTCGGAAACTGAAGGACGAAACTACAAAGGACAACTTCAAGGCAGCCATCAAGACAAAATGGGAGATGTCGAGGAACATCCCTGAACAAACCTGTGTGGAAGAACACTGGAAGTCTTTGATAGCTATGTGGAAAAAAACCTGCATAACCGTATTGGGGAGGAAGAAGAAAGAAGACAAGGAGTGGGATGGACCTCGACGGACACATGGAAGCTGATAGCGAGGGGAAAGGAGGATGGTGAAACAGAAGATAAACAAGTGAAAGGATGATCAACGACAAGAGGAGCTAAGTACAACGTATAAAAAACACTAGGCAAAGAAGTGAAGAACAGTACACGCAAAAACAAAAGACACTTCTACGACACACTGGCAAGTGAAGCAGAACAGGCTGCCGCAAGTAGGAGAGACAGGGACCTGACAACCTTGTATCAAATAACAAGGTTACTATCAAGGAAGAGATCAACACAGATGAAACCAATAAAAGATGAAGAAGGAAATTTAATTACGAAAGAAGAGAAACAAAGGAAACAATGGGCTGACCACTTCAAGAAGCTCTTGAATCGACCACCACCTGCACTTCGTCCACAAATACCACCTGCAGCCGCTGAACTACAAGTGAACACGAATCCGCCAACAAAAGTGGAAGTCCAGAAAGCATAAAGCCACTGAAATGCAGGAAAGCAGCAGGACCAGATGGAATCCCGCCAGAAGCACTGAGAACAGACGCACAGACAACAGCGGACATGCTCACACCACTATTGCAGAAGGTGTCGAAGGAAGAGAAGGTACCTGACGATTGGAAGAAGGGTTACCTTATCAAACTGCCGAAGAAAGGAGACCTCAGTGTTTGCAAGAACTGGTGCGGAATCGCTTTCCTGTCCACCCAGAGCAAACAAAATCTTAGACCGCATCATCTTGGAGAGACTAAAGCATGCACTGGATTCAAAACTACGACCGAAACAGGCAGGCTTCAGGAAGTACAAATCATATGCAGACCAAATTGCAACACTACGCATCATCATAGAACAGAGCATGGAATGGCAATCAGCTCTCTACCTCAACTTTATCGACTTTGAGAAGGCCGGCCTTTGACAGCGTCGACCGACAAGTAATTTGGCAGTTGCTTCAACACTACAAAATACCACGAACCTTTATCAGTCTCATTCAACAACAGCTATATGAAGACACCACATACCAAGTAATTCACAATGGGAAGCTCAGTGATGCTTTCGAAGTAAAGGCAGGAAGGAGTAAAACAAGGCCGTCTACTATCACCCATCATATTCCTGATTATAGTGGACTGGATCATGCGACAAACTGTGAGGAGCGAGAAGAGGGGGATACACTGGCTGGACCGCGGAAAAGAACATAGAAGATTTGGATTTCGCCAACGATGACTTATGTCTAATGTTGCATAAACTTGAAGGTCTACAGGCGAAAACTAACAAGTTGTCAGAAGAGGCCAGGCAGCGAAGACGGGACTTCAAATGAATATAGAGAAGACAGAGGTGATGAAGATACCCAACCAACACCACCACCAACAACAACAACAAGCTCCAATCACCATCAACGGGAGAAACTCAAAGGAAGTAGCCTCTTTCACCTATCTAGGCAGCACTGTTTCGACTACAGGCGGCACAGACGAGGATGTCAAAGCCAGGATCGAAAAGACAGCATGACAGACTTTCATTAGTCTGAAACCAGTGTGGAGATCTTGTGCACTCAGCATAAAGAGTGAGCAACATTCGGATTTTCAACACCAATTCAGTCAAGTCAGTGCTCCAATATGGTTCAGAGATCTGGCACGTTACGAAAAGTATTTTTAAAAAACTGGAGACATTCATCAACAACTGCCTACACTCACTCGTTACTGAAGCTCAGATGGCCAGAATAATAAGAATAAGCAGCAATGAACTGTGGCAACGAACCAACCAAGAACCTATCATTCAACAAACATGCAGAAGGTAGTGGAGATGGATTGGGCATAAACTGAGGAGGCCGGCTGGGGACATCACGCGTCAGGCAAGGCACTCTAGTGGGACCACGATGGGAAACGCGAAGTTGGGCTTCTGAGGGTGACATTGAGGAGATCGTGCGAGGAGGAAATGAGAGCTTGTGGGCTGTCGTGGAGCCAGTTTCAAAAGATTTCAGAGAACAGAGCTCATTGGAGACGTGCTACTGAAGCCCTTTGTTCCACTAGGAACCTGAGGGACAAAAAAAATAAAAACAATAATAATGCAGCACGAAGTTGGCTGCTCTCCAGAGATCAACAAATATATCTAACTCAGTCCTGTAGGGGATCGATCGCCGCCCTAAAAGTTCAGTGGCAGCATAATTGACTGCAATACTGGGTTGACGTGAGCTCAAATCTCAGAGAAGACCACAGTCCCGTCGCCGCTGCAGATACACCTTGCAGATGAGTACCGAAAAGCGTTAAAACTAGGTTCAGGGCTTCCTGCCGATCGCCTTGAATAATAGAAATAATGTTAAAATTGGAAAGATAATGAACAAACGTATATATTTTGATTGTATTGTGTTCTCTGAGCCAGGTTGTTTAATCGTGAAGCTTTCAAAAGAGATGTCTCTGAATCAGAATTCTTTGAGGCATTAGAATCTTCATCTAAGACATCAGGATTAAATGAGGTCACTCAACAAGAAATGCGGCAAACAGCCGTACCACTGACCAGACAGAAGAAAGATCACGCTGAAGTGAACACTCACGAACGGAAAACATCAAAAAGACTGAAAAATAGGAAAGATACCGTTGTACTTTCAGCAGACAAAGGACTCACTATGGTAGTCATGGACAAAGAAGACTGCATCAGGAAAGCAGAGGAATTACTCAAAGACAAAAATGTATATCAACTACTTGAAACCAACCTTATCCAAAAGTCCGACAACCGGATGAATAAAGCCTTGAACAAACTCTTATAAGCAGAAGAAACAACAAAGCAAGACAAATGGAGAATGAAATCGATTGGACCTGTCCTTCCTCGGTTCTACGGCTGACCAAAAATATACAAACCAGACATCCCTCTACGACCAATTTTTACACTTCCGGGAACTCCAACATACAATATGCCAAGAGAATTTTCGATAAAACTGAAACACTTCGTTCAATCATGCAGACATTCCATCAAGTCACCAACGGAAATCTTAGAAAAGATCAAGAGCGTTCGCATAGAAAACGACGGATTAATGGTATCCTCTGATGTCACAGCGCCAAACACATCCATGGAACCCCAACTGGCCAAGGAAACTATGTCCGTTCTGCTCAATCAAGACGCAAGTCTTTCAGAAGACACAAAAGTTAACTGTTCAACTCTGATGGGACTCATCGACATTTGTGTGAAAACATACTTCCAATTCAACGGCAAGATATACAGACAGATGAAAGGAACTCCAGTGGGATCACCGATATCCGAACTAATTGCAGAAGCAGTGATGCAGAGACTGGAAGCCATCATTTTACTGTTGATTAAACCAAAAGTTTGTATTCTCTATGTAGACGATACTTTTGTCATCATTAAAAAAGACGACAGAAAACACTCACAGTTTGATTAACAACGTTTTCATTGATATCAACTTCACAATGGAGAAGGAGTTAAACAACTGACTACCATTCCTGAGTGTTTTAGTCAGTAAAACAAATGCCGGAAATCTGGAAACCAAAGTGCACAGGAAGCCAACACATTCTGACTGTTTCCTCAACTATAGTAGCAACAATGCACAAAATTAGTTGCATCCAGACTACGTTCAAAAGAATGAGGACACACTACAGTACAACTTCATGAAGGAACGAAGAAAATTAACTGATGTCCATCCTAAAGAAAAACGGGCTACCCACTACAAAAGCATCGACAGAAATCAACAAACGCATCATCCTACCGTATATAAAAGATATATCAGAAACCACGACAAGACTAATAAGACCACTTAGAAGTGGTGTGGCTCGTGAACCGAAAAATTCCCTCAAAACATTATCATGTATATCATAGGATGCAACAACCGACCGAATATCATTTACAAAATCAACTGCAATAACTGCAGTCAACACTAAATTGGACAAGATGGTCGCCTTCTTCATCTTCGTCTACATGAACACCAATTGGCTATTAAACGCCACGACATTTCATTACTCATTTCAATGCACGTGGATAATTATGGACATGAACTCAATTTTGACAATGTAGAAATTTTAGACGGAGATGGGAAACGCAAAGAATATCGGAGAATTCCTTGAAGCTTGGCATTCACATCAGTCAGTTAGCAACCAACAGATGTATAGACACAGACCCAATCTATCAACCAATGAGAAAAATGACAAACGACAGAAAGGTTAGAGGTCAAGCAGAGGGACAACCAACAGGAAAATCTATACAGTCAATGACACAACAATCAAAGGAAACAACCAATCACAGACCACATCGTCAAGGCAAGCTACTTAATCACTCCCAGCGAGATATTGACAGCTCACTTAATACTGGAGTTAGTGATGATGATGTCGTCTAGAAAGACGATGAAAGCTTCACAATTGAACAACCCAGCTCAGAGAACATAATGCAACCAAGATCATCCACCCGAGCTACAAATATTGGTCACTATGTCAAACGTGTACATTATTATGAGTTTTTCTAATGGTGGATTGGATATTTTGTTGAATAAACGAATTGCTACAGTTATGATATCAATTGAAAGCAAGTGAGTATTTATGCATTTTCAAATGCAGCAGCGAATTATGAGGCAGCACCAATTAAAATCTATCCCATCAATGGTGGGATCTTTACCCTGGTATGATCAGAAGCAACAAACTGCGCTCGAAGAGCATTACAGAAAATAAAAATTTTTACAGTGAGTTTTATCAGTCAGATAAATCAACTGAAATGAAATTCCAATCTATAAAGTTCCATAATGTTAAGCTTATTTTAGTTAGCATAATGTTTCCTCAAAATAATTGATGTCTGGTAACTTATAGCACGTCAAATTATACCTTTATCCATTCATTAAGGTGTATATTTCCATTAGTATGACTATATGTCATGTCCCAGCTTGTATATCACAATGACTCAAGGAGCTTTGCTAGTGGAATACTTGTTCCCCCGCCACCCTATCGTATTACAAAGGCCTGTTAAATACTGGTTACAGGAAAGGCAGTTACAGTTCTAGTATAAACTATTACACTGCGATATTGGTCTGAGGGTGAAGCAATACTTCTGCTAGCTGGATGGGGTAGAATAACAATAAGGTTTTTACCTTGGATGACCCACAGTGCCAGGTTGATGCTGCCTTTTCAACAAGAAGACAGCGGTTAGAAAAAATCAACCCCAAAATAAAACACTCCACCGAGAAGCATGGTCTACCGAAGCCAGTGGCAGGGGTTTCTCCTATCCGGTGTTCGAATAACCAAGCCTAAAAGCAGTATCCTGCAAAAGGCTACGTATGGCAGGCCTCAAGCAGATGTATCATGGGTTCTCCGGTCATGTAAATCTTTTTCTCTTTCAGGTACCTTAAAACTAATTTCCTTCCACGGTGTGGGCAGCCGGAAAGTGTCACAAGCCAACGAAACCACCATGGCGATCGTTCGTTGTAATTCTGTTGCAACTATCACCTCTTCCTGACCAACACTAACTTTAGGCATAAGGAGAGGCACCGCCATACAAGGTGTCACCCAATATGAAAGAACTATGGATACAGATAGATCACACTTCTATCAGCCATCGTTAGAAAGGAACGGCAAATGAGTGACGCTCTTTCTGGAGCACCAGCTTGGACTCTGATCATGCCATAGTTGAGTCTCGTGTATGTTTGTGTCCTAATAGCAGCGGGAATACGGGCGATAGTAAAACCTTGTCTACTCTCGACTGAAAGACCGGGGGGCTAAATGCGCATTTGGGAAAGAGATAGCTTAGCGCTTGTCTAAACGTGACATCAATGCTTATGCTGGGGAAACCTGGTATGATATTGAGTCTCCTGTAGGAACACCAGCAAAGACGATTCGTAACTTACACATGAAGGTTAGCAAACGTTATTAGATTTACACGACGTCATCAAAACTAGTTGACGGTAGAATACTGATTCCAGCTAGGTCTGACCTTGACGAAGAGTGAAGGCAACTTAAACCTTCATTAACCAAGAATTCGCGTAGACTACCAGTGGCAGTGGGTGGCGAAAGCTAGAACGGTGGGAAAAGGATCAACAGTGGATAACTCTTGGCGATTATTAGGACTTATTAAGAATGCCAGCAAGAAGAAGACGATGGTGAGATCGTTACTGAAAACGATAGGAAGATGATAACCTCCTTGTTTAGTGGGCTAGGATATTGAAGCAAGAACTTTGAAGCACAGTCCAACTAGCCCCTGGGAATGCATTAGTTACCCAGCAACCAACCTGAGCCTGAATAGAATTCTGAAGTCGGTCCTCCAAACCCTCTTGAAATTAAGAATGCTCTATAGAGCCTGAAACGATGCAAAGCCTCAGAATCTGACAGTTTGCCACCAAACATTTTCACATATGGAGGTAGAAAATTGCTGATCGAAATGATGGAGGTACTAGGTAGTGTAAGGGAATCAGACGTAGTTGACCTAGATTGGTTTCCTTCACTGATCAGCTCAGTCTATAAGAAAGGGGAGAAATATTCTTGTAAAAACTGTAAGGGAATTCGTTTGACAAATATTGTGTCCAAGATCTTAGGGTTCATAGGTATTCGACACCTCAGTGAAGATCAAGAACGGCAAACTCGAGGAAACCATGCAGGTTTCATACAAATCCGGAAGAAGGTGCAACGGTCATATTTGTACCCTCCGATAAGTTCTGGAACACAGGCATACCTACTGGCAGCTGAGACTTGCATATTTCTCGACCTAAAGGCCACAAACGATTCTGCCCATCATGAGATTTTGTAGTAGTGTCTGACTGTGAATGGAGTACCAAGAAAGTATGCAGCGTTAGTCAAAGCTCTCTACTCAAACTCACATAGCTGTGTCAGGGCTTATGGGGAGTTGTCATGAGAAGTGATGGCAACTAGTGTTGTCTGTCGGAGGTGCCGGCTGTTAGTGTTCCTTTTTAATTTCTTCACTGACGTGCCAATAAACATAACGTTAGGTACGTCTGACCTTGATGGGATTGATCTACTCCCTGGTGGTCATTTCTTCGACTTGGAAAATGTAGACGATATTGCCTTGTCAGGCGTTGACAAAATGCGGCGGCTTTTCACTGCTTTTAGCAGAAATCTGTATACGTTCAGCCTTTGTTTAGCATCTGTAATATGATTCTCCAGGATTGGCGTGCAACGACTCCAAGCCTAACAATAGGGAGTGAAGTGGTGGAATGTGTCAAACACTTCACTTACTAGAGGAGTTGGGTCGGCTTGAATAGGTTGTTTGCTGACAAAATTACAGCTTGGATTCTGAGGGCCCGTTTGGTACTTGCCAACTTGCGTCAGCTTTTGCACGGGTAGAGGATATATCTGATTACTTACCAAAGGATGAGTACACTGCGCAGCATTTCTTTTTGGTGTGTTGTACGGCTATGAGACATGACCGATGAAAGTAGAAGATATGAAGCTGTCACAGCTTTCTTCGCAGCACTGGCCGTATTCGGTTGAATTCCAGTTTGAGCAGTGTGGAGGTCAGTTGAAGGATACCAGGCAAGATAGACAAATCGACTGACTAGGTTGTGAGCCTCAGTCATCTGGACAGTTTCTGCGCATGCCGAACCACCGTATACCTCGACGCACCATACTAGGGGAAGTTGGATTAGGTTGTAAGAGGTTTCAGTGTAGTCAAACCAAGACGTGACACCAGTCGATGAAGTCTCTGACTGTTGGTGTGGGCTGTGTGAGGAGATGTAGACTGACTGACTACGGTTCTAGAGAGGGAGGGTTCACTGGCTGAGGACATTTGTTGACATGGTAGGAAATTGGTCCCAATAGCCCAGGTGTATCCACTCGTTGACACCTTCTAAAGCTTTATTATGTGCTCAAGCCTTTATCATCAAACTGTTTATTCTCTCAAATAACTTTGACTTTTACGACATCGATCTTTTTCTATCCACTAGTTCTTTTGCGCAACTGCGAAGTATGGTAACCTGAACTAATGTGCCCGTGTGTGAGGTTCTACATTGATTTTGTCTATGAGTCAGACATAAGGAGACAAAATGTAATGCTCTACACGAAGTAAACCCCTAATGAAATTAGGTTTTTATTCATACGAGGTTTGAACAAAAGCAGTCTGCGAATTTATTAGTCTGTGCCATATTGCTCTCAATATTTAAGAGTCAACAGACTATTTCCTGTGATCAGTACACAAGTAACGGCTGAACATCATAAGAATAGTCTAAAAGATACAAAAGACTCAGTTTTCTGTTGGAAAAGCCTGGATTTATGAAATAACAGCATGTTTCAAATTATTTTGGTTTCGCAACCCCTTTGTTATTCATATTTCGTTTACTCAACAGAATATCTGATAAGAAAACTGCATTATTTGTTGACTAAGATATTTTATTAAACACATTTTACCGCCCAAAGTTAAATAAAAAAACTTCAAGTTATATTATGACGTTTTTGAAACAGCGGAGAAAATTTGTAGATCGGAGGGATGATCTTGGTTGCATTGTGTTCTCTGAGCTGGGTGGTTCAATTGTGAAGCTTTCATCGTCTTTCTAGACGACATCATCAGCACTAACTCCAGTATTAAGTGAGCTGTCGATATCTTCGTCTTCGTCTACATGAACACCAATTGGCTATTAAACGCCACGACATTTCATTACTCATTTCAATGCACGTGGATAATTATGGACATGAACTCAATTTTGACAATGTAGAAATTTTAGACGGAGATGGGAAACGCAAAGAATATCGGAGAATTCCTTGAAGCTTGGCATTCACATCAGTCAGTCAGCAACCAACAGATGTATAGACACAGACCCAATCTATCAACCAATGAGAAAAATGACAAACGACAGAAAGGTTAGAGGTCAAGCAGAGGGACAACCAACAGGAAAATCTATACAGTCAATGACACAACAATCAAAGGAAACAACCAATCACAGACCACATCGTCAAGGCAAGCTACTTAATCACTCCCAGCGAGATATTGACAGCTCACTTAATACTGGAGTTAGTGATGATGATGTCGTCTAGAAAGACGATGAAAGCTTCACAATTGAACAACCCAGCTCAGAGAACACAATGCAACCAAGTCTGTGACTTCTTTGCTTTGTTTTCTATAGGTGGTGCAGAGCTTTCCTAATATCTGAGAAAAGTAAAGAGTCATTTTCTGTTGTAAACAATCATTTTTGACACATTTAATCTCTTTCTACACCTAAGTTTCAAGGACAAATGACTGCTGACTCAATATTTGACAGAAGTCTTTGCCTTAAAGAGGATCATGACTCACCAGTTAACCTAGCAGCAATCACAGAGGGAACTAGCTGAAAATAACTATTTCTAGCAATATAATAGATGCAGTATATCTCAATGTTGGGTCTTAGATGCATATGTTTCATCATTACTGATTAAGGAAGCCATATATTTTCGAATAACATGATTACAGATGCACAGCGAATATTTCCAGTATCATCAGCACTTTTATAGCATTAAGATGTCATAGTACAACGAAAGCATGCAATCATTTTGGAGATCCGTCATGCATGGTTATGACTAATGTTGTTCAGTGTCCTCTGAAAAAATTTTAGTCAAAGCGTAAATTTTTAGCATTGAAAATTTATTCAAAAAAGTTTAGCTTCAAAAGACAGAATAATCTCTCTGTTTCATGTCAGTAAATGCTTTCCTTCAACTAGCTTTCAAAAATATGGTAATTATGAGGCTTTAAGTGTCTTGGAAGCACTGAGAACTATGAAAGCAAAATTCTGGTCTTAAACGTTTTGCACTTTTTAAAAGATCAACTGTTGTTATAACTTTGCAAAACAGTTACTCCCAGTCTAATGAATCAGCGATACAGTTAGTCAAATTTTTATTGAGCTATTGGAGCAGTAAATGACCAGTTGAAAACTGGTACCGATTCGAAGGTATGTCCAATATATTTAAACGTGAAGCCAAAATTACTGCTAGATTACGTGATTTTAGGGTTTTATGGTGATTTCATTCTATACGTACTGCGATAAGTTCTCTTTGGTAAGAATGATTGGCCGTTACAAATAACTGAATTACAATAACTTCGAGAGTTTCCTACGGTTCTCCTATTTTCCTATGTTAAGCGTAGATCACTGTCTACATATTTTTAATGCACTGTTTATTAAAACCCTAAGTGTTTTGTAATCCCTGCTATTTGCATGTTTAGCGCTTATGTGAAGCGTCGAATATTTATTAAAAAACTGCCAAATTGAGGGTTTTATTAATTTCTATTTTTTGATTACTTTTTCCTTCGCATTTGCATGTTGTGACTTAAATTCCCTAATCTCTGGATTTATTTTTCTTAATTGTTCCAACTTACTAACAAGTAAAACACAAAGGAAATCCTTAACAGTGAACAGTTGATATATCACTTTAAATAGTGAAACCAAAAGAATTTTGATGGTCATCTATGGCATTTTAAACCTGATAATTGAATTTATAAGTAATTTAAGCAAAAATAAGTCGCAAATCAAAAGCAATTAAAACATTATAACCATAGCTTATCAATCCCTCTTAAGTAGGCGATGACGTTATTTTTGGAAATTATGTCACATTAACCAAGTTGAATTATTATTGAAACTTTCTGCTTGCTAACAGAAATACTTCTTATTTGAAGGAATGTAAGAAGTGAATATTATTTAATATAGGGATAGAGTAGGAAAAATCATTGGTGTATGAATGACACTTATTTAAGATGCAGTTAAAGCAACATTTTTTCTTATATAAGTTTTAGATATCAGTTACGCTGAAATATTTATTTTAATCACGAATTTTAAGACTGAATGGCTTAACAAAATTTTTATGCCAGTTAAAGTAAGACAATCATTGGATGATGGACAACGATATGGAGGACTCGGGCTGTAACTATTTGTATAGTGATTTCTAATTAGTGTGATACTTTTATTTTAGTCTGTTTATTAGAAATGTCACAAGGTGAAACGGTATCATTTACTGGATAATGTTTTAAATATAATTTATTGTCCATATTCACATCAAGTAACTCCACAACTTTAAAAGACTAATTGAGTGTAGTATTCATATCAAACTAGTCGTTCGGGAAGTATCTCACTCGGAAACAAATGAAATTTTAAAAGTTAAACAACAGAAATCCACTCAAATTATGGATATTCAAATCACCCTAAGATTTGGAATTCATAATATGCAAATATCAGTCTGAGGAACACTGAAAACCTGGGAACACTGGAAAGCTGTTTCATCCTAGTGTGGGACTCCTTAACAATATGCACCTGGGACCCTGAAAGGGATCGAATGCTGTACCCTCAGCTTCTATAGCCAGGACGTAACCAGTGAGCTACTGGATCAGAATGCAATTTAAAACCAATAAACTCCTACGAATTCTCAAATTTGACTTAAGATTTTGGTGATTTGAAAAAGTTTGGGCATACAAGAAACTATATTTATGTTTTTCAATTTGCCTTTTTCACTGAGCGAAACATGAAACAAGGCTGTCTTCACTGAAATTTCACTATTTTTTGCGATAAACAATATCAAAGTTTTAAACTTTAAGTGTAACTTTGATAAAGCTGGTTACCCAAAATAAAGAACCGTCAGCAAAGACATTCTTTTGTTTATCGGTCATCACAAAATACATATGCCAAAATAATGATCTACTGAAATTTCCTAATATCTTAAAAGTAGCCAAAACAGCTATTAGGATTTATGTAAAAAGTAGTAATAAATGGTTGACATTATACAACTAAATATATGCTTGTAAGCAATTCTGAAATATTTTTTAATATTTACATCAATTGTGCTTTTTTAATTTTTCATCGTTATTCACATAAATAATTGATTCCTCGCAATTATTTCAGTCCCCGAACAGTCGTATTTCAAAATGATCTTCAACAATCTGTTCTATAGATTGATGACCAAAGAGGAATAAGTAATATACCAAGGTGAATTAGCTTTTAAAAATCATAAATAGAGAGTAAAACATCGGCACCGTGTTAGATTGTAATTCCATTTTAACTTATTCAGTAGAAATGTCTCACAGTGAAACAATATCATTTACTGGATAACGTTTCAGAAAATCTATTGTCCTCATTCATATCAAAAACTTTGAGATACCATTGATATATGTCTAATCTCTCCTTTCTTGTGAAAAGGGTAGTAAAATCTTCTACATATCTAGAACAGGTACAAAGTCATTTCTATTGCACGCGTTTTGTGTCGATCCCAGAAATAGAGATTTGGTTATTAATCTCTCCTTCCACCTAAGTCAGATTTTATTACTGTCTCTCTATCCCACTCTATTGTATGATTGTGTATCCCAGTTTTCCTCCAAATTTCTTGCCCTACTAAGATACGCTAATCTTGATAAAGTTAAGCTTTTGTGCTGTGTTATTCTACTGCTTTTATCACAAAGAAAAGAGTGGGCTATAACTCTATAAACTAAGTCTCAAAGTTGTGGAGTTACTTGATATGAATACGAACAACAAATGGTATCTGGGACGGTACACAGTAAATAATACTGTTTCACTGTTTGACATTTCTAATAAACAGGTTAAATTCAAGTTACAACCTGCCACAGTACCCAAGTTTTACTCCTATAGTGTAACAGCGTGAAACAAATATTATTTCTCTCTTATTTATAGTGATGTACTTACTATAATAACATATGATCAATAGTAGACCTTCACTTTTGGAATGATACGTCTTGATTAAAGATTACATTTTGTACCCGTCAGCCACTCCGTTGCTATCTTTCATACCAGTGGGCACGTTGTTCCTTCTAGTCTTAGATTTAATGGAAGATATTTGTGGCCTAGCGGGAGGATTTTCGTTTTGTTATGTGTTTTGAGCTTGATTGTGTAATCATGATGTTTTTATTGTCATTCAAGACAATGTGATCAACACGAAAGGTGAGGTGTAAGATTTCTTTCTCACTAGTAATATAAATAACATCCGTATGCGTATGCTGAATATGTGATGCTATTGCCTATACAAGATACTCCCCCATTCATGAAGCTGAAATAAAGGAAACATCAGAAGTAATTGATTTGTTCGCATACGTGGTTGACGAACCTAGAATGAGAACAAAAGTATAGTGAATAAAACTATGAGCCGTCACTACGAAAATAGTATTATGGGAGATTATTTCTCTAGTCTTCTTTCGCAGTTAACGGGTCGTTAGTAAAACATTTAATCACTAACTAGTTTTGTCGTATTAACATTTAGGTTTTCGCGTGTGCTAAGAGGTGAATCGCAAAATAAAACAAATTCGTCACATTCGTAGAATCTAGACGCTACAAACTATCAACTTTCTAATACTTACGAGTCATTGCTAACTGCGTAACACCATAACATACTAATTCATATAAAATACAGATTTCATTGAGTAAAGGTTGCGGAGGTATATATGTATATTTGTGTAAAACTTTTTGTGTGAGACATTTTCAAACCATCTCAGATGGAAAATCTAAAATGTTCAGCTATATGGAAACAGAATACCTAAGGAGTTCCTGGGATTACAAAATCTAATGAAAAGGTTATAATGTTATCAAGTTATCATTATCCTTTTATTAGATTTTCACCAGAGAGTAAACACTACTTTCAACCTATTGAACTCTATTTGTGTTCTATCGTGTTTCTTCTGATTTTTCCTAAACAAGTTGACGTACTCAATCTCTTGTTCTAAATCCCACAGCATTCATGTTCCCACTCCATCTAATTCTTTCGGTAATTTCTGTTCAGGTAAGATATGTGTAAGAAGTAATATTACTCTTTAACTTTATTTCAGTTTGTGGAGTTTTGTACCCTCAAAGTTTCATCATTTCGTTTGAATTGATCTTAACTAACTTAAATCAAATAATATTTTATAGCAATTAATTGTTATGAATATTATAGGTTGTGAGAAGCTGACGAGGACCACTGAAGGGAAAAAAATCCATGATATCCTACTCTAGTTTCTGCACTTTCTCTTTGGGTGGTTAGAATCAAACCAGACTTTGCAGGAAACGCATTCCACTCTGCTAGATTTTCTTAAGGAGCTACATCAGAGGAGATATGTTTGTTAGCAGGGGACACAGCACTGCTCTTTCTTCTTCTCTACATTGTTCCTGTTTGTGTCGGGTTGGTGACAAAAATAAACGAATATCAATCTTCAGTAAAAATTATTTTGATAGACATTTGGTGTGGGTTCTGAATGATTCTTTCGTTTTCAGAATACATCAGAGGTTTGCAAAATGCAGGCCAGTACGAAAAATGAAATAACAGTAAACCATGACTTCTATATACAGTAGTTCGTATATACAACCTGGTTTTTTATGAAATACATTATTATTTTCCTATTTTATGATAATTATTTTTCTATTGTTAAGAGTCAGTGATCACAGTCAATGAAATTCGATTTTAGACGAATATAAATAAATGCCTTTTATGAAGTTGAAAAAAGAAACTAGGTGACGCAGTTTATTCTAAAAGATATGATATATCTGCGCCATGTGGTGTAGACAATCTGGGCGTACACTTACTCATTATGGCATTTGTTTACAAATGGATATAGAATAAGAATTAATATGACACCAAGCAGCGCAATGATGAGAAAGGTAACAAATAAAGAATGATTAACTCTGGAAGAGATCTTGATAACCAGATAAATAATAATAGAGTAGGTTTAGCGTAAAGCTAACAGATTTTGAACACAGAAGGTTTGTTGAGGCGTTAGCCATATGACAACTTAGCCCTCCGTGGTGCGTTCTACAATGGTTTGTCCTTACTCTAAGCCCACCCAAGTAACACTTATTGAATTAAGAAATGACAACGGAATCATGTGAATGCAGAAAATATTTGTAGATCATGAGGAGGATTTTGATGTTTTACTCTCTGGAGTATTTCCTCCATTAAGCCAGCCAGCTCAGAGAACACAACATCACCAGAATACAGAAAATGTTCTACGAAAGAAGGACTGTGCAAAGATTCTAGACGCTGAAACTCTTTTGTTAAGGATACACTGAGACATAATGTACAGCGTCATAAAAATGACATATTTCAGTCTTTAAAAGTGCCCAGTCAATGTATAGAGCAAGCTCTGTATATAAAAGTTATTTTCTTGGCTGAATGCAAAGCATTTATTGTAACCAGCACAAGCATATTAAGTTGGACAGTGATCCCAATTCAGGTTAATATTCAAAAACATATTCTATGTGATCACATGTTTCACTAGTGTGTTTTTTCGTTGATAGTAGAGTAACTTACCTGCTGTCCATATGAAGATAATTGCACACCTGTATACACAATCCTCAAGAGATACATTATTCGAAAGTGGGAATGCTGCATTTATGATAAAAGCGACAATGAAAATATTTACAGTTTATTGTCCTCTATATTAAATATGCAAAATAATGAATATGAAATAGATTACTTGTGAAACAGTTATGGATACGCTCGAATTGACATAAATGCCTATATTAAAAAGTTATTCTTGTAGAACAGTAATAGTTACTTTTGGGTTCAAATAGTTTTCATTTTAATCGGCACTGACGTTTTCAAAGTTAAAAAGTATTCTTAATTTCAATCTATGTGATATCGGTAAAACGTCTGCACGAAAATACACACTTCAGACACTCAGACCAATTGTAAATAATAGTTATTAATCTAGCTGTCAAAATTGCAAAATACTTATTATATAAACTACTGACTAAATTATACTGCTGAAAAATATAGGTACATAAAAACCAATCAGGATTATCTTTATAATTTGCCTACCAGCTGAGACTGATATAGACAACGGATAGTTGTTTCACATAGTTGGTGTACCTACACAAATTCAGTTTATGAGACTGAGTTGTTCATGCCATCTGAAACTTGGATAGGTCCAATTTCAGTAAGATGATAGATTTACGAACGACTTATAAACTGCATGTTTCATCTTGATATTTCTCACAGCTAAGTAATTTTCAACTGTCCAACTTTGTCGACATCAGCTTTTTCTTCAAAGACAAATAGTGCTTAGGTTACTGGCTACTGAACTCCACAGATCACTATGAGTGGTTCCTGCCTATTCATATTTTTCGGTGGTATATTTTGTTAGCTCATCATACCTCTATGTCAGAGATCATACAGTGTGATATTGGTTAGATAGTTCTCAAAAGAAACCTTCTAAACACCACAGTCGCACTGTTGGAAAAATTCTCAACTTTAAAAAATGTTAACGTGGACCATGCAAACTGTTAGACAATCTGGTGTCCAATTAACGACCACTGTTTTAAAACCTATTATTTTCGGGTTTTTAACCAAACCGTCTGGAAATTTTTCCCTTTCCATAATTTATTTAAAATCTTGAACTTCAGTTCATTTTAAGTTGAACAATTTATTTTCTAGATGGTGAATTATCACTATACTTTATCTTAAGCATTACTGTGACAAACACATCTTATGGTTATATATTTAAAATATAGCGAATCTAACAGCTTTGTTTGGACTGCACAAGTCGTTGTCGGATGAGCTGATTGGAATGACTGCAGTCAAATGCACCTTAAACGATAAAAATGTAATTCTGTGTTCATTCACCTGGAGAACACCATGGTCTACTGAAATATATCAAAGATTTTAAAACTGGTATAAGTTATTGGTTATTAAGGTATTGTTTCTTGAGTGGAAGAGGTCCTTAAAAATAAATTAACAAATGATTCTACGACTTAGTCCCAGTAAATAAGCCTTTTGTTCATCAAACCATTTTTTGTTTTCTACCTACCATATGGTAGTAATCATCGTAATTTATTGCAGTGTGCGCAGAGTTTAAACAATTTAAGAGTTCATCTGATTCATTTTGCTGGAAAGAAATGAAATCTAGGCAAAGTAAACTATGAAATTTCCATATTTTTCGAGTTTCGCTTCAGTCAATTTCGCTGAATCCTTAAGCATGTTTGAAAAGCTAAAGTCCCAACTATTTCATTTTTACACTTCTAACTTAGTCCGCTATCACAAATTTCCAGAAAATAGCGCGTTAAGAGAATTAAGAAACTTTCAAAATCAATTACTTTCGAGGTATTTAAATCACTAATTAAGTTAAGGTATGTTTGGTTTAATTGACAGCCTCCTCAGTTTCGTTCAAGATACCGCAGAAAACAATCACGTTAGCGAACGAGAATAATGCAGAGATTCTAGGACTTAACAGCGACTGCATCGCTATCTCTTTATTCTTTCGGGATTCAAAAATTCACATTTATCAACTTTGATTGATTTTTGATCGCCATTTTATGCTGTAATTGTTCATTCATTTCTACTACAGTATTATGGCTTGTTGACTGAGTATAAGAAAACTTATCTCTAGAAAGGTAATTGTGGGGAATTTAGAAAGTTTATATTATCTGCTAAGAGTTATCTCATGCGCTCTGATTATCTGATGCAATCAAAATAATATCAATTGCAATGTCTACACTCTTTGATCACGATAAAATGAAGGTTTTTCTCTGAATTCGAAATGAGGTTATTGTTGATTGAAGCTTTATCAATGTCAAAAATCAAGTGGATACAATAGGACAAATACTACAATATTTATATGCAGTTTCTATCTTATTACTTAACAAATGTGCCTCAAAAGTGTACCTGAGCTTCTTACCAAATATCAAAGTAGTGATAATGGGTTGTTGTACGTTCTAATAAAAAACCATAACCTGTGAGGTCAACCAACTTGAGAAGTATTAGGCGATGGTCATACTATATTGTGAATTGGGAAAATGAGGCCCACTGGGCTCCAACTCAGTCTTTGAATGCTGATGTGTTCTTTCCGGAACCGTAAGTATCCAGGGTCCATATCCAAAAAGGTTGTGGGTGCAAATGCTGAAAAGTCTTTAACTTCAACAAAAGTTGTCAAGGGTTCAGAGGTTTGAAATGGTTTTCTGGTTGATGTCAGTGCATGATAATTAATATCAATAAATTCCTATTAATCGCCGGTTGAATAATTTCTTTTTAGTGTTTGAATTCATTTGTTACAGGTGATATTTTATATTGTTCATAACAAAGTTTTATATAAATGTTGACAGCAGAACTTTATTTTTGAATGAAATTAAAAAAAAGAGACTTAGTAATTCTTTCGAAAATATTGTTAAGGAAGTATCTAATTTTTTTGTGTCTTGACAAGCAAAACTACTTAACACAAACATGAAGTGAAGTAGACAGATAGATGATCATAAAATGCTCATTTACAGAAATACATCTACTTGATATTATAAATTCGGGCAAAATATTCAGTCAGGCTTAAAAAATCCAAATCAACTGCTTGAGCGACTAACGCAGTAAAACTGAACAACTACGTGTGCCAAATGGTTGTTGGTATCAACCATTAGTCGACACTGAAAGATACACTTCGAAAAATGAGGAGTTGGAAAACCTTTTTTAAGAGAAGATATATCAAATTACGTTATGGTTAGTTCCATGCTAATTAAAACTTCCTTCGGATTCAGGTACACTGTCTTGATGGCTTGTGTGGTTTTCATGGGAACATTTAGGTGTCCAGCAATCTCTTTCATACTTTTTCTCCAGCCTTACCACTCGTAGTTTTTTGTTGTTGTGGACTTCCACAATTGCCGGTGGAACATAAGCAATAATACCGATGTAACGATATACGTGTATATATATATATATATATATATATATATGTCTATCACCAGTAAAAAAACATCGCGCCAACTTAAAAACAAAACAATGTTAACTTAGCCAGAAGTTGCCTGTAAGTATTATGAAATCTTAGGATTTCTTGAAGTTTTCATTGATTCTGTTTTGTACTCAGTGATGTACAAAACTAAATCTTTTATCACGCTATCCAAACTGTAGTGTTTATCGTATTTAACGCTTCGAATGATTTAAGAAAACGCGTTTCCTAAAACGTAAATTTTTTCATCTCCATTTAACCATACTGAGTTTATCTTAAATAGATCAGTACTTAAGACAATACCTAATTTTCTCTGGATTATGTAAAGTGAGGTTATGAATATAAATAGTGCGGATCTAATTATTGACAATTGGTGTCTCGTACCTAAGTGGCTCAGTGGATAACGCTTTGGCATTTGAAGTGATGGGTAATGGATTCGAGTGAGAACATGATTACTTCCTGGGGAGCAGATGCATCCGACTTACAAGCCTCAAATAGGACCAAAAGAGGGTTTCGGATTCCACTACTAGCTATAAAGTAAACCCAAACTTAACTGCTTTTTATGCAATGCGAAGTACTAATTCACAATAACAAAGCCTAAAATTGCCACCTTGAAGCGAAAAAAGATAAAACAGACATTAGTGTCATGAAGTTAAGAAACCTATTGGGTTTGAATTGCAAACAACAATAGGCTTCTTTGGCAGTTGAATTTTCTGTTTCGTTTAGAGTCAGATTCTTGCCACAGAAGACCACTTAGAATTTCTGTTTTCTGCTTTTGTTTATCTAGGTGTAATCTAATCAAAGGGTTCAGTTTGAAGATGAATATTACTCAACCTTGTCAGTTTTGTTTTGTGTTTCAGAGAAAAAATAAAAATAAATATGATCCACAATAATATGATACTTTTCAATCAAGAGGTAGATCATTATTTACCACACTGCTGATCTGTTCTACCGTTTTCCACCAATGCCAATTATCTCAATAATACACAACCGACTTATTTTACTGCAGTAAACTCATTTCTCTTCAAACGACGCAGACTGTTTTTGCGGAGCTTTGAAGGGTGTATAAATCACGTTCTCATACCAGCGAGTAGTTCGTACCAACCCTAATAAACTATTGTTTCTAATGCTACTTGTAATGTCTTAGAGCTTCCGTCAAGTCTTTTGCAGAAAACTAAGCAGTTTTAATTTTCCCTTTTTCAATATGTGAAAAATTAACTTAAAAACAAATAAAACTGAAGGTCTTACTGCTTTCTGGAAACTTGTAATATATTCACTATCACAGTGTATAAAATTTCAGATTTTCATATACTGTGAGATATATCCAGTCATTAGATCGAGTCAAATTAAAATGACTAGTTACTGGCGAGTAACCACTTTCATGCTGTCTCATTTTAACGTCTGACTGAACTCTACTGATCATTTCGCAATGTGCCCATGAACCTAGGGCACTCACCATCGCGATGCACTTTCATAGATGGTTGTTGGATAAGTCAAATAGCACAAAGCTCTGGACATGGGTTTCGTGCTTCTTGACACTCGTTGACAAGGCGTGCTCGCTGTGTTGATAGAAGTAATGTCCCATATAGAGTTAAATATACTAGTCACATTTATCTTCCATATATACGTTTTAAATATTTTTACGGAGTACAATGACTAGTTACATTTCGTTCAACAGTCTGATTACTACATAAAAATTACTACAATTATAATTCCAGATATATAAATAGATGGCAACAGTTTAACATCAAGAAGAACTACTACTGATACTTGGTGGTAATTGAAGGTGGAATGAAAATTTAGGCCAGCGATCAACTGGTTCCCTACTAACTGAACTACAGCAATGGGCTGAAAGCTCGTTGGTTGCAGGCCCGGATCCTGTTGTGGCTAAATTTTCATTTCACCTTCAATCATCGCCCAGTATCAATACTAGCCCGATAAACCACAGCTGTCCAAGATAGTAAAAACGCTAAATAATTACTACATTCGATACTCGTTTAACTTTAAACACACTAGAATTTAAAGGAAAATGAAAGAAGGAATTCACTCTAAAAGTCAATAAATGTACTAGCAGACATGTAGTTAACATGAACAATATTTAACAAGGCTGATTAGTTATTTCTTACCGTCAAAAACAGAAGGAAAATTTATGCTTTGAAATTTCTTATGAGTGATTTTGGCAAGAGTTTAGTTGGAGGTTAATATATATCACATCTCTCGTACGAACCACCGCTGCTGATTATGTGAATTTGCCTGAAAATTCATTTTGCTGACAGATTTTAGACTTTCCTGACTAATTGTGAGATGTATCCAACATAAAAATGGTAACTTAGTGGAGTAAATAAAATCTAATTTATTGGCACAGAAATTGTGGTAAGAAGATCACAACGATTATCAAAGAACGATGTAGTTATTATTTCTGAAGTCGATACATCCACTAACAGATAGTCCTAGTTTCATAATTTCTAATCTGCTGACACGCCTGGCTATAATTCTTTAAAAGAAATTTCTCAAATTGAGCAGAAAGTCGAAGATACTGATTACTTTTTCACTTTCATCTGAGATATGCGTAGTACAAAAACCTCAAACAGTTTTATTTCATTCACAGCAGACATTTTTGTGTCACAAAATAGCCAGAGTATATAATATCTTAAAAGGAGAGTGAATAACTGTTACTGGTTTTGGTGGGCTTCTTAAGTTTTACTAATAAGAACTTCTAGTCTGGGATTTATTGACAGTTTTTAATTAAAGAGCATTTGAATAATTGTCAAACGTAATTATGCCTGAATGTTTTTAAAAGGATTCATAAGCAATTACTGTGTTAGATAAACAGCGGCAAATAAAATCCTTCAGTTTGAAGGTTTCTAAGGACTTATTTGTTAGTTTCAGGTTAACATTCAACATGAACTGATATCTCTTAGAGAACCATTAAAACCTCGGAGCTGTTTTTTCTAATACGGGACTTTTCAGCTGTATGCAATTATGACTGTGCCGGGAATCGGACTTAAGACTATTCAGCTTTGAGGCGAACACATTGTCATTGAACTACCGGGCCAGAATCCTTTGGCAAAACACTCTATTTCTCTGTCAATTCACACTGTAGGGCGACCAAAATCCAATACCGTTGTTGACTATCTGTCCTTACATCCAGTTTGGTTTGCCCCAACGGTGACGTCTTCTCATTAGAACTTCAGGAAGCTCATCTCGAAGCAAGTCACGTAAATACAATACTAAAGGGTTCAATACTAGGAAAAAGCAACTCGTCAGTGTTCTTAGGTTTTAAATGATTCCTCAATTGATGTCAGTCCACTGTGAATATTAACTTGAAATCAAACTTTTGTTAGGAGTCAGTTTTTCGTCAACTGATTTTTTTAAAACTAGTAAACTATTTAAACAGTAACATATTAATTGAAATCAAATACTGGTATGTTTGTTTCAGAAATTACTAATATTTATTTTCACTGATGAATCTGAGGAACTGTTGCCAATAGTGAGTAAAAAAGCTACCTAATATTGATAATACTCACATGCATGGAAGCTGTTTCATTTTCATTCAGGCTTTTAGAATTAGGACTAAAATTGGTTCTTTTTGACTCACTTTGAACAACTGTCAAGGGACATCTGGTTGTTGTGAGAGTTTTTCAGATAGTTTGTCATCTAATAACTGCTGCACCTAATTAAATTTGCAAATTATTTATTCATTATCATTAATTTCTGAACAAAAACAACCTCAAAGTCGTTTTTTTATTCTTTTCGTTGCACAAAACCCACTAATAAACAGTCTGCATACTATACTTTCACCTGGGAATAATAATTGACAAATGTCTTGTCAAATATGTTACATGCTAGATAAGTTGTCAAATTATCAAAGAGAAAATGTATAATATAGAAATACATCGAATTACCATTCATGGTCAAGCAAATAGATAGTAGTTACTACTGCGTAATGGCAATTTGTGAAACTAAGAATTTAATCATGTCAGTCATCTAAATAGTATTCATCAGGATAGTTATTCCCGCCCTCTGAAACTCTGAATCAATAAAATGGGTTTTTTCTTTTGGATTATTGCATTATTTATTCAAAAATAATGCTTTGGAGGGCGATTAAAAGTATGTGCAAACGGTTTAAAGTTGGACAGCAGTTGAATAAATCTGAAGGGAATTGTTATCAAAGTGACAATCAAAAGTTCAGAAGTTTACAGTTATAACAGTAGTTTGAACAAATTTTATCAAAGGAGAACGAGGTGCGAAGATAAATTGGATTGTAAGTAGTTAACTAGATTGTGGGATAATTTCCCTTTACATATGTATATATCTGTCTCCTAAAGCTTTGAGCCTTCGAAAAAACAATCCATTCATTATATGCAAACATCTATGCTTCTCTCACGTCAAAACTGCTTTGATAACTTCTCTTTTTCTGAAATTTACGTGCTGACGCTTTGTGTTAATCTTAAGAATGTGATGTTGAGTATAAGAAAGATCAAGGTCATTAAAAATTCGTAAGCAGCTTGTGTAAACAATTACAATTTAGAAAGCCAAGCAGACAAAGTTTAATCTGCTCTTGTGAAATAAATGCGCTTGCTAAAAGTATTAAAACAATTACAATGTCTTCATGAAAAGAAAAAATCGTTAAGATGGTAATTTCTTGTTTTCGAAATAACTTTCTAAAAAGACCTGTTGAAGAAGTCTTGATCTGACTGATTAATACTGAGGGACGATTGAAGGTGAATTGTGTGTTTTTCTGTGCCTTTAACTAATAGATTACTAACTCGATTCCTACTATCACCCAAGCTTTTATTTTACGTCCAGTCATCACTCACTATCAATTGTTTCTGGGGTTTGTGGAATCAGCTATTCTTGAAACGCCTTTCGTTTAAGGTTTGTTTTGTTTGCACGATGAATCATACTAACTTGGTGCCTGAGTTTTTCCAAACTATCCGGTCCACTGTCAGTCAAAATGTGTTCAAATTCTGAATAAATAGGACATATCTATAAGTCACACTGAGAAATACATACTTTTACGTTTTAATTCTTCCAAATGGTAGTAAATTTAATGTAACTATTTCGCAAATATAGCAATTAAAGTTGAATGAGATCATAAAATAAAGAAACCTAACATCTTAATCTTGTTATTTTAACAAATTCTTAGTATGAAAACATGACTAGAATTCATATCTATCAAAAATTCAAATAACAACGCTCAGAAGAACATAAGGACACAAATTTTAATTGCATCCGACATGTTCGGAACACAACAGGAGCTCACAAATTTCGAATAATCCAAGAAGTCGAAAATATTTAAACTAACCTTAACCAAAAAACGTTGAATACATATGTGTATAGAAGTATATTGACAACGACATCTCCAAGGATTACCAGCGGAATTAGTTATGAAGCGTTTAAGTATCAGTTACATACAAGTGGTGTACTTAGGCTTGAGAAACCATGCTTTTTTGAAGCAGGTCGGATAAAATCATCCCATGCATCATGAGTAATCATCTTTCAAGTAGATGGCTGATTTTTATGATGTTCCTTTAAGCAGAGGTAACAGCACAATACTTGTATATAAATATGATGAAAGAATTGAAATTGAATTATACTACAACTCACTATCAAAATTTTATCGTAGATACAAACTAACCAGTCTTACTTCTTATTTTTTCCTGTTCTCTATCGAGAAACACATAAGTTAGCAAACATCTCTTAACTATAGATATTATGTCTGAAGATATTATGGCTACTTTTTGCCTCTTATAACTGAAATAAGTGGAGTTACTCTTAAACTATTTTTCTACATTTTATCTTTATTAGGATTTTACAGCAATTCCATTCTACTATCTATCTATTTCTATCTAGTATGAGTTCAGCATGCTGAAATCCCACGTGCAAACCATAAATAGCCGAAATCATTACTCATTTTTAACCGCTTGTGGATACTGAGCTCAAATGTAACCTAAGAATGGAGTATTTTGATTTATAGGTTAATGAAACACTCATGGTTGCTCTAATTTACGTCATAGTCCCCTATTAAGAAATAAAAGTCATTTCAAAGGTCCATACAATCACGATCAAACAGAAAGTTAAATTTTTGACGTCATCATTTGCCAAAAAATGTAATCTTATGTGTTGGAACCTACGGATATTTTCACGAATCAAAAAATTTAATCCCAAGGAAGTTAGACTGATCTAGTGTTGGGCATATTTATGTAGGTGTATAAGAAGTTACTTAATAATCTAAGATGAAAGAGATGAGTGAATTTTAAGATGAAGTATTGAAGTTAGTTAATCATTTCTGAAAACTACTAATCGAAAAGTTGTAAAGTAACCATCAAGTGATAATACCCACAGCTCTCAAGTTACTTCCAAATCTGTGTGCAAAATTCATGGAAAACGATAATGAAAGAATCGTAATAAGTAAAATTCGCTCAAAGGAAAATTTCCAGAACTTTGGAGAACAGGCTGTTGCAATGGAGTCGTAAAATATTATCATGATTCTTGTGATATTATCTTACATGTCCCCGTAATTGTTACCCTATAGAGAATTCCTTAGTAAAGCACAGATAGTGAAAGCGGCAAGGAATTTATAGGTCGGTTGTTTAAGCGTTAACAAGAAAGCAAACTGTTCTACGCAAACTCCATCACGATATTCATGCTTCACTTGGGCGTCCTACTAAGATGAAAATATTCATGAATGGTACAAGCTACAATTCTATTCACACCCCCTACATTTGAAAGTCTATTACTCAAACTCACTTCACAGACCCCACATTTTGACATAACACCATGATTTAAACATGATTTGAATAACAATCTACTTTCCAGGTAGGCAGAAAAAGTCACAAATCTATCTTACTAATTACTCAGCTTTTTCAAAAACAATTCAGCCGTCAAAGTGTCTGGTGTATAAATGTTATAAAAAAGGCATGTGTCGTTCATTATGTATTGTATGAAAATATAGGGAATAAATTTATTCATGAACAATAGTTAATCGATATTGATTGTTTATTTTTCAAGAGTCTAAACTTAAGTGGTGATCTTTTACATGTTTCTCCCGAACTGTAGTCTGCAACGCAGGCGAAAAGTCTACTTTTTTCTTTGTGTCTCAAGCATTTATTGACGTTAAAATATGTAGGGTTTCCGAAGTCAATCTTTATTCATATGAGTGAAAACCCTTCCCTCATATGCCAACATTTTCAAAACAGTCTTGTGTCCACTTTCGATGGCATACATTGATATTGCCAGGTCTTTTCCGAAATTTTCAATTATACTTCATTCTTTGGTGAGTGTTTTATCACTGTAATTTTCAGTTGACTACCACTTTCACCAATATCGCTGGCCCTGTAATGCGTATATTTTATCTTACATACACAATTTTCTTGTGTCATCTTTAGAATTACATCTTTCACTTTGACTGAAGCTTTTTCAAAGAATTTAAAGGTCGGGAATGAACCCTCATACCATCCTTAGCACGAACTCTTTGCATTTGCTCTGAAGCACTCTTTCTATATGGAATTATCATTGTTGATACCGATGACTTCTTTTCAGTCTTACTTGTCTGGACTGTCTTCTTCTTGTTATTCTTCTTCATAATATTGTTCAGAAGAGGCTTTAATGGTCATTTTTTATTAACACTTATTCTACTTCCACATTTCTATTTTCTGTATCCTCCGGATCCATCACAATATTTTTAGCTGTGTTTAATATGTTCAGAGTTGCTGTGGCCTTCATGATCACTGGATGGTTAAACTGAAAATTTAGATGTTCATCATAATAAGTTTTTTGTAAATTCTAACTTTGAATTCCCCTTCTGACGTTTTCTGGAGAAAAAAAGCAGAGGAAATTCAGAAGTTCTGAGCTCGACTCAAATTCACTCGTGAGTTTTATCAAACTTGACAATGAATATGTTTTACGAAAAGATTTTATGTTCTGATTTTATATTGATGACAAAGGTATCATCTACAAATCGATACCAAAGTTTAAGTTTACAAAGATCATGTTTTCTTCTGTTGCCTTCATATATGAACTGCTATAATTGAAGATGCTGGGGAGGCCATTGGAAAATTATTTGCTTCACGGTATAACTTATTAATAGATGTAAATTATGTTTATTCTAAACATTGTCCCAGGGATTTCAAAATGTCTTCTTTTGATAATGGACATCTTACTAATAATACCTGACTGTTATGAAGTACATTTTTTACTGTGTTGTGTATCGTGTTTTAGAATACTAGTAAAAACAGAAATCACATCAAAATGTGCCATAATTTCATCTTCTTATATCATGTTATCCGTTGGTTCATTTTGGGATTTGTCGAAGTTTCCAATGTTTTAAGTAATATATTTAAATGGTTTCTATACTTTTCATAAATATTTGAATAAATGATGTGATGCTCATAACCAATCACGGTAAGCTTCAGACAAGTCGATTAAATGAAGTGATCATTTCTAAATTTGATATCTGCAAAGCTAAGAAAAGTCATGGTTGTTCGAAGTCCTTTTTCGATTCCTTGTCTATGGATACTCTCAATTACAGCTTTTGGGTGAAAGGTATATCATAAATATATTAGTTTTTAAGTAAAACTTAACCAATCAAGTAAATCACTGATAACATATTGACAAGGTGGCAGTGTAAAGGTTTTTTTAAGTGAAATTATTCCTTGTAACCACTTAGTATAATAAAACATACAGCTCTAATAAATTATTTCTTGCCTACTTTTGAGAGTCGACTATGTGATTCTTGTAGATACATCAGATTAAAGTAACTGGCACCTTAAGATATAAAATATTACCGCGATTAACTGATACATTCATATAATTCGGTGTCTGTAACATTAGGAAAATAAGAAAATGGTTACGTAGCTCACTTTCTGTAATATCCTTGAAATGTGTCGAAATGAAACCCTAAACGTAGCACATTACCTGCTATCTGAACTAATCAAGAAGTCTCATGTTCTTGTGTATGGGTGGACGTCGAAGTCAGTTTCTGACTGAGGTGACAGTCGAAATATTGATGACTGGATACCACACGTGAACTGGTCATCAGATTGTAATTATCAATTCTTAGGTGCATATCAAAGCGCTTTCATGAAGTTCTTCACGGATAAATCTAACGTTGTTTTGACCTGCTTAGTTAATAATAAATGAAAAACGTAAGCTAAGGTTTCGGGAAATTATTTTTCTCAGTCTTATCCGGTCCCTTTCTCTGTATAACCTGGTGAAACGAATGTCAGGTTGCTGGTGTTTTGTCTGAAGCTAGAAAGAGCTTAAAGAAATATTTCGCATGAAAACAACTGACAGTTGTGCAAATGTCTTGACGTCAAAATGTTTTTAATTCTGGCTTCAGAACCTTTAGTCTGAATAGATAACATCCGAGGAATGGAAAATAAAAAAAACTCCTAAGTTGATTTAATATCTTAAGAGTCAGGTTACATCTTTTAGAATTGAATTAAGTTGCTCCTATAGAATATGTATAACTTAGTCGTAGTTCTTTTATGTAAAATAAAATACTGTTTCACTGTGATACATATAAAAAAGAAGAATAATAGAAAAATATTTTCAAAACATTAACTATTTTGAAAATAATGATGGATAGTTGGTAGCAGATGAGTCCAGAGGCATCGCTACGTCCAACTTGAGACTCGTCAACTAGATGTACATGGTTCGCACTAAGACTAGAATCTGAGACCAATCGTTTCAAACACCAGAGTGTTAACCACTAGGACATCGAGTCACGACAGCCAATTGTTCTGTGACTGGTATAGTTTCTGTGATGTCGCTATTAACATCAAATTGAAAATACAGGCAATATCAAGGCGTCCGCACAAGAGACTATGTGTCAGTAGGGTCCGATCACTTCGGTCCAATCAACGATAGGATTACACCAGTACCATTATGCGTTCATTCTTTTGTAGGAAACTGTATTATTTGAAGTAGTTTCTGATTTTCTTAGAAATCATCAAAAGTCTTAATACACCGAGCGAAAAATGAGCCAAAGCATGTTACGTGTAAACGTTAAGCACACCAATTTCAGTTGTATTATCTTTTTTTCACAACGTTCACTTCATTTTGGTTGTATTTGGCACACACTTACCGTAGAAAATGCAATTGCTTGATTTGTGTTAATAAATAAGCTTCTTGCGTATGCTTTGGTACTTACTGAATATTCAATAGGTTGCTGTTTACTTTGTTGCTAAAAATGGTTTTCGTACCTAAGTGTATAACGCCTGAACGTTTAAAGTGGTGAGTGCTGAATTTGAGTCTCAGTGGAAACAGCATCACTCACTGAGAGGCAGGTACATCTAGCATATCAGTCTCAAATAGGACTAAACGTGAGTCCTCGATTCCATTCCTGGCACTCACCAAGTATACTACAACAAGAATCAACATGACTTGAAAATTACGTCCATTTAGCGAATACTATAACAAGTGTATTCTAAAATGTTTGAAAACAACTGTTTATGCTGCTTCTAAACACTTACCTATAAATTAGAAGTGAGCAGATTTACTTGATTATAAATTTTACATGGGGCAAACAAATTAAATTCTATAATGTCAATTTGGTGAAAGCTTACTTTGGAAGTATGGGAAGTGCTTGCTGGAATCAGTGTTATCGCGTCAGTCTGTTCTGAGGACTTTGCGAAAATCTAACGATGATTCAATGTCACTTCGCTTTCCTCAAGACGAGCAATGATGTCAAGTTCAGATAAATGCTTAGTTATCTCCTTCCTAATTGTGTGGTTGATGTACATTTCCAGTCGAGGATACACAGTTTGCACTGTCATCTGTTACCTGTGGCTATTAAGGCAGAGAAATACACATGATGGCACTGGTCCTTAGTCGAAATTTAAAGAGACGCTTCAGAAAGAGTGGCAATTATCGACTGATCCTCTCCAAAAATGGCGATTGAAATGGAGTTAAGATCCAGCCAGCTGGATAGTCTCACAGTGCGGCTTTTGAGACCTCATGTTAATAATCCGGAGGCCATATCTTGAAATCCTATTGCAAAATAGGTATCTCTTTCACCTGAAATGATCACTTCATGTCATTTACATCCCTGTTCATATATATATATACATATGTATATATATATGTATGTATATATAAATATATATATAAATATATCAGACCATAGCATATCTTAATTTTGGTTTATAATGTGGTTGTTAAGGTGATATCTCAACAATATTTTGTTTTTAGGAGAAAAGGTATACTTCTGAAAGAATTCGAAACTGTTACTATTATTTGCATCCACCAGCTTTAGAGTTTTATAAGAAGTTAGAATTTATACGGTCAGTTAACACTGATAGATTCAGTTTGAATTTTCGGTAGTATATTTTCATCAAAATAGACATAATTTTCCTCATAAACTGAATGAGCTTGCATCGACATAAAAATGTGCAAACACTACATGTACTTCTTGAAAATATAAAACACGCTACATTTAGGGACAAAAAAGCAATTTAACTCCCTCAATAATGATCTTCTGCACATTTTTTAGCTACACGGAGTTAGAGGATTTTTCCTAAATTTTTAATGTCAGTCGCCTTGGCGATAAGTCTGCAAGGAGCTAGTAGAGATTCAAGACTCACAATAAGAGTACCTTTGAATGATGTTAGCTGACTAACAGGAATAAATGGAAAGCTTCCATTCTACGTTTCATGTTTGTTACCACTTACAGGTGAGATATGTCTCCTTTCTTGGTGGCATTGTTGGAAAAAATCAACTCTGAAATTGATATTGTACTGCATGAAAAAGGTCACTCACTCTATTCCTATAGAAAGTTGGCTTCCCCTTTCTGCTTCATTTGCAGTTAGATACTCCCAAAACACATATTGGTTCACAGAAGCAAATGCCACCTTCAGGTCAGGAAATATGGCATGTTGGAAACTGGTGCATATGCTTTTGTTTTTAAAACTTTCAGTGAATGTTGATTTGACTGATGAATCGTCATCCAGATCCTTAATTTGCCTGCTTTTATTGCATTTGTCGTGCACCACCTCCAAATATGCGATAGACAAATATTGACTGTGAGAACTTGGATATGTAGTCAGCCAAACTGATCCCTATGTGTCCTAAGCCAATTCTTTCCTTTCTATGCACTAGGATAATCAGTTATTTAGAACTGTCTTATGAAAGCAACTCTGACTCTCATTCTCAATTGATTAACTTCCTCTCTTCAAAACCTTTTAGTAATTAGGCATCATCCTTCCTGGATTCATGACACCGTGTCATTAATGAATACCATCACACAAAACACATTCAGAAGTTCCCATTGAATCACGCCTAATTCCTCTTTTTAACTTTCTATAGCTTGTATACTCCCACCTTCTAAAGTTCTGTTTCTAAGTTTATCTAACTATGACTGCACTTAGTAAACTGTTATCCAATTTAAGAAGGCTTTGATACGCCTATGGCTTAAATTTTGAAATTTATTTGGCTTTTCATTGAAAAATGGGTTAACTAGTTTAAAAACGCAAAGAACACATACTCATAATTTAAAACTGCTTAAATGGGCTTGCCCACAATCACCTTCAACATTTTTTGGCTTGCATATGTGTTATGCTTGCTAAGTCACTGCCCGTTCTGAAGTGCAATGTCGACCGTTGCTGATTTGAGTTGTAAAAATACCTTGGACGGCCTTGCCGTGACTTAGTATTGGTCAAAAAGGATTTTGACCACTAATCTGAAATGTGTAGAGAGGTGAAATATACCTGATTAGATTAACTGAGATAGTTGGGATCATTGGCTAGAGGTATGTGGTGACAGCTGAAAATCAGTCATAGTGAGATGGAAGTAATCGCCTTTCTAAATCTTCAAAATTTCAAACATTTTCATCAAACTTAAGTTTTTTTCTTCATCTAACCATATATTTTATTTTTATTTTGTCATCATAGAGTTTCTACTCATGTGCTCCTTTAATGTGGCTGTGAACCGTGACAACTTGAGCCATTACATTTTATGCGGGATTTTACACTGATTTTTCCTGTCTTTCAATACGTCGGAGAAGCTTCACTCCTGAGATTTCGAGATACAGACTATATGTTTTTGAAACTACTCGTTACATTGTAAATGAGATGTACATTTTCAATAGCTCAGAACTTAGTTTACCAAGTGATGCAGCTTAATAAAAATTGATAACCAAGGAAAAATTCCCGCAAAGACCGCTAATATTATTTCTGTCTTTTAAGTCTGCATTGCATTTGATACATTCTATTTTCGTTCACTGAAGTATATTTATGCGCGTTTATGGATTGAAAAGCATCTTCTACTTTCTTGTAGAAATGACTAGAATATTATTTGTAAGTAAAACCATCTCCGTACGTCTTCGTTTAAAACACTTAGCGCTAATTTCAATTCTTTCTGCAGGTAAAGGCGGTCACTATATCTGCAGCTTATTCTCTTTCGCAAGTTAAACAAAAAATTAGGCTGAAAGAAACTAAAAATAACTCAGCTTTTATGTATCCAACTGTACTTCACATAGGTAAATGAATTCAGCCCCTATGGTTACACAGAAGAGGTAAGATGAAAACTAATTAAACTGGAAGGGAAAATTGTTTATATTATTTCGCTTTATGTCTTAAGTAGATGTTGAAAATGATACTTTCTAACCCCAAAAATGAAACAGAAATTCCTTTCAGCTTCGCATAAGAAAAAACATAAATTATTTTACCAGCAGAACTCTGAGCAAACAAACTAGTATTCTTCACATAAAGCAGTCACCAGTTTAAGCATCTCAATAAAATTCCTACATACTTAGTTATCGAAAAAATCACTTTCAACAAAGGAAAACAGAAAAAGGAATGGAACAAGAATTTTGTCGTGGACTAAATCATTCTCCTGGCTGCACATTACTGAATATATAGTAAAAGGATGGAACATTCCATAGTAATTTCTATTCAAAGATCAATATAAATTGTATCCCAAATAAAAATTACGTGATAAGGAAATAAACAAAATGATTGCAAAGTAAAAATGAAGATAGTTACGCCACATCTAGGTTATTTAGTGTAGTCAATAAACTAAGACGACCATATTAAAGAAAGAGGTTGTATATACTTCTTTTGAACTCATAATGATGGTCTGAATTTTCGGGTCGTTGATGTATCAGCTTTATCCAGATGTCTTAGCTTCACTCCTTTCTGGTGACTTGGTGGCATTTTGTACAGAATTTGAAGGATACTGGATCCAGTGAGGTATGAAATTATATTGACCTCAAGTATGTGTTACAGTGCTGAAGACTAGAAGATTTTATATCTTGATGAGATTAGTTACTAATCAGTTGCATCACAAGTCGAAGCAAAATCTTTTCTGAAAACTGTTGATCGGTCTTTCCTGTTGGCTGTTCCTCTGCTTGACCTCTAACCTTTCTGTCGTTTATCACTTTTCTTTTTGGATGACAGATCGTACTAAGTATCTGTGACCGCTTATCCTTCTTTCAAGAATAAATCAAAGGAAACTAGTAATTTTTCTATGCTTAGAGGAATCAAACATGGAAGTATTGGGACTTAATATTTATTTTGTAGTTGTGAAGTCTTGCAGACGCTGTGTTTGGAATTCCCTGCTGTGAAACTATGAATAAATTATCACTACTTACTAATAAGTGATTTTCAATATTCATTAGAAGGTAGGATGAACATTTTGATTTATAGGCAAACTCATTCTGATATCAAAAAAACATATGTCTTTGCACCAAGGCAGTTTACTCCATGGTACCGGTTAATTGTTTCACATTCGCAATGATGTCAAATTCCGCTCAGTGATGTTTAATTTTCATCACTCATTAACTCATTGAATGTTTATTCCCTAAAAAAAATAAAGTGAAATATGTCAAAATAAAATAGGAATCTGTCATTATATCAGTCATTCCTAGTTTACTCACTTGAAATAAACAAAAATAAATCAAATTCACAGTTTTGACAGAGGACATGCATTTGTCATCCCTAATCGTTGCTTACAACTTCTCAAACTTATCATAAAAATAAGGTCTCCTATCTCCAAGTTAAATCAAAAAGTGGCAAGAGCTGAATAAATAACCTTGAAGAAGGACAAAGGAACCATTTATTCTATCAGGAATACTTATTTATACCAATCAAATGACGGTGATGATTTAAATGCTGAAGAGCATATTTCATTATAAGCACGAAGACCCTGGGATGCTTTCTATAACTTTGACAGAGGTATTTTAAAATGAATGGCTGAAGTATATGGTTTCCATGTTAAGCAGAGACTCATACTCTCAATCCATCTATACAAATATTCCCCACAGCTTGCATTTGTTCATGAAATAATAATGATAATAATAAATAGAATAAGAATAATAGCTTTATTCTAAACAAGACTTGTGGTACAGTATGGAATTCTAAGCCTGTAGTAATTCGACGAATTCATTTCCTGAACAATTTATTTAAACGAAATAATCATTGGATTTGAATAACGTTTATAATAACGGTAATGAAAGTCACCATGTGAAACAGATACCTAGTATTGCACTAGCGGCAGGTTTTAACTAGTGAATGAATGGAACATAGAGTATAATTTAGGCGGTGGTAGTTTATTCAGCCATTACCAAAATCTGCAGTTCCACATGATTATCCAAGGAATAGTAATGTGTTGTATTTCTGTGCACTTATAAGCCCATCTCTCACCAGTGTATCGTTTATTACTTCTTTCTTAGCTTGAAAAATGGAAGTTTGAAACCATTATAAAAGTTTGCAAAAGGGCTTGACGCGTTTAAAAGACATTCAAAAAACTAAAAGGAATTGAAACGGGAGAATCTGATGAAATGAATTCGGTGGGAAATTTTAGGTAGTCCAAAATTTAAACAGGCCGTATGTCACATGATGATTGCTTTTATCTACACAGTACTTCTTATAAAGTTTGAAATTCTAGGTATGCAAAACCGTGAAAAAATCAACTTCCCTAAAACATTTGCACTGTAAATCATTCAAACATTTTTAACGATATAGCTTCCCTGTGACGTAATCACTTATTTATTAACTTCATTTTGTAAGCAAATTATAGCTCATTCAGCCATTGCTTCCTTAACAAACCTTATTATGAATAAGGACAACCGTAATAAGAAATTAATCGCTAAATTAAAAGTCTTGTTAGATACATTTTCCAGAGAAATGTGAAAGAATTTTTTGTTGTGTTCATAATACCTAAAATTCATTTTCATTTGTAGGGAATACTTTGATGCCACAAAATCATCGTTAGTGGATTTATAAGATTCTTATTCAGCATTGTAGATTAAATAATGACCACATGGTAATAAATTAAATCTGTTTCAACATTTTAATTATACATTTAAAAAAGAAAAAATACATCCACGAAAAACAGTTCAGCAACAACGACTGTCTAAAGAATTAGACATCTTAATTTTTCTTCCCTTACTTATCTGAACTGAGTCTCGAGAAATCATTCTTCGTCTATGAATTTACTCAGAGGTCAATATTAAAATACGAGATAGTTGTACTTTATTGTTTCGTGAAGACTGAGGAAATAGTTCATTTAGGTTTTTTTAGGTAAAAAATTTTGAATTTAGATGAAAACTGATAGAGTGAAGTACGGATACAAAACACTTGATTGGCTTTCGCCAACCTACTCCATCTGTGGCTTCATCGTGTTATGCAATAGTCTATTAGGAGT
The DNA here is from genome assembly GCA_944470555.2 of Heterobilharzia americana. Taxonomy (NCBI): domain Eukaryota; kingdom Metazoa; phylum Platyhelminthes; class Trematoda; order Strigeidida; family Schistosomatidae; genus Heterobilharzia; species Heterobilharzia americana. Next base: position 27,147,932 of record OX104128.1, read on the forward strand.
TAACTTTACTGTGCTGCAGTCCTACTGTATGTCGGTGAAACGTGGTCATTAGCAGCACAACACATGAGAAGACTTTAGGTGTTTGACCACCACTGCCTTTCGTAGTATAGGCCATGTTTCGTGATGTCGTCATACGAGTAATGTAGAAGTCAGGTGTTAAGCTTTAGGCAGGAGAAATAAGACAGCTGATGTGGTTGTGAACCTTAATCGGCTAAGATGACTGGGATATGTGTTATATATGCCTAGACACCGTCTGCCTCGTAGAACAATATTGGCCGAAGTAAGTTCAAACTAAAAAATGATCGCGGTGTCCAGACCAAAACAATGCATTAAAGCATGAAATCCCTGACCGTTTGTTTGAGCCAAGTAGGGTGATGCGGACTATCAGGTTTGGGTTAGTGGGACAAGAACAACCAGTGGCTAGTGACTCTGGGTTATGTCATTGGTCAGGATGCATTCAAACATTATCCTTATCTTAACCGCTATACTCATTCTCATGCTTTTCTCACTCCTATCCCCTATTTTTTACTACTTTCTACTTCTTGTGACAGGTTTTTTCTTTCTTCAGCTTCCATTTTATTACCTTGTTACTTTATGCGCTGTGAGATGTGACAACTTGGACCGTAACGCAGTAATATCTTTGTTCTGTATTGATCTTGATGATGATGAAACAGTGAGTTAAACAAACCGGAAGATTGTGAATACATTAAAGAAATTCACTGAAGAATTCCACTTTTAAAAATCATCATACTAGTGTCTTAACTCGTTCACATGTGAACCGTACAAATAACAATAGGTTAGGTTGTTATAAAGCAATAGGTATTAGGTGAAACCTACAGCTGACATCCGTTTTCCGAAATTCGAAAGTTGTCATGAAAATGTTTACAAGTGTAAGAAAGTCATTAGCAATCATATCCGATTAACGAAATTTGGAAGAATGCTACAATGAAGCCTCAGACAGCTTCTAGTCATGTTTCTTTAAAACGCAACAGTATATAATGCAGTCATAAAAATTTGCAGGTGAACTGAAGCAAATGCCTTGATAGTAAGTAATTGCTGAGATTTGTGCTTAAAAACATACGGTAAAATGACGGATATTATTCTGTAGTAGCACTTTTTTCAACAGTTTTAACAATTATTGTGACCAAAACTAGTAACAATGTCAATTTAATGCGGTGTTTTAAGCGTATTAGTCGACACACGCTGAATACTCTTAGAACAGTTAAGATAACTGCATGGAGTTGTGTCTGTCATACGTCGAAAAATCAAACCTTATGACTATGAATTTTCTGAAGAAAACACTTTTTACAAAACTTTGCCTGACAGATTAGACGAACACAGAAGGCCTAAAGGAATTAGTGAACTAACTGAATGAAGGTTAAAACCAACTGAGGGGAACAAAGCTACTGATAGAAGTAGTAAAACAGGGTCTTATATATATATATATATATATATATATATATATATATATATATATATATATATAAGAAGGACTTGTAGTAATTAACACGACAATTGTAATGTGTCTAAAATAAGGTTGACTTAAATTCCTCTCTCTACCATAAATGAAAACTGAAATTTGACGAACTCTAGGTGATTGGCTGAGAATAAAACGATTCAAGTGTTTCAGTAACATCAAATTACGAAATCGGACATATGGAAAACTATGTTAAGCACACCTTACAAGTAAACTGTGCCCTTGAACTGACACCTGCATGTACTCAGCTTATCAGATGACAGTATTATAAGCCATTACATAAAACAGAGGCTGTTCTTTTAGGGTTCGTAAAAGTTTGCTTAAAGAGTTAAAAAGTTTTTTTAGGAAGCTTTCAGAAGTTTTCCAACAAATCGCAATAACATTTAGCTGATGGCGTCAAGGAATTTCATGGTTGTCTTGTATTATTTACACGGATAAAGTAGATAATCTGAAGCCCCGTGAAGTTCCTTAGATCATCCCAACCAAATGAATAAGAATTGACATTTTGCACTGAATATACAGTACCAGTATACATAGATCGGAGCTTTATTGACTGGCTTCCATCTATTCATTTTGTTTCCACATGATAAGATGACACCTTAAGTGACTATGCCAGGTCACATAAAGAAATACGCTCTCTAATGCCTGCCTTGGGCAGTAAATTATTCCTTTTATTAATAAACTTATGAGGTGAATTCAGTTTACGGCATACAGGTATCAGCAGGAAAACAAACTTTAGTTGCAAAATTGCATTATGAAACAAATGAGGTGACTGATTAAGGACTATTTTACAAGTATGGTGGTTGTTTTGTGGAAGTAAGCTTCTCAATAATAGCTCGATTTTAATTTTTGATGAGAGTAACTAACTCAACATAAGGCTAACAAAACCATAGAAAGCACTTGAAACATGTGACGTTTGATTGCCTTCATCTTACATTTATATGGTGCAAGTTTTTCTAATATCTCTGGGCAAAATGCACAATATGTAAAAAACAGATATCTATTTTGTCCACAAAATAAATATGTTGAAAACAGTACTGCTGATGCAAAAAATATCCCTATGTTAACACCAAGAAGACAAACATTTTAGCAAATAGGTATTTTTGTTAAAGTTCCATTAAGTCATTCAGTTAAACACAATACTTCACAATGAGAACAAAATACCTGCCAAACGATTACATGAAACTGAATATGGAAAACTTTCGATACATTTAGCTGGTTTCAAGTTTAAATTGTGTAACAATTTATTTCACAGGACTATGAATGACAACCAACACAGGAAGAGAACTAACCATGGGTCGATAGGCGCTAGGTGAAATGAATGAGAATGGAGAATTGTTTGCAGAATTCTGTGCATTCAACGATTTGGTGATTGGAGGCAGTGTGTTCAGGCACAAGGATATCCACAAAGCGACATGGACTTCACCAGATGGACACACTAAAAATCAAACAGACTTTATCTCAATCTCAAGAAAATGGAGACGCAGTCTACTTAACGCAAGGTCAAGAAGAGGAGCAGATGTAGGTTCAGACCACTATCTAGTGCGAGGAACCTTCGAAATCAAGTTAAAAGCCTTCAAGGAAGCTGGTGATAGACCGCAACCCAAGTACAACACTCGGAAACTGAAGGATGAAACTACAAAGGAGATCTTCACGGCAGCCATCAAGACAAAATGGGAGACATCGAGCAACATCCCTGAAGAAACCTGTGTGGAAGAACACTGGAAGTCTTTGAAAGCTATGTGGAAAGAAACCTGCACAACAGTATTAGGAAGGAAGAAGAAAGAAGACAAGGAATGGATCTCGACGGATACCTGGAAGCTGATAGAGGAGAGGAGGATGGTGAAGCAGAAGATAAACCAGTGCAAGGATGCTCAACGACAAGAGGAACTGAGCACAATGTATAAAACACTGGACAAAGAAGTGAAGAAGAGTGCACGCAAAGACAAAAGACACTTCTACAAAACACTGGCAAGTGAAGCAGAACAGTCTGCCGGTTGGTAAGAGAGACCTGACGACATTGTATCAAATAACCAGGTTGCTATCAGGGAAGAGACCAACACAGATGAAACCAATAAAAGATGAAGAAGGAAATTTAATTACAAAAGAAGAGAAACAGAGGAAACGATGGGCCGACCACTTCAAGAAGCTCTTGAATCGACCACCACCTGCACTTCGTCCAGAAATACCACCTGCAGCCGCTGAATTACAAGTGAACATAAATCCCCCAACGAAAATGGAAGTCCTGAACGCCATAAAGCTACTGAAATGCAGGAAAGCAGCAGGACCAGATGGAATCCCGCCAGAAGCACTGAGAACAGATGCAGAGACAACAGCGGACATGCTCACACCACTATTGCAGAAGGTGTGGAAGGAAGAGAAGGTACCTGACGATTGGAAGAAGGGTTACCTTGTCAAACTGCCGAAGAAGGGAGACCTCAGTGCTTGCAAGAACTGGCGCGGAATCACTCTCCTGTCCACCCCAAGTAAAATATTAAGCCGCATCATCCTGGAGAGGCTTAAAGACGCACTGGATTCAAAACTGCGACCGGAACAGGCAGGCTTTAGGAAGTACAAATCATGTGCTGACCAAGTTGCAACACTTCGTATCATCATAGAACAGAGCGTAGAATGGCAATCAGCTCTATACCTCAACTTCATCGACTTTGAGAAGGCCTTTGACAGCGTCGACCGAGAAGTAATTTGGAAACTGCTTCAATACTACGGAGTACCGCAAACCTTTATCCGCCTCATTCAACAACTATATGAAGATGCTACATGCCAAGTAATCCACAATGGGAAGCTCAGTGATGCCTTTGAAGTGAAGACAGGAGTGAAACAAGGTTGCCTACTATCCCCCATGATATTCCTTATTGTGGTGGACTGGATCATGCAGCAAACAGTAGGCAGCGAGAAGAGGGGGATACACTGGACGACGGAAAAGAACCTAGAAGACTTGGATTTCGCCGATGACTTATGCCTAATGTCACATAAACTTGAAGATCTGCAGGCAAAAACTAACAAGTTGACAGAAGAGGCAGCGAAGACGGGACTTCAGGTGAATATAGAGAAGACAGAAGTGATGAAGATACCGCACCACCACCATCAACAACAACAACAACAAACTCCAATCACCGTCAACGGGAGAAACTTAAAGGAAGTAACCTCCTTCACTTATCTAGGAAGCACTGTTTCAACTACAGGCGGGACGGACGAGGACGTCAAAGTCAGAATCGGAAAAGCAAGACAGGCCTTCGTTCATTAGCCTGAAACCAGTGTGGAGATCTTCTGCACTCAGCATGCGGAACAAGATACGGATTTTCAACACCAACGTCAAGTCAGTGCTCTTGTATGGCTCAGAGGCTTGGCGCGTCACGAAAGGGATTTCCAATAAACTACAGACATTCATCAACAACTGCTTACGCTCGCTGCTGAAGATCAGATGGCCAGAAAAAATAAGCAACAAGGAACTCTGGGAACGAACCAACCAAGAAGCTATCACGCAACAAATATGCAGGAAGAAGTGGAGATGGATTGGCCATGCACTGAGAAGGCCGACGGAGGACATCACGCGTCAGGCCCTCGAGTGGAATTCCCATGGGAAGCGACGAGTTGGACGTCCGAGGGTGACATGGAGGAGGTCATGCGAGGAGGAAATGAGAGCTTCTGGGCTGTCGTGGGACCAGGTTCAAAAGATCTCAGAGAACAGAGGTCACTGGAGGCCTGCTACTGAAGCCCTATGTTCCACTAGGAACCCAAGGGACTAATAATGATAATAATAATAATAATAATAATGAATGACAACCAAACACAAAATGTACAAGTCGGTGCTGTGAATAACAGCTGCAATTACACTAAGATGCAAGTAAACAACTGTAAAATATTAGATGAACTGAAAAGTCTAAACACGAAAATTGAAACTGTTTATCATAGGTGAAAGAATTCAGATCATATTAGTACAGAATATGCACAGGTTGTTAGTCAAGTGGTCATGTAATCTAATTATATAGCTGACATCATTTTTGATAACTACTGAAGAACATGAAAATATATAAGGTAGTCTCGTACGTTTCATGCTGCTGTATCAAAATATCTTTATCACTTTGTGATACTCTGTTTGATATCTTATGGATTACTGAAAAGCATACTTGATATCTACGGTGTAACTAGTATCAGTTATGTGGGAATGAATAGAACTTGTACCCTTGTTTGATTCTCCTTCTGCTAGCTACAAAAACCAGTGTTGTTTCTCAAGTTGTGGAAAGGCTGTTAAACTATGTCTAAAACAACTAAGTTTTGACAATCAGTTTAAACTGAAAATGTACAAATAAACATGTGAGAAATCCTACTTTTCTAACCTGAAAATGCATCTTTTTCTGGAATTTATTCTCATATTGGCTAAAAACGCGTCCTACTCAACTGGCATTACAGTCTCTTCATGATGACTGACCAGACTATCACTCTTAAACTGGAGATTCATGGATACTTACTTCTAATTTAGACTCAGGTGACTTGCTTGTCTCTTCTTTCTATCATTGTCTGCTCAACAAAATTTCGTAGATATTAATTCTATGTGAATACGTCCTTCAGATTTTGTGACTGGTTGCCAGTCGTAGCTTAAGAACAAATTTTTTTATGTTTTCAAACCAGGTTTCTTTTCTGTCATAGTGAAAAACATTTATGGAGGTGTGTATATTGATCAACATAAGATCATTTGCAGTTAGCACTTCTGATGCCTGGTGCTACATCTGGCTTATTTTGAAAGACATTTAGAAAGGAAGATTTTATTCTTATATCGGCGGATGTTTTGTTAACATTTGTTAGTAATTAGATTGTTTTTTGTCTACAATTTACGAACAAAGTATCGGCCGTTTATATGCAATAACGATTTTCAACTCATGAATAGGCCATCGAATAGTGATCTAGGTGAGAAACTCATTACCAGACAGACACTTTGCACACTCTTTATACCATGTCTGCTGAAACAAAGATTCATAAAATGACTTGATACAGAAAACAAAGTACACGACTGATTAGGGAAAATGAGAAGTTTTGCTGTTTCAGGCGCTTCAACTTTTCACTTGTCTGATAAATGTACTAATATCTTTTGAAAAAAACATCCTTAATATGTAACGTTATTTAAGTTAAACTATGAATTCCGTTTGTGATGTAGCAATAATAGGTGTAGTTATATAAGCGGTAACTAATGACATTTTGTTATGAAATACATTAAATTTCATGATAAATTTGAATATTCTTTTGTTACACTACTCAACTATTTTCAAAGAATATAAAAGTGTATTTTTTGTTGCCTTTATAACTCAGTCAATGTAAGTAACCAGTAAGGAAATAAAAGTAAGCTAGCACCCAAAAGATAGATAAGAAAGTAGAGATATGCTGTTTTTAAAAGTCCAGCCAAACGTTTGTGAGCCATGAAATGACATTCATGGGTATTAAGCAGTCGGTTAGCATGTTGCGTTTCCAGAATTTCAGTTATTTTAATCGACAGAGAAATGCTGTCTGTCTACATACATTAGACGACTTATATTTGGGCACCAAATACAAGAATATGTCTGTCTGTAAGCGGAAATATGTTAGGGCTTAAAATTATTAGCCAAAGTTTGAATGATTTTACTCCTTCTCTTCTGCCATTGTTTAATTGTTATATTTTTGTAAAAGTCAACTACTTTCTTCTAGATGCATTGAGAAAACGCACTGCCACTCTTAAATTTAGTTTTTTCAGACAGAAGTTCATCTTATCGATGAAGATTTTTCCGAAATCTCTCATACTTTCCCAAAAATATTTTAGAAACGTCTGTGGCTCACTCATCAGAAAACGTCTTCTTTGACGATATTGCAAAGAGATGAGTATGTATGATACGAGTGTTGATCCACTACCGTTTTGCAAATTTACCTTCAGTTAGATATGTTTCCAAAATGTTTCATCGTGGTGCTAACAGTAATCCTAATTACTAAACTGGAAAATGGGTGAATCTCAGCTGATCAACTAGCTTCATATGTCACACGTTGAAAAAACCATCCCTTTATGAATTTCTTTTATTTCCATTGATTACGTTATTCATTGCATAAAATACGTCTCCCAGCTAACAAGAAAAACTAAGGCCTTTTATGCTATCAGTCTAGAGAGCTCTTAGTGACTCCTGTTGTTCCACCATATCGTGGATGAAGACATACTTCGGTATTCAAAAACGAGGCCTATTTTCCACTTACTCGTTAACTCAAAACATTACTTAGGTTTGATTACATTCTTTACGAAGGAAACTTACCTTTAAAAAATAGTTGATGATGCTTTGAAGCCAGTTCCTAAAGATATGTATAAGATGTGCATTTTCCGTATTCTTTTCGGTAAACAACACTGTACCACTGTTTGTTTTATCTTCTCTGATGTGATTACTTATACTGATCTTCATAGTTAACTCTCTGAGAAACGTTTTCCTTACAATTGCATCGTTTCAGGAGGATATACATTCCAATCTCCAAGTTAGATGTGTCTATTCAGAAAAATCATCAATTTTTCAGTTTACTGATTCTACTTGCTTTTATACTAAAATTGTAGATACAATAACTCTATAAAGAAACTTATTTGATGAATATTAAAAAATTATCTAGTGATCTTGGGTAAATACAAGTTTATCCAAATTGTTTTTGCATTGTGAATCAGTTAGATATTTGCTTAGAAGACGAAAATATCATTACAATTAGTTCGTTTCTTCAACTTGGATTATTTGAAGCCGCTCACAGCTATCCAGGACTTAAGTAATCCTGTGCACACTTCTGTTCTCAGTTGTATTTTCAAAACCCTCAAAAAAGGCATCTATAGTAGTTCAATAGCACTTTTTTCCTATGCTAAAACTTACTTTTTAATTTTTTTTTTAGCAGTTTGAGGGCATCGTTTCTTGTAATTATTTATAGGCTGCGCCTAAAACTAAGCAGAACATTTTATAACTGGTGCCTTTCTAACAAAATATGACGTGCAGTTCAGTAACTTAGTGGTGTTATTTTCTCTACTAGGGACAGTTAATTAAAGCACATATATTATTAGCAGTTGTTTTTCTGAGATATGCATTCTAATAGCATAATACATCCCGAGAAATTTGATCAAGAAGTCATTTTTCATATATTTCACTGATGACTAATTTGCTTCTGATAAACCAAGTCTTATTGCTATTCTGAAATTCGTAACAGGAACGAACTGTTTCGAATAACATTTATTAAATGTGCCATACGTCATAATTATGTTATATTGACAAGCTAGATAGTGTTGAAATATTGAACACAGCAGGATTTAGATCATATTTTTTCGAGTCTTTTGAAAAATCTTTTCTTCAAGTGAGGATTAGTGACAGTGGCATTTAAAAACACATATGGTGATACTTGTTGGTGAAAAGTTTCTAAGAGTTAAAACTTTTGAGTTGCCTAGAGGGATTAAAAGTTAGCTAAAACAAGTAAATGTGCTGTTTGTAAAACATACGCACCCTGTCGACTGAATAAAATCTATTTTCTAAATGTGTACACATTATCATCTGAAACACTTACTGATGGAAAGTTTCTTGATTATTTTGTAAACATCACATTTATCCATTCCAACACTTGTGATCGCACTATTATGCGAAACGACCATATGGGTAATTCAGTTCCACTGTTTTCAATATTTAATTTGTGACATCAATCTTTATGAAGCTTTGTTAGTTAGGCATGTGTTTCAGTGGGATTTATAGAAAGACAACGAAGATTAATGTATTTTTCATTTAAGAAAAAGGACTTATATTATGATGTGCCTATTCTAGTTCAAAATATTTTCTTCACTTAAGCTGCAGTGTTTTCTGTATGCTAAATGATAAGAAATTATTGTATGTTTCCCTACTGTTGATATTAAACAACAAGAAGTCCTAATGCATGTACAACAGGGTCCGTTCAGTAGCTACTCAACGATTATTCAGTTGATGTGCTTATATGAAGAGTAGACCAATCACATGAAGCCTGATAGTCATAGACGTTATATCGCATCTATGCAGATGGAAAATTGTCTCCGATATGACTATATTAAAACCATAATTGATTAATATCATGCTGTCTATGCTCAAATACCTGCTGAATTTTATTACTTCGATTTATACAGTGAATAGACATCACTACTGTCCTTTTCCTATAATCCAGTATCAAAAACAAATATTCACGGTGAGTGAATTTTTTACTATCTACTCAAAAACATCTTTTTTTTAAATTTTCTTCTATTTTGTTGCATAGTCCATTCACTTGGTTGCATGAGAGGGGTTAACACTCATTTTTATTTGCCTACTTTATTAACTGTTTCACCGTGACACGAAATATTTAGTAGGAAAATAAATTTACATCCTGAAAATTTTTTCTGCTGCTATTTGTCACATGATTACTTGGTAACAAGTCACCTATTAAGGATTGTTTTCTGTAATCGAAAAAGAGTATTTTGTAAAGACAGAATTTATAACAGGATGAAGTCGACAGGAAAAGAACAGACTAAGGAATTTTTGAAATCTTGAACTGTCTGGAGGCATTTGAAGTTAATCAGAGCGTGTCTTGCCTTTTTTAATTCAGAAACATTTGCATTTCGTTACTATCCTATAGTGTTTAAAATTTAACTTCGTGTCATTGCAATATTTTTCAAGATACTTCCTACTTTCAAATTGATCGGCTGTTCAGTTTGAGTGATATTTCTCCAGCACCACAGCTCTTAAACGTGAAGGTTAGTATTGGCATTAACTAATGGACTATTTAAGTAGCTGATCTTTCATACTTCAGCAACATGAATTTAAATTTAAGAATAGTATATGGGAACTATAAGAAATCTATATCCCATGGTATTATTTTTCAAATCAATCATTTTTGATGTGAATGTTAACCTTAAAATTTACGATTACTTGACAAACATTGTTTGACAAGTAAGCAGTCAGAATATGGTATTATGATTTCTCAAAAGAATTTAGAACTGAAGTTTCGGAATGCTTAGATGAAGTTGTTTTTCACAGACATGACTAAAACGGAAAACATACTTGCGTGCTTTCAATAGATAAAAACAAAATAAAGTCATGAGATAAACTGTTTATCAAACAAGCTAGTGATCTTTCAGCAACTCAAAGTTTTAGAAAACATTTCAAACATATTGTACACATTAAACCATGTGTAAATACATTCGCTAAATAATAGTAAACTACTGAATAAACTGTACGGTTTAATGAAGTTCCAAATGCAGTGTAGCTTCTTGTCAGTACTTACTCCACATTTAGGAGGCGTCTGAAATTTACTGTCTGGTTACTTCACATCTGGCCGTTTGCCGAAAAAGCCATCGATGTGCGCTGGCTCCAGTGAACAAATAAAGTAAGAAATTGCTTAAAACAACAGTGACTGGCCATCATTAAATCAGAGACATATTCTTTGATAGCCGAGTTCAGAACAACCGCGAGCTAAGGCACTGAAAGGTAAGGTCAAAGAAAGCGCCAATTCTTTTGAACATAAGTTTAATCCATCAACTGAGCCTGCTTCAACACACCTCTCATATGCCATAAATAACGGTATCTAATATGTAGCCTAACATTGTACATAATAGTCATTTCTCATTACCAAAATGATCAAACCTGCCAACTGGTATGTATTCAAGTAACCTATGTCGTATGAAATATATATTTATTATTATTATTGCAAGTTATTGGAATTTAACACTGTGATTCTTACGTATATTTGCAGGCTGTTGCATTTTAATCATCACCAATAATTTATATTTATTTTTATTCATTTACGCCGACAGTAATTTCTAGTGCTTTCAGAGTTTCTCCCTTAGGATTCAGAAAATGTATAGATTCATTAATTAAGAAAATAAATTTTTATGCGAGGGAAAAATGTCAGAAAAGGGATCACGGTTCTGATGATTCTATATATCATAAACTTTCATCCTTTAATTCAAATGCATTAAATAATGATGATGACATAAATAATAAAAACCCAATCACTATTCTAATTTCAAATTCGTTTTATACCTAGGAAACGATAACATGGAGAAAATAACAAAAACTAAGCTATAAATAAACAACAAAAGTCAATTTGTTTTAAATTAAGGACATTTAGTAAACAACAATATTACTAATATGAATAGAATTGGTAAAAACAATGTTCATTTCACTTCATTTTAGGTTTGAAAATGACAACAAAATTCATAAGATAGCTACTTTTCAGTGACTTAACAAACAGGTAAAGCTTCAGTATGGGAGATTTGTTCGTTATGTCACCGAATATTAAAAAAAGTCAAATTAGTAAACGAATGAAGTTTAGGAAAATACTTTAGGCTTATTGTTTGACTTCAGTGAGACAGAGTTAGCTGTTATTTACAAGAGTAATTCGAAGAAACTCAACACCTTTTCGAAAGCCTTGTGAAGAATCATAAACTTATATAAAATATTATAACTAGAAAGCTGTATTTATAGGAAATAAAGTCATCATGAAAATGTGACCACTGAATATGCCATAGTTTTACTGATTCTAAACATAGATATGAAAGAACAAGAAGCTGCCTTCGTGTGGTTTTTACAAAGCTACGCGTATTTTTGCAGATTATGTCTCTATTCGACAACACTGTTAGCACCAATGGAACGCTTTCGCTTCTAACCTCATATAGTTTAGCAATCATTAAACAAACTTTTTTGATGAACTTGCATGCGGTCTAAAAAACAAGGTTAAAGCGTCTAGTTAACTTTACAAGCTGTAATACAATAATCTACTTTACAGCTTTCCTGATAATCCAAAAGCGATTTTAATCAACTAAAAATATTCCTTTGAATAACTACTTCGTCAGGTGCTACAGTTACATGTACATATTGAGTTATTTTGGCTTTGGCGTGCAAAATATGCCTGGATTATTTGTTGCATTTGTGAATGACACTTCGAACAATTCATTCTCTAGACAATTTGTTTTAGGTAGGTAAACAAAAGGTTCAGAGATAATTACTGAGACTGTGGAATAATGTCACATTAGAAGATTACAGCGAAAGCCGAAATAACAATGAAAATCAATGGAGAAAAATTAATAGTAGATTGATTTCGGTCTCCAAGCTGAATTCATCAATAAAGGTCCAATGTGATGACAAATGATTTTGAACACGTAAGGAAGGCTTAGCCTATCTAATAAGCCTCTACAAGTTTTGAAATACTTACCCAACATGCTTATAATTGGAGCTTTGGCACTGAAGAAGTGTCGATCCAGCTATCTGTTGCAATGAAATGTCTTTTAGCATAATTTTCGATGTAGTTTGCCAATACATATAGATTTATGTGATTAGTTTTACTTTTGAAATCACATTAGAATGAACTTTGAAGTTACTACTTGCATTGTGTGAATAAAACCATTTTTCGGAAGAACTAATGCTCGCCAGACTAGTAAAATCAATCGTAATCTGACAAAAGATGCCTTGTGCATTATTTTTGGAATAAATCAACTTCGAAGTTCTAGGAGTGTAGGTGAACTTCGCCTAACAACTAAGACCTATCAAATATCAATGTATGATCAGCTTATTAAACCAGAATTACAGTAAAAACACCACGTACTATTGAAGTATTATATTAAATCCTAACTCTCAGATTTGCTTTCATCACTTATTGATGCGGTTAAAATGACTAAATATTATGGCTTGTGATGGTAACTGCACGCCTCATTTAGTTTGTCCAAGTTCATTCAAACTACGGTTACAGAAAAAATGAACATTAGGATTTTAGTTGTTGGCGCTTGCCATGTGTTAATCTGATTTTAAATTGAGGATACCGAAAGACATGGAATGGGTGAGACATTTAATATAAGATAATTTGAATTTTCACTTGACATGGGAAACTGACTTCGATAGTGCGTTTATTTGATAATTTACTGGAAAAAACATAAGAGGTATCTCCCCACAAATAAGGGATATAACAAGCAGATTTTACTTTTGCAAGGGTTTAGTATCAATACTTTGAATGCACACAAGCAGTTAGATATAACTAAAGAACTATTCGGTATAAAGTTATCGGTGAGTACTAATAGAAATTTCCAGAATTAGTTGAGACTTTAGTCTTATGCTCATTGCATTTAGCGATTCACCAGGTAATATTAATGCACGATGAAAACCACTACGAAAGTATTCGACTTCCACATCACCTTGAGATTGAATTTATGTAGAAATCATCTCAATAGAATGAATGACAATATTCATACTTTTAGTTCATCTGGTGCATGAAGGTAAGAAATAAAAGAAGGAATTTTATTAGTTATTATTTACGAAAAGACGTCTTTCTCAAGCGTTCTACCAACCACTATAAAATTCACAACATTCTTACAGTAGAAGAAAATATTAATACATACGACACAACTATAAATATGAGCATAGTTGGGCATTTGTATTAAAGTGTTGTAAATGCATAAATATTATTTTTTTGAGAACATAACTTTTTTCGTTTTTGCTTTAAAGTTTTCAAGAATGAAGTAAGCGGGATCTCTATGAAAACTGTATATGGTTATAGTCTCAATTAGGTCACGAAAAGGATTGGATTGTGAAAGTACTTGAGATGACCATATTGTTTTGGCGATGAGAGTCACTGAGACGAAAATTGTTAATCTGATTGTACTATTCACTAGGTTTGGCCTTAAGTTAGCAGACATTTCATTACAATAATAAACATTGTCGCAAGCGTATCAGAGCTTCACAAAGAACTAAGGCAATTGTATGTGTATAAAGTATTATAACTTACTATCACTGTATGAATCTAAACTGTTTAGCCGGTATGTGCATATGCAGAACATTGACTGGGTGATATTTCGTTTCCACCCTTTTCAGAGCCACATGTTACTATTATTGTTTTAATTTTTTTGACACATAACTCTCTGAGTCCACCCTTCTATCCTTTTTTGTAGGCTGCTTAATTTCAGAAGATTTTCTAAATGTCAATGAACTGTTCTGAAGAGGCTTATATAATGCACCTATATTGAGGTAGATATTCATTGCCAGTTCGCTTAACAGTATGGCTTTTGGAAATCCTAAGGCTGCTTTCGAGTGGGAGCGTTTCGGTACTCTGAAGTCGTTCCTGTAGAATTTATATGTGGCTTACACAGAGGATTCAGATGAGAGAATTAATATTATAACGCTTGACAGCTAGCTTGTGTTCATACTGGTGTTATATTACTGGTCTGCTTGATTGCTCTAAGTGGTAATGCACTCAGTTATTGTAATTTTAGATAGTACTGGTCGTCTCTTTTTTGGACTAGGTTTTCTGGTCTGCACGAGATGCATTTTAGCGATTTTGCTGGTTTGTGTGGAACTATAATTCCAAATTGCTTCATCATTGTGGCGAGTGTTTCTCAGGTATTCTTGATGAATGAAATTATTATTCTTCTATGAATTTCTGCCTACGAATAAGATTTCGCTTATACATGTTTATTTATTTATTGATAAAATTCTTTGAATAGATGATGACTTAAAAAGTTTCCCGACAATTACTTTTCCAAACCTCTTCAATTTTAATGTTCTGTGGTGTATGTCTGCTTGTCCAAATACAGATTTTCTTGTACATTTAAGTTTTGAGACTTTCTTATCCGCCTTTTCTAACCGGGATTTTTAAGTGCAGTCGTTCATTGTTTTCGCTTTCCTTCATAAACATTTTCGATCAAATTTCGATTTATTCTGCGTTGTTTTTGCTGAGGTTGACGAATATGGTTCCAGGATACCATGATCATATTTTAGGCTTTTTAATTGGTGGTACTATCAATTCTAGTCGATGCATTACTGATTCTTTAATGTGACGTTGGTGATCCCTTTGAATCTCCTATCATCATTTCATACATTTCTACGTTCGACTGGATTTATTCCTTCAAGGTAAGATCAGTGAGATCCATTAATTCTCTTATTTTGATACTTCTAGGAGCTACTAGCTGTCTATCATTTAGACGCATTCTTAGAGAAGTTTATGATCTATAGATCGTATTAACAGAGATCATTGCTTTCTCTCTATATGATTTGGTATGCTTGGTTTGCTTAGAACGTCAGTTGCAGGTTTCAGTAAACTTATGGCGAAATGTTACAGGTTCACTGCTCAGTATACTGAGAAGTATGGAGGTGAGGCGATTCTTTTTAGGGGTACATCTGGTTTATGTGAGTTTTCAGTCTTCCATAGACATATTTATCAGGATTCGTCTATTCATTAACAGTTAACCAGACTTGTTCCTAACTATCTGTGGGTGGGTTGGATTTTTGTTTTATATGTTATTTCTTATTGGAGTAGGTCGGTTACCTTTTCAATATAATCCACTGTGTTTGGCATAACGGTTGTCCACCCTTTTAATGATGGTAGAGTTGTAATCATTTTGTCGCTCTTCCTTGATGTAAAAGGCTTTCTTTCTTTGTGATCTTACCCATAATTTGAGGGATCACATCTTATCAGGGAAACAAGTGTACGACGAAAGGCTGAAACAGGTCTTGACTTCTGGTGTTCTATCTACTTTGACAACAATACGACGAGTATGCCTCTAGATTTCAGCACACAAGACTGGGTATGGGATTTAAACATGAAAGAAATCGATGGTTGCAGTTCACTTTTTAATTCTACTTTAGTGCAAACATGTACACCTACCCTATAAGCCGGCACGGTAAGTAACATTTGGAAAAGCATTTCCAAACGGCAAAAGTCCTGAGGAGTAATGAAGGATCAATATATTTTCCGCAAGTGGATACTGCAGTTCACTTCTTAAGGCACATACTTGGTGACCTAAATGACTTTGAATTGAACAGCGCTGTAAAAAGCTTTTATTTAAACTCAATTAACCTTTCATTGTTAATGTTGAAATGTCTCGCGCTTAAAAGCTAGTTGAAACAGACGTGTGTCTTACTGAAAAGCAGTCGCAAGAATGATAATCTTGTGGGTTGGTCGTAGAAAGAATTCATTTGTTGCTACGGATAAGCTTCACGAAGAACTGAAATAACCATAAAAATCAAGTATCCGCATCATAAATGTTAGAACTGCTATAAAAACTGTCCCCTATTATTAAATTTCAGTTTCTGGGTTTACGTCTTTTGAGTACTCACTTACCTACACACTGCAAGTCTATCGCTAAAAGAACTAAAAAACAATGACTCTGACTCATCAAAAGTTCGCGTTTCTTTTCATTCTTTAGTTTTGACTTGACAAATACATCTGTGAGATAAATTGGAAAAACTTTTTGTCAAGACTGTTTAGGCGATAAGAGTAGAAACCTTATATGCTTAACTAAAACGTCCTACAGCTAGAGTAGAGCCCAAACAACATGCCTTAGGAAACTATTACTTTGCTCGCTACCTAAGTCTTCAGACTGCTCTTAACCATCATAAAAATCGGCAAAAAAACATGAGATTCATCTGGAGATATACTGCTGCAAAAAAGGCTAGATCTCAGATCCAGCATCATTGCTGAAAAGCTGTACCAGTCTGTACAGCTTTCTGTTCTGCTTTCGAGCCTTTAGCTTCTGCTTTGAATTAGTGTTTTCGTCAGTTTATTTGATAGCGTTTCGCTCGAAAACCGAAAATGCATTGATTTTTTGGCATCCAGATAGTGTGCAGTCCAACTTTTCAACAGTATGCAGATGAAGCGAAAACCCTAGCTTACGGGCTAGCTGTCGAAATGTGAACATTTTTGTACGTCGGAAAAAGGATTCATAATATCGCTGTGTTGTACTACAGCTTTCATCAAATTCCAGCTTTGCACGGATACTACTTTTAACACCACCTGTTTTTGTCTCACAGGTGGTAACAATTTCAAAATCTTGCGCTGAGTTACGTACTGTGTGGGTAACAAAAATTAGAGAAAGCAATTCCAGTTTACCACCAGTCTTAAGCTGTACATTCTGAAAAAGAACAGCATTTTTAATTTTACAAGGTTCCATACCTTTCTCAGCTTTCACCGGATAATTCATGCATTGACCGCGAGTAAATATTTGCGTTTCCTTAGATTGTTGACTCATAAACCTAATATAAATTAATTTCCTTGTCTACCAAAAAATAACTCTAAGAAAGAAAACCAATATAGCATACTTGTTACAATCTTATTTACTGTCTTAGAAAAAGAATATGGGGAAATTAATTGTTACCTGCTACCCATAATTAAAAATGTCAAAGTTTTGTATCAAGGCAGAGCAATAAACTCATTGGCATAGATTTTATATGAACAATTTAACAGGCAGTTTTCTACTACCTGTATAGTTGTCTTAGCATTCATTGTAAGTTTGGAAGAAAACTGCTGTCACTCTGTATAAAGAATATTTTAATGTTCATCATCTAGAACTACGTTTCGTTCCATTCTCCAATGTACTTTTTGGTGTTGAGATCAAAGCAGGCCTTTCGTTTTCTAACATCTCTAATCTATTTGAGTTATAAACGGTAAAAAATTAATTAACTGTGAAAAAGGTTTCACCTTTTAGCACTATGTGTCAATTATTATTGTTATTATTATTATATCTAGTTGAAGAGCACTATCTACAGTAAACAATCCAGAATTATCTTGTATAAAACATTTATATGACAACTGCACGACTACTGACCTTTTATCTATTTCATTATACTGGTGGCGGATAAACTGAATGTCACAGGAGTGCAGGGACGCTTTATTATAAGAATATCGGCGTACAATACGCCACAGGATTCAACATCTAAGTACTTGAATCACTTTGGATAGAAGGAATAAACCAAATTTGACACTGCCTAATAGCTGCCAAATAGAGTAAATCACAGTAAATGAATAAACATTTGGCTCATAAATGAAACCCCTCATGATTTCAGAAACGTAGCAGCCACAGTTTGAAGGACAGTTCAACTCCACACTACACGACCCTGTCGGAGAAAGCACTACCAGTATGTTTTTTAAACAGCAGACAAAGGGCCTTCCAAGGAATAAGCAATTTCTAATTATGAGGGTACAGAAGCTAAACCTGTATTCCTTTTCTTATCATAATTTCAGATAGTAGCCAGATGGCATCATTAAGTTGTGAGGAAAAACAGACGACGACGAAGATCTCTCCAATTACTTGAAATCTGAAAATTAAATAAATAAAGGGTAATAAAAATACCCACATCATCTACAGAAATTTCATTGACATCAACAGGATTAAAATAAGACTTCTTTCCTACGATTTTCTGGTAATCAGAATCATCCAGTCAATAGGCAAGAATTATCTGCCTCAAACATTCACTTGAATCTATTACCGTTTGAATAGTCATTTGTCACTAGATTACTCATGTGTGTTCCCTGAAATCAGTAACGAACGAAATGCTTGGCTAAACAATGATCTATAACACTTACCAAACGGATCAGTCATTCTAAACGTCAGCTACTGAATTATCAAACACATCGTGCAATACTTGCCGCTTGAAATTCAACAAACAAAGCTTGTGTTAAGACGTTGCTGTAACCGTCGATAAGTGACCACTGCTGGATCCCCGTATATACACTCACTCACTAGTACATATACCTGAATGCAGAAGCTGCAGTCTAAACAAGAACACCACAGAGTATAAATGGTTACATATAAACAGTGTATTATTTCAGTCCATATCAGTCAGCCTGTTGATGCTCGTAAACTGGCAGCTCTGATGTGAAACCTGTTATTGTAAGGGAATGTATTTATTTCTCTATCAACATTTCATTGTCATAATGCCTTGATATTCGCAATGACTATGAGATCTGTCACGTTTGATGAGTTTCTAGTGTATCGAACTCAACTGTTATTTGCTTTTAACTTCTACATTTATTTTTACTTTATATTCATATGTAATCTATTTTCCATCATTCAAATCAAATCATTCATGGCAGCCATATAATGTACACTAGATTTCCCACCATTAAAAAAATGTTTGGAGTAAAACATTCTCAACTAAGAAAAATATATGACGTTGGTATAAACTCAAGTAAAAATGACAGTCAACTCAGAAACACAGTGAAAATGGGTCGGAATCTAACGAACGGAGTGATCAAATGCCTAAAAATCAGTTTTGCTCAAAACGTCAAACAGACAATATAACCTTTTGATAAACCGATTCTTCTGATAGAAATTTTGGCCTAGTTTCAAGTAATTTAGTTCTAAATAAAGTTCTCAAACTCATGAAGTAAATTTTCATCAAACGTGTACTTTGACCTATCAGTGTCTTGGTTTAGCAGTGGCGATCCTTACATAGACTGGTTACTGGAGAAAAATCAGTCTTATGTTGACTAGTTCTGAGTGCTTGCCGAATTCTGTCGAACGTTTTGTGATATAACCTGGAGAGTTTGGCGGTAACATTGCTGACTGAAACACTGGATGACACAGATTCGAATTTTAACTGGGACATCATTTCAATAAAGGTTGGTTATGAGTGCCAATAATCAAGAAATTTAGGTCTACAGCTTCCTGTCCATTGCCTTCAACCAAAAAACTGATAATCCTTAAGCTTACTTGAATAGTTTCATAGACTTTCTTGAAAAAACATCCTACAGTTTTTTGAAGAATAAATAACCTTCGACTGATTCCCTTGGCTTTTTAGGCAACCAAAGCAGTAAATATAGAACTATATTTAACTTACAAACATTTGACCCAGAATGAAGGAACGAAAATGTTGCAGAATAATTTATAAAATAAGGGTAGATGAGTCAGCATAACAGCCTCAGATATTCGCGGTAAAACTTCAGCTTCTGCTTCATCTGCAATAATTTGAGTGTCACGCATTACTGCAGTTCTCTGAACAGACATCCGAACGTTTGCGAGACAATCTTCAAAGCAGCAGATTTGTAAAAGGGAAGATGTTCTTTGATCATTTTTATTTCACGTGTATACTAATTATCGAAAAATGGTTGGAATAAAAATCAATGTGCAGAAAAAATTTACTAAATTACTGTTGTTGTGGTCAGTTCAACTCTAGTAGTGATAAATCTTGCAGGCAAAGTCCAATTTTAGACAACAAGCAACCAGTCCCAAAAGTCTGCTGAAGAAGAAGTGTCACACACAGAGAAACTTTGCGAGAACCCTTGTTTGAATGTCCGTAAAACACTGAGTTTATCTTGGAACTTACTTATAAATTATGACAGTGTAGCTTCAGTTCCACTCAACTATGTTAATTAATTTTCCGCAATAATAGGTTAACTGGGGGTTAACAGTTCAATATCTTCTTTATACGTTTATTAGATGTTGTATTGATACCAAGTTTGTTTAGTGACCATAATTGTATAGGTTAGATACCTTTTGTTGGGGTTAGATACAGCTTTTAATTATCTGTTTCGTATTTCAACGGAGCACCATATCACAATCTAGAGCATTTTCAGTGTAGAAAAGAATTATTATGCTCCCAATATTGACCCATAAATCTTTAAAGCAACTATGCTGAAGTGACAGTATCTTTAACCAGAGATTGTCATTGTGATACGCTAAAAATTGCAGGGTTTATGTATAGAAAGGCCAACAGGGATTCCATTTTTAAGGTATAATTCACCTTGGGCTAACATCAGTTGTAGAATCATTGAAAATCTTAGAGCACTGGACATCTACTTCGTTCTAGTGTGGGATGTGATGAATACTATCCTGAAAATTAAATCTCAACTAGTCTCATTACTTTATGGTGCTTATTATTGATATACTTTTAGGTGAAGATCTTGATATGCTAATGAGAAGTAATAAACTTTGGGCTCAACCATTAGGAAAAGAAATGGATACCATAATTTTGATGGATCGGGGCTTGTAGTGGAATCCAGGATGCGCATTTACACCTATTCGGGGCTCGTCAGCTGGATGTACCTGCTTCCCAATGAGTGTTGTTCCCTCCGGGATTCGGACTGGGGAGCAACCGCTTCAAACGCCAGGGAATTATCCACTACACCACCAAGCCAAGATAGCCACTTCTTGTGCGACGGGTATAGTTTTAGTATAATTGTTTTATATCATACCATACTGACGTATTCTCAGTGAAACCTTCAATTCCTAAGTTCGGTCCTTGAGGAAGGGGTCCGTGAGTGCCTGCTGCTAAGCAGTCTCATACGTTTGCATAACAGCTGTCCAGCTTTCCGTGGTTTTTGATGATTCTCTATATGATTTCAGTTCTTGATGAATACAGCCATATTCACTTGGTTATCTCACTGTGTAAGACCTTATAAATCAGATTCATTCCAAACACAATCTATGCAGTTCCTAAGACATATGAAAAAGTGACAAGTTCTAAAAATAGATGTGACGGAAGTCTAGAAAAATAGGCATGTTTTTGTGGTTACACTTAATTCGACAAGTCACGACAATTACTCGACATTAAACCGTCTATTCAAAACCTGTCGATTCCGAGGAGTAACTCTTTCTATAGGAGGCGAATTTTGTAGACTAAGAAGTGTTTCTAACGCCATATTCTTGAAATAGCAGGGAAAATCATAAATAATCTTAGATGGTTTGCAGTAATGGGATACCATTTGATTCAATTATTGTGACATACTTGTCGTGGGACCTGATGGTCTTGAGCTCGATACTCTCCTGGGTCACGGTTCCGCACTGCTTGGGAAACGAATTCACAGTGTTCCTGAACTTGAAGTGGTTTGCCAACTTATGGCAATCCATGATGGCAACTTCCTCCAAAATCATTTAATTTGCACAAATCCCTAGATGAAATGTTTGGTTATAACTGTTGCACTGGCTGGAATCGTTTTTCTTCTCAGTTTGAAGTGTAATGGCTTTTACTCAGATCAGACGTATTATTACTTCACAGTTTTTGACTTTATTCAGTAATTAAGCAGACCGATGACTAAAGTTTGTGTATACAATAAATTCCTTCAAGGTGCTTAAAGTAGTCAGATATAGTCATGTCTAAAAATTAAACGAAATCTTACCATGTGACGTATCAGGTGAACCACCCCAAATTATTGTACAAACCAATTTTTAAGATGGAACATCCTAAAATGTGAAGTACGTCTACCTTGAGTGGTACAAATCCCTGAAATCACGGTGTAAGCAATACAACACCTGCACCTTATCTTATGAACAGAAATTAAGTTGCGTAATTTGAAAGTCATGATCATTGCCAAGCATTTGTTTTGTCAAAATCAAAGTATCATATTCTCCAAAGAGATTTTTTATTAGTCTATAATTAAAATGAAACCTTAAGTTTACATGGAGAGCACCACCTTTTCGAAGGTAAAGTGCTCTTTTATGTTTTGCCAAAAGCATGTCTCAACCATTAGCTGACACATCAGCTGATCTGTCAAGAAGTCTTTGATTTCTGCTTTATGTAATACACTTTACTTATAAATCCTGAGAGCAACTATGATAAAGTAACAGTATCCTTTACTATTGTTTGTCTTGGTGACAGACTAAAAATCACAGTTTTTGTGGATATAAGGGCAAATACGGATTTACCTTTTTGAAGGTAGTATTCACCATAGACTGGCAATAGTTGAAGAGCCATTGCAACCCTGGGTCATGAGCGAATTGGAAAATAATATTTGCTTCAAACGACTTAAGTGTCTAATTAAGTCTGAAATAAAACGCCTAAATGTAATGTACAATCAGAAAACAATATCATGTAAAAGCCCTTCCAGTTTACGGAGACTTTTTCATAATCTTACAAGAAAAAACTCATAAATGAAACCTGCGAAAACATCTAACAAACCAGTCATTCAGACGTAAATCTGCTAGTCTTATCTGATTCTTCACACCTAACAGAATGCAGTTTTACTTAACTAAATAAGAAAGATGTATTCATATGCATAGAGTCATTAAAACCTTCCTAAAGCATCGAACCAGATTACATGGCAGCTATTCTATTTGGGAAATATTCTTGTAATCTATGTCATGCACTTACAAACATTTTTAATGAATCCTTTGCCAAAAATGACATACCAAATACTTGGAGGGAAATTAAAATGGTAACTTAATGAATATCTTATGGAGCAAAGATAAAATTACGAACCATCGCAATAAAAGCAATGTAAAAACTATTGTTTCATGTGCCCAATCTTTCTTTTGAGGCTTAGTGCGATTCAAATAAGTTTTTACAAATCCTGAAGAAGTACTTTGGATGCTGCAGTTGTTATAAATCCTAATGTCATTGCCAATCTAGACAAAGATGATAAGTATGTTCGATCTACCTTCTTAGATTATATTTCTGCCACTGATTCTATCTCTAGAACCCCTTAGTAAACAAGCTTAGCAGAACTGCAAACGGTAGTGATTCTTATTTTTCTGAGAGAAGTAAGCAGACTCCATACAGAGTAAAGTGCCGTGCTTCAATACTTAGTAAATCCAATGCGTCTCAAGGTGCTTTTTTTCCTCCTTTTCGTTTCCCTTTCTGTTTGCGTGACCTCAAATAAGGTGTAGAAAACCATTGGTAGAAATAATAGGAAACATTCATCAATCTTTTTGATGCATCCTAACTATTGTGTCAATGTTTTACGAAAGTTGGCGGAATCTTGAATACCTACGAGACGCCACGACTGAAGACTCGTTGCAATCAGAGTCACAGTAATGCATTCTGTAAGCTGTAAAATGCTACAAATTTGCTTGTTATGACAGTTTATGAAAGTTTTCATGGCGGCCTGCTTAAGTTTCGGGCTACGAAAGATAGTGTTACACATATATTTCATCATATTGTATCTGTTTCACTTGTTTAAACCGTTCAAATATCAACTAATCATAAAACACACTCCTAAAATGTATTCAAGCTATCGTTACACATTAAAGCAGACGGCAGTTGGTCAGTGAGTGCAGAAAAGTGTATCACAAAGCTTTTACAGGATCATGTAGCTAGAATAGAAAATTTTCGTAATGGATGAATGAACTCCAACTACCAAATTTGTGCATGCTCTTTTATCCAACCCACTTGCAACAGTATCCAAGCTAGCTTGTGATCTAAAAACTACTGGTCTTTGTGAAATACTCCCTATCATACTGTTGTTATTAAAATTATTTAATTGTCATGTTTATTTAGTTTGGAAATATTGTACAACTAGTCAATTTTTTGAAATGACATGCAGAGAATTCCAAATTGCACTCAAAGTTATTGTAAGGAATACAGTGACTGTTATTATTATTAACCTGTCAGAAAGTGTCACCCGTAGAATCTTCATTGTTTAGTGTTATAATTCATCTCACAATATCATAAGTTCGGTAACCATTCAAAATAGTGTCCATAAGCATCGAGCATTTTTTATTATCTCACTAACGCGACAATCATAAATTTATCCAACCTTTTACTTCTTCTACGGCCTGAAACAACTTTTTTGAGGGTGTATCAAAATTCCTATATATCAATCTAAACCTCAAAAAATTTATTCGGACAGGTTTATTAAATTTAAAAACAATTTCATGGCTTTTTTCCTTTGTTATTCCTCTAGTTTTTCTCCACACCCTTCTTTTTATAGGACGAAACTTGTTACTCTGAAACAGTTTTACGACATTCTCACTAAATTCCACGGTTACTTAAAAGAAACACTGACCGTCAGTATTTTCGAGAATTGTCCTTACACATTTGTGGAGCCATGGCTAATTGGTTTAAGTAGATAACTCATAAACAGTGGGTTACGGGTTCGAACACCACTAGACATAATGGGTCGTCGTCAATTAGCCAATAAGTGCCACTAGACCTTATCCAACAGGTGTGACTCATTACCTACTCCAGAAATTTCAACAAAGTTTTTAAGTGCATTTCGACTTGATTACGCTTGTATGTCCGTCGTTCATTAAAATCAATATAACAACTGAAGGCCAGATAAAGCAACATAACCAAAAGCATTCACTGAAGATGCGGTTATTGTAAACCGTTTCAAGATTACTAGCATCCTAATTGGTTCGTTTTCTTAACAACATACCATTAAGGACAAACTTTGTTCTGGTCGTTGTTTGTGTGTTTAATACTTTTCATGAGTATACATGCATACATATATACGTACGTATATACACATGTATATATAAATATATATACATATATATATATATATATATATATATATAAACAGAGTGCTTCAGCGCTATACGAATAACAGTAGAATGGTGAACACTAAACGCAGCTGTTATATATATATATATATATATATATATATATATATGTCAATACAAATCTTAACGGAGAATGTAAATTGTTAAACTGGAGAAGATCGTCGAAACTGTAACAGTAAGGTTGCATGCTGACCATTTTTGGCCCAAAACATCGACATTTTATCCACTAACTGCTGTTACATGTTTCAAAAGAATGAACTTAAATTGTTTCATTTCTAAAATAACCTAAAACTTAATGTTGATAAACAACTTACAGATTATTTAGATCCCTAAAAACTAGTTCTAAAACGGTGTTTATGTTTCGCCTACTATATGTGCTCCAAATAACTTGAGGAAACAATAACTTTAACAAGTTCAATTGGCTGAGAAAATTTGAAGCTAGGAAGACATATCAAAAAAAAGAAAAAAAACTGCAGAAAGGATATCAGAGATTTAGCAAAATGGATAAGGTTTAGGACAGAGAACGACGGCAAAATGTTTGACCTCATGTAAGGACTTTCGTTAATATTCATCCGTTGCATTCATAAGTAAACAAAGGGCTTCAGTGGCACGTCAACATTGCACTCTGTTCTCTCCAGTCTTTTGAACCTGCCTTCACGACTGCCCATAGGCTCTCATTTATTCCTCACTGGACCTCCTCCATTTCAACCTCAGCACCGACGCCCAACTCGTCATTCACCATCCGGTTTCAACTCGACAGCCTGGTCTAGCCTGGCCTGAAGCATGATGACGCCAGTCGGTCTTCTCAGTGTATGCCCTATCCAGTCCATCTTCACTTTCTTCTGCATATTTAATGGGCGATGGGTTCTTGGTTGGTTCGTCGCCGGCCAGCCAGAGTTTCTTCCTGCTTATTCTTATTATTCTGGCCTTCTGATCTTCAGTGTCAGTATCGGGTGAGCGTAGGCAGCAGCTGTTGATGTATATCTGCAGTTTGTTGGAAATGCTTTCCGTAAAGTGCTGAGTCTCTGAACCATCACATAGGAGCACTAACTTGACTGACATTAGTGTCGAAAATCCGGTCTCTCTTCTCTATGATGAGTGCAGTAGATCTCCACGCTGATTTCAGGTTATTGAAGGTCTGTCTTGCTATTTTTCTGATCCTGATTTTGACATCCCCATCTATGCCGCCGTCGCCGCCTCTAGTTGAGACAGTGCTGCCTTGCCTAGGTAGGTGAAAGAGAATACTTTTCTTAGGTTTCTCCCGTTGATGTTGATTGATTCTTATTGTTGTTGTTGGTTGGGTATCTGCATCGCCTCTTTCCTCTCCAAGTTTATCTGAAGGAAGTCCCGTCTTCGCTGCACTACCTTTTCTGCCAACTTGTTAGTTTTCGCCTGTACATCTTCGAGTTTGTGCAACAAGACATTACACATAAATCATTGTCGGTGAAATCCATATCTTGTAGGGCCTTTTCATCGGTCAGAAAGCGTATAATCGTCTTCTCGCACCTCACAGTTTTTTACATAACCCTTTTTCAGTCTGCCACGATCGAGAAGACGATCGGCAATAGTGAGCAGCCTTGTCTTACTCCTTCTAGCCTTCACTTCAGAGGCATGACTGAGCCTTCCACTGTGAATCATACGGCATGTGTCGTCATCATATAGTTGTTGAATGAAGTTGATAAAGTTCGTGGCACTCCGTAGTGTTGAAGCATTTCTCAAATTACTTCATAGTCGACGCTATTCTGCTACTCATTTATTCTGAAAAATATGTTTACAAAAAGTATAGTATTTTTTACGTATGAAAGGACTGTATTAGCGAGCTTTATTCGTAATGACGATCTCTCCAAAGGTATTTGAGAACCACCTTTTTGCTTTTTAATTCAAATAAGTGGGAGCTGTGATTGTTTCAGTCGAACAAAAAGTGTTGTGAAATCGTTCATTGACTTTATTTCATTGCGCATGACAAGAAGAAACGGAACCAAGATTTTTCTTATTCATCACACATTTCGTTATGAAATAATTGGCTTGAAAAAAACAATTTATTCATGCATGAATGCCTATTCACAATTTTTGAATATATCACACTCTTTTAATATGCTGAATAAACAGTTTTCTTCCTCAATACATCTGAATGAAAGCTTGATTTCTCAAAATATTGTCAAGTGGATGATTTTATCTTCAGATTTATTAAACGTTTCATTGTAATTGTAGTGAGAATAATATCATGTGACAGTGCTGAAACCTGCTTGTTTCTCATGACATAATCATTTCGAAGACTATCTCCATAATTTACCAGGATCAGACGTCGAGTCACTGAAAATTGACCCTAATGTCTCTAGGGCGTATTAATAGTGTGTATACAACAAGGCTAGTTACTCTTGATTTTTAAATTCTAAGATGCAATTCACCTAGCAAGCGATGTTTGATTTTCGCATTTCCTTCAGCCGAAAAACCTTCAGAATCATAATTTGCAATAAGGGAGATGCTGTGACGATTTGTGGATGTCAATTTATTGATGATTCTTGAGTGTGCTGATATTTAACAGTATTATGTGTTTTACAGTGATTGATTGATTGAATATACTTGGTTTATAGCTATCCTCAAGATCAATAACTACCAGAAAGACTGAGTAGCTGTATATATATATATATGTATATATATATAATATACAATAAATTAAACTCAAAAGAATAGGAGTATATCTAAGTTCAACTGTAAAATGCGTTTATCGAAAATGAAATGGATACAAAACAGCCAATGATAATTTACACTAACCAGTCTCTGCAGAAAAATAGACCCACGTTACCCAGTCCTGAGTACTGACCGCATTCAAGCCATCATTTGGCATTATGATCACCAAGCTAGGAGTTTCAGCATGGTTGTAGGCAGTCGACAGGAACCTTGAACCTAGGTTTCGTGCTTGTTCTCACAGTGAACGTTGAGTTGCCCTTACATCTACTTACTTACAATCACTCTAGAAGGTTATCTGAAACATGCTTACCTTTGAAAGTATATACCTTGTTCCAAGTAGCGATTAAGCGATTTGGATTACTTTGCTGTGTGTATGATATAAATTTTCTTTGATTATATGTAAGCTCTCATGTACGACAAACTTTATGCAATTAGTTATGGTAATTCAGGTGAAGTTTTTGTATCAGAAACTCTAATACAGCCAGCAGTATACAATGTTAGGACTCATTGAAGTGGAAAATCTTAAAATAAAAAAACGAGTGCGTTTAATGTTGGTCGTTTCAAAAATTTATAAATGATATTTTCAAAATATTTATTATGAACGAATGTTGACTTGAAATTTCACGGAAACCGGGGAGGATAAGACATTTAATTAATTTCTTAGGAATGCCTGAAAATTTAAAACTCACAGTCTAATTCGTAGCAAGACTCTGAACCATCATGTTTCACAGCGGGCACTTAAATCAAGTTACTAGGTTGTAATCCAGCAGTTCATGTTACTGACTTCTGTTAGTCCAAGGTATTGCAGAGCTATCAGAAAACATTAACAGTGAGTAACCGCCTACACATTTAAAGTAGTAGACTCTACAGGTCAATGTTATTCATCAGAAAGTCTGAAAATCTATTCTAAACAAGTTATCCGCTAGTTAAGAATTCCCACTAGAAGCAAAAGTTAATAATTTTGCTTTTCAAAAATTATTTCACTAATTCTCTAGCATATAATAAGCTCGTGTAATTAATATTTAGAAAAGTGAATTGGGCACAAGTGCCTTCAGAAGAATTATACACAAGGAATTCTACACAATACTCATTTTATGTTTTAAGAATCATACTGAATGTACATGCAAAAAAAGAAGAAAGTTGCTTCATCAAAAGCATTGTTTCCCTCTAGGTGTGCGTAAATGTAATTTTATAGATAAAACATATAGCCTAAAATTGACAAGAAAAATAAATATTTAAAACCAGTTGAACGTTTACTAACTCAGAAACAAGGTCATTGAATAGAGAAGCGATCAAGGCCAGCTCAAAAAAGCTTGAAGACCTTGAATTGCTACTTCTGGAAGAAAATCGCTGATTATTATTGAACAACATATTTTTCGCAATCTCTTCGTACAAGAAGACCTACTCATTTTGACCGATGAACTATCAGTGACTGGACGTTTGATCCTGGTAAATTATGGAGATAGTCTTCGAAATGATTATGTCATGAGAAACAAGCAGGTTTCAGCACTGTCACATGATATTATTCTCACTACAATTACAATGAAACGTTTAATAAATCTGAAGATAAAATCATCCACTTGACAATATTTTGAGAAATCAAGCTTTCATTCAGATGTATTGAGGAAGAAAACTGTTTATTCAGCATATTAAAAGAGTGTGATATATTCAAAAATTGTGAATAGGCATTCATGCATGAATAAATTGTTTTTTTCAAGCCAATTATTTCATAACGAAATGTGTGATGAATAAGAAAAATCTTGGTTCCGTTTCTTCTTGTCATGCGCAATGAAATAAAGTCAATGAACGATTTCACAACACTTTTTGTTCGACTGAAACAATCACAGCTCCCACTTATTTGAATTAAAAAGCAAAAAGGTGGTTCTCAAATACCTTTGGAGAGATCGTCATTACGAATAAAGCTCGCTAATACAGTCCTTTCATACGTAAAAAATACTATACTTTTTGTAAACATATTTTTCAGAATAAATGAGTAGCAGAATAGCGTCGACTATGAAGTAATTTGAGAAATGCTTCAACACTACGGAGTGCCACGAACTTTATCAACTTCATTCAACAACTATATGATGACGACACATGCCGTATGATTCACAGTGGAAGGCTCAGTCATGCCTCTGAAGTGAAGGCTAGAAGGAGTAAGACAAGGCTGCTCACTATTGCCGATCGTCTTCTCGATCGTGGCAGACTGAAAAAGGGTTATGTAAAAAACTGTGAGGTGCGAGAAGACGATTATACGCTTTCTGACCGATGAAAAGGCCCTACAAGATATGGATTTCACCGACAATGATTTATGTGTAATGTCTTGTTGCACAAACTCGAAGATGTACAGGCGAAAACTAACAAGTTGGCAGAAAAGGTAGTGCAGCGAAGACGGGACTTCCTTCAGATAAACTTGGAGAGGAAAGAGGCGATGCAGATACCCAACCAACAACAACAATAAGAATCAATCAACATCAACGGGAGAAACCTAAGAAAAGTATTCTCTTTCACCTACCTAGGCAAGGCAGCACTGTCTCAACTAGAGGCGGCGACGGCGGCATAGATGGGGATGTCAAAATCAGGATCAGAAAAATAGCAAGACAGACCTTCAATAACCTGAAATCAGCGTGGAGATCTACTGCACTCATCATAGAGAAGAGAGACCGGATTTTCGACACTAATGTCAGTCAAGTTAGTGCTCCTATGTGATGGTTCAGAGACTCAGCACTTTACGGAAAGCATTTCCAACAAACTGCAGATATACATCAACAGCTGCTGCCTACGCTCACCCGATACTGACACTGAAGATCAGAAGGCCAGAATAATAAGAATAAGCAGGAAGAAACTCTGGCTGGCCGGCGACGAACCAACCAAGAACCCATCGCCCATTAAATATGCAGAAGAAAGTGAAGATGGACTGGATAGGGCATACACTGAGAAGACCGACTGGCGTCATCACGCTCCAGGCCAGGCTAGACCAGGCTGTCGAGTTGAAACCGGATGGTGAATGACGAGTTGGGCGTCGGTGCTGAGGTTGAAATGGAGGAGGTCCAGTGAGGAATAAATGAGAGCCTATGGGCAGTCGTGAAGGCAGGTTCAAAAGACTGGAGAGAACAGAGTGCAATGTTGACGTGCCACTGAAGCCCTTTGTTTACTTATGAATGCAACTGATGAATATTAACGAAAGTCCTTACATGAGGTCAAACATTTTGCCGTCGTTCTCTGTCCTAAACCTTATCCATTTTGCTAAATCTGTGATATCCTTTCTGCAGTTTTTTTTCTTTTTTGTATATGTCGTTTTATTTTCAAATTTTTACGGCCAATTATAATTGTTAATCTTATCGTTTCCTCAAATTATTTTGGGCATGTTTAGTTGGCGAAAGATTAACACCGTTTCAGTAGTAATTTTTATGGATCTAATTAATGTTTATGTTGTTTATCAAGCCTTTCGTTCTAGGTTATTTTAGAAATGAAACAATTTAAGTTTATTCTTTTGAAACATATAACAGCAGTTAGTGCATGAACTGTCGATGTTTCGGGCCTAAAATAGTTGCATACATGCTTCGTTTTACACTTTCGACGATCTTCTCCAGTTTAACTATTTACATTTTCCATTATGATTTGTATTGTCATGTACATATATATATATATATATATATATATATATATATATAACAGCTCAGTATAGTGTTCACCATTCTACTGTTATTCGTATAGCGCTGGAGCACTCTGCATATATATATATATATATTTATATATACATATATATATATACGTACATATATATATATATATACATGTATACTCGTGAAAAGTATTAAACATACAAACAACAAGCAGAACAAAATTTGTCCTTAATGCTATGTTGTTAAGAAAACGAACGAATTAGGATACTAGTCACCTTGAAAGAATTTTTCAATAACCGCATCTTCAGTGAATGCCTTTGTTTATGTTGCGTTATCTGACCTTCAGTTTGAAAAAAGTTTAGACCACGTTGACTACAAAGAAACTGAAAGCTTTAAAATTACACCACTGAACCCAGAGAAACCAATACAAACAAGATGTTAATAACTCTGTGGTTATTTCAGTGCATAATATTCAACAGTAATCTATATGTAGGTATGCAAAATCTTGACTTATATAAATATATATATATATATATATATATATACTGACGAAGTGCTGCGATGCTATACGAATAACAACAGAACAATAACTATGATACTCATCTGATATCAGAAGAAGAAAATGGGTTGAAGTTACATTTGCTTCAATCAGATAGTGTCGATTATAACCGAAAGTTCAGTCTTTTACATATTTTTTTAAAGGCCTTTACTCGAGGAAACAAAACGCTATTTAAAGTGTAAACTGGACCGATCAGCGCTTAGTATCTCAAACCACAATAAAAATAAATAACATTGTACAAATCCAAAAAAGCCTGAAAATAAGATTCGAATTCTGTTGCGAACACATATATATATATATATATGTATTGTACATTAGTCTTTTAGGAATCAGTCATCTCCAACACATTATTTATGTCATTTATTGATCTTGTGAATACCTTCTTGTCAACTTAATAAAAGTGTGTTCGATTTTTGTACGTATGTTTTGGGTTATTTAGGTTGTAGGCAGGTGAGAAGAATCATCGGAATTAGGAAAAAGATGGTAAAATTTTGCTTCATTCAATGTTTTTTTCGCTGTCTAAGCTACTACCATCACATCTAAACTAATCCAGTATTTTACGTAAACTATGACCAAGTTTTGATCGTATAGTAGGGCAAATATTGGGCGCCGAATAAAAGGTTCACACTAGATATATATTGCATTTAATTAAGTCACAGCGGGTTTAAAATCAAATAATTCCAACGTTTCATACGGATGTCTGATCCAAGCTTCTTAAGGAAAATAATCAAAATAAATCCTTATTCGTCTTGATTGTAAATATCAGACAAAAAAGTCACAGGTGACATAATAACCATTCGGTAATTTTATAAATACATTGGAATTGATGAGGCAGATGTGTATGAAGTTTCAGTTAGGATATGTTGATGAGTAGTATTAACAAATTCTTCATTGCTTTACCGGAAAAAGAGTGGAAATAAATAGTGATAATAATGGTGATGGTGAAAATGACGATAATGATAGTGAATCAAATCAAATTAGATTGTATTGTTGATACAGAAATAATGAAGTCAAGACTGGTCTTGAAGGTGAATACTTTGAGTCACTCTTTCTGCTTACTAATTAGTAATTGCCAAGAGGCAGCCAACTGTACTTCACTTCGTCTGTTAATATAGTATTTCACAATAATGTTCATGCAGTTGTATCTTTGAACTCGGTAGTTTAAGCAAGACATCATACTTACCATTCTTCGCAGCTACAAATACTTTATATTATACCGAACCGCATAACACTGTCTGTTTCACTATTTCCAAGTTTACTGAATTCTCCCTTAATTTTTATTTTTGGAATCATTATGATGATTTTACAACTGTTAACAACATATGAGAAAAAAACATATAGAGAGGAAGTATTGAAATCTGTTTATTCTTTTCAAATCAACTGTTAAGCTCAATAATCTCCTATGAAATTTCAAGTTGTAGAGAAAAGAATTTTCTTGTGTATCGCATTAAGGTCAAACTCTGCAAAGGCTCTCGAAGAAAAGACAAAAGTAGGAGTACCACAAACGATGACAAAAGCATAAACACTAACTTGGTAGTATACATGACTTTTTTCATCAGAAGTAAGAACGAATAATCAAAGAACTTAAGATGACAATAGTTGGTTCAAAATAAAGGAAAATGATAGAAAGTGAGGAAAAGCTTCTTATCATGGCTCCAATTGAATAGTCTTCTTGTAAGTTACCGAACTGGTACTGAGATGACTGATGTGAAAACGCATATATATCAAACAAAACTTCTTTATTATGAATACAGTGAAAAAAAGCATCCAATTGACCGTGTTGTAGAAGTGACGCCCTACGAATTTCAAATATTACAATTTCTTGTAAACAATAAATTATGGAGATAGTCCATGAAAATTATCCATGGGTTAGTAATTTTTTCTCTGAATGATAACAAGTTTTGCTATAAATACATTGTCAGCTATGTAAATTTGCATCCAAGAACGTATATTATAACTTTAACTCACGAGTTGGATACTTTAATGTTATGTCTGTTATTCTGACATCTATGACTTTATAAAAAGCACTAATGTGGTTATCATTTCTATTTTCAAGAAACGTTATGTTACATCTTGGGAATAAGTAACTATGAATTAATGCAACTCCTTTGGCAAACTAGAATAACTTTTCTAAATTCAAGAATTACTGGGTAGAAACTTGTGAACAAGTTTTCAGTAAGTTAACGGGACGGAAGTAGATGCATGTAGACAAATATACGAGGACTATTATTTACAGATTATTGAATAGTCACAATGTTAGGTTTGAATGCATTTGATTTGTGTCTGCGAACTGATAAATTTGCTTTCAGAGTGGTGTTTATTGCAGAACGATATTTGATAACTGATAAAAACCCCGTAACACTAGGATTCTGGTCCGTCCTAGTACGGAACGCCTCGGCAGTGCACACCATTGACTCCGCAGAGGATCAAACTGAGGATCTCAACTTTCCTTCACGAGCACGTTACCATTTACCTGCTGGGGTGGAACCTAATGGCCTGCACTTTCATAAGTCTGTCAATTCCCGATACAGTGTGACTTTCATCCAGTGCCACCACTGAGTATTTTGACTGGTATCAGACTTTCACTAGTCCTCAACAGAACTTCGGGACATCATATCTCGAAGCAAACCACTAGTGAACGCTGCGTAATGAACTGACACAGGAGTGTTTTGAGGATTGATTGGTTTCAAGGTGATTCTCATCATCGAGTGATATTTCTACAACAATAATAAATACCTGCTGTGAAACTTAAGGTTCCGGAGTTCCATCCCTCGTGAGATAATGTATGTGAATTACTGGGGAGTCCCTTACTAAGAAGAAACGTCTGTCCTGTACTCCCAGATTTTCAGTGGTTCTCCGAATGGTGCCACTGTCACGAATACCACTTTAAATAAATAAATCCCCACCAACCTCCATCCTAAACAAATGAATAAATAAATTGACAGCGGTTTCATAGTTTGGAAATATTGATTTTTTTTCATGAAAGTAATATCCCAAGAAATAAAGATGATCACTTCAGTGTAATTATTCTGATGTTGGAGTAATTTAGCATTTGATGTTTTTGAAAATGATGTAAGAATATGTTTACTTGAAAGTAACAGAAAATAAGAAAGACAACATTAATTCATATTCTTTGGATAAATAATCTTTTTGAAGAAACTGAACAGCAGTAAAGAGAAAGTAATTTGCAATCGTTTACATATATACATCAGTAAACCTCGCAACTGGAAAATGAACAATCGACACAGGTTGACATATTTCATCTTGCTAAACAAAAATCTACTTATTCGAATGATTAATTTTCATGACACTACCCGCGTATGTTGACGAATTTAAAAATTTAGATGTAATTGTTGAGATTTAGTTTCTCCTAGTCTCTTGAGAGTTAAAAGGCTTAAAAGTAAATTTTCTCAGCACTTAAGATTTCAACAAAAAATCTGCTGAAAGAAAGAAACGTAAGGTTATATATTTGTGAAAATTTTTCTGTTGAGTTTAAGCTTATCAGTACTGTTTATCCACAAACATATATCGTAAACTGTCAACTTAACAAGTTAGTTTCTAAATCAGGTCAAAAAACATTCCTTTCTGAAAATAATTAGAATAAACAAAATATAGGGTAAACAAAAGAAATGACTGATAGGAAATTTTTCCATCACTACAGATATGAACATAATTATTAAATCTTGACCAAAACTTTTATTCAGTAAGAAGGTGACTGAAGTATGATCACATGAAACATTGGTCATCTATTGATTTTCAGGACAGTCAGTGACCAATTAGCTATAGGGAATACTAAAAAATGGTGACTAAATTTGTCGAGGAACAATAAATGATTTCTTATCTTGCACATAAATCAGCGTATGAGACGGTATGCTGATCACCACCGAAATCAAATTCGCTCCGCGCATAGCCCATGGACTAAATGAAGAGTCATTTACAGCGTCTGCTTCAAGATTTTACGGAACAATGAAAGTAATTTAACAGACTAAAAATAAGGATAGTTTAAGTCACCAGATGATTACGCCAGATATATGGACATATTTAAAAGAACTTTCCAATGACCAGGAAGATTGTCTTGGTGTATTGCTACATGCACTTAAAAAAAGTAAAGCAGTTTTTTCGAATAAGATCTAGTATACATCTCGTTACTCTGAAAGCTTTGTTAACTTACAAACTTTGAATTTTCAAAATTTTCACAAAATGGCAATCAAATTTATCCTTCGTTTCTAACTAGAAGCCTCCATATATATTATCAAAAAACATTATTTAGTGAAAATTCTTTAGAATTTTATCGATATGGAAACAAAACAAGGCAATCACTATAAATCAAATATAACATCGAAACTGAGTCTCTGTGGTAACTTGCGAGGCCTAAAATCCAATATATTTTCAATAAAAAAATCTCTAATGAGATCATGCTTATAAGAATAATTCTGACATATTACTTGGAAATGAAACTCAACATTAACTAAAAGTATTAACTATGAGTTAACTGGTGTATCGATGCCGTTTTTCACAAATATCGGTTAATGATTTCCATAATTTGTGAGGGGTAATTAAGTCTTGAAATTCGACAACTCTTAGTTATTCCGCAATAAAATGACTTGCCTAGTTAAAATGTAATGCATTTCAATATTCGATTTATCAGCATTCTTCCACCGAAAAACTGTAAAAAATTACTACTCATTGTTTCAGTCATAATATGAGAATATCCTACAGTTCATAAAAAAATGTCAGGTAAATTAGAATACTCATCTCAAACTTTTAGAAGTTGCAAGTAGTTGTATTAAATCATAATATCATTAGAATAGGAACACAGATCTATCCTTTTGGCAAAAATTTTATAATTAGGTGTGTTTTCTCGTAAACATGCATTCATTTGGAAGAGCAAAAGTGACGTTTTGCCAAACGTCTGAAATTTGATGGGTTAAATATGTGGTCAGTCAAGCATTCTTCCCACATAATGTTTTAAAAGATGCTTTACGATTAGAAGGATGATTGTTTTTCGTAGCCTAATAAATTTTTATTGAGTTAGTAAGGTAAGACAGGTTCTCTATATTCAATCTACCATATATTAGTGAAGTGAGAAATCTCCATTTGAAACAACAAAAACCTGAGGTGAGTAGTAATACAAGTCAATCGCTTATGTAGAACAGTTCATTTAAGTGTGTAGACATAATTATTATCTGTATATTTCCTTTAATTTTATCTTTGTCATTTGTGACTTTTTTATAAGTGTTAACCCAAGCGCAAAATATGTCAATGCTCTATAAGCAAAAGCACTGTTCAAAGTCTATCAGTCTTAAGTTGATACAGACAATTTACGAAAAAAAGCAATCAGTGCACCAGTAAATCTATGCCCTATGCTCCAGTTATCTTTACTTCTTTTTCCTCTCATTTTTATACACAAACTCAAGTAATTATTAATCATGTTCAGATATAAAGACATTTTGAGTAACCATTCTATAAGATTTTTCTCATGAGATGAATAAAATTTAATACAATTTCATGCTAGCTACTTAAGAAACAAATTTGGGAGACGCAGACAGCTTATCTAAACACCAAAAGACTCCTTTTATCAGAAAAAGCTTCAAATGCTGGTCCAAAAATGCACAATACAGTATTAGGGCAATAGATAAATTACTGCTGAGTAGAGTTATAACAAGCTGAATGTAGAATATTGTTTCCGAAAAATAAAAAGTAACTTCATAAAGTCATTCGAATCATCACTGGCACGTATGGGCTTGATTGCATAGTTGTTTCATCTGAAAACCTAATGATGACCATTAAACTTAATGTAAATCTATACTGATAAATTGGTTAGTTGTGGCTAGCAGAAGAATCCAGGATGCGCGCTTCTTCCCATTTGGAACTCGTCAGCTGGATGTACCTGCACCCCAGTGATGTTGTTCCCACTGGGACTCGGACCTCGTACCCATCGGTTCAAACGCCAAGGCGTTATCCACTATGCCACGGAGGAACGATAGCCACTTCTTGCACATAGTGGATAACGCCTTGGCGTTTGAACCGATGGGTACGAGGTCCGAGTCCCAGTGGGAACAACATCACTGGGGTGCAGGTACATCCAGCTGACGAGTCCCAAATAGGAAGCAGCGCGCATCCTGGATCCTTCTGCTGGCTAAAACCAACCAGTTTATCATAATTAACATTCAGGCAATATCGAGGTATTCGCGTAGGAGTCCATATGCCAATAGAGGTCCAACAATTCGATCCAACGAAACAATAAATAGTAATAAATGTATACTGTTCAAAAATAATGACACATACTAGTGAAAACCAGGTAAATTTACATTTTTTGCGAAGAAGTGGAATACAAAGAATAAAGATTGGATTATTCAGACCAGCCATCAATTAGATTTTCGAAAAAAATATTTATCTGGTCTAATTATTTATGTAGTCGAAAACACAAATAAGAGAGCTTAACATGAAAAGTTAACTCAAATAAAGTGAGAACTCCTATCATTCAAACTTTACCTATAACCATTACTAAAATATGTTTCAAATGAACCAGCAAAAACGACCAACAAGATTTCACCGATAACAAATCATACATTATTGAAGTAATCCTTCATATGCTTTCAAATTTCACTCATGATGCGACACCAAGTCAATTGCGTGCTTCGTAAATCATAATACACAGTGGCTTGTTCATCACTACATACCAAATGTTTATCAATGCCTTATGCATTCGTTTGTGAGCATGTGCTGGTTACAATGAATGTTTCAATATTTCTGTATTTATTTAGTGCTGTTGAAATGATAGATCTGCTTTTAGGCTAATTGTGATCACAAATATTATGAAACACTCTTAAGAGATATTAAAAACTTAAGCAGTGACTGGGTATTTATGTAGCTATGATTGAAATAATGCGCAATATATATACATGCGTGGTGCGTTCACAAGGGGCCACCTGGATTTCGCCAAACATGATGTTGCTGCTTCCTTGAAACCTTGATTTAAAATGGTGAAAATGAAACCTGCGACCTGTTGATCTAAAGTACTTAATCTAGTGAAAAATGGTTCCATATGAATACATAAATGACGAAATAATGGTTCAGATTTGGTTTATTCTAGACAGTGGCGATTTTTTATTCTTTCACATGGTTACACCTCTTGTAATCTACCTGGTGTTTGTAACATTACCATAATTAGTTGTGGAATTTTCATGATTTCCTGTAAAGGTTGGGCTGAATTAAAACAACATTGATGTTTATCATATATGTTTCTTTTATGAAATCATAATTTTATTTTCTTAATTAGGCTGCATTCAGATAAACTATGTGACAAATAAGACAAGTTCGTTCCCATCATTTCATATGTTGCTTTCAGTTAACAAAATACACAAAATGGACGTAAAATGTATACATTTTTAAACTGACATAGTCCACCTTTATTTTCTTAAACAATTTTTTCCTGTTATCATTTGTCGAGTTGTTTATGGTAGTCACGAGACAGGTTACTGGAAAATCTTTTCTCTTTGGAATTTCTGGCTAAATCAAATTCTAGGGTTTATTTTGCTCGTAGGAAAATGAAATAAAATCAGCAAAGCTTAGCTTGATGTCATGTCACAAACGTTCAGCTTTTGTCTTTATAAACTCATTACTCTCAGGTCGCCACTTTTCAAGCATGCATAAAATGAAACACACAGTAGCGCTTTCTTACATTTTGTATCACAGATTATCGACATTCAAACGGAAGAATTAGTGTTACGTTTATGCTGAAAACATTCCGGAAAATTTTATTGAGTGCTCTGTTGCTATTCTTGCTGGGAACGACTGTTTCAGTTCACTTTTTATTTCAGACAACATATCATACGAATTTCAGAAGTCAAAACCAAAACATATCCTCGGAAAGATTCGACGTTTATGGTTACAGGATGCATATAGGAATAAAGTACAGTCACTTGTCTTTTAATTTGTATACAATCCAATTTTTAAATCAAACTTCTACTCCTAAAAGTTTGTTTATTGTTTTTTCTATAACAATTACTTTGAATATGATAGGAAAACATATATTTCTGTCAACCAGAATCCTATAATAACTAAGAGTATTCTTTTTTTGTTTCCAAAAGAAAATTAAAAGCATTAGTTTTCGAATAGAGGCTTCCTAAAGAGTGCTTGGAATCTGATAATAAGTGAAGTTATTCAGTGGAAATTAAAAACACTAAAGTCTAGTAAGTCAACCTGAAATTCTCCTTGTCATCTAACACTTTTCTTGCTCAGTTAAATAAGCTTCTATTAACGGTATGTACTGTTTTAAGAGATATACTGTTATAAATTAATACTGATCTTGTTTTTTTTGAGCAATTTATATTTTTATTAGGCATAACGTTATGCGTTTCTTGTAATTGTGTAGGGAACGTTCAATAACAAACACTGAGGTACCCGAAGCTGTAATTCTTGTTCTTTGCTTACTTACTAACTGCCTATAGTGCACATTTTTTGCCAAACATAACGTAATTATTTACAACAATGCTTTTTGAAACTTCATATTAGCCAAATTTAACGCTGGTTTCCGAAAATGAATGCAGATAAACTTCAAGACACTGAAAAACGTAATTATTTCCTCAGAACCAAGGATTGAAAGCGCCCATCTATACTTAGCAAAATGCTTTCGAATATGTCAACTGGATAACTAATAGATAAATGAGGAGAGTTTCTGCACACGAACAACTTCTTTCGATTTTTTTTGAGCTCTTACCAAAGTTATTTCAGGTGTCATTTACGATGATTTTGAATTCCAGAAAGTTTAAATTTATTGTTTTGTTCGCAAGCCGTCTTATCAACAACTTAGATGAAATCTGTTGATATAAGGAATATGAAAAGTATAAAACACAAATATTTTTGAATCAGCTGGTTACAGTATGTTATAATCAAGACTTTTATCTTCAAATTCAGCCTTTCTTAAGCTTAAAATTGCAAACAATTGAAAACACGAATTTGAAATAACATTACATTTCCAATTTGAAAACCGAAGAAACCATTTATTTCCAACCGCTTGATTTTATTTCGTCTGTGCACTCTTTATACAGCTTTAACCTTATCATAATTACAGTGACGTGTCCGACTAGCGAAGAAAATGCGTTAGTGTTTATTTCTTGCTGAAGATTGGCAATAAGCATGGTAATTCATTTCATGCAAACTCAAAAGTCCACCTCAGTTGATATACCGAATTCAATATAATGAACCTTTTTTTAGCTTAAACCAAAGTTCGCATTACTGATGTTCTCAAAAGTTTTGGGAAATCTATTCCCTGAAGCATCTGTGTATTAACTGTGGACCTTGTTCGTTCAAAAATAGACATTTCATGGGGTTGCGAGGTCAAAATTTTCTAAAATACCCCAATTATAGGTGGGTTAAAGTATAACCGTTGTTTTGACGAAACTTAATGCTGGTTGGATGTTTATTCATATGACTTTGACGTATAATGTAAAGAAAACAGGATAAAGAGTTATGACTTTACATAACCCATGGGATAATAAACAGATAGGATTAGTTTCGCCAGCAAACTACTTGAACACATATTAGAGTCCTGTTAGTCTGATGAAGAATACTAAATTCATCCATACAATTACGGATAAAAGAAAAATGTTTAGTTTACCTATGGCAATCTGTAAAATTTATTCATATTAATTTTTTAATACACTATAAAATACATACGTAAAAAGGGTAATTTTCGCTTAGAGATTAGTATTGTGATACGATGAACACCTACTAAACTATTGATTTGAAGGGTATGTAAAATAAGAAGCCACTCAAAATTTAAAAGGGGTATCCCTTAAACAGCATAAATCTGAAGCATAGCCATAGATTTCTTATCATAGTGTCTCTATGATACTTTGCAAATAATTACAAAATGTTTAAGGTTTAACTGAAATTTATAAAAACGGGAAAAGATTATGGTATTTTGTGGAGTAGAAACTAAGTAAAGGAAGCAAAAAAACACTAATGAAATGTATCTGGTATTCCTTTGTATTTATGATGCAACGAAGAAGTGTTTGAATCAATTAAAAACCACCCGTTCTCAACCAAAATAGTTGTTACAGTGAAATATGACATAGCAGATACTTCGTTGCCTAATGAGAACTTTTTTGTCCGAATAAAGAAAATAATATCATTAAACACCATACTCGAAACAGAAATATGTTTTCACAATAATATAAAAGAGCCCAACTTAGCTACTCAAAGAAATAAAGTAATTTAGCAAAGAGAATTTTCTTTTAATCGATTCGTTTTCAGTAGCTGTAAAAATCTTATTAACCTTAATACCATAAGTTTTATAGACTAAAACACCAACATTAGGTCATCAAAACGAAATGTTTAATGTCCCAATAAGTATTTGAAGTTAGAAAGAAATTTTGTAATCACAAGATGTGTAAGAAAAATAGGCAGTTAATCATGGTGATGACTAACAGGCTAAAAAGTAATAATAACCATTATCGACAATCGAAGCACATAATATCGAGAATCCTAATGAAAAATAAGAGCAGAGAAGTACGTCACAAACTTAAAAAAGTAATAGAAATCAGTCAGTAAGAGTTACATGAATGCAGAATCAATAAAAAATCTCAAAGGAGGACTCTGACTACAACAAAATAATACAATGAACCTATCTCTTCTATTTAGAGAGCTAGAATTTTAAGTGCTGGATTCCTAGTGCTTCTGCTATGCATAGGTAAAAAAACTGCACTCCTTTTTCAGCCGTTCGATATGACCTTGGATTCAATTTTGAAAGTAGAATGTTAAGCAGTTATGCAACCAGAGTTGACCGAATAGTCTCAAATGAAGCTGTTGCTTGATTTGTATTCTACTTTGAATGATGAAGTGGGATTCACATTTGTGTCATTCCAATAACTTTCAGGAATTCATTATCTCATCTCCACGATAAATATCGAAATTCCAAAGTGTAAGTTATATGTTGCATACGAAGTAAAGTGTCACAGTGGTTGTATTCAAGCATCGGGAATGAAAATAAACAACAAAATACTTTTGAAAATTGGTTTTCGGAAGTGACCGAAATCAAAAGGATGTTAAATTCACTGGCCATTGAGTTATCGACTAAGTAAATAATGACCTTGAAAGAATCACCACTTCTGTTTTCAAAATTGTATCGTAATTTTATCATGTGCGGAAATACCTATAGGTCCTCACTGAAACAACGTATTATTCAAAGTGAACTGAAAATGGTTTCGTGGGTCACAGGTCCTAGGCAAAATGTTTAAAATGTTATTAGGAAAAAGCTAAGCAGTCTGGTTTTGCAGTAAGTGTATTTTAAATTTTTCTTAATGTGTGAAACGTTTTCCGGTTCATAATAAAGTATTCATGTTGTATTGCTCTCCTCAGGAATCACAGATTTCATCTTACTTATGATCATTAAAGGCCTTCACATTTCACGGTTTCGATGTCGGTTGATTTGTTCGCTGATAAATTTGCATTTGTAGGCAAAGAGTATGGCCTACATTTCATGGTGTAGACTCCAAAAACATATATACTACAAAAAAGATCGGAGGATAATAATTCACTCAGCGGGACACTCAGGAACTGAGATGAGATATTCGTGATCAAAAAGTCAAGTGACTATTATTCTCATCGAAGGTAACAATTTTCTCAGTCTATTTCTTCTACATGAGATTTACTTATTTGATTTATAACAAGCAGAGATACCGTATTATTTACTTGATGACGTTTGAGACTTTAATCTCAGAGAAAAGCTTTGTTTATTGGCTTAACAATTCAATCGAACCAAATAAGCAAAACAATCTAATCTATTGGATTCCATGTAATGACTGCACAGTCAAGCAAATAGGTCGAACTACCCTGGTTGGTTGGGGCCAGTTACAATCGCGGAA
Organism: Heterobilharzia americana; assembly: GCA_944470555.2. NCBI lineage: Eukaryota > Metazoa > Platyhelminthes > Trematoda > Strigeidida > Schistosomatidae > Heterobilharzia > Heterobilharzia americana. The sequence continues at coordinate 27,192,129 of OX104128.1, forward strand.
CATGGGGGTTTAGCTGAATATAGATAACAGAAGCAAATAAGGTCAATAATCCAGAAAAAGGTTCGGCTACTGGAATACCTACATTATCGCACAACCATACAAAAGGCTGGTAAGGATGAAACCACTGTACTTAAGTCCAATATAATTAGGTGGAGAGAGAGATTTGTTTCTGAATCTTTATTCATCGAATCAACACCCAATACATGTTACAGAAGTGATGCAACGCCTATACCAGAGGTATCGAAAATTTTACTACCAATAAAAAAAATCAGATGAGCTGAGAGAACTAAAAAAGCAGATATCGAAAGTAGTGTGATTACTTTGATGAATAATAATTTTTGTTTGAAACGTCATCAAGTAAACATTATCATATCACTGTGTTTTAGAAAACAAATAAACGAATGTAATGTGTAATTAAATTCTGTCAGTGTCCATGTTTTACACTCATATTATCCAGTCATTTCCATTTCTTATGTTTTCAAAAAAAGTCATCAAATAAAACATGACCCACTCCTGTCTAAAAACTGATCGACAGAATGAGTTGGTTTCCCCGTTGTTCAACCCTTATTCTTACAGATAAGCTTACATGATATACTGTTTTTTCCTTCCACTCTTTTACTCAACAAAATCTTAAGGTTTCATAGAATTTGCAGCTAGTTTTGTTTACTTATCTGATATGGTAATAACTGAATGAACTAAGTATCTAGACATAATTGAGCCTATCAACTATTTTTACGCAAAAATATTTTGTGTTCACCTTTATACCTTTAAACAGTACTCGTTTGTTATAAGAGGCTAGAAAGGAGATATCCACAGTGTGTTCCACTGAGATGAAATTCAGAGGCGAATCGCAACCTAAGCTTGATTTTCATTCAAGTATCTAATTGAGATACTGAACGACACTGAAAAGTTTGCCATTTACGAATTCCATTCAAAGTTTGGTTCGAATCTTCAATTATTTCTATTGAAAGTTGATATTTTTGTGACAAAAAGCATGTACTGTGCAAATGGATGGTATTCATATGGCTTGTAATTCAGACAGTTTTAAAATAATGTCAAAATCCTTTTTTAAATGTTGATTTCCTTCTATCTAGAAATGGTCTTGCTTTTTTATTCGTTTATCCTGTTTTTTGATATCAATTATATTCATCTTTGACCCGTGCCTACTCATGTTTACTTTAGAGCTTTACCTACATCGAAAAGTTAGTATAAAGTAATTGTTTTGGGTTCATGAACCAATAAATCAGTTGGTAATAAACGCCTAGAAATGTGGGAAAGTATTTGCACCTAAGGATGATCGTGTTTTGTGGCTTTGCACTATCCGATTTGAATGGTTTATTGGTGAGGCTTTCATTGTCGTTCTTGAAAGTATTTACCAAGGCCTCATCAAAATAAGGTGTTCCTTCATGGCTACTGAAGAAAATCACTCGGTAAGCCTGAAAAACAGTAACATACACTTTCCAAGTGTGTATTTCATCCATGGACACAATCTAATTTGTCCAAATGTGTCATCAATCTCTTTGAATCACACTACAAATGCAAGTTAAGCAAGTCACAAAACATAACATTTTCAAAATGTCAGCCTGCCTAAGTTTCTGGCCAGCAAACGTTTTCCAATTGAGCATATTAATTGAAATGGCTTTGTTTCAAAGTTTTTATAACCACTCTGATGTCAACAAATTGTACCATGCAATCTCTTATCTTCTCATAATGCCTTGAACCAATTATTTGTTAGGATATATCATATGACTGTTGAAGGAATACTTGGCTGGAACTGCAGGCTTTCATTCTGGGTGAATGAACTTCGTGCAACAATGAACTCACAAGACGGATGGTGATTTTACAATAACTGACTCTTACACATTCAAGCATATCATGCTATTATTACTAACGCTGCTCGAATTTCATAGCTGCTCCACCGTACGTGCACGTAATTTATTGAAATATTGAACATTAGGAATTCCTTACTGTGTGAAGAATGTTCACAAGAATGAAGTTTTTATTGCTATTGCACAATAGAATGCATTTAAATTGCTGTCCGAAAGATTGTTGTTTTTAATGAATATGACAACAGATTTCGATTTTTTTTATTTTAGTCTGATAACAGCAACTCCTATCATTAGAGGGAATCGAAATGTTTCTCACTTAGCTATAGATGCTTCGTATGTATCTGATTGTTATCAGTCACAAAATCCATTTTTAGATGTACATATCACGAGAATAAAAATATTTGTAAGGCAGTGTGTGTGGTTTTGCAAATAAATGTATGCTGAAATATGTGTATTCAGTATATTTGTCGTCTTAACGTCAAAGTTAACGGAACTAACATAACTCACTCCGTGACTACAGAACTCCCGAAATGTTCGAAAAATATTGACAAGAGACTTATGTTTTCAATGTTCCCTAAAATTATTTAAGAACCATGTTTTGCATGAGATGCCTTTACCACCGAGACTTGATGATTTACGAAACAGTTATCCGAAATAAACAAAATAATTTTGTTATTAAAAAACGTAATTTTTTCAGATTTATTCACTTTATCATTACCACTGAAAATATTTCCTTGGCATGCGAAGCAAACGTCAGAATAATGTGTTATCAGCAACAGGAAATATGCAACTAAAAATTAGTGTTAAAGACTTCTTATACAATGAAAAAATGCAGTTACCCTGAAATATTTCCCGGCAATATTGTAAGATGCAGAACATTATGTTTGATGATTTTTGCAATGAACAAGGTATAATTCATATTAAGCGTAGGTGATCCTTCTATAAAAATTTAAAATCTTGTCACTACAAACTGCCGACGAATAAGCCCCCTTCTAACAGTCCAAAACCCATGTGTTCCTGATAATCCATAAACTGATCATAGATGACTAAACAGGTCGTGATCATTTCCTATCATTGTGAACTCCACTGAGTTAGGTGGCTTTACAAGTAATTTGAATCCGAAATACTTTTCAAAATTTGATTTTCCATTTCGATATGTAAAAAATAAATGAACAGGAAGTGTACTAAAAACTAGTTTTGAATCACATAAAATATCCAAACATTTGATTTATAAACGCCATATATCAATCATTGTATCTTGTCTTAACTTTACATCTTCAAACCGGTTATAGCAACAATAACTTTTCGAGACACTTCCGTGAGTTGCACACAGAAATCAAGTATATGCATAGCCTCAGATAAAAAATTGTGATTCTTTATAGAAATAATTCCCAAAGAGTTATATGAACTTAGAAAATCATTTGATATGAGTAGATACTTTTGATGCTCTGAAAATATCATGGACTTATTTCTCCACAGCCATCAGTTTAGAGTTAACTGACAATGGATACAACTCTGTGAGAATTGAAATGACTTAGATTTCATGGCGATATTTACTTCTGTATGAAATGGGAGTATCATTGAAACTATCTTCAAAGAGTATAGCTACTAATATTGACAAGATAATAGTTCGGATATTAGATAATAAATGGGAGTCAAATGAATTTCGCCAACAAAAATGAGCGTTCGGAAAATAATGCGCCGTTATTCCAAAACTGTGATAGGAAATGGTGTCGTATTTCTGAAGTTCGAAAATGGTTATTTAGAGCATAGTGACGCTATCCTTCAAATCAGATATAATGATTCTTATTTGGTGAAACGAAAATGCTCACTGTATTGGAAAGCTGATCTCAGTTTATTCTACATTGCTACGTGTTGCGCATATCAAGTTAAAATGCTTGAGGTAAAAAATGGCATAAAGGTCTAGTGGTTATTTGATCAGCTTAGAAATAGATTGTGTTACGTTCTACAGGTCCAGTGACAGACGGAATTACAGGAAGCTTGGATTTCCATCACATTACCTAATTCACATTGAGATGGTAGAAATATTCAGCAACTATTGCTTATCAAAGTCTTAGAATCAGACTCCAAAGAGCACGAAAATGAGGTTTAGAGATTTTACCTGGTTGACTTTTAAAATACAGTATCTCGCAATGTTGCATCACTTATCTAAGTGCTATTATCACAAATATGGTTTTCAAACGTTGGACAGAGTTAGGCTTTGTGTCCCCCTGTGAAAGAAGAATCCTATACCTTAGCCAACTCTGCAGTCGGTAAGTCGTGACCTTAATATCAGGGTTTTTTGATTATCTGACTTCAGCACTGAATCCAATATGGTTAAAATCACTGAGCAAGTACCATTTCCCTGATAGTTTCAAATGTACTTTTTCGATGATTTCCAACAACTAAGAAACTTTAGTCTAGTCTTTGAACTTATTGGCTCCTAATACCTTACAGAAAAATAAAATAGGGAAATTATTGGTAATTTTAGATGCTAAAGAATACGTTAAGGTGAAAATTTCTCACTTTAATAAGATGGCTCTCATCACAATATCCATAAATGCAATTATAATTTATATTTATTCTTTTCTCCGTGTTACTGAGTTACCAGGGGCGGGTTTTACATTGAGTACTAACACAACTGAGAAAACTTATTCTCGAATCATTTTGTTTTAAAAAAAATGATAACTACTGGATTAAAGATAGAGATATCTACCCTACAAATTAGATTTCAATTAGATTAGGGATATAGACAGTTATTTGTTATTACTATTATTTGTCCCTTGGGTTCCCAATGGAACATAGGGCTTTAGTAGCACGTCTCAAGTGTACCCTCTTCTCTGCAATCTTTTGAAACTTGTTCCACGACTGCCCAGAATCTCTCATTTCTTCCTCGCACGATCTCCTCCATGACACCCTCACCTAGGACGCCCAACTCGTCGCTTTCCATCTGGGTTCCACTAGCGCGACTGGCCTGGAGCGTGATGTCTCCAGTTGGCCTTCTCAGTCTATTCCCAATCCATCTCCACTTCCTTTTGCATATTTGTTGAGCGATAGGTTCTTGGATGGTTCGTTTCCAGAGTTATATAGACAGTTAAGTAAAGGTTATTCATCAAATAATGTGAACAGAAATGGTCATATATTGCCTAAGCATCTATCGGATTCCAACTTCTATTTCAAATTATATTTTTATGGTTTGTTTTTTCGTATTTATGACATATTTGTCATTTATTTTACTAGTTGTTAAAAAAGATACTCAAAATACTTGTTTTATACTTTGGTAGTTAACATTGTGAATATATTTTATTGCTGAAAATTTTGGTGATTCCTTAATACATAAGTTAAACACAATTTCAATCCAGTGTTGATTGAATATGTTTACCTCATAAATATGGAAATTATACCACTCATCTGAATAATTGGACTTGAATTACAAGGTAATACTATGAAGTTGAAATATTAATTTGTTAACTTTTACTAAGATGCAGGAGTATATTTTCACTGGTAACCATATTTTGTTTATAAAGTCTGTTTATGAGCTGACTGAAAAAATAGCCAGAAACCGAAGATAATGAACAGACTAAATAATCACTTATTTTCAGTTGAGATGATTCCTATCCCAGGAAAAGACTTTTAAAAAACCTCTTTCTATACGTCAAAAGTGCTTTCAATAAATATTTCGTGAAACGACTCATTAGGCAGTGAGTAATTTTACCTTCCGAAAACACAACAAGCGTGTTTCTTCTGTTAGTTTTCATTGAGATATCAATCACCTGTTATAACTCATTTAAATTAGTCTCGTTGAGACGATTTATCTGCGAAGTGTTATATCACTGATCAATAAAGAAATACTGAACCACTGAAGAAAACACTGGGAAAACTGTTTTCACAAAACATGAATTTTCTTCCAACCCTGTATACAAAAGTAGCCACTAATGAGCACTGAAGCGTAGATAAGTTTTCAGGTTTTTAGTAATTTTAATAACTATTACAATTCAAATAATCATTGACTGAATAGACTATCTTCCGATCATCATTTGTGTTCCTTCAAAAAACGTGTAATATAATAACTTCAGGTTTTCGGACATTTTACTGATAACTGCAACCTGTTTTTTACCTGAATTCAGTTGGACAATTTTTTGACGTCATAGCCGGTAAAGCTAAAGATAACAAACAAGACAACCAGTACAACTCATTGAGTGATTAGTTGTGACATGATTTGCTGTTCTTATTTACCTTCTGATGAGAAATAATAGTATAAAACCAATCAATTCCCACAGAAACCGACTTAGCTGATATTTTAGATACTTTTTTACTGATTATTATATTATTATTTGTCCCTTAGTGTTCCCAGTGGAACATAGGGCTTCAGTAACAAGTCTCCAGTGCACTCTCTTCTCTGCAATCTTTTAAACCTGGTTCCACGACTGCCCAGAAGCTCTCATTTCTTCCTTGCACGATCTCCTCCATGTAACCCTCGGACGTCCAACTTGTTATTCCTCCTTTGGAGTCCACTCGACGGCCTGGCACGTGATGTCCCCAGTGTATGCCTAATCCATCTCCACTTCCTTTTGCATATTTGTTGAGTGATAGGTTCTTGGTTGGTTCGTTGCCAGCCAGAGTTACTTGTTGCTTATTCTTATTATTCTGGTCATGCAATCTTCTGTATCGAGTAAGCGTAGGCGGCAGCTGTTGATGAATGTCTGTAGTTTGTTGGAAATCCATTTCGTAACGCGCCAAGTCTCTGAACCATAACATAGTAGCACTGACTTTACCTTGGTGTTGTTCATGCCTTATACTGAGTGCAGAAGATCTCTACACTGTTTTCAGGCTAATGAACGTCTGTCTTGCTTTTCCGATCCTGGCTGGCTTTGACGTCCTCGTCCGTGCCGCCTGTAGTTGAAACGATGCTGCCTGCCTAGGTAAGTGAAAGAGAAAACTTCATTGAGATATCTCCCGTTCATGGTTACTGGTGCTTGTTGTTGGTTGGGTATCTTCATCATTTCTCTCTTCTCTACGTTCACTTGAAGTCCCGTCTTCGCTGCTCTACCTCGCCTCTTCTGTCAACGTATTAGTTTTCGCCCGTAGATCTTCAAGTTTGTGTGACATTAGACATAAGTCATCGGTGAAATCCAAGTTTTCTAGGTTCTTTTCTGTAGTCCAGTGTATCCCTCTCTTCTTGCTCCTCACTGTTGGTTACATGATCCAGTCCAGTCCACTACAATCAGGAATATCATGGTTGATAGTAGTCAGCCTTGTTTTACTCCTGTTTTCACTTCAAAGACATCACTGAGCTTTCCATTGTGAATAACTAGGCATGTAGCGTCTTCATATAACTGTTGTTGAATGAGACTGATAAAGGTTTGTGGCATTAAAACGGTAGTGTTGAAGCAGCTACCAAATTACTTGTCGGTTGACGCTGTCAAAGGTTCTTTCAAAGTAGATGAAATTGAGGTGTTGAGTTGACTGCCATTCTATAATCTGTTCGTTGATGATGCAAAGCGTTGCAATTTGATCCGCACATGATTTTTTCTTCCTGAATCCAGCAAGCCAGCCTGTTCTGGTCGTAATTTTGAATCCAGTGCATCGTTTAGTCTCTCCAGGATGATGCGGCTTAATATTTTGCTTGGGGTGGGCAGAAGTGGAGCGTGATTCCGCGCCAGTTCTTGCAAACATTTAAATCGCCCTTCTTTAAGAGTTTGACAAGGTAACCCTTCTTCCAATCAACCGCCAGGTACCTTCCCTCCCTTAAAGACCTCCTGCAATAGTGGTATGAGCATTTCCGCTGTTGTCTCTGAGTCTGCTGTCTGTGCTTCTGGTGGTATTCCATCCGGTCCTGCTGCTTTCCCGCATTTCAGTAACTTTATGGCATTCAGGACTTTGACTTTCTTAGGAGGATTTGTGTTCACTTGAAGTTCTGTGACTGCAGGTGGTATTTCTCAACGAAGTGCGGGTGGTGGTCGATTCAAGAGCATTTTGAAGTGGTCGGCCTATCGTTCCCTTTATTTCTCCTCTTTGGTAACTAGCTTTCCCCTCACTATCTTTCACTGGTTTCATCTGCGTTGATCTCTTCCATCCCAGATATTAACCTGGTTATTTGAAATAATTTTGTCAGGTCTCTGTCTCTCCTACCTGCAGCCTGTTCTGCTTCACTTACCAATGTGTCGTACAAGTGTCTTTGTCATTGCGCACACTCTTATTCACTTCTTTGTCTAGTCTAGTGTTTTGAACGTTGTACTCAGTTCCTCCTTTTGTCGTGCATCCTTGCACTGGTTCATCCTCTGCTTCACCATCTTTTTACCACCCTATCGGCTTTTATGTGTCCGTCAAGATCCATTCCATTCCTTGTCTTGTTTCTTCTTCCTTCCCAATACGGTTATGCAGGTTTCTTTCCACATAGGTTTCAAAGACTTCCAGTGTTCATCCACACAGGTTTGTTTACGTGTGTTGCTCGATATCTCACATTTTGTCTTGATGGATGACGTGAAGATTTTCTTTGTAATTTATACTTCTTTACTGTGGAAAACTAACGTCATGAAAAAATCAGCAAAAACTTGAATCTACCATTTCTTCATCGCTTGAAATTCTCAAGAAAACTACAGCAAACTCGTAGATTTCTGGTATTATTTCTTTCGTTTGCCTTTGGGAAAAGATTAAGGCAGAGTGGAAAGCACAACAGTTGCAGTGACAAAAAATCAGAATGTTTATTTAATATTTGGAAGTCTTATAAATGGTCATTTTAAGTAAAAACGGCTAAGAAAACTCTAACCTGATAAACTGAATAAATGCTGCAGATATTGACTTTACTAAAAATTATCTTTAAAATCTCATTTTCAAGCACGCTACATAATTATTAATTTACATGAAGAAAGTAAGCCTAAATTACTAGGTTACTCACTAATCTAAGGTAGATTCATAAATCAGTATACAGCAAGACAGGAAAAGTTTACATTTTTTGGTCTCTGTACTGAAAAAGATAAAACGTTTGCCCAGGAAATCCAAACTGCTTAAGGTAACTAACCAGTTTCGGTGAACTAAATTTATTTAGTACTTCATTGTCATACGCAAGCAATTTTCGTCATGATACTTCATAAATGCAAACATAAATAAATGCTATAAAATTGTAAAAAGCGCTCTGAGAACTAAGTGTAATATATGGTAAAGTTCTTATTTGCAAAATAACCCGATACTTAATCTGATATTGAGTAGTAAAAAAGCAACTTGAACCTAACTACTTTCTGATAATTAAAAAAAGAAACACAAAATAGCATACATTCCATGCCAAACAAAATAATCTGCTCTGCTAGTCAGCTTCGCTATAGATTCATTCAGTGAAACACTATTGATTACGCGTGCATAACGATTTAACTGCATCGAGAATAAAAACGGGTATGCTTTTAAACTCTTTCTCGGTATTAATCACTGTAATATCTAATGGCTTACCTGAACCATGGGCTGCTGAATTGTCTCTGCTGAATAGAATTCATAAAACTAGGGTTTTTGAAGTTATTTTCGTTGCACAAATACGTCTCCAAACCGGTTAATAATATATTCTTGAACATTTAAAAAAATGTTTTCAACGCATCGTTTTTCAGGTTTACTGTAAAACCGAAGAAGACACTTCAAGATCTATCTTTGATGGCTGATTGATGCAGGCTTCTTCACCCACTCCTCTTCATAAACGTCTCTGTAGCCTAGATGAGAAACCTCACAATACTGTGCTCTCACAACTTATTGCTGATAACGCTAACACCATTTTTTGATGACACGACAGTATGGTAAATCAAGTTTGTCGGAATATTATATTGTGTGAAATCTTTACCGCCCCAAACGTTTTACCTCTAATGAAGTGCTTGTGACTATTGATAGCAGTGAGCTAAATGCCAGTAGTCATCCATTGTTTGCAAATGAAATCTGAATCGATCAAAATTAAACTCATGCTCATATGTTCTTCTTGTTTATCAACCTGCTTGATACATCATACCACTGATACTGCAGTAGACTTTAATTCACAACTGTGCAAACTGCTCAAAAACTGAGATGAATTTATAGATTTAACAGCAATCTAGCACAGTTGTTTTTAAAATTGAACTGTATTCAAGTGAAACTAACAGTAACACTGGATAATCAATACACACTTATTTACATACAATTTTAGAATATGAAATAGATCAGTCAAAAAAAGGAACAAAATGACTGTATCTGTATATCCATCTTGCTTTTAGCGGAAAACTTCATGCATGAATTTACAGAGTCAAATCTTGTAACGCATCAAAGATGCTTCTTGTTCAACCAGTTCTCATTTTTGTCTCGTTTGCTGTGCTCGCAACATAAATCTAATTGCAACCTCATTGTTTTTTTTAAATAAGGTAAAAATGATATTTACAAGATGGCCTCTTTAACTGTCCAGTTATTTTTTAGCTGATGAAAGGGTGTTTTGAAATATTAATCGAACAGACTGTAAATAGTTTAAGTTATAGACAATCTACCATTACATCACTAGTGCGTTTCCCCTCGAACACAATAAAATTTCAACAAGCATGTATTCTGATTTCCTTTATCAATGTCACTTTCATCTTAAATCTCTTCACCTCTTCTTCAGTTAAAAACATACTTACCAGTAAATACACCGCATCACTGAATATAGAAATGCATAACTGACATTTAGTTGATGCCTGATTAATAACTTTATGCAGATTACATGTATGAAATTACACTCTGAAAGAAAACTGCAATAGATCTTCATTCTTATAGAATATAGTTATTGCTAAGTGATACTAATATCTGGCAAAACTACTAAATAATTCTTTTCAAAACACAATTTTAGCTTCATTCTTCATATATACTCTTCGTTGTTTGACGAAAATGTAGTTATTTGTTGTGATAATTTGATATATAAGTTCAAACATCTGTAATGAGCAGAAACAGTGAACAATAATAAGTGAATGTTCTAATTAGAAGTTAAAGTTGGTATTTCATGAGTAACTAGGAGCTTCTGTGTGTCGTTTGTTCTGAGTGAAACCTTTCTGGTTAAGGCATTGGATATTGTATCGATGAGGTGCACGGGGTAATAAGTTCACAAGAGTGAATATTCCATAAACATACATAGTGCCTTCCATGGAAGTGTGTCTTTGTACTTGCGCACAGGTTGACATACCTTTTGTCAAGAAAAAAATAGGTGGTTTACACATAAAAAGTTGGTAACATTATATAAATGTGAAGCTAATCACAGCTCTTCAAGTGTACTATCATATATTAAACCAACTTAAACGCCTTTAGTAAACTTGGATATAGTATAGTAACTACTTTGAAAAAAAACATATTAAAGTCTTGTCATATCAAAAAGAAGTTTCTGGGAAAGCCAGAAAAGGAAAAATAAACTGACTGCAATTACAAAACATATTACTAAACAAATATACAGTACACTTGAATCTTCCTCGTAACCTAATAAACTTCAAAGTTCATGGGTCAAATGAACTATAAGTAAAGTCACTTTTCCAACCCCAAATCACACACTAATTCTAAGCCTTTATGGGTTTCTTTAAATAATATTAATAATATCATCTCTGTTGGGTTTTGGATGCTCAGTCACAGATTACTTTGAAAATATTTTCGAGAGAATTTTTCCTTTTTCAATAGTTCTTTGGATGTAATCGACATGAAGTCTTAGGCTTAGGTTTGCTGCTTCTTGGTTCTCATTAGAAAGGCGTCTCTGCAACCTGAATGAAACTGATTTCCCACCTGGGATTCGAATATGTGTCACCTAGTGTTGTAGTCAGTGATGTTACCAGTGAGCTAATCCAGCCTCAATCAACCGCCTGTGGGACTACGTTACATAGATCGGTTGGTCAAGGGAGAGTAACCAATTTCATGTTGTCTAGTTTCGAGGGCTGAGCGAATCCCAACGACCATTTCTGCAATTTGCCCACCAGTACTCAATCCGTGTAAAATCTGCAAACAGGAGGAAAGTGTGTGAAGTTGTATTGAGGAGATCTACATTACTGATCTCGCTCACCACAGTGACATGTTAAACAATTTTCTTGATTACATACCTGTTCATGAGAAAAGCAGAATTCATAGAAAAAAATTGTGAGTGTATTAATGTAGGAAACTTTTAAAAACTTTTATCTTAACCTTATTACATTCCTTATGTTTGATTGGATAATCCGTTTTTCTTTCAAATTTAGTTTAACTTGAGGTCAAATGCAAACAGAAATGATGGTAGCGACATCCTTCTTAATAATGAGCTATATGTAGTGGTTGGACTGGTTAATTCACTCACAAATTTGTTACTGCTCACTCCTACAACAGTCTGATGATTATTCCATGATGAATGTAAAACAAATGCTACTTCTTATAACAGTGCAAGTCTTCGAATATTCAACCATCGAAAATCAGTTTTCCAGTGCGTATCATTTTACTCACTTCACAGAACAGAATCAACTTTTGGAGTTATAGGCTTGCAGCGTTTCGTAAAGTAATTTCAGGAAAACCCACAGAACATCTTGTTTCATGATAAATAAGAAAACAAATACCTAGATCATCACATACGAATCAAGAAGTACAGGTGTCTAATAGGAACTGATAATGCTTCGATCTATCTCAGTTAATAGCCTGAAGCGTGAGTAGGTATATCTTTAAAGGTTTGAAAAAGATTAATTTTCGCAAGATTTAAAAGTAACTTTTGAAAATCTATACTTTGAAAAATAACTATTCTTATTATAACCATAACAAAGATCATTCAAGTTGTTAGGATCTTAAGCGCAAAACTGAAAACTTGCAAACAGTTAAACGATGCAATCGCCAAAATTTGCTTCTAGAAAAAACTAATATCAATTTTTTGGTGAGTTAGACAAGCGTTTATAGAGAAAAGAACAGTAAAGTGGGTATCAATTTATAAATTACACAGAACTCTAGTCCATTTTCTGGCCACATTTCAAGATTTTCATCGATCATGCTTGTGAAGCATTCTTTAAAATAGATGAAGGTGATTCATGAATTTTTAGTTCACCCACAAATTTATTTCTCTCTCATTCACAAAAGAAAAATAATGGAGAAGACAAAAACAAATCTGAAATTTGGTTTCATTTGTCATCAGTCGTTTCTCATCTAATCAATCGAACTCAGTGGACAGAATCCTGATTAACTTCGTATCACCACATCAGGTCATAGCTATATTTGAAATGCGTTGAATTTTTTTTATCACTTCAAATATATCTACTTGATTGCATGACAACTCCTTCGATGATCACTGAGATTTTTTCTTCACAAAGAAAGTCAAAGAAATCCTTAATCTAGGACTCATGCCTTTTTTACCCTCGTCAGCCTGCTATCTGTAAACTTCAGAGAGCTGACGTTAGGTTGGACATTCAGACTCCATTCAACCAAATCTTCAGTCAGAGACAACTACTGAGCTCTTCAGGCTATGACTGACCTCCTGTTACAGTAACTGGATAATGAAACATCTAAATTTAACACGACTGCATCATCTATTTGTTAGCGAAGTTAAATATGCTTCAGTTTGAAAATGACCGTAGTGGTGAAAGTTGGAATGTAAATGCATTCAAATTTTAAGTTGGTCTTCTAGTAGGTTATAGAGTATAGTAGCGAAATACCTGTTACATCATAGCTAACAGGACATTTACAGTAAAAATGATTTAGTGGGTTTCAACACTAAGCAGCTAATGACATGCTGCTTGACTTTTAAATTTTGATTGATATACCTTTTTTCTTATATATGACGATGGATTCTTTCACAATAAACTAAGACTTCCCCCTTAGAGGTCACCCGGTTCCCAAATAACAGAAAAGAGGGGGAAAAGATGAGGGGTTTATAATCAAGTCGAAATATATAAAAAACGTAAAGGTATTATTACGCTTTCAACGGCCTCCATCTTTTTTCAACAACTTTCTAGAAAGACATTTAGCCAATATGAATTTAACAGGTATAATTAAGTAGTTTTCGGTAACATTTGCGATGCCGTGACTGACAGTGAAACATTTCAAAGCACTCCGGGTTACTTTAAGTAATCTAAAGATGTTGGTTGTATAACGCAATCACAACTATACTGTTCTAGTATCACAAACCAACCCTACTGTTTTGTTACCTGCAACAGTAATCTAGGAGTTTGAACATTTGACCACCAGTTGCCAGGCTACAGGATCAAAGATATTTCAGACAGCCCAGTTTATTCTTATTATTCTGGCCTTCTGATCTTCAGTGTCAGTATCGAGTGAGCGTAGGCAGCAGCTGTTGATGTATATCTGCAGTTTGCTGGAAATGCTTTCCGTAAAGTGCTGAGTCTCCGAACCATCACATAGGAGCACTAACTTGACTGATATTAGTGGTCAAAATCCGGACTCTGTTCTCTATGATGAGCGTAGTAGATCGCCACACTGATTACAGGTTATTGAAGGCCTGTCTTGTTGTATTTCTGGTTCTCATTTTGACATCCTCATCTATGCCACCGTCGCCGCCTCTAGTTGAGAAAATGCTACCTTGCCAAGGTAGGTGAAAGAGACTATTTCCCTTAGGTTTGAACTAGAATTGACTGGTTTATTGTCAATGGTTTTCAACCCATTTTCAAATTAAATTATCCTTACATACCTTCAAGTCAACTACTAGGATATTTGTTTGCTTTCAAATAAATTTTGCTTCTAGCCATTTTCTCTTTCCTTTCTTTATTGTATGTCAGGGACTGTCTGCACTGAATGCTCTACACCAAAGCCAATTTTTATTCCGATTAATTACTGGTCAGTTATACATAATGGCTATCGTCTGAGGTCTAAAATGATAAGTTACGTCAAATGACACTTATTACATTCCCATCGATGACTTTTCATATGAATGTTTCTTCTACAAATTTCTTAACTGCCCGATTACATTCTATAAACTTCAACAAAACATACAATCCCTGAATTTATCTCGACAAGTTTCCTTCTAAATCTGCTTTGGCGTACCGAAAGTAAAAGTCTCTAATATATGGTATCGAAGGATGAAACTGAAGCTAATGAATGATTTTTAGAGAAGATAGATTACATCATAAATAAACAGGATGCAACAAATAGAAAAACAACTGCTTAAGATTTTCGAGGTATAATTGCCTAAAAAGTGATAAAACTCCACACTGGCATTTGTTCAAGCTTATAGGAGTCTGAAAGAACAATCTGGGATAGATCAGTTTAGTATTCCTGCTATGATAAGTAGATCGCACAACTCAAAAATTAAGTCAGTTGTTGAAGTTGTGATCAGGATCATGTATGAATCAGTAACTGTTTTCTGCTAATCAACCAGCAGGGCATTGTTTACTCGAGTCTCATAATTCTTAGTATGAGTCAGTAAAGAGTATCGGCAACATCTTGCAATCTAAGATCTCCAAGATTCCGATCCGTGATACTCATTACTGGAGTCATAGATATCACTCCTGTGCTGTTCAGGCTGCAGTTGGACTTCTTTGAATGCTTTTGATGTCAAGTGCTGGATAATATAAATATGTAGATATATACGCTGTGTAGTTCTGAGAGCTGCTTCGTTTCACCAATCTGAAGGGCTCGTTATTGATCTTCACATGAATATGCCTTTATGATGGATGCGAGAAAAAACAAAAGAAACATCCAAGGTTTCCTTCCGTTTGCCTCAACCACCTAAAATAATCGATCTGATTACCGGTGGCAAATCTTCTAACCCAGTAATCACATCACCACATAATTGACTGAATTCGATCAGCTGTAAACTGCCTAACATGATATTAGCATCAATTCGGCGGCAAATCAGTGAGTCATTTTCCTACTTCACCAGAAATGGAGCGATAAAGTGTTTACAACAATGCAGTGAGATATATTTTATTCAGAAGTATCAGTAGTTTTGAGAATGTTGCCACTTTCTGGAGCCATAAATAAGTCTTAAACTTGAAATCATGAAGTGAACTGCACCAATTCAGTGCACAAAATAATATTCAAAGTCTGAAATCATGAACTACTTCCTACTTAAAAGTAAATGATTTTTCCACTTTTTGTAAGAGTTTTTAACAAGATGAAGTGCAATTTATAGAGCTTATATGAAAATGGAACCTCAGTAGTCACCAAAACATAGATTTTATGAGCTCTCACATTCCCTTGTAAATTCAAATCTTCGCCGCCATTTGTTATCTGAACTGAACAAATTTAAACCACATCAAGTGTCACTTGACCTCTGAGTAGTCTAGACGCATTGTTTTCGTGATTTTTAGTTGGTGTGAAGTGAGCACCGATCCTATAGCACTGTAAGTGCCTTCCTGATGGTGTTGTTTCTTTATTATCCATGTACTGTGAGGTGAATCAGGAAACATTTTGTAACCATAGAACGTCCCACTTTTGTAACACGCCCAAGTGTGATATATAAGACAGCACATTTTGGTGTGAATGTGAATGATTTATGACAAATTTTCTTCTACTAATTAGCTTTCTGATGAATTACTGTTGAGTCAGAAACCAAGTCTTAGCAACAGGCGCATCATTTAGACCAGTTCTGATGATTCAGTTTCTAGTGAACATTTCATGTTTATTTTTTGACTATAACATGTTTCAAAAAACAGAAACTTCTCTCGCATTTATCCACCACCTTACTCAAAGAACAGGATAGAAAGTAATAAGCACAGATTTTTGTGTCTACTAATAATCAATAACGAGAATCAAGGAGAGAAAAAAAAGGTAAACATAAAAGCCTAATGCAGTTTTGAGTAGCACATGCTCTTTTATGTCGGAGCTAGGTGGCAACAAGTGAAATTACTTCACGGTTGCAGAATCACATTTTAAAGCATATCACTACTTACTTTGGAAGAGAAATGGTTGAAAACATTCATTTTTAACACCTGTAATAGTCAGTGTCTATCATGACCTCCTATGATGCTTTTACCGTAAAATGTGAACGCTGCATGCAACAGCAACAACAAATTGATCGGTATTTCGAAAGTCTATTATGTTTGTGTAACATATTTCAAAGAGAAATATTGACTGAAGCAGGGAAGTATTATTTTATCTATGAGTGACATTTTTTCAGGAGTAGAAAACGTTATATCCATTATTTTAAAAGGCTGAACATTGAGATTATGGGATTACTTTTAAAAGAAGGCAATATTTCAGTCCCATGATCAACCCTGAGTTTTACTAAAAGTAACTATTTCAATTGCCGTTCACTAAGCTCACCTAAAATGATGTTATTACATTTGATAATTTCTCTCACAAAGATGAATATCTTGTTTTTAAGTGACTTTTTTATTCAGGTCAGTTCACTGTATTTAGAAATGCACTGCCCACTGACTGAATGATATACATATATTTCATATAACCTAACTGTTGGTGGAGTAAATGTCTTAGCTTTTGATAAAGGTTTTATTAGCAGTCTGATCACGATCAGTCATCGTCCTAACAAATAAAGATGGTGGGAACTTAGCAAAACGGGTTATTACCTTCAGCTTTTCAATGGTTGCAGATACGATTACTAAAAAGCAAGCACTACATCCAGGTTCACTTCTAACTCCAAAATGTTATGCATAGATGTAATGTGCCACTTGGTGTAGTGATTACACCGATGACTCGACCGATCGATGATGACTATTTATCAACACCGCGAACACAACAGTTACTTCAGCTACTCTTCGGAGGCCAGTTTAAGAGATGGTATTGCCACTTGCTACTAGACATTTTCAAGAAATATCTTCTGTTTGGATGGAGATAGCTTTGGAAATTCGCCATCCAACGGAACGGAAATCAGTTCCAAAAGTGCTCCTTTTGCCTTGCTATATTAAAGTGAATTTTTCTGTCTCTGTACATTTAAAATTTCTTCTTTTTAGTTCTGCTCATCATGTGACCCAAAGTAATAATATTACCTGGAAGTTACCTATTATGGTATCTGCATAACTAATCAAATTATGCATACTTAATCTATGATGTTGTAAGACTGTGGTAGTTATGTTTTGAGTCTGTGTAAGACTCTTGAGTTCATCTCCACTGAACAAACTATCTACAAAAAATACCTTTAGAATCCTAGTGCTAAACCATATTGACCATTCAGTTTCAATCTTGACATTGCACTGGTCACACTATTTGGGCTGGCTGTTTTATGTTTTAAGTTACCGTGGAACTTGAAACGCCTCAACGTGACCCATAAATTTAAAATAATTTCTCATCACTGATTGGTATAAGATGGGTATTCAAGGTAAACTAGTGCAACAGGAGAGCTGTGCTAGAAGATATGTTCCCAATTGGCTGTACATTCAGTCACTAAATGATGAATCGACTAACGAACGTTCAGCTAATTGTTATGCTGTGTTATATCACTAACGTCGAAGAAATTTAGGCACATAAGTAACTGACTGAGAACTTTAGTGAAACTGTAATATCCTCTCCTGTCAAATTTTTTCCATGTTTCTGCAGAAAGAAGCATTGAGAATGATAACTGCCTTCAGACTATGTTCGGATCAAACAGAAAATGAGAATGTGATACAATCCTTTGTTTAGAACTTATTATTTTGAAAAAAACATTTCGGAAGAAAAAATAAGTTTCCTGCAATGACTCTACACTGTGTAGCACTCAAAGATGAAGAATAACATGTCAATATATTTCAAGGTATGATGACCAAGAAACTCACAACTGTATTTAACTAAGAAGATGGTCATACAGTGAACTTGTGAAGGTCGGAACAGATTGTTATATATTTGACAGTTTGTGCACACTGATTAAGAAGAAGAGAAAAGAATGATTTATTAAGTGGTCAATTATTGATAGTAATAAAGTGTGAATAAATAGAGATAAATACAGTAAGACAGACAATTTAAACTGCAGTAATGTTAACAGCAGTACAGAATGATAGCGTTGAAAGTTTGTGAGGAGAAAGGGTTATTTTTGCAAAGATTCGTTCTACAGATGGACTTGTTGAAGGAAGAAGCAGTACAAATATCTTTAAAACTTGCCAGCTGGGTTTGCTTATGTGGATTTCATTGAATTCTGCTGTAAGCAATATATATACATATATAATGTCTGTCGTAAATGAATTACTAACTCTTTTATGATGAGTGAGATAAAAACGTTTGATAACCAGACCTGAAGGCAATATTAATATCAACTCAATGTACAATATAAACCGCAAGTGGGAGTAGGGAGATTCATTTTGAATTTTTATGCATGTTTCTCAAGCAGGACATACGATTGTTAGAAATTTGATTAGGAACCTTTAACGTAACTGACTTCACAGGGGAAGTTGAACTGATAGATATACATGGAGGAAGCAAAGTCTTCGGTTCAAAACGTTAGAATCAGCTTGTCACGATAAACGTGGGATAGCTTTGCTGCAACTATTGATTGACAATCCTCATTCTTCAGGAGGTGTATCACAGTTTCTACGGATCATATAGCTTAAAAGATGTACTCCTAATGATTCTCTAGAAACGCTAGGTACCCTGACTTTTACACGAAAGAATATGAGTGGTTACCTAGACATTTCGCCAGATATCACTACTATCAAGTGGATCACGAATAATATTGAGCCTTTTGTTGAAAGAATCCTTGAAGATCTGTATCAGTCCATGAAACGAAAGGCTTTAGTAAGCATCTGCTTTCTAAGCCGACTGCTGAAAATGTTCCACAGAGGAGAAACGAAATCTCTTAGTTCACCTCTAGAAGCTAATGTCAGTTTCTAATACACCCTTCGTAACTGTTTAATCCGTATTCAAAAGATGTCTAAGAAAGTGATGTTATCGTTGATAAAAGTGATTGTTGGTCACATATCATCAAAGTTGTGCGTTGCCGCCTGTGATCTTAGCACAGGTATTTATTATTTATGTCTGGGCAGTAATCTCCTAAATAACTTAATCAGTCGTCACTATTGAATTTTTATATCAAATGTACATCCACATTACTTAAAGCTATACCGTCATCACATTATAAAGCTTTCATAACTATGGTTTCATATTTGCTAGGAGAGTTTGGATATATATATATATATATATATATATATATATATATATACATATATACATATATACATATATATATATATATGTATATATATATATATATATATATACATATATATATATATATCGTGACTTTTATGTTCTAATAAGGTCTGTTCCCAGAGGGATTCCGGAAAATGATTATCCAGATCATTGGTTTTGCATGACCTTACGCTAGGAAACGATTATAAGTGAAACGATAAAGATTGAGATTTCAAAGTATACTAAGACTTTATTCATGATCACTTGTTGATCAGGACTATTTAATTACTACTCTAACTTCCATATTATTTAGAGTAGGACTGATCACCCCTTATTCCATCTTAAGAGTAATTATCGAAGAAATCGGTGCAGAAATAAATCAATTTTGACTCTTTGTGCTTCACAGCAGGATATCTGGAATACATGGAATTATTCCTGAGGAACTAGTGGCCTGTTTAGTAGTTTTATTTCTTCGTGCGAGAATAATAAAGAAATGATTGACTCAACCCAACTTTCTTTCTCCTCTTTGTTAACGGAGACTCCTCAATATCTTTCACTGAGGGAATTCCATCTGGTCCTGGTGCTTTCTTCGATTTCAGCAACTTTATGGCGTTCGTGACTTCACTTCTGCTTCTATCAGGGTGTTTGTGTTCACAGATAATTCTGTGGCCCGGGTGCTGGTGGCATTTCCGGACGAGTTACAGATGGTGGTAGTGGTCGATTTAAGAGTTTCCTGATGTAGTCAGCCCATCGTTCCCTTTATTTCTCCTCCTTGGTAACTAGCTTTGCCCTCACTATCTTTCACTGGTTTCATCTGCGTTGATCTCTTCCATCCCAGATAGTAACCTGGTTATTTGAAATAATTTTGTCAGGTCTCTGTCTCTCCTACCTGCAGCCTGTTCTGCTTCACTTGACAATGTGTCGTACAAGTGTCTCTGTCATTGCGCACACTCTTATTCACTTCTTTGTCTAGTCTAGTGTTTTGAACGTTGTACTCAGTTCCTCCCTTTGTCGTGCATCCCTACACTGGTTCATCCTCTGCTTCACCATCACCATCTTCCTCTCCCTCCTCTATCTGCTCCCATGTGTCCGTCGACATCCACTCCATTCCTTGTCTTGTCTTGTCTTGTTTCCTCTTCCTTCCCAATACGGTTATGCAGGTTTCTTTCCACATAGCTTTCAGAGAGTTCCAGTGTTCATCCACTCCCGATCCTTCAGGTATGTTGCTCAGTGTCTCCCATTTTGTTCTGATGGCTGACTGACGTGAAATGGTGTCGTTTGCAGTTTTGTCCTTCGGTTTCTGTTCTGGCTGTGCAACTTGAAATGTGGCCTGCCACCAACTTCTGTGAAAGCTTTCAACGTGGTTTTGAAGGTGGGTTGCTTGCACTAGACAGTGAGTGGTGTGTACCCACATCTGCTCCCCTTCTTCATCTGATCTCATCTGTTCTGATCTGATCTGATCTGATCTGATCTGATCTTGTGTCCAGTAGGCTAGCTGCGTCTCCACTTTCTTCACATTCAGATGAAGTCGATGTTATTTTCAGTGTGTTTGGTGTCTGTTGAAGTCCATGTCAGTCGCTTTGTGAATATCCTTGTGCTTTTACACACTGTCTCCAATCACAAAATCGTTGAGTGAGCACAAGTCTGCAAGCAGTTCTCCATTGTCATTCATGTCACCGAGTGCTTCTCGACACATGATGAATGAGTTCTCTTCCTGTGTTTTCCACTCCCAGTTTGGCATTCATGTCACCCAACGCGTTAGAATTTCGATGTCGCCAACTGGACTGTGGGCCTTGTCCAGTGTTGATTGCAGTTGTCTGTAGAATTCCTCCTTCTCCTCTTGATCTGCATTACTTGTAGGTGC
Source organism: Heterobilharzia americana (assembly GCA_944470555.2). Lineage (NCBI taxonomy): Eukaryota > Metazoa > Platyhelminthes > Trematoda > Strigeidida > Schistosomatidae > Heterobilharzia > Heterobilharzia americana. The sequence goes on from OX104128.1 coordinate 27,213,795, forward strand.
GTAGTGTAGCATCATGTGATTGTGACTTTTCTTCATTATGGGTTGAATCCATCTTGCTGTCATGGTCCTGAACCTACAGGAGGAGATTGGTCCCCACTGCAAGAGAGAGAGAGAGATAGTCTTCGATGTTCTTGGAGACATCATGATGGCCACTCGAAGACTCAGTGTGCTCGTGACTGTCGTCTGAGTGACAATATATTTGAGTAGATTATTGACTGTCCAGTTGACAGTTTGGAGAGTCCACCTCCATTCCATCTGCTCTCGTGTATTCTGAGCACTTATATACCATACCTTCTCATCTCGTTTGCTGTCTGGTCAGCCTTGCTAGGTTCATACATGGTGCGGACATTCTATGTTCCCATTCTTACCTTAGCTTTCATGGAGAGAGTGAAGACACATCGGCCGATTGGCTTCCAGAAGGCTTTCACCAAGCAGCGTCATTTCGTCTTCCCGATCCCAACGAGGGATAGGTTTATTTTTATTTTCAATATTTTTGGTGTGCTTTGAAGTTTGTTTAGCGATTGGATTTGTTTTCCGGGTTAGGGTTTCTAGGCCTATGCCCAACCTTCATTCTTCATCTGGTCTTGAGGTGGGCTAATATCTAGTGAACTAGTTTTCCAGGGTATATTTGTGATAATAATTATACAATACAATCATGTCTAGGTATATGTATGAAGGCTCATCATACTAGGCCAAATTTGGTGGAGCGGGATTTGAACACAAGACTAAATGCTCAAAACTATAATGCGTAATCCAGTGAGAAGTATTTCCACTAGTTAAATACAACCCAACTTGCATCATTATCTTATACATATACCTGTTCAAGTAATGCCTGAAGTCATTTATCCCGATAAGCAACTTTAATGAGTCACTTTAGTAATTCTATCACAAATTTTTATCAGTAAGAATGTCAATGGATGAACCATTGCCAAACTGTCATTGGCTAAGGAGAAAAATAGGGTACATGAAGAAAACCTTGAGACTGTACCATGGTAATATCTATCACCTCCAGGTAGTCCCATTTCTTAATGGATCTGATAAAAACGATAAATTTCATACTTCCAATGTAAAACCAGGTATCGGATACCAGAGTGCAATTTGTGATAAGACGCAAAAATAGATTACAACTTAGCAACTTCAAATATGCTTGCATAATTAGTGAATTCACAAATATTTGAAGCAAAAGATATTACTGAACAATGTGAAATGAAGTACATGAAGATAAGATAAAAATTCGTAACAAGTGAAAGTAAGAAGTGGAGTTAAAGTATTTATGGACCCATGAAATAATGATTTTATTCACTGAATTTTTCTGACGTGTTTAGTATAGGCTTAAAATAATAAGGGATGGGTATTTGAAACTCGGAAATCCAGATCCAAAATGAAAATGTTAGATAAACTTGGCAATGTGTTGATAATCCAAGATAAAAATGTAAACTCATAAAAGCCTGATGAAAAATTGCTTGACAGATCCAATCCGTTGGCGTTATTCATGAAAGAGTGAAGGAAGTAAAGAAAGAAATAAGACAATTAATGTGCAAATCTACTCCGTCCAAAAAGTGCAAGTAACCGCTTTTTCCCACATACTGCTGGAAGAAAGTACCTCAATATTCAAGGAATATCGGTTACTAAGTAGGATTTTTTATTATTATTAGTCCCTTGGGTTCCTAGTGGAACATAGGGCTTCACTAGCACGTCTCCAGTGACCTCTGTTCTCTGAGATCTTTTGAACCTGGTTCCACGACAGCCCACAAGCTCTCATTTCTTCCGCTCACGACCTCCTCTATGTCACCCTCGGACGTCCAACTCGTCGCTTCCCATGGGAATTCCACTCGATGGCCTGGACTGACGCGTGATGTCCCCACTCGGCCTTCTCAGTGCATGCCCAATCCATCTCCACTTCCTTCTGCATATTTGTTGCGTGGTAGGTTCTTGGTTGGTTTGTTCCCAGAGCTCCTTGTTGCTTATTCTTTCTGATCTTCTTCTAAGTAGGATAATAATTATTATTTGTTGCTTCATCTTTATAAAGTTGATGTTGATTGAATCGCTCTTTCCAGTGATGAAAAGTAGATCGAATATCCTAATTCAGAAACCCCAAAAATAAATTTTAACGTATTCTTACCAACGACGTATGTGGTGGTTTGGAAAAAAACTGGGCACCAATTTAGTATGATTCACCTTATAAGGTGTAATCCCAGCATAGAATATTGGAATAAACAACAAAATAAACAAATATTTTGTATTATTCCTGACCATTTCTATCCTATTAAAAAGAAACAGTTTCAAGAGTATGAATCTGATATAAGGGCTTCAGGCTTATTTCTATGCCATAAATTGAATATAAACCTGGAAACCCACTGTCAAATTCGCACTCGCGAAAGGGTCTTCTTTGCAAGATTGAAACGTTGAGGAATATTACAAAACATTTATTTGTTCTAATATACTACGCCGGGATTACACAAGTAAAAATACATCTTGTGCAATGAGTCACGCTAACTTGGTACCCAAGATTTTTCCAGCGAAGAGGAAGTCATATTCGTAAGTGCCATATGAAACCCGGGTTCAGAAGATCTATCCGAGTCACTTTGTATAGATGGGAGTGAAAATTCAGTCAGGGAACTATCTACACTGTTAGGGAAGCTGCAACAGAGTGAGAGTGTGGCATAGCTGTGGAATGGATACATAGTTGAATCCATAAAGAATTACAGTCCGTAAAATGTAATATAATCATTAGTATCAGTTTGTTGCCGGTAGCATCTAAAGTACTGATTACCAATGTTGTTCATAATCTATACAGAATGCACATAATACTGTTGCGATATGTATTGTACAAGTTTTCATAGGGTTGTTGATGCAATGATCATACTTTTATCCTCCAGTAGATGTTTCAACACCATTACGCACATTATAACCAAACGACATGTGTATTACTCGATATTAAGAGTTTCTTTGATTCTTTGGACAGAAATGTGTTCTGTTGTCTCTTAGAGATGTATGTGGCTGAAACGTTTGTTGACATTTTCAAAGGCTTTTATTTCAACACTCCAAGTTGATCTTAGGTGGTCAATCACCAGCGCACTTTTGTTTCAAACCTGTAGACAAAGCTGAAATATTCTGCCATTCACATTTAAATTTCCTGTGAATGATCATCTCCATACAACCTTGTGGGACGGGCTTGGTGTTGATGTAGGGTTGATTCCAGGTGGAACACTTCATGACCTTAAGTATCCAGACACTATCGACTTTGTGGCAAAATGCATCCTACCCAAATCACACTCACTCATTTGACGATCAGTGTTAGTCAATATGATCCCTGCTTTGCATCATTTGAATCCAGAATTTTTCTACAAGATTGGCGGTAGCTTTGCCTGCACTCATCCTTGGTGTTTAATCATACTAATGTGTCAAAAGATTTGTGTATTCGGTTATTTGCGTGAGCGCTAGTGAATATATCACTGATGATATTTCTGCAGGCATGTCAAAACCTGGAGTGACACAGGAGAATTTTTAGTTACCCTTATCACCACCGTTACACCAAGCATGCCTTGAAACTTCCGGTATACAATGTGTCATCTCACACATATCTGCCTCATCCCCCTGAAACATGCCCTTGTCGACTTAACTTTGTCAAATCTGCGTAAGTAATCACCGTTACCTACAAGGGATTACTTGTGTCGAACTTATCAACTTCCTTTTTGTGCTTGACTGTGAACGACCCATATGATGAACAGTTGTTTAGGATATACTTTATGAAGTGGCATAGTACAAAACGCTCAGTTGAGACCATTTAGCGCAGAATGGATCAGAAGTGATGACATTCTCAATGAACTGCTTACATTGTGTCTCGCTAAGAAACTTGATTCTGTCTATGTCGGAATTGAAATCAAAAGCAACTGTAGTGTGGTTTTCTTCTATTCCATGCTCTAAAACAGCATTATAAAGCAACAAAGGCTTATTGAATTTATGTATAGAACTGTCTTTTGTTTTCTGTTCTGTTTCCATCTTTTCTTTTTTCGCTTTCATTCATATCTCCACACTGGCTTATCATAGTTTTATTCGTGGCATTTCTTAGTTTCGGTTAAATACGTAGGAATATAAATGACAACTTCAATTAGTATTGGGACTCAGGTAAGAAAGTTTTCTGAACAAAGGGATAAAAAACATACTCTTTTACATTCCTCATTAGACTGTAGTAAAGAAATACATGAAAATCAAAGGATACGGAATATAATATCCTTCCTTTAGTCTTAAAGCCTGAGGCAAACTTACAAAAAGCACGAACGGACATGTTTGAAAAGCTTCATTTACTACCGTTACATCTATTTTTTTTAAATAATTAAATAGGCTTTCCATGTTTCAGCTTAATTTGAATGATATCATTTTCATTACTTCTGATCTCAAACTGTTTAACTTCAGAAATAGCAATTTATATCACATAATATAATCTTCAGAAATTCTACAAAGAATTCAGAGTGCAACAACTTGGATAATCCTTTCAATATCATGACAGATTCGTGAAGAATGAATTTATGAACTAAACCTCTTCTTTTTATCGCATTGTAGACACATTGTAGACACAAAACTGGAACAAACTATGGAAAATATTGAGAAATTGTATCTTGAATGACGTGTCTCTTCTCTTTAGGAACACATTGTAGGAGGTAGCTGGACAATACAATTATGATCAACCAAAGTGTTCACCGTAAAGTATCGGCTTTCATGACAGGTAATCAACTCATAGAACAGAGTCCCAAACGAAGTGATGTCTGTATCACCAGTCATAACAGCACTCAGAAAACTCAAATATCAAAACGTGTTCATAGTCTTCTAACTGCAAACCCTAAATCTGAAATGTTAGTGAACACAGTGGTGCACACTCCTCCATGGAGGAAAGTTGTTGTAAGTTTCGACTGACAGAGAAACATTTACAAACTACAACCAGTGATTGTTATTTTAACGAATGAAGAACGGAGATCAGCTGTTTAAAGCAAAATAAGTTCGTTTCATTATTTAATTTTTTTAATTTCTAGGTAACTGCTAATATTAAGGAAAAGTTTCATAGTGACCTGTGGATTCTTTTCTCATTCTTCCTGCAAGATACAGAGTTATAAATCCCATTATAAAACAAGCACTACATTGATCTTCACAAAATTTAGACTTCAATATTGTACCTGATACTGATTTTATTTCAGTTCGTTGTGTTATGCACCAACTACTATTTACTATGTAACGCCTAGCATGTTATTTATCATCAGTAATCATATCAGGATGACCTCATAACTTTGAGATATAGTTTACACTTTTCTAGTTATTTCTCCACCTTAGTGACAAAAGTAACACAAGTTTTCAGATATTTATAACAAATATTGAATCTCTCCCATCGCCTTATGCAAGGCACTGACTCAATAAAGAGAAATTCATTTACCAGACCAGGAAGCTCAGAAACGTGATGTACTTTGATAGATGTTAGTTGGATGGAGGTTATCAGCAAGAAACCGTAGACCAAGGTTTTGTGCTTGTTGGCACTCATCAGAAAAACATATCCCCGACGTCGACGTAACTGATGTCCCACATTAATTCCGAAGCCACATCACCTAGTGTTAGAACCACCGACGTTACCATTGATCTATGCAAGCCACGACTGCAGACACATCTTGCTGATAAGTGCCAACAAGCACAAAACCTTGGTCTAGGGTTTCTTGCTGATTACCTCCATCCAACTAACATCTATCAAAGTACATCACGTTTCTGAGCTTCCTGGTCTGGTGGCTACATTGCAAAATGATCAATAGAATTTGGTCAGCATTTAGGACTATACAGTATGAAGTTGGTTACTCTCCAGTGACTAATCAATGTATACGCATTTCTCTTTATTGAGTCAGTGCCTTGCATAAGGTGATGGGAGAGATTCAACATTTGTTATAAATATCTGAAAACTTGTATCACTCCTGTCGTAAAAGAGGGGGATGAACTAGAACTATATGGGCCGTCTCAAAGTTGTAGAGTTACCCTTATATCACTATTGACAATAAATTGTGTATGAAATGCTTCCAGGAATGTAATGCTGTTTCATTAAGTATTACGTCGGGTAAATAGAATAAAATGGAGCAAAACAAATTTCCTACCAGTTAACTTCTCAGTTATGACTGCTTTATGCTTGAAATTTGGGGGTTAGTTACTTTCTGAATAAAAAAAATGTGTATCAATTTCAGAGGCATCAAGAGACACATTTGATCACTTGATATAGGGCTCTCCATGAAGATTGGTAAGGTTTTCTGGTTGGAGTACACTCATACCACTGATAACTGCCATATGATGAACTAAAACAAAAATTATTTCAAACATTGATAAGTCTATTAAATTACTGGATTTTTTATTGAGGAAGGGGCATGGTATACACTCTACTACCAGTATTGTAGACAACACTTAAATGGCGTTCATGAACTGACCTTCAACTTCAGTTATGAAATATAAGTGCTCGAAACTCTTATTCAAGTTGCATTCTCTTGGCTAAATAGTTTATTCTGGAAGTTATCGTGATCTTCATAAATTACATCATCAATAGTTCTAACATCTTCCCAGCTATCAAACTGTTTTCTTGACTGATTCAGTAGCCTCCTCTGAAGAAATGGTATGTGATCAGTAGTTTTTTGTAGTGTCCCTGCTTGCACAGGTTTCTGCATTGTCCGCTTCTCCTCCTAACCTCTATATGAACTTCTTTTAAACACTTTCCGATACTAAATGTACATCGTATGGTTCTAAGAACACATTTTAAAACGTTTGTCACAAATATACATGCTTTATGCCAACTACAGTTACATGGTCAATCATTGTATATTCACTTATTCAATTAGTAGCAAAAACAATTTCTTTACTTTGACACTTCGATTCTGCCTATCGTTAGGCTTAGTTACAGAACACTTTGCTTGAGGGCCACATACTTAAACTCAGTGTAGGCTAGCAAAGCCTGATCTAACCATTGTTGTCTTCAATAAAAACATGTGAAAAACAGAACTCACTCTTCTACAAGCTTTTCCGAAAATTGTTATTTCTTTTCTAGATTTCATTTCAACATAGTAAAACCTCTTGAACATATTCACTTTTATACAGAATATTGTAATATAAGATACTAGCCTGGAAAAAAACTCAGTTTCTGTTTGGACATGAGAAGTGTTTTGCATCACAGTGAACCAGAATTTTATCATGACAAAATCTAGTTTTTATCCATGCAAAGTTGTCCATAGAGTTAATTAGGCATGCAGGAGGAAATATTATTTTATTACTGCTTCGCTGAGTAACATATTTTCCAATAAATTTCACGCACAATTATAAATGAATTTGATATTATCACAAATTATTATTAATCATCAGTATGAAGGAAAATAAAAGTTCGGATTTGAAAAAATGCTGATACAATGAACGGAAGTAAGCGATTATTGTGAACTTAAATAAAATTCAGTAATTATTTAGCTCAAAATAATTGTAATCCAGATTTTCATAGTGGGGCGTATAAGAGACAGACAAAATTCTAACATCTAGATCATCTTGGTATTATGCAAAATCCCTCATGCTCATAGTAGCACAATCCCACACAAACTGGTACCATTAATCACAGTATAATTGAGATTGATAGTGAGATATTTTCCAACATGTACATTACTATATCAATTAAGAAAAAAGCTGAGAAATCCAGCGAATGAAAATAGTTACTGAGGATAGAAAAGCCTAAATATCGCATTCAAAAGTATGATAATGCTTAAAAGTCTAGTGAAAACACAAACATAAGCATTCCTGATGAATCTTTTGGTAACTGAAAAAATCTTCTAACTAAAAATAACGAGGTAAATACGAAGTGGCGTTGAATATATGAAAGAAGGAGTGGGATTTTTACATATCCACCTTATGCCTCGCTTCAGCCAAGTTTGCTTTCCACGCTGAGACATGTTCACAGGCTTGGATAATTGAATTCTTAGGGCAGCGGTCGACGTAAGTAACTTTGCAGGAACAATTGAAGTCATATACACAATAAGAAGTACCCAATCTGATCAATTCATTTTCAGTCTTGGAGTCAGCCCCTGGGGCATGGAGACCGCAATTTGCAGCTTGCCAGTACTTAAAGTGCTCTAAAATTATCTGCTGAGTTTGTGAAATAATATCTCGCTAAGTACGTCACTTTTAAATTGTATCTGAAGGTATAGTGGTTTCCGGCCAGCTGACGAAATATTCTTTTTGTCATTTTTTTAATCATACGTTTATCTACAAGTTCATCGGGATAGCCATTTTCAGTTAGTGTGCTGTGCTGCTATTCAGTTATATCATCCAAACGAATGGCTTTATTTATATAACCTAAAGTTTTACTAAATATATTTTGTACTAAGACGGACGAAGCTGAGAAGATATTTGTATTATTCCATCAGTGCATCTTTCCTAAATTAATTCTTCTATATTGACTCATCTGTTTGTCTCGACAGAAGAATATCAGGAACACCATTCTGACTCCTCGTCATATCCAAAACATCATCTTTGTGTGTACTGTGTTAAATCTGCTGAGTATATTTGACCGGTTTATGTGGTTTTCATACAGGATGTTGGTATCTTTTAGGTATTGATAGCAAAATGAAACTTCTTTGATAGGTCGTTCAAGTAAACCATTCTCTAATTTTGCTATGAAGAGTTTCGCTTGATATTAGACCACTGACGAGTGCACCGTGACTTCATCCACTTTTCTGTATATTTCAAAGTTAAAGTTAATACTCATTATGCATTCGAGCAGCAACCTAAGTATAAACGATAGTAATGTTTTCTGTCCTATTTCTTAGAAATTTATATTAGGTTTCTCATAAAAGATCCCTTTTAAGATCCTTAATGTGGTGTTTCGCGTGTTTTTTTCAAACAATGCGCTAACAAATACTTGTCTATCATCTTTTTCCTAGATCCTTTTGTACATTGAATGAACCACATAACTTGCTGCAGATTTACTATCACTATCAGGGATATTTCAAATTTTTGTAAAGTTTCCACGAAACTGAGTTTTGTTTTCCATGAAACCTGCGTGGAAGTCACTTAATGTTTTTCTTGAATTAATAATATAATCTGAAGTCAGAAAGGGATATACTTAGGCAATAAACGGTCGAAAGAGTTGTTTACCAGAGGAAACATCTTGCAAATAATAACCACTTACAAAAGTCAATTTTAATCAGAAAAGACTAGAAGGTGGCAATCTGAATAAAGTTATAGTGAGCTAGGAAGGCGTTTTTATTTAACCTGATCTTAAGATGACAGTAAAACAGAAACCATCAAAAGAAGACTGAAACTCTCACTGTTGAAAACCTATATTTACTTAAATTTTTATTTTATACTTAATAATTTGCCTAATAATGCAACTTAAAGTGCTGTTTAAATGTTGTACTACATCGCGTTAAGACACGAATTCATTCTAGGTTCACACTAACGTATACCGAAAAATGAATATGTTATATCTCCGAGTAAAACTCCTGCTTTTGAGAGAAACAGTATGTATAACAAGAGACTCTTATTAACAAAAGTTCTGAAATCGATACCACAAAATCATTCACGGTAACAAAAAGCATAAAAATTTAACCAATCCGAAGACGAATGAGATCAAAGATATCAAGACTTTGAAACTACTACTTTTATCAAAAAGAGGAAACTGTCAAGCGTTTAACGCACTGACACCTTACGTCTTTAGGAGCTCTTCTGAACCCGTTTTATTATTATTTGATCATTTTTTCATCATTACTTATGAGTTGATCTGTGTGTTAGCTCCATGGGCACGACTAGTAATTCTATATTCGAAAGAACTTTGTGAATATCTCTCTTGATCTTCTTCAGTTCTTCACTGATTAATGTGTGTAACTGGCGAGTAATCATCCTGCTGTCCACCCATGCAAGCAAAATAATATGCCGCATCATCCTGGAGAGAAAAAAAGATGCACTGGATCCAAAATTACGACCAGAACTGGCTGGCTGGATACAGGAAGAACAAATCATGTGAGGATCAAATTCCAACGCTACGCTACGCATCCTCATAGAACAGAGGATGGAATGACAGTCAAATCTCTACCTCAGATACATCGACTTTGAAAACGGCCTTCGACAGAGTCAACCGACAAGTAATTTGGCAGCTGCTTCAACACTACGGTTTGAGTGCCACAAACATTGATCAACCTCATTCAACAGCAGCTACATACTATATGATGACGTCACATGCCAAGTGATTCACAATGGAAAGCTCAGTGATGCCTTCGAAGTGGAGTCAGGAGTAAGACGGGGCTGCTGCCGATGATCTTCCTGATTGTGGCAGACTGAACTGGAACATGCAGCAAACCGTGAGGAGCGAGAAGATGAGCACACGCTGGCTGGACCGATGAGAGAGCCAAGAAGATTGGATTTCGCCGATAATGATTTATGCCTAGTGTCGTACAAACTCGAAGATCTACAGGCGAAAACTAAAAAGTAGACAGAAGAGGCAGGGTAGCGAAGACGGGACTTCAAGTGAACGTAGAGAAAACACAGGTGATGAAAATACCCAACCAACAGCAACAACAACAACATGCACCAGTAACCATTAATGAGAGGAACCTAAAGGAAGTAGTCTTTTTCACTTATCTAGGCATCATGGTCTCAACTACAGGTGGCACAGATGAGGATGTCAAAACCAGGATCAGAAAGACAGCAAGGCAGGCCTCCCTTCATTAACCTGAAATCACTGTGGAGATCTGCTGCACTCAGCACAAAAAACAAGATCCAGATTTTTAACACCAGTGTCAAGTCAGTGATGCTATTTGATAGTTCAGAAACCTGGTGCGTTACGGAAAGCGTTTCAACAAACCACAGACACTCATTAACAGCTGCAGCCTACGCTGGCTTGATTATGAAGATCAGACTTCCGGAAAGAATAGGCAACAAGGAACTCTGAGAATGAACCAACCAAGAACTTATTACCCAACAAATATGCAGAAGAAAGTGGAGATGGATTGGATATGGGCTGAAAAGAGCATTTGGGGACATAACGCTCTAGGTCAGTCCATCGAGTGGAATCCAAAAGGAAACGACGAGTTGGGCATTGGAGGCGACGGTGACATGGTGGAGATCATGTGAGGAAGAAATGAAAGCTTCTGGGCAGTCGTTGTGCCAGGTTGAAAAGACTGAAGAGAGGAGAGTGGAATGGAGGCGTGCTACTGCAGCCCTATGTTCCACTAGGAACTCATGGGAAAAATAAATAATAATAAAATTGTATGCAACTGCAACTTTTAAATATTACCTTGTAGTTCTTCTGCATTTTTATAATATCGTCTCCATATATATTAACATCGCTTTTGTAAGTGAAATTCAAATGCAAAGTTTTGGAAACAGCTAACAAAAGACAAACAAAACAAAACAACAACCCGGTAGTTTTCTTTCTTCATACTATTAATGATATTTTTAGTGTCTCCGCCTACTGATGTTTCCATTAATTTTACAGCAAAATCACAATGCACGTAATAGGTCAGATTAAAATCAAGCTCACAGACCATATGATCTGAAAGTCTGACAGTTGCCCGCAACAAAAAAGCCTGGTCAAAGGTGAGACTTTCGTGGTAAAAACCAATTTTCTGTTTTCCAAACTGTAACTTACCTTCAATGAATACATTGAACTCCATATGAACATGAAATAAAAATGTGTTCAGTGAATATATCCATATCAAGACATGCTTAACCTCGCCAGGCAAACTAGTTCACTAGATATTAGCCCACCTCAAGACCAGATGAAGAATGAAGGTTGGGCATAGGCCTAGAAACCCTAACCCGGAAAACAAATCCAATCGCTAAACAAACTTCAAAGCACACCGAAAATATTGAAAATAAAAACAAACCTATCCCTCGTTGGGATCGGGAGGACGAAATAACGCTGCTGGGTGAAAGCCTTCTGGAAGCCAATCGGCCGATGTGTCTTCACTCTCTCCATGAAAGCAGAGGTAAGAATGGGAACATGGAATGTCCGCACCATATATGAACCTAGCAAGGCTGACCAGACAGCAAACGAGATGAGCAGGTATGGTATATAAGTGCTCAGAATACACGAGAGCAGATGGAATGGAGGTGGACTCTCCAAACTGTCAACTGGACAGTCAATAATCTACTCAAATATATTGTCACTCAGACGACAGTCACGAGCACACTGAGTCTTCGAGTGGCCATCATGATGTCTCCAAGAACATCGGAGACTATCTCTCTCTCTCTCTTGCAGTGGGGACCAATCTCCTCCTGTAGGTTCAGGACCATGACAGCAAGATGGATTCAACCCAAAATGAAGAAAAGTCACAATCACATAATGCTACACTACGCACCTACAAATAATGCAGATCAAGAGGAGAAGGAGGAATTCTACAGACAACTGCAATCAACACTGGACAAGGCCCACAGTCCAGTTGGCGACATCGAAATTCTAACGCGTTGGGTGACATGAATGCCAAACTGGGAGTGGAAAACACAGGAAGAGAACTCATTCATCATGTGTCGAGAAGCACTCGGTGACATGAATGACAATGGAGAACTGTTTGCAGACTTGTGATCACTCAACGATTTTGTGATTGGAGACAGTGTGTAAAAGCACAAGGATATTCACAAAGCGACTGACATGGACTTCAACAGACACCAAACACACTGAAAATAACATCGACTTCATCTGAATGTGAAGAAAGTGGAGACGCAGCTAGCCTACTGGACACAAGATCAGATCAGATCAGTTCAGATGAGAACAGATGAGATCAGATGAAGAAGGGGAGCAGATGTGGGTACACACCACTCACTGTCTAGTGCAAGCAACCCACCTTCAAAACCACGTTGAAAGCTTTCACAGAAGTTGGTGGTAGGCCACGGTTCAAGTAGCACAGCCAGAACAGAAACCGAAGGACAAAACTGCAAACGACACCATTTCACGTCAGTCAGCCATCAGAACAAAATGGGAGACACTGAGGAACATACCTGAAGGATCGGGAGTGGATGAACACTGGAACTCTCTGAAAGCTATGTGGAAAGAAACCTGCATAACCGTATTGGGAAGGAAGAGGAAACAAGACAAGACAAGGAATGGAATGGATGTCGACGGACACATGGGAGCAGATAGAGGAGGGAGAGGAAGATGGTGATGGTGAAGCAGAGGATGAACCAGTGTAGGGATGCACGACAAAGGGAGGAACTGAGTACAACGTTCAAAACACTAGACTAGACAAGAAAGTGAATAAGAGTGTGCGCAATGACAAAGACACTTGTACGACACATTGGTAAGTGAAGCAGAACAGGCTGCAGGTAGGAGAGACAGAGACCTGACAAAATTATTTCAAATAACCAGGTTACTATCTGGGATGGAAGAGATCAACGCAGATGAAACCAGTGAAAGATAGTGAGGGGAAAGCTAGTTACCAAAGAGGAGAAATAAAGGAAACGATGGGCTGACTACATCAGGAAACTCTTAAATCGACCACTACCACCATCTGTAACTCGTCCGAAAATGCCATCAGCACCCGGGCCACAGAATTATTTGTGAACACAAACACCCTGATAGAAGCAGAAGTGAAGTCACGAAGGCCACAAAGTTGCTGAAATCGAAGAAAGCACCAGGACCAGATGGAATTCTCTCAGTGAAAGATAGTGAGGAATCTCCGTTAACAAAGAGGAGGATGAAAGTTGGGTTGAGTCAATCATTTCTTTATTATTCTCACAAGAAAAAATAAAACTACTAAACAGGCCACTAGTTCCTCAGGAATAATTCCATGTATTCCAGATATCCTGCTGTGAAGCACAGAGTCAAAATTGATTTATTTCTGCACCGATTTCTTCGATAATTACTCTTAAGATGGAATAAGGGGTGATCAGTCCTACTCTAAATAATATGGAAGTTAGAGTAGTAATTAAATAGACCTGATCAACAAGTGATCATGAATAAAGTCTTAGTATACTTTGAAATCTCAATCTTTATCGTTTCACTTAAAATCGTGTCCTAGCGTAAGGTCATGCAAAACCAATGATCTGGATAATCTTTTTCCGGAATCCCTCTGGGAACAGACCTTATTAGAACATAAAAGTCGAGATATATATATATATGTATATATGTATATATGTAGATATATATATATATATATATATATATATATATATATATATTAAAACTCTCCTAGCAAATATGAAACCATAGTTATGAAAGCTTTATAATGTGATGACGGTATAGCTTTAAGTAATGTGGATGTACCTTTGATATAAAAATTCAGTAGTGACGACTGACTAAGTTATTTAGGAGATTACTGCCCAGACATAAATAATAAATACCTGTGCTAAGATCACAGGCGGCAACGCACAACTTTGATGATATGTGACCAACAATCACTTTTATCAACGATAACATCACTTTCTTAGACATCTTTTTGAATACGGATTAAACAGTTACGAAGGGTGTATAAGAAACTGACATTAGCTTCTAGAGGTGAACTAAGAGATTTTGTTTCTCCTCTGTGGAACATTTTCAACAGTGGGCTTAGAAAGCAGATGCTTACTAAAGCCTTTCGTTTCATGGACTGATACAGATCTTCAAGGATTCTTTCAACAAAAGGCTCAATATTATTCGTGATCCACTTGATAGTAGTGATATCTAGCGAAATGTCTAGGTAACCACTCATATTCTTTCGTGTAAAAGTCAGGGTACCTAGCGTTTCTAGAGAATCATTAGGAGTACATCTTTTAAGCTTTATGATCCATAGAAACTGTGATACACCTCCTGAAGAATGAGGATTGTGAATCAATAGTTGCAGCAAAGCTATCCCACGTTTATCGTGACAAGCTGATTCTAACGTTTTGAACCGAAGACTTTGCTTCCTCCATGTATATCTATCAGTTCAACTTCCCCTGTGAAGTCAGTTACGTTAAAGGTTCCTAATCAAATTTCTAACAATCGTATGTCCTGCTTGAGAAACGTGCATAAAAATTCAAAATGAATCTCCCTACTCCCACTTGCGGTTTATATTGTACATTGAGTTGATATTAATATTGCCTTCAGGTCTGGTTATCAAACTTTTTTATCTCACTCATCATAAAAGAGTTAGTAATTCATTTACGACAGACAATATATATATATGTATATATATATATATTGCTTACAGCAGAATTCAATGGAATCCACATAAGCAAACCCAGCTGGCAAGTTTTAAAGATATTTATACTGCTTCTTCCTTCAACAAGTCCATCTGTAGAACGAATCTTTGTAAAAATAACCCTTTCTCCTCACAAACTTTCAACGCTATTATTCTGTACTGCTGTTAACATTACTGCAGTTTAAATTGTCTGTCTTACTGTATTTATCTCTATTTATTCACACTTTATTACTATCAATAATTGACCACTTAATAAATCATTCTTTTTCTCTTCTTCTTAATCAGTGTGCACAAACTGTCAAATATATAACAATCTGTTCCAACCTTCACAAGTTCACTGTATGACCATCTTCTTAGTTAAATACAGTTGTGAGTTTCTTGGTCATCATACCATCATACCTTGAAATATATTGACATGTTATTCTTCATCTTTTGAGTGCTACACAGTGTAGAGTCATTGCAGGAAACTTATTTTTTCTTCCGAAATGTTTTTTTCAAAATAATAAGTTCTAAACAAAGGGATTGTATCACATTCTCATTTTCTGTTTGATCCGAACATAGTCTGAAGGCAGTTATCATTTTCAATCCTTCTTTCTGCAGAAGCATAGAAAAAATTTGACAGGAGAGGATATTACAGTTTCACTAAAGTTCTCAGTCAGTTACTTATGTGCCTAAATTTCTTCGACGTTAGTGATATAACAAAGCATAACAATTAGCTGAACGTTCGTTATTCGATTCATCATTTAGCGACTGAATGTACAGCCAATTGGGAACATATCTTCTAGCACAGCTCTCCTGTTGCACTAGTTTACCTTGAATACCCATTTTATACCAATCAGTGATGAGAAATTATTTTAAATTTATGGGTCACGTTGAGGCGTTTCAAGTTCCACGGTAACTTAAAACATAAAACCGCCAGCCCAAATAGTATGACCAGTGCAATGTCAAGATTGAAACTGAATGGTCAATATGGTTTAGCACTAGGATTCTAAAGGTATTTTTTGTAGATAGTTTGTTCAGTGGAGATGAACTCAAGAGTCTTACACAGACTCAAAACATAACTACCACAGTCTTACAACATCATAGATTAAGTATGCATAATTTGATTAGTTATGCAGATACCATAATAGGTAACTTCCAGGTAATATTATTATTTTGGGTCACATGATGAGCAGAACTAAAAAGAAGAAATTTTAAATGTACAGAGATAAAAAAATTCACATCTAATATAGCAAGGCAAAAGGAGCACTTTCGGAACTGATTTCCGTTCCGTTGGATGGCGAATTTCCAAAGCTATCTCCATCCAAACAGAAGATATTTCTTGAAAATGTCTAGTAGCAAGTGGCAATACCATCTCTTAAACTGGCCTCCGAAGAGTAGCTGAAGTAACTGTTGAGTTCTCGGTGTTGATAAATAGTCATCATCGATCGGTCGAGTCATCGGTGTAATCACTACACCAAGTGGCACATTACATCTATGCATAACATTTTGGAGTTAGAAGTGAACCTGGATGTAGTGCTTGCTTTTTAGTAATCGTATCTGCAACCATTGAAAAGTTGAAGATAATAACCCGTTTTGCTAGGTTCCCACCATCTTTATTTGTTAGGACGATGACTGAGTTTCAACACTTTAAAATGCAACACATGGTACACATATGTCGTGATCAGACTGCAAATAAAACCTTTGTCAAAAGCTAAAACATTTACTCCACCAACAGTTAGGTTATATGAAATATATGTATATCATTCAGTCAGTGGGCAATGCATTTCTAAAAACAGTGAACTGACCTGAATAAAAAAGTCACTTAAAAACAAGATATTCATCTTTGTGAGAGAAATTATCAAATGTAATAACATCATTTTAGGTGAGCTTAGTGAACGGCAATTGAAATAGTTACTTTTAGTAAATCTCAGGGTTGATCATGGGATTGAAATACTGCCTTTTTTAAAAGTAATCCCATAATTTCAATGTTCAGCCTTTTAAAATAATGGATATAACGTTTTCTACTCCTGAAAAAATGTCACTCATAGATAAAATAATACTTCCCTGCTTCAGTCAATATTTCTCTTTGAAATATGTTACACAAACATAATAGACTTTCGAAATGCCGATCAATTTGTTGTTGCTGTTGCATGCAGCGTTCACATTTTACGGTAAAAGCATCATAGGAGGTCATGATAGACACTGACTATTACAGGCGTTAAAAAGGAATGTTTTCCACCATTTCTCTTCCAAAGTAAGTAGTGATATGCTTTAAAATGTGATTCTGCAACCGTGAAGTAATTTCACTTGTTGCCACCTAGCTCCGACATAAAAGAGCATGTGCTACTCAAAACTGCATTAGGCTTTTATGTTTACCTTTTTTTTCTCTCCTTGATTCTCGTTATTGATTATTGGTAGTCACAAAAATCTGTGCTTATTACTTTCTATCGTGTTCTCTGAGTAAGGTGGTGGATAAATGCGAGAGAAGTTTCTGTTTTTTGAAACATATTATAGTCAAAAAATAAACATGAAATGTTCACTAGAAACTGAATCAGCACAACTGGTCTAAATGATGCGCCTGTTGCTAAGACTTGGTTTCTGACTCAACAGTAATTCATCAGAAAGCTAATTAGTAGAAGAAAATTTGTCATAAATCATTCACATTCACACCAAAATGTGCTGTCTTATATATCACACTTGGGCGTGTTACAAAAGTGGGACGTTCTATGGTTACAAAATGTTTCCTGATTCACCTCACAGTACATGGATAATAAAGAAACAACACCATCAGGAAGGCACTTACAGTGCTATAGGATCGGTGCTCACTTCACACCAACTAAAAATCACGAAAACAATGCGTCTAGACTACTCAGAGGTCAAGTGACACTTGATGTGGTTTAAATTTGTTCAGTTCAGATAACAAATTGCGGCGAAGATTTGAACTTACAAGGGAATGTGAGAGCTCATAAAATCTATGTTTTGGTGACTACTGCGGTTCCATTTTCATATAAGCTCTATAAATTGCACTTCATCTTGTTAAAAACTCTTACAAAAAGTGGAAAATTCATTTACTTTTAAGTAGGAAGTAGTTCATGATTTCAGACTTTGTATATTATTTTGTGCACTGAATTGGTGCAGTTCACTTCATGATTTCAAGTTTAAGACTTATTTATGGCTCCAGAAAGTGGCAACATTCTCAAAACTACTGATACTTCTGAATAAAATATATCTCACCGCATTGTTGTAAACACTTTATCGCTCCATTTCTGATGAAGCAGGAAAATGACTCACTGATTTTCCGCCGAAGTGTTGCTAATTTCATGTTAGGCAGTTTACAGCTGATCGAATCCAGTCAATTATGTGGTGATGTGATTACTGGGTTAGAAGATTTGCCACCGGTAATCAGATCGATTATTTTAGGTGGTTGGAGGCAATCGGAAGGAAACCTTGGATGTTTCTTTTGTTTTTTCTCGCATCCATCATAAAGGCATATTCATGTGAAGATTAATAACGAGCCCTTCAGATTGGTGAAACGAAGTAGCTCTCAGAACTACATAGCATAAATGTCTACATATTTATATTATCCAGCACTTGACATCAAAAGCATTCAAAGAAGTCCAACTGCAGCCTGAACAGCACAGGAGTGATATCTATAACTCCAGTAATGAGTATCACGGATCGGAATCTTGGAGATCTTAGATTGCAAGATGTTGCCGATACTCTTTACTGACTCATACTAAGAATTATGAACTCGAGTAAACAATGCCCTGCTGGTTGATTAGCAGAAAACAGTTACTGATTCAAACATGATCCTGATCACAACTTCAACAACTGACTTAATTTTTGAGTTGTGCGATCTACTTATCATGGCAGGAATACTAAACTGATCTATCCCAGACTGTTCTTTCAGACTCCTATAAGCTTGAACAAATGCCAGTGTGGAGTTTTATCACTTTTTAGGCAATTATACCTCGAAAATCTTAAGCAGTTGTTTTTCTATTTGTTGCATCCTGCTTATTTATGATGCAATCTATCTTTTCTAAAAATCATTCATTAGCTTCAGTTTCATCCTTCGATACCATATATCAGAGACTTTTACTTTCGGTACTCCAAGGCAGATTTAGAAGGAAACTTGTCGAGATAAATTCAGGGATTGTATGTTTTGTTGAAGTTTATAGAATGTAATTGGGCAGTTAAGAAATTTGTACAAGAAACATTCATATGAAAAGTCATCGATGGGAATGTAATAAGTGTCATTTGACGTAACTTATCATTTTAGACCTCAGACGATAGCCATTATGTATAACTGACCAGTAATTAATCGGAATAAAAATTGGCTTTGGTGTAGAGCATTCAGTGCAGACAGTACCTGATATACAATAAAGAAAGGAAAGAGAAAATGGCTAGAAGCAAAATTTATTTGAAAGCAAACAAATATCCTAGTAGTTGACTTGAAGGTATGTAAGGATAATTTAATTTGAAAATTGGTTGAAAACCACTGACAATAAACCAGTCAATTCTAGTTCAAATTAAGTAGATTCAAGCTTTGCTACAGAGAATGTGAATGAAGAAAATCACTTCGAGCAATACAGTATGATTCGCGAAAAATCTGAAATTTATTAGTAAAGCAGACCTAACTTTAATACTTTCAGTGATATGATTGTTTCTCTTATTTTATTAGCTTCACACCTAACTATTAAGACAACCATTTTGCTTGGGAAACTAACTTTTGTAAATCTGATTTACTTGACGTCATTGGACATCAACATTAAATTCTTATGAAACTGTCAGCAAAACTAGTCTCCGTATGTAAAAAAGGCTCACTAAATTGTTGAAAGTTGGCAGGGTTCTGGCTCATGTCACTTCAAATCTCATTCACCATTTTTTGCATAAAATTCCAGAGGACTTAGTGTGAAAGGACGCAGGAGAGGGTTGAGACTCGATTTAGTGAACAGGTTCCGAGTACTCTAAGCATTAAAAAAATGATCTGTTTTAAAACTTTCGAGTGAATTTACAACTATTAACTACCACAAGAATGCTGATTTACTAAGATTTTTAGAAGCAACTGCTACTAGAATAATTAAACCGAACTCGTCCATTACAAATAGAAACAGCTATTGGACTTCAAGTTCCGTAGTTGTTAATAATCTTTTTTATCACTCAGTATAAACCCTCCCGAAAGTTCTTATGTTTCTCTGTATTTTTATCCTATTTTGTGACATTTTTCATAATCAGTTCCCATTTACCACCAAAACTTTCCTATCTGATCCGAAGTGATTTAACCTTATCAGTGCTAACACTTTCAACCTTGTGTTTTCATTATTGACTTGAAACATAAACTTATGTAGTCCCTGCCATTTCATTCCTTGATAGGTTGTAAATGGAGAAATGATAAGTTGACTTTATAAACACTAAATAGCTTTGACTTTAGTAAAAATAATTTATTTCATTCCAACTTCCCCGAAATGTGTCAATTCTTTCACTATCCTACATGAATAAACTATCATCTTTTCAATACCTTTAGTCTGTGGATTGCATTACTATGTTTGTATCTCAGTTTCAACAGCCTATATGTATTAATATATGCATAAAACTTGGACACTGTGGTACAATTTAATTTCACATTAGATTTGTTAATTTGATTTGTGACACAGTGGTAAAGTATTATTTACTTGATGATGTCATATAAACCAAATAAACAAATCTAATATGGAGCCTGTATGCAGTTGGAAAGAAGACGAAATACAATGAAATCATGGTATTCTATAAAACTTGTTGTTCTTGATTTGCTAAAATGCTATTTATGAAAACAAAAAACTTCTACCGAGCAATCTATACTGACTAAATTAAAAAATAAAGAAACAGTGTTTAGGCGACTGCTTGGTTGATGGAGATGGACGACAGAAACCCAAGAATGATCTAAACATTCACCAAAAGAAATGTGTTTGCAAGCTTAAACTTTTACTCCTTAATCATTAGCCTCTCTTACAGTGTTTTATCACAGACATTTTGAAAGATCTTTTGAGCTGCGACTGATGAACAACCCGATCAGTGATGTGCAACTTCTAACATTTAGTTTATTCTACATCATCACTCAGATCTCATTGATAATCGAATACATTTGCAACGCTTTGCTGCCTAGTGCTTCAATTCGCTTTACATACACTTGTAGGCCAACGCTATATGTTATGTGGCCTATGAAATTATTTACACTTTCGCGCGACTTACAGACCTACTTTTATCAAGATAACCAAACTGAAATTTGTGTTATCCTGATGTTTACAACAAAACGAAGTTTTCAGTGCCTCTTCAGAGTGTATCACCAATGTCGAAATAACTGCTAGTTTGAACTCTGAACTACTCACTTCGTTAACGGAATAAAGTTCATCAAATAGCTCTCTTCCACACTGTTCCATCACTCATATGTATCCCCTGATAAAATAATCTACTGAAACTCGGTTGTGCAAAGCTGGATATCTAATCTGCTTTATTTTCTTTCATGTGTGGTAAGCTTTAGACAAGTGAACGCCATGCATGATTTATGTGATTATATAAACAAACACGATCTTAATGTGTGAACTCTAAATTCTTACTTTGCATTGCCTACTTCTCGTTCAGTAAAATTCCAAACTCATTGTAAAGCATTCCTCTTCCTGCTAATTACTGCATTCGCTTTTCTTGAGTTATGTTTTTTGTGCTTACATAGTGGATTACATCTTTGGTTTCAAAAGTTACCAAATTGTTAGTTGCAACATCATTCTGAGTGTAAAAATTAGTCTGCCTTTCTTCAATTTCAAAACAATATAAGAGAAAGAAGTCACGACAGATTGCAAACACACTCTAGAACAAACGACAATATATTAAATGACGATTCCTGAAATACCTAGCACAGGTTACAAGTACGCTGATTTTTCATGGGATGGCTAATCGAATTATATCGATCATTTTGCAATGTAGCCCCCAGGCTTTTCAACTCAACACACTTTGCACTTCGATAGATATTAGTTAGATAGGGGCAACTAGGCAGAAGCCGTAGACCTAGGTTTCTTGCTTTTTGATGGATACCTTCGACCTATAGTTTTTCGACAAATAAATTACTGCTCTTGAAGAGTAAGTGAAATTTTATCTGAACCCATGTCATATTCTAGATCAAATGTTAAATTTGAACTTACTGAAACAACTTCTACTTTGTTGAAAACAATGGGGAAAGTATGTATATTTCTGACTTAACCTTCTTTCAAGGCTTTTAAAAATCTGAAAGAATTTCCTCAGAAACACACTTAAAATATTTTGGATACTGTCATTTTCTTGCATCATAAAATTATTAATAGTTTAGAGAGTGGTAATAGGTATTGTTGATAAGGCTTTCCAGAGTATTTTCCTTCCTTGTTGTTTCTATACCATATTTGTCTGTAAGCTTGTTATCACACTTACCGAGCTCCGGGCTTTAAATTGGTTTCATTTTCATCGTTACCGTCAGGAAGCGATATTCTTCACTCGTTACTGGAACCAGCGTACCTCGAGGTGCTATACTTTGTCTCTTGACATTTTCTTCGTTTGCGAAATAATTTACCTGATTCCGCTAAAATTAATGGTGACCTGACAGCTCTTTTATCAGTCTTGTATCAGCTCCTGTATCAGTTTAATCGTTTTTGAACGAACATTTATGACCTGAGTTTAACCTGCAGCTTTCTTCAAACGGAATTAAGCTAAACACATAGTCTCACGCCAAAAATTGACTTGAGAGAATTTCTTCAGCCGCATGTGAAATAAATATCGGAATATTGTAAAAGTAAATAAAAATATTACCTTTTTGTATAATATGATTTTTACAAATATTCGTTTGTCATCTTATATCTTGTTGACTTCAAAATATCTTTCGTTCAAACTTATTATTTGATTAGGAAACTCTGTGTACGATACGCCTCAGCTTCTACATTTGTTGTTTATTAACGTACATGTTTAACCCGTTTCTTTTTTCTCTCTACTTATTCTTTTCTAGGCAGCTGAAAAAGACTGTATAACAATGCCTAAGTCTTTAAAAGCTTTAAAGTAACGTTAGCAGTATATCTCTAGCTGGAATGATTGACAGTGAAGTCGACCAGTTTCAAATCTGCGCAGGTGACTGGTAACAGTTGTTCTATGAGACTCTGAGCATGTTGTTTAGTCCTATGTTTCTCTTCATATCTTTTCAGGCAGGACAATAGGCAATTTTTTAAGACTTTAGGCTTATACGGCTCAACATAAAAACTAAATTGTACCTTATTTGAGACGCATCTCGTGAGAAAAAAAAATTTTGAATCAGAACCTAGTCATTAATTTTTCAAAGATATGAAACAGCCATTTCATTCCAAGTTACTCATTTATTCTTAGCTTCAATTATAATTGTATTTAACTTCTGTATTCAGTTCTACTGAAAATTTTGTAAAAGAAATAATTATGTTGCAGTACCACATGCTGAAAATTCCCAGCTGTGCCAATAATATTGCCATTAGTTAAGTGACTATTAAAGTTTATTTTTTAATTCTCGAGGAAAACAGTTGTGAAATTTTTGAAATGCTGATAATAGATCAGTTTCACTGAACAGTTGATGAGTAGATTAAAGCTTGTACACATTTCCATTCATATTTGTGGAAATCTGAAGGGGAAAACAGAACTAACAAATTTTCATCTGTTTTGCTATCACGCTGACAAAATGACAGTTTCAAACAACTGGACTTTATTTATCTTACTCGGTAAACAATAATTTACAAAGTGACTAGGAGAATAACTAATTTTTCATTTATTGCCAAAAGAATGAATGAATTGACTTTAATTTTTCCTGATGATTCTCAACAACCCATAATATTAGTTGATGATTGATGGGTTTTTTTCAAATGAGCATATATTTAGAATGTGATACTACCCTTCATCATACTCTGAAAACTATTGCAGATGGATGCTATTATTGGAACTGAAGTTAAAAATGACTTTATTCTGTGAACTCAAAAAAAACTGAGTGCAAATCTTTTATATTAAATACATATGCTCACACATTTTGAGAAACTTTTGAAACCAGATGCTTTTACGAAATGCTACTTACCTTACTTGTCAGCATGAATTCAGTGAAATACTTTTGCACATAGAACAGATTTAATAATGATATGATGAAGCAACTTCGAAAGTCATCATATACTATCAATAGTGATTTAGGTTGACAAAATGAATATTTTTCTTGTCATCATGTTCATAACAGTGAACTGAATATTATTGGCATCTCTTGGCATATGAATTCCTGTACTGATACCTCGATGTTTCTTGAAGGTTTATTACGAAGTAATTTGTTTGCTAATGAAAACAATGAGAACTTATTTCAAAATTGAAATTTCATCTCAGTGAGTAATGATGTCCTCACTTACTCACAAAACCAGCATTCAACACAGTAAACATCGCAGAGTTATCCAATAAGCTACTTAGTCATCAAGGTTGTGCAATGCGTACCGGATTTTGTTTACTGATACTTTTGATTTCCCTCTGTTTACTATATAAGGTGGAGTTGATTGATCTCTCTTAGCCTGTGAGCTGTTTTTCGGACTCTTCGATATTGCCTGAAGATTTATTATGATGTACATAATTTGCATAAATATTCCAACAAAGATTAATCAATTAAGTATAATACAGTAATCAAGCACAAACAACGGGTATCAATGAATAGCAGCTGTCATCCCTTGTATAAGAGATAACTTTGGTGAGTTACTAGCCTAGTGAGTGATAATCTAATGCAGTGAAAGGCTTGTGGTAGTTGTTAACCTCAATGAGAGCACTATCACTCACTAAGATGGAAGTTAGCGCATCTTGTGAGTCCGAAATAGGGCAAAAAATGCCTACAGAATACCACCACAAGTTACCATCACGAAAACCACATCATGTTCATTTACTATTTACCAGTGACCTCGTTATAAGATGTATGGTGATGTTTGTTCCTAAATAGGCATAGAAAAATCAGTCTTTCTGAAATCCGAAAGTTTTCAACTTTCACAACTCAATTTTTATAAAATAATATTCCTGTTTTTTTAGATCACCTCCAGTCAGTACAAACAACGTTCGCAGTATGAAATCTTCAGTTACCAATGCCAAGTCTCCTTCGTTATATATTCTACTTAAACACACCAAACAGAGGGAATCGCTCTACTTCATTGCTTACTGTGACTGGTGTTCCCGAAGGAGCTGTTCTTCCACCCTGTCTTTTCTCTTTCTTTCTGCATCTTACCATCTCAAGCTAGTATCAATTTCATCAAATATGCTGATGACCTGACAGTTGCCATACCTGTCTTCTCTTCATCAGATTCTTCCCAGATGAGTGGTTTCCTATCTACTGTCATACGATAGTCCTCCGTGAATAGACTTATGCCTAATTCTTTAAAATGTTAGACTATAAATTCTAGTTTTCGACGTGAACACAACCTATGTAAACTTCCTAGTTCTCTTAACTCCTCTTCTATCGATAGTTGTGTATTAGAGGATGTTACAAGTGTGATTTATCTCAGTGTGTGTTTTTATTCAAAATTTTCTTGGTCCTTCCATATCTTACTAATTTCCAAAAGAATTTTCCGCCTGACCTTCTATATTATGAAACGGAGAGTGTCTGGTGATACTCAGCCACTCCTTTTGTGTTTTATAGACTCCTGCATCTTCCCTCTATTTCTCTATCGTTCTCCTCCATTCTTTCCAGGGTTACTGAAAGAGGACTATGCTATATTGACCAGAACTTTGAGGATCGTCAACAGAACTAGTGGTGTACTTCTAAAACTTCTGGTTAAAACAGTTGTGAACAAACACATTAACTCATGTGAACATCTGGCAGGAGTTATTTTATCAGATGCCCAGCATTCTCTTCACTTGAAGCTCTCTGCGTGTCGGTTATCTGGGAAGAAAAAGAGCAAGTACATAAGACTTTATGCACATACTACAAAATATAATAACTCTACAATACCGTATTTAGCTCGTCTGTTATGCAGTGAAGAAAGCACTAGGCACGAACTAAATAATCAACTTCCGTTTGTGAAAGTAAACTAATTGATAACAAGCATGTTACTATTTATGTATCATGAATTTAATTCCTAATGTAATTATCTACATAAATTAACTGTGCATTTTGAAGAAACTTGCAGATAGAGTGAATATTCTTATCTTTTTTTATGCTAATGTAATTTACACTTATTTCATTCTGCTATGTATTCATGTAAGCTATCTCTGTCCTATTGGTGCTGTATGGCATGCTGAAAATTCTGTACAGCATTCCTGAAATAGCTTTCAGAATAAAGCTATTATTACTATTATGTTATTACACTGTTATAATATTAACACTATTATATTATTATTATTACTACACAAAATACATGCTGGGAACTTAAGGAAAGATTTTCATTTGCTTCAATAACCACACTTCCAACTGCTTCTATCTCTCTGATTCACCATTAATCAGCATGCCTTATTATCTGTTTGACACGAAGTCAAAAATCAAATATTCTGCATCATTCAAAAGAACCAGTTAAATATACAGTCTGAGAGATAAAAAATTTTCGAAATACAGGTTGCTTGGTTTCTCATTATCTACGAGTACTCAAGATCCATAAATCTATGTGCAATCGACAAACTTTAAACTCGATTAGTCACTCTTTAAAACTGGTTGGAAATAAAGCAATTTAATCTAAAATGTGTTACTCTTCTTAGAAAACATTATTACAGTGATGGTAAAGAGTCAGAAGTTAAAGTCACATTATCAGGGTAAATTAAACAGTTGATACTTCCGATTGCTTCCGACATAAACTAAATTTGATATGCACCTAGTTAAAAATGACTTTATAGGCTTCAGCTCTATGGATTTTTTGATGTCATGAAATCGCACTATTCTAATAGTCGTGATTAACATACTGTTATTTTAATGCAACAATTAAATTGATACAACGAAATCGGAAGTTTCTGCTCGTGTCTTAAACTTATTGGTCTTAAGTCTCAACAATAAAAAGTAATTTTAGCTGCAAAACACTTTGGTAATGATGTAGTATACATAACAAACTAACACAGGTTAGGAAAGCATTGAAAATCTGCGAGCACTGGCCACACGTTTTGTCTGAGCTTGAGACTTCCCAGCCGTACACTCACAGAGCTCCAAAGAAGATCAAACTCAGGAACCCCCGATCTTTTTATGAACGCGTTGAATATTCTGTCAACAAACTGGAGTTCAGTCCTCCCACGATCACTTACTTCTATCAGCTTGTGATACAGTGTGACTATTCGTCAAGTTTTTCAGTTAGTAACCGCTTCACTTGACTAACGGACATTCGTGCTGTGTCAAAAAATGACAGTTATAGATGGCTATGAGCCATTTATATTTGATCTGGTGTATGTTAGGTTAACGCACTCGTTGGAATATCAAAAGGTCCTGTGGTTATGCTTGCGTACTGATGAGGAGTCCCACTCCAGGATAAAACAACTGTCCAGTGCTGTCGCGTTTTCAGGGGTTCTCTAATTGATGTCAGTCAGTAATGAATACCACCTTACAGATAAAATCCCCACGAAACCGAAAGTAAATTTATTATACTTATGTTTACATCATAATCTTTCCAAAAGAAACAGTTTCTTTTTTATCTACAAAGCTAACTTCTTTTTGGTTCAGTTGTCTATATGAGATACGTAAGAAACTTTTATGTAATTAACTTTGAGTCTTTTGTGTGTCTCTTCAGTAAACATTTTGAAAATAACAAACCCGTTCTGCTTGTATTCAAATATTACTCACCCTTTCTAAACAAACATTCTGTCATCCAAC
Source organism: Heterobilharzia americana (assembly GCA_944470555.2). NCBI lineage: Eukaryota > Metazoa > Platyhelminthes > Trematoda > Strigeidida > Schistosomatidae > Heterobilharzia > Heterobilharzia americana. Next base: position 27,241,731 of record OX104128.1, read on the forward strand.
GGCCAAAATCAAGATTTTGCTTTCCGCCACAATAATCAACAGCGTTTCAGTTTTAATGTGACTGGGAAAGAAAAATATCGCAAAACGTGATGGGTTTATCGAGTTTCGATGATGAATGCTTACTTCTTTGTCTAAGGGACCCATATACACACGAGTATGTCCTGATCAGTTAAGAAAACCAACACCATTTATTTCACACAAGATTTATTATAAATACAGTCGTCTTGTGTAAACACAGTCACAAGGAGTAAACAACTTGAATTGATTTCTGCATTGTTTCTCCCTTCGTTAATACTAATTTTTAGTTGTCTGAATCTAAATTCAAGTATGTAAATCTTACCTTTAATGGTTAAACACAGTACACTAAAAGCATGTTCCTTTCGCTCAATTACTGAAGTGGTAATTAATGGAATACATGACTGGGGATAACTTCGGAACATGGTATTATTACGTATTTAGCACATTAAAAATAATGTGTAGTACATTTTGGAATTTTAAGCTTGTAATATATTAACAAATACACTCCAAGTACAATATTTTTTAAGATATAATTACATCTAAATAGGGTTCTTAATAACGTTATTAAAGGTAATAATGTGAAATGAATAGCCGGTGTGAGGCTAGCTTGGAGATGAATACATTTCTGAGTGTAATTATGGTAATGGCAGTTCAGTCAGCCGGTACGAAAATCTGCAATTCGATATAAACAATCTGGGAATAATATTCTACTCCATTTTTTGACATAATAATAATAAACGCTGTATTCCAAACAATATGTATGGCAGTATGAAATTCTCAGGATGTAATTTTTCAACAAATTCACTCCCAGAACAATCCTTTGAGACGAAAACGTTATTACTTTGGAATGTTAATATTACAGTATTTAAGGCAATAATGTGAAATTGCCAGCTGGTTTTGGGTAGGCATCCGCTCCATAATGAAGAATCAATAGAAATGCAAGCTTAATTTTGGTAGTGATGGTGGTAGTGGTTTATTCAGATAATACAAAAACCTGCAACTCAAGCTAAGCATCTGATGGATAGAAAAGTGATGTTTATCTTTGCACAGAATAGTCCATTCCCATATAATGTAACATTTTTTCTATGCCTTGTTATTGACTCGAAAAACGGAGAGTTGAAAACAGTTTAAAAATGTGCAACAGTTCATGACATATTGGAAAGACACATTTAAATAAATGAAACAAATTGAAAGGAAAGAATTTGCTGAGAAATGTTCGATGGATAAATTTGGTACCCTAAGGTTCAAGCAGCCCGCCGTGATCAGTAGCATCTGTACGTCCATTCCCATCCGGTGTAACGTTTTTCCTCCACTTCGTTCTCAGCTTGAGAAACGACATTCATATAAAAAAATAAAAAGAACCGAGAGTACATGATACATTTAAAAGATACATCTAAATGATTAGAACAAATAGAAAGGGAGAATTCGATGAAATATACGCGGTGGAAAACGCCTTATTTTGATAGCCCAAAGTCTAAACAGGCCGCTGTTCTTTGCAAATGTTTTAAGGCTTTTAATTCAAGAAAATGAAGGATTCACTCATCTGACGCTGACAAGAATCAATGGTCAGTCGGGTCAGCATAAAGTTCGAGTAGTTGAAAGTCTCGTTTATAACTTGATTTTCAGTCACTCATGAAGTTAAATATCTCTCGTTTGAGACATTAACAAAATGATTTCATGTGGCTCAAGTTCATATTTTCCGCTGAAGAGATCGAACACATTGCCTTCTGACGGCAAGGAACGTTTCCATAAAATAAGGTTGATAATTGTGTATTTTAACTGAATTAGTGTATAAAGATAGTTTGACACGAGAGAGAAGGAAAACCTTCAGTTGAAAGCGATAATGTTCCGCTATCCAGAATAGAGTAGTAACATGCAAATCTAGCCTCGTCACCAGGAATCACCTTACGTTGTTCCAGTGCCTTGTAGATCAGATGCTCAGTCAGAGGTTAGGAGAAGAGATTTTAAAGACAGTAGCTTGCTTTTGTTTAGGCATCCAAAGCTCCTATGCAACTGATGAGTCGGTATTAACAATGAAGTCTGCTAAGTGCTCACTGAATGTCTATGAGGAGAATCAAATCTAGTGATCAGCAAACTATCCGATCAAATATTCCTTTTGTATTTATATCGCCATTCCTTTTGCATTTAAATTAAAGTTTTTTTTCCTTATCATTTTTTAATTTATCTTTACATATATCTTCGTTTCACTCAGCTACTAGTCAGTGACTAAACTTCTTACCTTTTTGGAATCGCTTCAAGTCACCAGACACTTGCTTACAAAAAGCTGTCAGATTGCGTGATATCTAGTAAAACTACTCAGAAACTATAAGGACTTCTAAAGCTGGCCATCTTTATACTTCAGATCTTAGCGCAAAACGTACAACGGACATGTTTTATTAGGACTTTAGATAGACTTGCTTTTGATGTAGGTTGTATAGCAGAAACCCGCATATAAGATTTCAATGAGATAATCAAAATAACTTCCTCGTCTACCGGCTCAAAGATCCACTTAGTACCCGACCTCTTTTTCTCTGATTGCCCTAACTGTCAGATGATAAACTACCAAAGTTGACTCAGATGCCATCAAAAGTTGTCCTTTACTTCTAGGTCAGGAAGCTCAAATACATTGAGAAGTAACTTGTAAGAAAAACTGTCTCTTCTTCCTCTTTGTCTGTTCCCCGACTGGCTGCAGCCTGAATGCAGTTAAGAATGAGTTCTACGGTCAACCAACTAACCTTCTGCACCAGATACACCCGATGGATATCTCAGTGCTAGCGCAGAACTTCAATACAAACGTCAGGCGTATTGAACCACAGGAGGGTCTTCAAGTTAACCAATGACAACTAGTCAGCTCCATGTAAGATAAATAGATGAAAACTTGATTTCAGACAGCACTAAATTTTGACTCAGCCGTTGTCCCTGTGCTGACTCGCTTCCTGTGTCTGCCACACAAGCCTAAACTCACAGACCATAATGCAGTCAACTACAGATGACGTAAGAAAATTCAAGACTAGCACTTGTATGAATTCGAAACACGCTTTAGTGTGAACTAAGTTCACCTTAAGTTTTTGTGGTCGTAAAAATCAGCATTCAAAATGGGTCAGTTTAAAAGACTGATTGCACTCAGTAATGCAAACTAATACCGAACCAGGTTATATTACAGGCTAGCTGCTGAAACTTCAGAAAGTGAGGATGAGCACTATCTGCATTTTCAAAACTCTACAAAAAGAGGAGAGTAGAATTCCCGATGCTTTTGATGAAATCCTTGATAAAAAACTGGGTCTCTGAGAGCTACTTTTAACGCGTTGATATTTTTCAGAGCATTCTTGACAGGTAGCAAATACACTGAAATACATAGGTACCTTATGTGATATAGTAAACAGAATTTGCTTAAAGACCACAAGATCTGGTGGTCCTAAGATGTGTGCTGGGATGGAAACAGTGGCTGCAACTAGAAATATTTCGAAGCTGTTTCATCTCATTCGATCTGGTAGGATCAAGTGTCAATGAGACAGTCTAAGAAATAGATTTTCCCGGACAGACAACCTTTGTAGTCTCTAGAAAAGCAAAGCAAGCACTTTAAACAGCATTTCAGCTAGCTTGTTGCTTCAACAACTCCTGATACTCCACGGTTACTTAACAACAACCCACTAAGCGAAACAGAAGTTACAGAGAAACTTTAAATTCTTAAGTAATACATGGCACCCGGTACCGTTAACTATCTTCTGGCTCTTTGTAAAGATAGAGTTGGGACTAGAGTCAGATAAAGGCATACATTTTTCGGGAATATGTGCAAGATTGAGTGTGTTCTATCAATGCCGTATGAACATACTGTTTAGCCCATCGATAAAAAACAGTACATACAATGTATTTCATAATCATCAGTTCATCACTTTGCTGTTAGGTACATCTAAGGTACTGACTGATGTCACACTTCACAATCTGGAAAAAAACATTAAAAACTGAACCCCAAGGTGCAATACGAGTCTCTTTCAAGCCAAGGATGTACTGATCATATTTGCACCCTCCACTAGATGCTGGAACATAATCGCACGCATCGCAGGCGACTAAGTGTTGTATTTCTTGATGTTACGATTGCCTTCTACTCGCTGGACAAAATTTTGTCCTGGGATCTATTATCAAATAGAAATGTTGTAGAGACTTTTTTTAGCATTCAGAAAGCATTTTATTTCCACGCTTCACGTCAGCTGAAGACATACAGCTACTTATTCATACTTTTTGAAACCAGTTTTGTAGTTTGGTGTGGCTCTGTGGTTTCTCTTTTCTTCATCAGCTTTGCCACTTCCAACGTTTCAGTGAAGGAAGTACATGGTGAGTGTGTATATCTAATTCCAGATTAAAAGCTTACCAATTCATGTATGTAATTGATATTGATTCACTGTTTGACAAATTACAGGCTTCTCAGACTGCAATCAATCAATTGAAAATCAGTGTCTGTAAGTATGGTATGCGCTTCACGCCATCACCGTGCTTTTGAAGGATTCGGAGAAGCCTACACTTACACACTCTCATATACAAAATTTTTAAAGCTGTAGAAAAGTTTGTATAACTGATTAGATTTATGGTTGCTGGTGGAGGCGTGATTGATGAGATTTTCGGCTCCGGATGCAAAGACAGAGTGATATATGCTAATCTGAGTCACCTTCGATACCACTCTGACATTAACCATGCTGCTAAAGCTCAGGGAGTTCTGCCCTACGCCTGTGAAAACAGACCTCTCGAAGATGAGGTTATCTGATGACTCTCTGGGTTTGGATACCATTGCCTCTTCAGGATTGCTAGTACTACTGGAAGCAACATGTTAGTAACTCTGAATAGAGATAACATGTGTTTGGGCATGACAGAGATTGTCCTTCACTGAGATATATCATCCTGAAGGGCCACCTTAAGTGACTCGAAACTGTGTTACGCACATCAACACAGTAGTTCGCACATCTGGGAATGAATGGAGCAAGCGGACAGTTGGCCATTGTATGACATGGCTCCATGGAATGAATTATGATTGTGCTGAGTTAGCACCAGTTGATGCTTCACAAATTTCTGAGTATGGCCAGAGGGACTACGCAACTCACCAAACGACTTGAACCGACATCAAACATGGCAAAAAATCAAAATCAGTGGCAGTAGTGCCGTGACTTTCGTATCCCTTGTATTATTGTGAACTAAATATACCCTTAAGACTAATTTTCTAATGCTTCACTTCTGTTCTTGCTTAAAATCTCTTTTTTACTACCAATATATTCATAATGTTGCTTTACTACTTTTTGGTGTACATCTGCTGCTTATCTTATAACATGTTTTTGTTATAAATAAATAATTAAATAGGAATGCTTTAAGGTTGAGTTAGTACTCTATTACATGGTACTTTCGTTTCGAAGCAGGACCTTAAAATTTAAGAAATGAAATTCAATCTTAAAAAATAATTCCAAGTTATTGAGTTTCATGTTTAGAGTATTGAAGTAATTAGTTATCACATCACTCGAACAAATTTTGAAAATTGGATCGTTTGACTCTAATCAGCCTAAAAGAATGATGAATATAAGTGAATACAAGTGTTTGCAGAGCTGGGTTGTTTAAAAGTGCAGCATTAATTGTCGTTCTAATCGAAATCACCAGCAATAATTTCATACTGAAGACTATGAATGCTGCATCATTGAACAATCCAGCTCAGAGAACACAATGCAGCCAAGATCATCCACCTCAGCTACAAACATTCTCCACCATTCCAATATCATATGGTGTTTCTAGAAAATTCACCCATTTGAATACGACACCTCAGAAACAATGTAGACCACAGAAATTTATGTTAACAGAAAACAGCATTTGAAACGAATAGTTTCATAGTAACATTTTAGACTTGTATTCTACCCACCGGTAGACAACTGAATTTTTAGTTTAATTAACTTGACTTAATTACCAAAACTTTGGTGTACTAACGTTTAACTAAGGGTGACAGTTGTAATAAAAAACTATTATTGATATAAATGAGCTTTAGCCTACATTTTCACCCCATAACTTAAACCTTTAATTGTACAGTTAACTTCAGTATCTCATAAATATACCTAAGAACTAATAACTCGTAATAAAATAGAAAGTTTCCAATTTTTTTAATTAAAGAACTTTACACTTCCCTATAGTATTAAGAATAAACTTGCTTTACTTACTTTATTTCTAACTTTCGGACGAAAATAAGCATTTCACACACTGTAATCTCCAGGGCATTGAAGAAATATCAGGAACACTCTATCAGTTCACTTTGGCCTTAATTCTATAGGATTAGTTTCAAGGGTAAAAATCGATTATGTTCACGTTATCAGTCATTTATGAAAATGACTGAATGACCTACAAATTTATAAGTTGATGCGTTAATAATCTTTGAAAATGACTTTTGTATAAGTATTATTGGTCCTAAGAGGTAAATCATCCACCCTTAGACAAAATAGTTTCTAGTACAACAAAATTACTAGCACAAATGAGTTGACTAACGGAAGCGAATGAGAGCAATCTTCATTATGAGCTTTAACTTGCAAATATATGAGGAAAAAGGTGGAAAACAGATAAGAAATTTAGTGTGTTACAAACTGTAAAGAAGCCAACAGAGGGTATAGCTTTTTACAACCATAGCTGCACTCAAACTTTCATAAATGATGAGCTGTTTTCGATACCTGAAGAGGATTGCCTGTTAATAAACGCCTGTTCAAAGTAGTCGACCGGTGATTATTCACAACTCTTCAATTAAAGAGTATCAAATGTTGGTATAGCTGTTCACAAACGAGATTCTGTAAGAAGAATAAAAACAAAGCTTGTACTTAAAATAGACTGAGAAAAGTAACTATGTGAATAAAGGTTTATGAGACAAAGGCAATTGAAGATAAGAACGTCAAGCCTATTTCCTGAATATCATAAGAGCCAAACAGTAAGCCAGCTTGAGAAATTCATTGCAACTTTTGCACTAGCATGTGACCCAAGTATTAAGTTGCTTTCCAGTGTTTTACGAATTTTATGCTCGGATTTGTAACCTTTTTTCCTCTACAGACATGTGGTCGGGATTAAGATAAAGATCAATTTTGGGAGATGAGGACTTCACTTTGATGTAAACTTACGAAAAGTAGCATAGATTTGCTAACTTCTTAACAAACAGTGAATGGATAAAAAACCAGTAAAATGAATCTCATCTATGATTAGTCTATTGTAATCAAAGCATTAAATATCAAGAAATTGCAGACAAATCGGTAAAAGCGAAAGCTTTCACCTATCATAAAAAGATGAATGGCACGAAGCAAAAGGTATTTAAAAATAGATTTCCTGTTGATCAACAAATATGGATCAATGCCTTTCTGCTACACGAAAGCAAAGTTGGACGAATAGAATTACGTTTATACCCTATATCATAGTCCGTTTGGTGGCTAGCACTGGGAGCCAGAAAGCACGCTTCGTCCTATTTGGGAATCGTCAGTCGGATGTAACCTGCATCTCAGTGTGTGCTGCTGTCCCCACTGAGACTTGAACCTAGAAAGTATCGATTACAAATGCCGAAGTGCTATCCACTAGACCACTGAAGCACCTGAGGTACATCTTCTGCAATGGATATCAGATGCTGTTTGATACCTGTAATTTCCTGTTTCTACACTAGCGGACTGTAACAGGGAGAATATTCGGGTGGTATAGAGGCATCCTCGTAGGAGCCCACCTACCAACATGGGTCAATTAATTCAACATAGTATAGCAAAAATGGATTATAAGTATAGGACAATAACTAAAATGAATTTTAGTTCTTTGAGTGTGATCATTTATTATATCAATACATCTCGAAATGTCCACGTTGTGCAAATATTTCTCCCGATTTATCAACTCACTCTGTGCTAGTTTGAAGTTTACTATATCATGACTCAACTAAATACCAAACGTCAATTTTTTAAACTAAGAACAATATTCTTGCTGTGACAGGGAGATATTACATGCAGAAGTTATTACCCGCTGATACCTTATTTTTACAGAGCATATATACATTCAGAGATGACAGCCCCTTTTACTATAGATTCTGAAATTTGTTTTCATATAAAAGGCGAAACTGCAAGTAAGCCAATTAGTCAATCTATACCCCCAATCGGTCACCTCTAGTTTGCCAGAGCACATAGTAATAATGTGCGTGAATATACATTGGTAAATTAAATAATGCTTATTTCCTTGTGCTACTGATATCATAGTAAGGGAGTTATTGCTTTCAGTTACTGCTATACCACCACGTTTCAACAAGTACTGTCTTTGGTTACTGACCAGCAATCTTTTAACTTATAAAACTATACATATCTCTACTAATGCATAACAATTTTAATAACTGGAGATTTTCATCCACTAAACTAGGCAGTTCATTATAAATATAACGGAATTAATTCGAATATGCATTAAAAAAAGTGAACAATTAATCGCAAGGATAAATTTAAAAATAATTATCGTTCATACAATCATTCACTTGGAGTAACTTTACTCATTTAGGAAATCAGCAATTAAAATTAAATATTTACGATCCTTTCCTGCTGGTTTGGTTCTGAGTCACTTAGTCAAAAACATGAGAAACACTACTTCTTCAAAACTTTAGTTTTATAACATTGGAAAAATAACATATTTCTGCGTACATGTTTTGTTTACTGTCGTTGTCGTGTTCATGGCAAGTGGGATTAATACTAAGTTGGTGGGACTAAGTAGATATTCATTCATTAGTCTAGTTCTCCTCAATTCACTTTACCCAACTCTTCACTGCACTTGAAGCAAATAAGTATTGAAAAGCGTAAGTGCAAAAAAATGAGATGTTTTGTATCGCATTTTCTGCCCTGACTACAGTTTTATTAGATTAAACTGGTGATACTAAAACGGGCATTATTTTCATTACATCTTTATACGGAAGGGAAGTTTTTATATCCCTATGAGCATTTATAGGTTAAAAGCAGACTAATGATGTTAAACAGGGAAAGTCAACCACAATGAAACTGACCAAACCAGTCCATTTTAGTGAGTGTGAATGTGATGCCTGAACCGAATTTATAAGCTGGATGTTTAAAATTATGAATACTGAACAGTATTTAGCCTACCTAAACATCCACAGTTTGAGGCTAATATACTCATCCCTTCACCAGAATTAAGTTGTGGTTTTACAAACTCTTTTACAACTTAAAGAAAGTGACTTATGTGCAAAGAAACATGACCCATATAACACATCTGCATTACTTCCAGTGGATTGTAAGTGTTGGGTCAAGGAAAACACTGATTCAACAAGGGAGGCACGGAATTTCCTTCCATACATGAAACCCTAGCGCTGAGTTCGTTACTATTATCCCCCTGAACAGTAATGTCGAGTGATTGTTCAGCACCAGTCGAAGACTTGTGAAAGTCTAAAAGTATGATGATTGATCACTAAAAAGTAAGCAGTTTCATGTTACCTTTCCCTGAGTGTGAATGGAATCATATCGATCATTGTGTAATGTGTTCGTCAAGCTAGGCAAAATATTCTTCAACAGGATGCACTTTGGTCGGTGTTGGATGGTTAGAAGTAATATATAGGAGGTCTGAGACTTCATTATGTGCAATTTCTTAAATTTGAAAATAACACCTAATTGATGGGTGGTGGTTAGCAGTAGAATTTGGAATCCCAGCTGCACCTTATTTGGAAATCGTTAACTGGAATCACCTGCCTTTCAGTGAGTGATATTGTTACCGAATGATGACATCAGTATCCAAATGCCTATATTATGATTACAAGATGGAACTGGGATTATAACCAAACATCACTTATCCATCTTTAAATTCCCTTGTTTAGTGTTATCTTGATTATCTTGGGATAAAGAGACACTATCCATTCTCTTGTCCAGCATTAACAATCCAAAATGTGATTCTAAGTTTTTCTCTTCTGAAGGCATTGAAGACATACTTTTATTCCACAGACTTCTGTGATACCCATCTTGTAGTTATATTAATGACATTATGTACGTTTTTACAGCCTTTCCTGATATTCTCTTACGGCAACTTTTTTAAGATAAATAAACTAATCACTTCAGTGAAGAATAGCTAATAAAAAATGGAATTTCAAATTCCACATAAGCAATCAAACTGATAAGAGGCTGTTCGGTCAGTGGAGTGTATAATAAGGTCTTAAGAAAACTTATGCTACTCATTTTAGAGTCTGTTTGTGGTTAACCTATTTTCGAATATCTTAACAGTCCTGCAACGTTAAAAATGGTTTTTTATTGAAATTAAATCTTTTCATGTGTTATAGTACGTAATAAGACTGCTATTATCTGCATAAAAAGACTCTTAACCTCCGAAGCCCGTTATAAGTAATCGTTTGTCCCAGAAATCTTGGCAGAAAAAAACACAAACCCTAGTGTGCATATCGTATTGGTCAAAGCTGCGAAAAATCAATAGGACTAAAATCTAGAAGCATCTGGAGTACTCAAGTCCAGTGTAGATTTTTATAAACCTTTGCAATTTGTAAATATTTCTGACTTTGCGACACATCTGTTTTATTACCGCTTTTTTCACTTATCGAGAAGCTGAGTGACAAGGAAGAGGTGGAATAGAATGATACTATGATAAGCGGATACGAAAACTAATGTAGATACTCAACAAAGTGGCAAACAAACTGTAGATATATTGGCCTTGAAAGCTACTTTTGAAATAGATCATCTAAAGTCTTCACACCTTGTTTTTCAACATCCAAGAGTCCTGTTCAATTATTCAACACATCGTACACAGATCACCTACATGAGAATAAATAGAAGACCACAGAACGTTTGTTTGCTTTTCATTCATACCAAACTACGTTTTGATACCTAGACATTTGTCTACCCATTCTAGTTTGTAGGTGATTACTTTCGAGATCAGCACTTGATTAAGGGACTCTGTACATTTACAATTCAGTGAAGAAAAAACTAATTTCCAGATCCATGTTTGTCTAGAAGGTTGAATATCTGATCATCTTGTGCAGTGCATCTCCTCAGTGAAATTGATTTTTGTTCGAACTGTTCAAATATCTGCAAGACATCAGCATAGAATCAATATAGACAAAAAATACATTAGTATATAAATTTCTTAATGACTATCTTTTTATGGTAATAGTTTAAAATTTTCTAATGATATCTTCATAATCATCTTATTATTTGAACTTAGCTAATAAATAAATTTTTTATTCTCATATTAGTGATTTACCACGAGAGAAGACAGTTTACAGGCATCATCACACTGATATATGTTAAAAAATCTACAAGATTTCATGGAACCTGAATGGTACGGAAGGGAGGTCATTAAATTCGATTAAAAACATCAGAAGATTACACGAGTCATGAAATCAACAAGAAAATACCACTTTTCGGCACATGCAGACCGTTAAAGTTTAGTTCGTTTTCAGTCATAAGTACTTTTTTCACCATTATCGGCATCAATGTTGAACAAAAGTCAAAATTTCCTCCATAAGCAGTTGACATGTTTGATTCGCCTTTGCTATGCCTCAATACGCTAGATAAATGTCCATTTTACCATAAATTCGTATGCTTATCGCCTCGGAGACCAAAAGAACCCACACTCAAGATTATGAGAATCTGTAAGTTTCTACATAATCATGTAATCCAAGTGAATATCGATTCAAGCGTTATCATTCACAGCAATATAGATTTATGCCATCAGAATTAGATATTGTGGTGTGAAGGAATAAACATTTGAAAAAACTGCGGACCAATGGCAATGCGTTTTCGACACTGTTCACGTTAAAGTATGCAGCATTATCAAGGAGGTATATTCACTGTTAGATGAAGTACTACAAAAGTCTGTTTCATAGCATTAGTGTGAATATGTTCACTGTAAAGTTAATAGAAGAGCTGATCTTCTGGGTTTTACTGTCTGTCCAGATTTTCGATGCCATTATGATCGTCCAGAAATTTGAGTAATTCGAGGACTGATAAATGTTCATATGGTGATAGGGTCAAATGAGTGGATGAAATTGGTAATTCTTGTTTATTGGACAGTAATTTTCGTGGAAGCACAGTTTCATTACCTTGAAAAAATCGGTTTTAATTGCTTCAAGTGTTACATAGGCTCTTTCCTTTGCAACTGTTGAACCACTCTCCCAATAAACTAAAAATAAATTATGATTTAAACAGCTTAATGAGAAGACGAAGATTATCTGAAACATGTGATGTATTAGCGCTATCACATCCCACTGTGTTTATGAATTTACATGTATGCGTGGACACATATATAGGGAGGAGTAATCGTGATATGCAGTTAAGGAAGGTTGAACATGTACCTAAGTGGCTACAAAAACAAATGACCTCAACAGATCCGATATGTCCAGGTGACAAACATCCATCTTCGTCTATCGCTAAACATATACTAGAAACTAACCATAGGATAGACATGAAAACAGCCTTTAAAGTACTACATAAAAGTGGTCAAAGCCGAGTGCTTAAATTTATTGAAGCTCTTGCCATCCGTAAATTTTTATTATTATTATTATTAGTCCCTTGGGTTCCTAGTGGAACATAGGGCTTCAACGGCACGCCTCCAGTGACCTCTGTTCTCTGAGATCCTTTGAACCTGGTCCCACGACAGCCCAGAAGCTCTCATTTCCTCCTCGTACGACCTCCTCCATGTCACCCTCGGACGTCCAACTCGTCGCTTCCCATGGGGATTCCACTCGACGGCCTGGCCTGACGCGTGATGTCCTCAGTCGGCCTTCTCAGTGTATGCCCAATCCATCTCCACTTCTTCCTGCATATTTGTTGCGTGATAGGTTCTTTGTTGGTTCGTTCCCAGAGTTCCTTGTTGCTTATTCTTTCTGACCATCTGATCTCCAGTTGCGAGCGTAAGCAGTTGTTGATGAATGTCTGTAGTTTATTGGAAATGCCTTTCGTGACGCGCCAAGTCTCTGAGCCATACAAGAGCACTGACTTGACGTTGGTGTTGAAAATCCGTATCTTGTTCCGCATGCTGAGTGCAGAAAATCTCCACACTGGTTTCAGGCTAATGAACGCCTGTCTTGCTTTTCCGATTCTGACTTTGACGTCCTCGTCCGTCCCGCCTGTAGTTGAAACAGTGATTCCTAGATAAGTGAAGGAGGTTACTTCCTTCAAGTTTCTCCCCTTGACGGTGATTGGAGTTTGTTGTTGATGGTGGTGGTGCGGTATCTTCATCACCTCTGTCTTCTCTATATTCACTTGAAGTCCCGTCTTCGCTGCCTCTTCTGTCAACTTGTTAGTTTTTGCCTGCAGATCTTCAAGTTTGTGTGACATTAGGCACAAGTCATCGGCGAAATCCAAGTCTTCTAGGTTCTTTTCCACAGTCCAGTGTATCCCCCTCTTCTCACAGCTCCCCACTGTTTGCTGCATGATCCAGTCCACCACAATAAGGAATATCATGGGGGATAGTAGGCAACCTTGTTTCACTCCTGTCTTCACTTCAAAAGCATCACTGAGCTTCCCATTGTGGATCACTTGGCATGTGGCATCTTCATATAGTTGTTGAATGAGGCGGATAAAGGTTTGCGGTACTCCGTAGTTTAAATTTACGGATGTAAATTTAAACCCCCTTTATGTATACAAAAACAGTTTGTACTCGCTTTGAACCTACCTTGGTAGTATTGATTTTAATTTTCATACCAAGAATAAGGTTTTCCTTTTTTTTTCTATCCCTTCCTATTCCTATGTTTCCCATTAACTTAATTGACCTTTTCGTAAATTTTCATATAAATAGTTCGACAAGTCCATGTGTGATCAGATTGTTCGAAATGTATAACGCTAATACATCACATGTTTCAGATAATCTTCGTCTTCTCATTACGCTGTTTAAATTTATCAAAGGGACCAGTTACTTTAAAATAAATTATGACTTTGACCAGGTAGTTTAGATTTTTACTCGTAAGTTTTTAGATCTACAATGTATTGCATCTTTGTCCAAAATTGCAAACCCGAAGTCAATTATCTGACGTGTTTTTTTTATTTAACCAGTATACTATCTGGCAGTTTGTGTCATTGGTTTGAACCTAACTCCATCTACTAAGGTTTAGACAGATAGGTATTATCATAAAACACCATACAACAAGTATAGCTTATGGCCTATTGCAAGAATATCCAAGGGGTTGCTGAATGAACTGTTTTTTAGTCTGCAACTAATGAGAATCTATAAAACCGCATAACTCTACTCATCTGTTCAATACTTCCATGCTTTTGTAAAATTTGTGAATGAAGGCAAATTTGGAAATGTTTTAATTTAATTCAGTGTAACCCAATAATACTGCGCGATATTTTCTAAATTCTAAATGATAACGTTGGCTGAATGGAACAAAATCAACTTTGAAATAAAAACTTCAACTATGCAGTTCAGTTATCTTATCAGAAACAAATCTTGTGGTAAAAAAGGATTTATGCGATGATATGAAACACCGAAGTTAATACAATGGTAATCTGATATTACTTCAAGCACTGGTGTAAGTTAAAAAGGCTGTGCTGGAAAATCTTTCTATTTCGACCGAAAATTGATAAAAAATTTGAAGTCCTAGAAATCCACTATGTTACTCAAATAGATTGGGCACAACTTATCTGATTCGTTTGTTAAGTGACTTGTTAAATCTGTTATTACCGGTGCTTTACATGGTAGGCATATAAATGAGCAAACTCAGTATTATGTTAGGGCTTACAAGATATAACACGCTCTGAAGATTTTAGAAATCACCTGCTTTGAAATCAACTAAAAAATCATAATGCGTCCTGAAGATAAATAAATATTTTGTTCGCATATTGTGAATTTAACATGATAAAAGCCGGTTTACTAATGTCAAATTGGTAATAAATGAAACATGTACAGGATTTAAGTTTTTCTGAATGGCATAGAAGACAGGAACTCTCTAACATAACATAAAAAGGCATCCAAGTTATGAAACGTACAGTAAAATATCACTTCTCGGTAAACACACAGTATTCCTGAGTTTAGATCATTTTCAGTCATTTTTTACTCACCACAGGTGATATCAAAGTAGCTCAGTATTCGAAGTTTACGGTACAAGCAGCCGACATGTCTGACTACTCAGTACACTTCGGTGTTACGCTAAATAATCGTCTATTTTACCATCGATTTATATTGTTACAGCTTCACTGGCCGAAGACGACTCACTTATAAGATTTCAGAAATCAGTTAGTGTCTACATAGTCATGTAATTTAAATGAACTTCTGTACTCAAGCATTCCCCACTCTTCAAGTGTTACTTTTCACAACAATATAAGTTTGTGCCATTAGAAATAATTGTTGTGGTGCAAAGTAATAAACCTTTGAAGAACTGCAGTCCAGTGGCAATGGGTCCCACTTGTTATTCACGTTAAAGTATGCCTCATTATCAAAAAGGAATACCAGCTATTAGATGAAATAATAGGGAAATCTGTTGAGTACCATTTTTGCGAGTATGTTGATCTTTTAGATTTAATTATCTGTTCAGATTTTCGCTGCCACTATGACTGTTCAGAAATTTGAGTAGTTAGAGGACAGGTAACTGTTCATACGGTCGCACAAACAAATGAGCAAATAGGATATTTGTTTCACTAAAATGGTGTTGGTAACCTGTTTTCAGTAGGTCATCATCAGTGTTGTCTTCAGCCACTAGCAGTTAACTACAGTATGAATTAGAGGGAAAAAACAATTTTATATATGAATGACACGACCATCCAGTTTTTCTATCGGCTTCATTCATCAACCCACTACATTAAGGCCAGTTGACGAGCCTAAGACTCTCCTGAAACACCTCATTGGAAACTTCTCTTGCTTTCTGATTTACAAAGTTAAGACATGGGTTATCTAAAATCAAGAAATCAAACATTAATCGTATTACTGCAAAGGACTCAATACTCATAATGTCTACGTGTATTCTTGGATCCGGTCTTATGACTTTCAGAAAAGATTTTTTTCTGAAAAAGCCACTTTCTGTAATTGAATAATTTATCTTTTTAATTGCTAATAATATTCATTCTACTGAATCTTTTCACATAATTAACAAAAGTCAGAGATTTCAGGAACATTTCCTCATTTTCATTCATCTACATATTGAACTTATGCTAAATATTTCATCCACATATCTTAAGGACAGCTAGATAACTAGTCATATCAAAAAGATTAGAGAAATATATCACTTGCCGAATATAATTTCAGCCTTCATTTTCATAATAATTTTAGTGATTTAAGGTGAAAGTGATAAAAGGAAAGATACGGCAATTTAAGGTGACATATTTTCGATAAACGCTACTCTTTTTAGCTGTGAAAGAAATCAATAGTGAAATTAGTTATTATTGCTAAAAAAGCCAGAAATCGTATTATCGTATAACATAAATTTTATCGTAAATTATGTTGTTTTTATCAAAAATTCTTCCTTCCACGAACATCTAAATAGTGGAACGTTTGTTCAGTATTTCAGTTAGAAGTCAAGTTATATGAAATATTAATATTGACTAAAAAAACTTTTGCGATAGCATAGGATGATGTTCGTTTTATATATCTAGTCGAAAGAGGTAAGAAAATGTATGCCACCAGCTTCAATACCACTGACCAACTAGTAAACTGCTGACCATGAAATCTGATGACCATGGGACCCTATCCTTCCCGAAAATGTAAATTTTCACGGGGCAGATGGCACTATATGTCATGTCAGTTGTGGATGAAAAATACATTAGAATCAACTAAATAACTCTTAGGATAGTTGTGTGGAGCATCCAAAAAAGTTTGCTGTGAGAAATATTGTGGTCAGTACGACAACAAGTATACGACTTTATTGTGAACATTTGTATTTCTTTTTTGTACAGAACTATTTGGCAGTCTTGTTGTCAGTACCTCTAAAGTATATCTTACCGTGGCTATGCAGCTCTGGGATTTTGCTGACAAATACCCTACAGAAGTGAATATTCCCAGAAAGTTCGACAGAATTGTTGAGATAACCAGTTTTCGAATTTAATACTTTTTAAACCTGTTGGCATAATGGTCAATGTTCTGGCCGGAATCTTATTCACACTTTCTAGCTTAACAATGGAGCAATGATTACGAAGTTTGTATGACTAGAGACTGTAGGATAAGTTGCTCTAACAACAAGTTTCTAACTGTAAATAGACCGGACAAGTTTCACAAACTGGTTTTAACACGAAGAATTGTCCATTAAAGCAGAAAAACAATCTAGGTCATGATTAGATAAAAGCATAAAAATTCTTAAATTAAGACACCACTTCCCTACATTTGATAACTATCCGTTTTTAGTTCCTCTCCCCAAGACTACTAGAATTCATGTTTCGTTCCCTACTTTGTTTAGTGAAAGACAATACTGAAGTAGAACAAGCGAGTTAAGTAAAAAATAAATCTCTGAAATATTTTTCAAGACTAGAAAATGGATTACCGTAAAGAAATCAAATGATGCATTAACTCTTGGGTTTTCATCAAATGTAGCTTACATAAAATTTCCGTTTTTAAACGTCCAACTAAGATAATAACTTTTATCTCGAAATCATTTAATGTCTGTACAAAATCACATGGGCAAGATGCTGCTCTTTAAATGTTGTATAACAGATTTCTGCGGTCATCAGTGGTTTCCTTCGAAACTTTTTGTAGAATAGATATGGCATGTGTTCATTGCTACTTACCATGTGTTGTAGTACATCTCACCAACCGATAGTTTTCCCCTCTGCACTGAACTGTCGATGTAAGGAGACAGAAAATGTATTTTTTTTATTTTCTGCTTATCTAAGAGTCACATTTTTGACTACACTATGGATGTTTCTATCTGTACGAAAACAAAGAATGAATATGCTATAGTGATTCAAACCTGGAAGCACAAGTGACCATAGCATAACTTTCTCTTAGCTCACAAACAATATCATCGTAAAATCGGTGGAAAAAAGTGAATCAGTAAAACATATTAGAAGAGAAAATTATGACATCTCTTGACTGGACTCACTTGTTTGATGGAACATACAGTGTAACAGCAACATTTACTGTGTGACTTCGGAAGCACATCTTACTTGTACCATAATTATGACAAGATAGATAAATTTTGAAAACTTTAATTTTTGTAATACCCTCAGCTTCTGATTCTCAATTTCAGTTAGCAAAACTCTCTATACCCCTAAGATGTATGTATATATAAACTCATATTAGACCTAAATCTTACTAAAAAGGAATTGCAAGCATAGTGAAGTCCAGGATAAATCATCACTCATGAATCTTCGTTTCTTAAACCATCTAAGTTGTATTCATTATTCACTCATTACCTTATCAATATCTTATTTTCTTTCTCACAGCTCTTTGAATTCTGCTTCCTTCCAACAGAAAGCTGAATAGATTTAAGGTTTTCTCTCTGTTAAAAATACGAATATACCTAAAAGTGAGAAATCACATCTTCATAGGCCTATAGAATAAATTCTACTTGGTCATGTAAGTAATTTCTAATCGGATTCAGATAATGGATAAATAATGTTGTTCTTATGCGTGCTTTTTAATTCTAAATCATACTTTTTATTCTTCTCATTTACATCTTTATTTACATTTATAATCAGAAAGGAACAAACAACATTTTGTTGTTTATTTCTGCTTCTTATTTACCCACATTTTTCTGAGTATCTTTTTACAGTGAAAACCATCATAGAAATACCTAAAAGTTTATGTATTTGTTATCCTATGCAATGAATATATATTCTGTAGAAAGGATAAGCGTATAAACAAAACTAGTTTTGCAGTCATTCTTTGAATTTTAGCGATTTTCTCGAAGAAATTTATTAGAAATCTAATAAAAGTAACAGTAAACTTCCTGAAATATTTCCGGTGAGATAAACAGCAATACTATTTAGAAAATGTTGACCACATCAGTGAAATTAGAGTTTAATAGTCTTATAGCGATTTTAAATTCCAAAAAGATTCGTTTTATTCAACTTGAATTCAAGTGAGATTTATTAAATTTACTAAAGTTTCGTGGCCATATTGTTCACAGTATTTAAGTAGTATTGGTACACAAAAGATAATTTTCAATAAGTAATGCTGTCACTAAACTAAGTCGACGTGATGCGATATAATTACAAAAAGACTTTTTGTGAATATTAAAATATGGATAACAAAGGACTATGGAAAATGTAAAATAGCCTGTTTATTCATTCAGGAAGGCACTGACAGACTAGGAAACCATCAGAGCTAATATTTACATTTAAAGTACTACTTAAAGTTCAAAATCAGCGAGAGATGCCCAAACGTAGATAACTTGTAGAAATAAAGATAAAACATATTTTAATGTCGAACGTCCCAAATCTTTGTAGCAAAAGTAACGTATCCTCCTTGAGATATGATACTGTCAACTCAGACACTGTTGTTAGCATTCTCGTAGCAATATACGGTTTCGCAGAATGCACATAATGCTAACGGCTAGAATTCTTGAAAAATATAAATAATAAAACTGCTGCCCCTATTCTGAGGTCAAGAGTTGAAAAAACCACTCTCTAGAAGATTTCAGAGAGCAGGATTCAAGTGAGGTTCATTTATAGCACTTTTAATGGATTCATTAAAACCTATTTTCTAAACTGCATTACTTTGTTCTCTATAACTTAACGAGTAAAGCCTTAAACGACAAATCAGTAAATCTCAAACAAATCAGATCGTCTAACAAATATACACACAGATGTTTTTTCGATAATATATTAGCAGTGAGGGCTGAATAATTTGATAAAAGTCTCAATTTTTATATAACAGTTTTACTTTTTCAAGCTGAAGATTTTTCTCTCTTTGGTTTTGGCTACTCATTTGCATCGAACTCTACATTTATATGTGGGAAAAGCTTCAGTAACTGCGACAAACTGACTTTCCATTTTAAGGTACAAAATGCAGACAAATCATAAGGAAACTGTGAGCGATTTTTTATGATGAAATGCTGAAAATCCTGTTCTCAAAAGCACTAGATATTTCTCACTCAGAGCATATTTCGAGTTTATGAATCTCTGCTGTTATATCAGTTCATTTGTCAAGAGGTCACACAGTTGCATCCTTGTTTTACACTTGGCACACAGAAATTGTGAAATCAAGGACATGTGTTTCATCAAAGACCGGGTGCACCTGTACCCCAGTGTGTTGCTGCTTCAACTGCAGTTTAAACTCAGAAACCATTATTTATAAGGTCAAATTGTTATTATTTAGGCTGATGAATGACTAATGAAAGCAATCAGTTGTAAAGAGGATCAAACGTTCAACTTGAATTCAACTGCTAGCTTTTAGCAAAGATAGTTCCATTTTAAAATACTTTTGATTCATATAATGCAAACTGAGACTGTAACGATCTTAGTCCGGTTGTTTTCAAACTCTTATCGTAAGTTTTAAGCTTGTTATAAAAAATCTTTCCCATTACCTATGCACTCACAAATCTTCGGTTCAATAGTTATTTTTCGTACTATGCTATAAAACTTTCTAATTCTCAGTTTATGTCTTATTTATTTTCCAATATGATCAACTGTTGAAATCGAAAACATTTATTCTTTCTTCTAACCACAAAATAAAATAATCTTATTTTTCTCCATTGTACTGCATGTTGTAAGAAGTTCCAAAACGCTGCTTATACGTAGGTGGTCAGGGATATTTAATTTTCATATGACGAAAGATATGGAGAATCTGTGTGACAAAAGTATGAAAATTTGTGTGGACATAAGCATAGAATTGTATTGAAAAATTGAAAGCAATTTCACATTACAGTAAATTGTTTCAAATACCAAGGATAACTGAAGGCTTAGTTTACTGAAGTATTGCAGTATATCTGAAAGAAAAGTTGGCTGTTTCCATTACATGCTGATCACATTACACATCTTGGCAAAAAATATTTCAAACGTTAAAATTCAACAATAACATCTCAATTATACCTTCAAGAAGAAAGTAGGCAGAAAACAAAATGATACTACAGTACCGAAAATAAAACTGAGTGTGTAGTATTCATATCATACTAGTCGTTCAGGAAGTATGTGAAGCAAAAACAAATGAAACTACGAAAGTTAAACAACAGAAAGGTTAATGGAAATCTGCTCAAATTATGGATATCTAAGTCAAGATGAGATGTTATGGCTTGAAAAAGTTTGGGTTTAGGAAAAAACTATATTTATTTTTTGGCATTTGTATTTTCCAGTCAGTGTAACATGAAACAAGGTTGTCTTCACTGGCATTTCACGTTTAAGTGTTATAAGCTAGAAGTGTAACTTAGATAAAGCTATTCGCCTAAAATGAGGAACCGTCACTAAAGACAACCTTTTTTTGTCCACTGGTCATAAGCAATTACAAGTACCAAAACAATGACCTACTGAAGTTTTTTGATGCATTTAAACTAATATTGTGGGATGAATCGGATTCATTTTGTATGCTCTAAATCTTTCACATATGCACTAAATTTAAAACTGAGAACAGTAAGCTTTCAGTGTTCAGAAGAACGGATATTCCATAAAGTTTATCAATAACTACTTCAAACCGAAAAATGAGAAAATGAATGATGCAACCGTGGTGAAAAAGAACCTATTCACTAGACTGGCATTCAAAAAAGATGAATTGCGAGTTAACAAAATAATCGCCGACTGAATGCATGCATCACACTAACTTATCCAGCTGCGAAATTAACAGTTATTTATAACACAGAGAACTTAACAAGAGAAACTAATTTTGACGTGAGACCTCTTCATGTCACCTCTAATTGTATTTATTTATTGACCTGTACTTACAGTGGCATATATGTCGGAAGAATGGAGAGAGTTCTTACTGTACAGGTCCCTGAATATGTACCGAAGAGCCTATCAGTGAGGGGTAGAAGGTACCAACCAGCGCTACTGGCAAGCACATACTCGATACAGGTCATGCCATCGACTCAAACATGGCTTTTAAGTTAATCAACACAAAAGAGAATAGTAGACTAACTAGTTGTGCAGAAACAGCAGCAATCCGTCAAATGAAAGCAGACTTATACGTACAAAAGAAGTTTGGGGTTCACCTTGCACCAATGAGTTGTTCTTTTCCTACAGCTTTATTTACTACTTTATCCTCTCATTTTATTGTTCTACACGTTATTCTCAAGCACTAACCATATTCCCATCATTTTTTATTTACTTTAACGCATTATATTTTTACCATGTTTACTAGCATATCTTTTTCAATTCGTCTACCATTAACTCACTTAGTTTGCCTGCTATCTTTGTTATTCTCCCCCTTCAACTGGAATTTGTACTACCTTGAGATGTAATCGCATTCCTATACTACCTGTATCATCATGTCGTATTTTGTTTTGTGTTTACTGATCGACTTTAAAGTCTGACTTATTGTGACTTGTTCTCTATGCTGGTTGTTTAGATCGTGAACTTCATCATTCTTATATGTTCCCACATTTATGTATTGATGTTTAGATGTGATGTTCACTACTGAAATGTATCAAGCAACATGCCGAACACTGACAGCTTACTGTACTCAATTTTAAATTTAGTGCATATGTGGAAGATTAAGAGCACACGAAATGAATCCAATTCATCTCACAATATTTGTTCCTCTTTCTTTTCAAATGTTTAAACTATTTTAACCACCTTTTGGGATTTCTTTGAAGATGAAGGCACTGACTGGTTGATATTCAAGGACGAATGTCAGGCTTGTAAGAAGTATTGATTGACATTTATGTGGATAACGCTTTTTTAATTTTCCGCAATTTTTTCATATAAGTAATTAGTTGTTTTCAATTATTTCAGCCAATGAACAGCCGTTTTTCAAAGTAACCTTGAGCATCCTATTCCATAGATTGATGATCAAAGACGAAAAAACAATATGTCAAAGTGAATTAATTCTAAAAATAAGGTTAAATCTTTCGCTTTATTTGTCAGTCGTTTTTAACAACACACCATACTTCTTCTCTTTGAGTAATATAATTAGATGAATATGACCTCATATAATTACAAGTATAAATACAGCATAGAATTCACCTGAAAACAAGAAAGAAGCACGTCAATTAAATGATAAATAGGTTTTATGCAATGAATTAGTCACCTTAAAAATTCTCATATATATTCTGCTTAATAATATTTATAAGTAGATTTTATTAGGCACACCGAAAAGCATGGATACAGTGTTAAACATAGTAAGAATAAATTTATCTTTAATTTGTCAAACTTCTCAGCTAATAAAGTAAAAATCAAAACATACAGACTTCTTACAATAGTCAAATAACCCATCTAATAACAGAAGTATCAAAATATTTCAACGGATTACTGAATGATAAGCTGTTCGACCATTTTAGGCAAGTAATGCATTATTTTTGCAGTTAGCGTATAAGTTAAGTGTAATCCACCTAAATCTGTAAGACACAAGTGCTTTCCAAGGAAATATAAATGTGATGGAATAAATACATTTGAGATTTATTGTATCCTTCGAGTGGGGATACTGACTCTATGAAACATTGGTCTTCTTCATGGAGGGAATTTTGTGAGTTATTAGGAAATATATGTGATATCACTTTAGTGTTCATAAATGTTCCATTACCTTAAGCATGTTACTATGTTAACCGTGGTGCAACAGACATCGGGATATCGACAAGATACCTTAATAAGCGACATGTGCACATGAGGTCAAGTAACAGCATCTATCCACAAAAATATGTTATAACAATGTATCCCTATAGGTTTACTGCAAATAGTTTTCTTTATCCTCAAGGCAGAAACGACTATAAACAACCAGTGAGAATTATATACAAATAAAAATTATGTATGAACTATGACAGTGTCTAATAGAGTGAGTAAATAGGAATTGAAATCGTGAAGTAGAGAACTCGTAACAACATGAGTAAACAGTTGTCAATCAACAAGAAAACCAAACAACTGTGAGTGAACAACATGAGGACAACAGACGTTAACATGGAACTGGGGACATAGAAATTTCATTACAAGATAAACTAACTAGTTTGAAAGTTAACAGTGGTTCTCCTCGATTTCAATTAAATAACTTACGGTAAATGGTGCACTGAATCTCCTATCTCAGAATACAAAGTAATCTCAATTTGATAAATCTTGTAAACGTAGTTTTTAAAAACCCAAACCCAAAGACTGAGCAGGATCGATTCTAAATATTCATCTTCTTTGGTGAGTTTTTCTTCTTCGTAACAGTTTTCTGTTACAGATCACAAACTTCATTCTTCGTTAGAAGGCTTTTAATGATAATCATGCTGATATCAGAATTCATCAGTGGCAACAGTTTACTACAGCTGAATATTTTTAACAATGAGATTGACACTGGAACGTTTTGACCTTGGTTTTTGACAAGCATTCCATCATAATTCAACAAATTTCGATCACAACGACTCAAAGTATAAACTAAACTTGTGTTATGTCGTATGGTCTACATTTTACATTTTAGTTTCTTGTTCAAATGCAACTACCACATTGCTAAGTAATTGACAGCTTGATTTATTTTTAACGTTTTACAAAATTAAATCTGATGAAGCCACACTCAAAATATCGTTATAAATGTATTCCATACTGAACATCATTTTTACTTCTTTCATTCCGAATCAAAATCCTTGAGAATGTCAGGTTGCTAGTAAACATCTGAAATATTTTCAAAAATATGTTAAAAGTTTTGACATCTGCAGTCCAATGAGTTTTTTTTTTTTTTCTAGCGCCAAATATTTCCTCAATAAGAGAGATTTACATACGACAGAATTGTTTTCATCAGAAAATGGAATCAATATAAACAGTATATCAAGTGTTCACTGGTTCCTGTTCCTAAGCTTCAGCATATGGAATGATATTTACTAGCAAATAGCTGCGAATGAATAAGCGTCGAGAACCGAATACTTCTGTGACAACATAAAAATGAAGATTGAAACATAAAAAATAAATTCAATGCCATCAATACCTTTGAACAGTTTAACGAAGGTTAAAAATAATTATTCAGTGATATTTAAAAAGATTGTCTCATTTTGATGATTTTGCATGGAAGAATCAGATGATTGTGTTTACTTCAGGAATCTATTTGCCAAAATAAATTTTGAATAATCTGATAAAAACATTTTCATACGAAAGTGTAGAAAAAAGGAAAAGAAATAAAATTGAAACAGTGACTGAAAAAAAAGATTAAAAGAATCAAAAAATTTTCGCATCACTGCTGTCACTAAACTGCGACAAAGTTTGCCAAAAAAACGTCTCAGACAGAAATGGTATCGGTATACACAGCCTGGATGAGACCCTTAGGATGGTTCAGGTTCCAAAAACAACCAAAGCATGAAGTACTGAAAACCTACACATTTAAACCAGTTCACCAGTTACTAGTCGGTCCTAAGTCCGGATAAGGAGGGAAGGTTGGGCATAGGCCTAGCAACCTTACCCCGGGAAACAAATCCAATCACTAAAGAAACTTCAAAGCACGAGAAATTATAAAACATCAAAACAAACTTATTCCTCTCTGGAATCGGGGAGAAGAAATGACGCCGGTTGGTGAAATCCTTCGGGAAGCCAACTGGCCGACGTGTCTTATCTCTCTCTCTCGATGAAGCGAAAGTAAGGATGGGGACATATAATGTCCGCACCATATATGAACCTAGCAAGGCTGACCAGATTGCAAAAGAGGTGGCAGGGTATGGCTTGGAAGTGCTTGGAATCTGCGAACGCAGAGTGAATGGAAGTGGACTCTCCAAACTCTCAACTGGACAGTCAATAATCTACTCAAATATATTGTCACTCAGACGACAGTCGCGAGCACACTGAGTCTTCGAGTGGCCATCATGATGTCTCCAAGAACATCGGAGACTATCTCTCTCTCTCTCTTGCAGTGGGGACCAATCTCCTCCTGTAGGTTCAGGACCATGACAGCAAGATGGATTCAACTCAAAATGAAGAAAAGTCACAATCACATAATGCTACACTACGCACCTACAAATAATGCAGATCAAGAGGAGAAGGAGGAATTCTACAGACAACTGCAATCAACACTGGACAAGGCCCCAGTCCAGTTGGCGACATCGAAATTCTAACGCGTTGGGTGACATGAATGCCAAACTGGGAGTGGAAAACACAGGAAGAGAACTCATTCATCATGTGTCGAGAAGCACTCGGTGACATGAATGACAATGGAGAACTGTTTGCAGACTTGTGATCACTCAACGATTTTGTGATTGGAGACAGTGTGTACAAACACAAGGATATTCACAAAGCGACTGACATGGACTTCAACAGACACCAAACACACTGAAAATAACATCGACTTCATCTGAATGTGAAGAAAGTGGAGACGCAGCTAGCCTACTGGACACAAGATCAGATCAGATCAGTTCAGATGAGATCAGATGAAGAAGGGGAGCAGATGTGGGTACACACCACTCACTGTCTAGTGCAAGCAACCCACCTACAAAACCACGTTGAAAGCTTTCACAGAAGTTGGTGGCAGGCCACATTTCAAGTTGCACAGCCAGAACAGAAACCGAAGGACAAAACTGCAAACGACATCTTCACGTCAGTCAGCCATCAGAACAAAATGGGAGACACTGAGCAACATACCTGAAGGATCAAGAGTGGATGAACACTGGAACTCTCTGAAAGCTATGTGGAAAGAAACCTGCATAACTGTATTGGGAAGGAAGAGGAAACAAGACAAGACAAGGAATGGAATGGATGTCGATGGACACATGGGAGCTGATAGAGGAGGGAGAGGGAGATGGTGATGGTGAAGCAGAGGATGAACCAGTGCAAGGATGCACGACAAAAGGAGGAACTGAGTACAACGTTCAAAACACTAGACTGGACAAAGAAGTGAATAAGAGTGTGCGCAATGACAAAGACACTTGTACGACACATTGGTAAGTGAAGCAGAACAGGCTGCAGGTAGGAGAGACAGAGACCTGACAAAATTATTTCAAATAACAAGGTTAATATCTGGGATAGAAGAGATCAACGCAGATGAAACCAGTGAAAGATAGTGAGGGAAAAGCTAGTTACCAAAGGGCAAATGGTGTGCTGGCCACTTCAAAAAGCTCGTGGTTCAACCACCACCAACACATGTGACTCTTCTAGAAATACAACCAGCAACCACAGAACTGACAGTGAACGCAGGCCGTCTGAAAGAAACAGATGTTTCGAATGCCACACTATAGAGTTTCTGAAATCCGGGAAAGCAGTAGGTCCAGATGGGATTTCGCCAGAAGCACTGAAAAGAGACGCAGAAACAACAGCCGACATGCTCACACACTACTGCGCAAGGTTTCGAAAGAAAGGGAAGGTATCTGCCAGTTGACTAGAAGAAGCGCTCCTTTTCCAAACTCCTAAAGAAACAAAGTGACCTAAGTTCTTACAAGAACTGGAGAGAAACCATGCTCCACCACTGTCCACCCCAAGCAAAATAATATGATGCATCATCCTGGAGAGAATTAGGATGCATTGGATTCGGAATTACGAACCAGAACAGGCTGGCTGGCTGGCAGCCTGGTAGGCTTCAGGAAGAACAAATCATGCGCGGATCAAATTCCAAAGCTAAGCTATGCATCATCACAGAACAGAGTATAGAATGGCAGTCAAACATCTACCTCAAATTTAACGACTTTGAAAGAGCCTTCGACAGCGTCGACCGAATTGTAATTTGACAAGCAGCTGCCTAAACACCACGGTTTCAGTGCCACAAATTTCTATCAACCATATTCAACATATATATGATAATACCAATGTAGTTGGTTGAAATCGGTAGGTAGAAGACTCTGGATCTAGGTTTATTGCTTGTTGGAGCTCGTCAGCAAAGCGTATATGCTGTCTCCAGGCCAATGACGTTCCCTCAGAGATTCTAACCTATGTAACCTAGTAGTGCAGTCAGTGACGCCACCGCTGAGTATTTAAAAACAATCAGGCAAAAAGAGTATTCCAGTTATTCATTTCAACTTACATATCTTACAAGACTAGTACATATACTCTAAAAGAATACAAAGACGGTCGGTTTGATTTTATCTAAGCGATGAGATTTAGTAAGATCTTTAAATTAAGCTTCGTAGGGAAGTGGAGTTAACTAATTTCTTGACAGGCTGACTGATTTGAAATCTCATCTCACGCGAAGAGGATCGACTACTTTTATCAGTTATCTACCTGGCAGTTTAGCTGTCGAAGTTGCATGAAGGAGAGGATCTGACTATTCTCCTCTTGTTAGTAACTCTTCAATCCAACGGCTGATCATAATGGACTAGTCTGAATATGTTTTCTGATTTGTGTAAACTCTCTATAGGATTCGGAGTTTTCTGTCTTAGTATGTCTACATTTTCCAAGTCTAGGGCATTCCACGATTATCTGCATACACTGATTTAGCTGGTGTCACATCATACCGTTTTACTGTCAAATCACGTTTACATATGAGGGGTTGAAGGTGGGAGTCAGTAAACTTGCAGTTAATGCAACTGATTTTGTTGCCTGAGTTTGGTGTAAGATCCCTTTCAGCGATTTCATCGATTTTCGAGGAAAAATTCTGTTTCACCTGGATGACCAATTCTTTAATCTCATCATTTCTGTATTAATAGTAGGACAAACAGTTTACTCGTTAGTACTAATCTTTCCCTTGTTGCTTGTTGGTTGTTTAGGCATTTCTCCATTTGAAGCATGTGAAGAAACAATTATTAAGTTTTCCTTAGTTCGGCTGTGTTAATTACAGAGAGCTTGTACTCCTTTGAAAGGCGCTTGAATATAGGTTCCTTTGTGTGTATTGAAACTTTATCTTTGTAATTAAGTATGTGTCACGTATGCACTGGTTTTTAGCATCATACATTTGGAGATGAAAAGCAATTTTAACTTGGAAAGATATCTGACAAGCCAATGTGGTAAAAAGGTTCCTCCTAAGCTTTGTGTGGAAGATTTCGCAAATATGAAAGAATGCTGGGGAAAAGAATGAGTTAAAGGTAGTGAATGAACTTTGGAGTCAAAGTGAGGCTTACACAGAATACTTAAAAATAAATAGGTTAGATATAAAAACCCTCACTCGTTGGTAATAATTTACTTTAATATCAGGCTTGAAAGTATCATCTGTGGAGATGTGAAATGAGTTTTCTGAATGTTGTCTGAAAAACCCTACTGGATAGCATGTAGACATTTACGGTTTCTACGATCACACTTTAATTTCTATATGAACCATAACTTCTGAAAAAAAACAATCAGCCATTTCCCAGTGATCTATAATGCATCAGAAGTCATATTTTCTCTAAACATTTCCAGAAAAACTTTATTGGTTCTAATGGAAAAACAAATCACTTCAATCATAACCGCTGACGGTAGCATCGTCGGACAAAACATAGCCACTAATTGCTGAAAGAAGACAGCGTGAATATATTTTGTCCCTTTTGAGACATCAGTACATCATACTGATGAATCCTTTCGATGACAGTTCATTCAACTCAGATGATGTTGACCAGGTGATATTACTTTTCTCTGCATATTATTTGTAAGCACAGATGCTTGTTTCGAATAAAAAGAAAGCGAGATTTGTCAAAGAATGAAATAATTTTATTTGATGATTTCCCGAATCTAAAATGGGAAACAAATGCTCTCTCGAGGTGTTTATAAATGACTCAAAAATGCAGTAATGAACTATGTCCAAGTCCTCATGACTAAACCGCTTCAAAGAACGTTAGCAAATTACTGAATATGATAAGAGTAGGTCTCCTTTAGATTGCCTTTGAAAGTAAATTATCTTGTATATCGAGTGAGAACAGAGGCACAAATAATTCAAAAAAGCCCTTTTTACTATTTTCCAGACCGACTCAATATTACTTCATCAGTAGAAAAAGTCAGACAAGAAAATCGATTTCATCCAGAAACTCTATATATACAGTTGTCAAAACACAACTGTTTACAACTCACAGCTAACATCCTTGCCATCTTTTGTCCCCTTATATTTCTTTTGTGAATTTACGCGCTTTATAAACATAATCAACTGGCAAACCAATATACTAAGCAGTTGGTTTGCCGAAACTAACCTTAGATTTTGACCTTAGTCAGGTCTCACATGGTAAGGTTGGATAAATTGGGAAATTTCAGAAGTCAGTATGTTTTGTGAAGACATGCTTTCTTCTTCTTTGACTCCTTTGAACGAAGGCAGAACAACATATACCTCAGAGTAGGAGACGGGAGTAATTATTTAAATATTGTGCGAGAGATAGATGCATTCATAGCTGACCCATAATATTGGATGCAGAAGTATAAATGTATTTCAGAAGTTCATACGAAGAGGTCATAAGGAAAAATTAACCGTAATTATATGGTTATTTGGGTGATACTGATTAAAACATGAGGGACTGGAAATTCTTGAAAATAAACTGATCAGCAGTTGAAAGTGTTGGTCAACGAAATAAATGTGAAGCGATTTTGTTCAAACCATCATTATTCGCAGGTGAACAGTGTATTCTCCAAATGCCTAAAAAATAATGCCATTATTATATCAAAACCAGGATTTATCAAGGCAATTGAACCCTTGCTTACGACATCAGAAGGAAATGATGAGGCTGGAAGAAGGATGTGTCAAATGGTTGTTCTAAAATTAAAGAAAGGATCTAACCAATCGCTAAACAAAAAGTGCGAATTTTATTTGTAGGCTCCCTAGTACGTCCAACTAAACATTAGGTAAATCTAATACATAAATACATATCATAAAAGTCAAACAATGTTTCAAGTCACATGGACGTGTTTTGTTTCCATTTCATAAGAGAGAGATAGAGAACTTGTTGAGTTAAATTTATGTAAAAACTAATAGAATCACATCCTGGAGCCGTAACTTAAAATTTGTTCAGAAATGAATAAGTGCCATTCACCAATTTCTTTCTATTTTGTGATTATTTCCTTTGATCTCAAATTCACGTTTCTATTCTAATCAGTTGTGAATAACATTTCAGACATCGTTAATCCGTCCGTTGTGTAACGAGATACAGCGATTTTATAATTACTGATAGAATTATATGAGTAATGTATGCACCCTCATCTAAAATGAAGTGAGATCAGTAACACTCTGAACAAATAAGTTCTAAACTTCAGAAAAGACCTTTATATATGTAGTACAGTCAAACATCATAATATAGTTTCATTCATATCAGTGCACAGCAGTTGAAGCGGACGTGTCCTGTTTTATTTGACAACACGTTGGACAGCTGGAAACATTATTGTGCGATGCCAGTTTACCCTTCGAAATCCCGATCCGTTTTTCTGTACACTTTTAAAAGTTTCATTTGCACTACATATAGTACACAAAACATCGGACTGAGATTTATAATCCCACTAGATTCACCTGACCTGCTTGCTTTCTGTACATTTTGTATACAAATTTAGCATCTAAAAGATGTAATATATTTTTATTGCTGATAGTTAATATACCCTCAAGCCTTTTTTTCTAATGATTGGAATTGATTCAATTCAACAATTCGTTTTGTTTTCATTATATTCTATATCATCAAGGGAATAAAAAATGTCAACATTTGTATTTTTCATTTTCAGTACTCCGTTTTAGATTTTCACGGAGAATCTTTCCTTGTTTTCTACTCATCTCTTTGACTGAAGGGAAATAAGATTACTTATTGAGTTGTTTATCTGTATACTACAAGGTTCAGTTAACTTCCTTCCACATAAACGAGGATTTATCCTATAAATGATTTTCTTTTGATAACTCGAATAGGTACCTAGTTTTCCACGGACTGCATCCTAATTATTTAAGCTAAGAATAAATGCAGTTTAAGCTTGTTAGTATACAGTACAAATTATCAGTGATTGGATATGTATTGAAGAATGGATCTTCTACATATTTGTTTAGCAAGATAACTTTAGATAGTTACTTTTGTGATGCATATTCTGATATAAGCACAAATCTGTCATTTTAAATGTGTTTTGCTAACCTTAGGAAGCAAGTGAGTCTAACCAACGAATTTAATTTTATTCATTTACTAGTTGGTTTATTAACACGAAAGTAAGTCATATTTTGGAGTTACGATTCGCTTAACTAAGAATGTGGTTACTTATAAAATTTATCAAAGTTGAACAATAGACATTTCAATATATGAGAACAAAAGACCGGTGAAATTGTACAAAGGACAAATGACTGGAGCGAGCTTTGCTTGTATGATGTCAAAAATTAGAACTGTAGATTCCTGCCTTTTAATCACAACAAACAAATATGGTGATTGGCTATTGAACTAGCATATATACGATACAAAATGCCCAACAACTCAATAGCAGAATCGTTAACTAATTCGTTGTAAAAGCAAGATCTTAAGTAATCATCTAAATGCCACTGGAAGTGGTTAGGATAGCAATAAATTCTGTAGTGTGAAAGGTTTAACGAAAATATAGTGTATACAGTTTGCGATTCAGAACTGAAAAACAAACGACTCAAAGGAAATAAAAGAAAATCATGGTGAAATGTACAATATAGTTGAAAGTTTGGCGATGTATTGTGAGTGCACCTAAATAAAAGACTCAAAATGTCGAATTTTTGCTCCAAACTAAAGCATCATTTAATTTGTCTTTTTAGTCTCTATTGTGTAGAGCTAAAATATCTGCTTATCTTTTAACTGTTGATGTCCAATTTGTAGTTTAGTTTGAAAAAGCCTGGGGAAGTCAAGTGACTGAAAATAATCGTGTGTTCAAAGTAAGGACATTGTTTTTTATTTACCTAAAATGTGTGTGAAAAGGACAGAGGTGTACTTCAAGCAAACGACGGATTTTAAGGTTTCTGTGCACAGAAACAAAATATTTTTACCAGCTGCTATGAATACATTCCAATGTAAGGATTTACTTCACTAAATTACTTAAATCTACATGAAATGACAAGCACTGTTTTTGCAAATGCTCACCATGAGACCTGAGGGTCATGAGTTTGATCCTTGGCAAGATAGTGAATGGGCTCTGCTAAGATGTCCGGTAGTAGGATAAAACACCTGTCAATTACTTACCGGGTTTTCAAAGGTTCACAGATTGATATCAATCTGTGATGAAAACCACTTTGAGATCTGTATATTCCCACACACCTTCAAACTAATTTGCTATTTATTTAGAATTTGGGATTTGTGCAAATATTTACTGTAATTACTTCTTAAATCTTCTTGGACTAGAGGATATTGATTTATCTGACGTCATAGGAATTGAGATCACAAGTGAACGTCCAATACGATAGCACCTCAGCTAGTAATCAAAGTATTAGAGAAGTACTACTTCGGAGAAGATATTTACATCATTCGGATACAGTTCTGAAAATTAAGGAACATATCTGTGATAAAGTATTAAGTACGAGGAAACTTTATTGGTCGAAGGTTGTGAAAAAAGAAGAGGAACTTCCAGTTCTTCTTGAAAGAAATCCACGAAATAAACTTCAAATGAACGCTCAGTAAACTGAAAGTGTAATAATCATGTAAAGTCTGTTGAAAGCAGTCTTTGAAGAACTGATCTTCACTCACCTCTATCACCAGACATATTTATGATAGAGTCAAATGTTCACCTGCTCTGTGAGGAATTTACATAACCTATTTCTTTGTGATTTTCCTTGTTTTACATTACTGTCTTTTGTATGATGTATGTTTCAACTTACAAAAGAACTGTCAGAATATTCAACAGTAAGTTGTTACCTGTGCTTTTTTATTTTCGTCTCTAGATTGTTGAACAATTAAAAAAATCCGAAGTGAAGAATCAGTGTTTTTTACTCAGATCTATAACAGGTCAAATGAAGCCTAATTAACTCAGTGAGAACTTCTATGACTACAGCATTGGGTGACACCGGTTAAGATTGCTGAGGGAACACCAGTTTCCTAGAGGTTGTAGATTTGCTACGTTAAAGGGTGCTGATGAGCACAAAACTGAAATCCAGGGTTTCCTGCCGACCGGCTCCTTTCAACCAACATCAATTAAGAACACCATAATTTAGTATGATTCCTGTGTAGATGAACATAACATTCATATTGTGTATTAAAATAGCATCTCAGAAGATATAGACACTTTGCTTGTTGTAAGTAAAGTTATTGTTTATAAATTACAAACTGATTGATGTTGAATACAGTTGCTTAAAAACAAATGAGATAAGGCCAGAGTTTGGAGCTTCTGTTTGGCCTTAATATTAATGAATCCTAGGAATCTGAGAAGCGGAAGTCCACGAGTTGAATTTCAGTAAGGGATGTTGCTAAATTGTATGTTGAGGTTGCATTCCATCATCACATAACACCTTCAGAATATTAGATGGAATGAAGCACGAGGACTCAGTTCGCCGAAGGTAAAATAAAGAAGTCTTCTGCAGTCTCACTGTCAAATAAAAAAGAGTGAGAGAATATGTCATTTACTTTGCATTTTATGACACGATAGTCGTGTAAAAGACCCGCATGAAATATTCGAGTTGCATGTACGCACACTGAACCTCGCCTGGTTAACTAGTTCACCAGTCACTAGTCGGTCCTAAGTCCGGATAAGGAGGGAAGGTTGGGCATAGGCCTAGCAACCTTACCCCGGGAAACAAATCCAATCACTAAAGAAACTTCAAAGCACGAGAAATTATAAAACATCAAAACAAACTTATTCCTCTCTGGAATCGGGGAGAAGAAATGACGCCGGTTGGTGAAATCCTTCGGGAAGCCAACTGGCCGACGTGTCTTATCTCTCTCTCTCGATGGAAGCGAAAGTAAGGATGGGGACATATAATGTCCGCACCATATATGAACCTGGCAAGGCTGACCAGATTGCAAAAGAGGTGGCAGGGTATGGCTTGGAAGTGCTTGGAATCTGCGAACGCAGAGTGAATGGAAGTGGACTCTCCAAACTGCCATCAGAACAAAATGGGAGACACTGAGCAACATACCTGAAGGATCAAGAGTGGATGAACACTGGAACTCTCTGAAAGCTATGTGGAAAGAAACCTGCATAACTGTATTGGGAAGGAAGAGGAAACAAGACAAGACAAGGAATGGAATGGATGTCGATGGACACATGGGAGCTGATAGAGGAGGGAGAGGGAGATGGTGATGGTGAAGCAGAGGATGAACCAGTGCAAGGATGCACGACAAAAGGAGGAACTGAGTACAACGTTCAAAACACTAGACTGGACAAAGAAGTGAATAAGAGTGTGCGCAATGACAAAGACACTTGTACGACACATTGGTAAGTGAAGCAGAACAGGCTGCAGGTAGGAGAGACAGAGACCTGACAAAATTATTTCAAATAACAAGGTTAATATCTGGGATAGAAGAGATCAACGCAGATGAAACCAGTGAAAGATAGTGAGGGAAAAGCTAGTTACCAAAGGGCAAATGGTGTGCTGGCCACTTCAAAAAGCTCGTGGTTCAACCACCACCAACACATGTGACTCTTCTAGAAATACCACCAGCAACCACAGAACTGACAGTTTACACGCGCAAACAAGATTACCTTTCATACATGTTCAGTTTATGAACCGATAAGAAATATTCTGCCACTGATTAATTAGATGAATGCGCATTTCAAAGTAATGAGACGAAACTTATCAGTTTTCCAGGTAGTTTCTTAAGCCAGGAATGAATAAGTGAGCTTTCAAGAACCCGCGGAACGTGCCAATTTTTTGCTATCTACACAAGATATATAAGATCGGAGAAACGTTTTGTCCCATTTTGTCAATGACCAGGTATCAATTCCATATGGTCCCACCATGACTCATAACTGATTGAGTCTGCAATGAAAAAACTAGCTATGGACATCTTAAGTGATGGTTTCGAGTCTACATATACGATTGGTAGTATGAAAATAGGTAGTGAACATGTAGTTTCACTTGATGTCGAAACAGTGGATATCATATTAAGTTATGCAAACAGAACAAAACAAACATAACAAATCCAAAGACTGACTGACCTTATGAACGAAAAATTAGCCGGTTCAACTTAATGGCTTGTTCTATAGACAGACAGATGTCTTGGCTTTGTGAATTCATTTCGACCTATTATTCCAGACATATTTTAAACCAGTTTTGGGAATAATTTACACACACTTGTGCTGAGAAAGAATTGTATTTGAGTTATGTGAATGACACTCTCGTCGTATTTCAGATTAAAAACCAAGCACTGAAAATACCTACTGATTTAATACTCAGTTCAGGACAATATCAAATTTCCTCGAAAACGTGAACTGTTAAATGAAATAACTTATCAAACTTTAGTGTTACTAGAAATGAAGATGGGGCTAGCCTACGTATAATTTATTATTAGCTCAAATGTACTCATCTGTATCTTTCACTCGACAATCATCAACCATTTCATATCGTAAGAGTTTGGTGAGGATATTGTTTTGAAGGTAACTAGGCTGTATTTTTTTAGGGTGAGTGGAGGTCAATTAGAGAAAATCAGAAAAGCATTAACAGCAGCGGATATCCGTCAGAGTTCACCAATATGTATTAAAAATCTAAAAAAAGAAGTAATTAAAGCAACTATTTCGAAAAGGATTTCATTCATCAAATTACTGTCTTGAAGAGATAATTTAGGTTGATAAAATTCTTCATCAACTAAACAATTGCATCTCGTCGACTTCTACTGATATGAAGTCAGTAGTTAATTTTAGCGAAGAGAACATGCTCAAGGAATCTTACCCGGATATGACACCTTTTTCAAGTGCTTTTGACCGCGTCTATACATTTTCCATGTATCTACCGGGGTATGTACCTTAGGAGAACAAAGGCGATCCTTGATGAAAGAACATTTGGACGTGAATCAAATAAGTTATTGCTATTTCTTTGTAGTTTTCTCCAACAGTGTCACATTTAGGTACCTTGTTAATAAGGCTTATGTAACAGATATGTACACCACTTTCTACTCAGTCAACGAATTGGGTGATATAATCCTAACAGGTTTTGCCAAGGTAACTTCTCTTTCTTTCGGAACCTTGCGCATTAGTGGTGTGAGCATGTCGGCTGTTGTTTCTGCGTCTCTTTTCAGTGCTTCTGGCGAAATCCCATCTAGACCTACTGCTTTCCCGGATTTCAGAAACTCTATAGTGTGGCATTCGGAACTTCTGTTTCCTTCAGAGGGCATGTGTTCACTGTCAGTTCTGTGGTTGCTGGTGGTATTTCTAGAAGAGTCACATGTGTTGGTGGTGGTTGAACCACGAGCTTTTTGAAGTGGCCAGCACACCATTTGCCCTTTGGTAACTAGCTTTTCCCTCACTATCTTTCACTGGTTTCATCTGCGTTGATCTCTTCTATCCCAGATATTAACCTTGTTATTTGAAATAATTTTGTCAGGTCTCTGTCTCTCCTACCTGCAGCCTGTTCTGCTTCACTTACCAATGTGTCGTACAAGTGTCTTTGTCATTGCGCACACTCTTATTCACTTCTTTGTCCAGTCTAGTGTTTTGAACGTTGTACTCAGTTCCTCCTTTTGTCGTGCATCCTTGCACTGGTTCATCCTCTGCTTCACCATCACCATCTCCCTCTCCCTCCTCTATCAGCTCCCATGTGTCCATCGACATCCATTCCATTCCTTGTCTTGTCTTGTTTCCTCTTCCTTCCCAATACAGTTATGCAGGTTTCTTTCCACATAGCTTTCAGAGAGTTCCAGTGTTCATCCACTCTTGATCCTTCAGGTATGTTGCTCAGTGTCTCCCATTTTGTTCTGATGGCAGTTTGGAGAGTCCACTTCCATTCACTCTGCGTTCGCAGATTCCAAGCACTTCCAAGCCATACCCTGCCACCTCTTTTGCAATCTGGTCAGCCTTGCCAGGTTCATATATGGTGCGGACATTATATGTCCCCATCCTTACTTTCGCTTCCATCGAGAGAGAGAGATAAGACACGTCGGCCAGTTGGCTTCCCGAAGGATTTCACCAACCGGCGTCATTTCTTCTCCCCGATTCCAGAGAGGAATAAGTTTGTTTTGATGTTTTATAATTTCTCGTGCTTTGAAGTTTCTTTAGTGATTGGATTTGTTTCCCGGGGTAAGGTTGCTAGGCCTATGCCCAACCTTCCCTCCTTATCCGGACTTAGGACCGACTAGTGACTGGTGAACTAGTTAACCAGGCGAGGTTCAGTGTGCGTACATGCAACTCGAATATTTCATGCGGGTCTTTTACACGACTATCGTGTCATAAAATGCAAAGTAAATGACATATTCTCTCACTCTTTTTTATTTGACAGTGAGACTGCAGAAGACTTCTTTATTTTACCTTCGGCGAACTGAGTCCTCGTGCTTCATTCCATCTAATATTCTGAAGGTGTTATGTGATGATGGAATGCAACCTCAACATACAATTTAGCAACATCCCTTACTGAAATTCAACTCGTGGACTTCCGCTTCTCAGATTCCTAGGATTCATTAATATTAAGGCCAAACAGAAGCTCCAAACTCTGGCCTTATCTCATTTGTTTTTAAGCAACTGTATTCAACATCAATCAGTTTGTAATTTATAAACAATAACTTTACTTACAACAAGCAAAGTGTCTATATCTTCTGAGATGCTATTTTAATACACAATATGAATGTTATGTTCATCTACACAGGAATCATACTAAATTATGGTGTTCTTAATTGATGTTGGTTGAAAGGAGCCGGTCGGCAGGAAACCCTGGATTTCAGTTTTGTGCTCATCAGCACCCTTTAACGTAGCAAATCTACAACCTCTAGGAAACTGGTGTTCCCTCAGCAATCTTAACCGGTGTCACCCAATGCTGTAGTCATAGAAGTTCTCACTGAGTTAATTAGGCTTCATTTGACCTGTTATAGATCTGAGTAAAAAACACTGATTCTTCACTTCGGATTTTTTTAATTGTTCAACAATCTAGAGACGAAAATAAAAAAGCACAGGTAACAACTTACTGTTGAATATTCTGACAGTTCTTTTGTAAGTTGAAACATACATCATACAAAAGACAGTAATGTAAAACAAGGAAAATCACAAAGAAATAGGTTATGTAAATTCCTCACAGAGCAGGTGAACATTTGACTCTATCATAAATATGTCTGGTGATAGAGGTGAGTGAAGATCAGTTCTTCAAAGACTGCTTTCAACAGACTTTACATGATTATTACACTTTCAGTTTACTGAGCGTTCATTTGAAGTTTATTTCGTGGATTTCTTTCAAGAAGAACTGGAAGTTCCTCTTCTTTTTTCACAACCTTCGACCAATAAAGTTTCCTCGTACTTAATACTTTATCACAGATATGTTCCTTAATTTTCAGAACTGTATCCGAATGATGTAAATATCTTCTCCGAAGTAGTACTTCTCTAATACTTTGATTACTAGCTGAGGTGCTATCGTATTGGACGTTCACTTGTGATCTCAATTCCTATGACGTCAGATAAATCAATATCCTCTAGTCCAAGAAGATTTAAGAAGTAATTACAGTAAATATTTGCACAAATCCCAAATTCTAAATAAATAGCAAATTAGTTTGAAGGTGTGTGGGAATATACAGATCTCAAAGTGGTTTTCATCACAGATTGATATCAATCTGTGAACCTTTGAAAACCCGGTAAGTAATTGACAGGTGTTTTATCCTACTACCGGACATCTTAGCAGAGCCCATTCACTATCTTGCCAAGGATCAAACTCATGACCCTCAGGTCTCATGGTGAGCATTTGCAAAAACAGTGCTTGTCATTTCATGTAGATTTAAGTAATTTAGTGAAGTAAATCCTTACATTGGAATGTATTCATAGCAGCTGGTAAAAATATTTTGTTTCTGTGCACAGAAACCTTAAAATCCGTCGTTTGCTTGAAGTACACCTCTGTCCTTTTCACACACATTTTAGGTAAATAAAAAACAATGTCCTTACTTTGAACACACGATTATTTTCAGTCACTTGACTTCCCCAGGCTTTTTCAAACTAAACTACAAATTGGACATCAACAGTTAAAAGATAAGCAGATATTTTAGCTCTACACAATAGAGACTAAAAAGACAAATTAAATGATGCTTTAGTTTGGAGCAAAAATTCGACATTTTGAGTCTTTTATTTAGGTGCACTCACAATACATCGCCAAACTTTCAACTATATTGTACATTTCACCATGATTTTCTTTTATTTCCTTTGAGTCGTTTGTTTTTCAGTTCTGAATCGCAAACTGTATACACTATATTTTCGTTAAACCTTTCACACTACAGAATTTATTGCTATCCTAACCACTTCCAGTGGCATTTAGATGATTACTTAAGATCTTGCTTTTACAACGAATTAGTTAACGATTCTGCTATTGAGTTGTTGGGCATTTTGTATCGTATATATGCTAGTTCAATAGCCAATCACCATATTTGTTTGTTGTGATTAAAAGGCAGGAATCTACAGTTCTAATTTTTGACATCATACAAGCAAAGCTCGCTCCAGTCATTTGTCCTTTGTACAATTTCACCGGTCTTTTGTTCTCATATATTGAAATGTCTATTGTTCAACTTTGATAAATTTTATAAGTAACCACATTCTTAGTTAAGCGAATCGTAACTCCAAAATATGACTTACTTTCGTGTTAATAAACCAACTAGTAAATGAATAAAATTAAATTCGTTGGTTAGACTCACTTGCTTCCTAAGGTTAGCAAAACACATTTAAAATGACAGATTTGTGCTTATATCAGAATATGCATCACAAAAGTAACTATCTAAAGTTATCTTGCTAAACAAATATGTAGAAGATCCATTCTTCAATACATATCCAATCACTGATAATTTGTACTGTATACTAACAAGCTTAAACTGCATTTATTCTTAGCTTAAATAATTAGGATGCAGTCCGTGGAAAACTAGGTACCTATTCGAGTTATCAAAAGAAAATCATTTATAGGATAAATCCTCGTTTATGTGGAAGGAAGTTAACTGAACCTTGTAGTATACAGATAAACAACTCAATAAGTAATCTTATTTCCCTTCAGTCAAAGAGAT
Organism: Heterobilharzia americana; assembly: GCA_944470555.2. Lineage (NCBI taxonomy): Eukaryota > Metazoa > Platyhelminthes > Trematoda > Strigeidida > Schistosomatidae > Heterobilharzia > Heterobilharzia americana. The sequence continues at coordinate 27,282,637 of OX104128.1, forward strand.
GAGTAGAAAACAAGGAAAGATTCTCCGTGAAAATCTAAAACGGAGTACTGAAAATGAAAAATACAAATGTTGACATTTTTTATTCCCTTGATGATATAGAATATAATGAAAACAAAACGAATTGTTGAATTGAATCAATTCCAATCATTAGAAAAAAAGGCTTGAGGGTATATTAACTATCAGCAATAAAAATATATTACATCTTTTAGATGCTAAATTTGTATACAAAATGTACAGAAAGCAAGCAGGTCAGGTGAATCTAGTGGGATTATAAATCTCAGTCCAATGTTTTGTGTACTATATGTAGTGCAAATGAAACTTTTAAAAGTGTACAGAAAAACGGATCGGGATTTCGAAGGGTAAACTGGCATCGCACAATAATGTTTCCAGCTGTCCAACGTGTTGTCAAATAAAACAGGACACGTCCGCTTCAACTGCTGTGCACTGATATGAATGAAACTATATTATGATGTTTGACTGTACTACATATATAAAGGTCTTTTCTGAAGTTTAGAACTTATTTGTTCAGAGTGTTACTGATCTCACTTCATTTTAGATGAGGGTGCATACATTACTCATATAATTCTATCAGTAATTATAAAATCGCTGTATCTCGTTACACAACGGACGGATTAACGATGTCTGAAATGTTATTCACAACTGATTAGAATAGAAACGTGAATTTGAGATCAAAGGAAATAATCACAAAATAGAAAGAAATTGGTGAATGGCACTTATTCATTTCTGAACAAATTTTAAGTTACGGCTCCAGGATGTGATTCTATTAGTTTTTACATAAATTTAACTCAACAAGTTCTCTATCTCTCTCTTATGAAATGGAAACAAAACACGTCCATGTGACTTGAAACATTGTTTGACTTTTATGATATGTATTTATGTATTAGATTTACCTAATGTTTAGTTGGACGTACTAGGGAGCCTACAAATAAAATTCGCACTTTTTGTTTAGCGATTGGTTAGATCCTTTCTTTAATTTTAGAACAACCATTTGACACATCCTTCTTCCAGCCTCATCATTTCCTTCTGATGTCGTAAGCAAGGGTTCAATTGCCTTGATAAATCCTGGTTTTGATATAATAATGGCATTATTTTTTAGGCATTTGGAGAATACACTGTTCACCTGCGAATAATGATGGTTTGAACAAAATCGCTTCACATTTATTTCGTTGACCAACACTTTCAACTGCTGATCAGTTTATTTTCAAGAATTTCCAGTCCCTCATGTTTTAATCAGTATCACCCAAATAACCATATAATTACGGTTAATTTTTCCTTATGACCTCTTCGTATGAACTTCTGAAATACATTTATACTTCTGCATCCAATATTATGGGTCAGCTATGAATGCATCTATCTCTCGCACAATATTTAAATAATTACTCCCGTCTCCTACTCTGAGGTATATGTTGTTCTGCCTTCGTTCAAAGGAGTCAAAGAAGAAGAAAGCATGTCTTCACAAAACATACTGACTTCTGAAATTTCCCAATTTATCCAACCTTACCATGTGAGACCTGACTAAGGTCAAAATCTAAGGTTAGTTTCGGCAAACCAACTGCTTAGTATATTGGTTTGCCAGTTGATTATGTTTATAAAGCGCGTAAATTCACAAAAGAAATATAAGGGGACAAAAGATGGCAAGGATGTTAGCTGTGAGTTGTAAACAGTTGTGTTTTGACAACTGTATATATAGAGTTTCTGGATGAAATCGATTTTCTTGTCTGACTTTTTCTACTGATGAAGTAATATTGAGTCGGTCTGGAAAATAGTAAAAAGGGCTTTTTTGAATTATTTGTGCCTCTGTTCTCACTCGATATACAAGATAATTTACTTTCAAAGGCAATCTAAAGGAGACCTACTCTTATCATATTCAGTAATTTGCTAACGTTCTTTGAAGCGGTTTAGTCATGAGGACTTGGACATAGTTCATTACTGCATTTTTGAGTCATTTATAAACACCTCGAGAGAGCATTTGTTTCCCATTTTAGATTCGGGAAATCATCAAATAAAATTATTTCATTCTTTGACAAATCTCGCTTTCTTTTTATTCGAAACAAGCATCTGTGCTTACAAATAATATGCAGAGAAAAGTAATATCACCTGGTCAACATCATCTGAGTTGAATGAACTGTCATCGAAAGGATTCATCAGTATGATGTACTGATGTCTCAAAAGGGACAAAATATATTCACGCTGTCTTCTTTCAGCAATTAGTGGCTATGTTTTGTCCGACGATGCTACCGTCAGCGGTTATGATTGAAGTGATTTGTTTTTCCATTAGAACCAATAAAGTTTTTCTGGAAATGTTTAGAGAAAATATGACTTCTGATGCATTATAGATCACTGGGAAATGGCTGATTGTTTTTTTTCAGAAGTTATGGTTCATATAGAAATTAAAGTGTGATCGTAGAAACCGTAAATGTCTACATGCTATCCAGTAGGGTTTTTCAGACAACATTCAGAAAACTCATTTCACATCTCCACAGATGATACTTTCAAGCCTGATATTAAAGTAAATTATTACCAACGAGTGAGGGTTTTTATATCTAACCTATTTATTTTTAAGTATTCTGTGTAAGCCTCACTTTGACTCCAAAGTTCATTCACTACCTTTAACTCATTCTTTTCCCCAGCATTCTTTCATATTTGCGAAATCTTCCACACAAAGCTTAGGAGGAACCTTTTTACCACATTGGCTTGTCAGATATCTTTCCAAGTTAAAATTGCTTTTCATCTCCAAATGTATGATGCTAAAAACCAGTGCATACGTGACACATACTTAATTACAAAGATAAAGTTTCAATACACACAAAGGAACCTATATTCAAGCGCCTTTCAAAGGAGTACAAGCTCTCTGTAATTAACACAGCCGAACTAAGGAAAACTTAATAATTGTTTCTTCACATGCTTCAAATGGAGAAATGCCTAAACAACCAACAAGCAACAAGGGAAAGATTAGTACTAACGAGTAAACTGTTTGTCCTACTATTAATACAGAAATGATGAGATTAAAGAATTGGTCATCCAGGTGAAACAGAATTTTTCCTCGAAAATCGATGAAATCGCTGAAAGGGATCTTACACCAAACTCAGGCAACAAAATCAGTTGCATTAACTGCAAGTTTACTGACTCCCACCTTCAACCCCTCATATGTAAACGTGATTTGACAGTAAAACGGTATGATGTGACACCAGCTAAATCAGTGTATGCAGATAATCGTGGAATGCCCTAGACTTGGAAAATGTAGACATACTAAGACAGAAAACTCCGAATCCTATAGAGAGTTTACACAAATCAGAAAACATATTCAGACTAGTCCATTATGATCAGCCGTTGGATTGAAGAGTTACTAACAAGAGGAGAATAGTCAGATCCTCTCCTTCATGCAACTTCGACAGCTAAACTGCCAGGTAGATAACTGATAAAAGTAGTCGATCCTCTTCGCGTGAGATGAGATTTCAAATCAGTCAGCCTGTCAAGAAATTAGTTAACTCCACTTCCCTACGAAGCTTAATTTAAAGATCTTACTAAATCTCATCGCTTAGATAAAATCAAACCGACCGTCTTTGTATTCTTTTAGAGTATATGTACTAGTCTTGTAAGATATGTAAGTTGAAATGAATAACTGGAATACTCTTTTTGCCTGATTGTTTTTAAATACTCAGCGGTGGCGTCACTGACTGCACTACTAGGTTACATAGGTTAGAATCTCTGAGGGAACGTCATTGGCCTGGAGACAGCATATACGCTTTGCTGACGAGCTCCAACAAGCAATAAACCTAGATCCAGAGTCTTCTACCTACCGATTTCAACCAACTACATTGGTATAACTATTAACTGTCGCTAAATACTTAGACATCTGTTAATATTAAGCCAGTACATGCTCACATAATTTTCTGATTGGATTTACTGTAACGAACTGGGAATAATTAAAATATGAGACTAGTGTGATATTCAGATAATGCGGAATGCAAACAGATAATGAAAGCAGAATTGAAGAAAGCGAGCTTAGGCAGTTTATCTGAAAACCTTTATTTACTTCCTTTCTACCTTCCCTTTCATCATGAGAGACATTTGCATCCTTATGATCATCATAAACGTATTAGTGGCTGCTCTGATTGTTGTTGTTAATGCTGTAATTCTTGTTGCCTGATTGCAACTGTGTTCATGAACAAGCAAATTTTATCATATTCAATTGATAGGTCATGCTAAAATATTTCATTTTAGTAATCTTTTTCAAGAAAACTTCAGAATTTTATTTCAGTATTCTGTAGATAGAAAAAACAGTAAAATCAAATTTATGTAGACGTTCGTAACATGAGACTAAATGTTAACAAAGGAAAAACATTGGCGAGAAAAGTAATGAGACAGGAAGTATTGAATGAAATTCAGTTGTTGCAACTTTTCACGCAACAAAAAGATGGCTATTCATTTAAATAAAGGAAACTTCCGTTAGCTTAGGTGGGAAATATCCAGGTTCAAAAAATGATCATCCCTGCAATATTTCCCTATTTATAAGTTTTCAGCTTTAACATAGATCTATTCTGCAAATATTTCTGTGTAGTCATGGGAAAAGTTTTCATTAGTCTGAGCTTCAGTGGGAACGTCACTCACTAGGGTGCAGATGCATCCGGCTGACGAGTCTCGAGTAGGACGAAACACGCATCCTGGATTCCTTTGCAAGTCACCGAGACCAATATTTTCGTCAATTTAAATATTTAAATATTTAAATATTTAAATATTTAAATATTTAAATATTTTTTTAACCTCGCCTGGTTAACTAGTTTACTAGTTACTAGCCGGTCCTAAGCCCGGGTAAAGAGGGAAGGTTGGGCATAGGGCTAGCAACCCTACCCCGTAAAACAAATCTAACCGCTAAAGAAACTTCAAAGCACAAACAAAATATAAAAAATGAAAACAAACTTATTCCCCGCTGGAATCGGAGAGGCGAAATGACGCCAGTTGGTGAAAGCCTTCGGGAAGCCAATTGGCCGATGTGTCTTCTCTCGATGAAAGCGAAAGTAAACGTGGGGACATGGAATGTCCGCACGATGTTTGAACCCAGTAAGGCAGCCCAGATTGCAAAGGAGATGAGAAGGTATAACATCGAAGTGCTTGGGATTTGCGAGAGCAGATGGAATGGGAGTGGACTCTCCAAACTGTCAACTGGAGAATCAATAATCTACTCTGGTCACCCAGACGCCAACCACGAGCACACTGAGGGAGTGGCTATCATGATGTCCTCAAGAGCATCGAAGGCTCTCATGCAGTGGGAACCAATCTCCTCCAGGATCATGACAGCAAGATTCAACTCAAAAGGAAGAAAGGTCACAATCATACAATGTTATGCACCTACAAATAATGCAGAGCAAGAGAAAAAGGAGGAATTCTACAGACAACTTCAGTCAACACTGGACAAGACGTCAGTTGGCGATATCAAAATTCTAATGGGCGACATGAATGCCAAACTGGGAGGGGACAACACGGGAAGAGAACTAACCATGGGTCGAGAGGCGCTAGGTGAAATGAATGAGAATGGAGAATTGTTTGCAGAATTCTGCGCATTCAACGATTTGGTGATTGGAGGCAGTGTGTTCAGGCACAAGGATATTCACAAAGCGACATGGACTTCACCAGATGGACACACTAAAAATCAAATCGACTTTATCTCAATCTCAAGAAAATGGAGACGCAGTCTACTTAACACAAGGTCAAGAAGAGGAGCAGATGTAGGTTCAGACCACTATCTAGTGCAAGGAACCTTCCAAATCAAGTTGAAAGCCTTCAAGGAAGCTGGTGATAGACCTCAATTCAAGTACAACACTCGGAAACTGAAGGATGAAACTACAAAGGAGACCTTCAAAGCAGCCATCAAGACAAAATGGGAGACGTCGAGGGACATCCCTGAAGAAACCTGTGTAGAAGAACACTGGAAGTCTTTGAAAGCTATGTGGAAAGAAACCTGCACAACAGTATTAGGAAGGAAGAAGGTGGAAGACAAGGAATGGATCTCGACGGATACCTGGAAGCTGATAGAGGAGAGGAGGATGGTGAAACAGAAGATAAACCAGTGCAAGGATGCTCAACGACAAGAGGAACTGAGCACAATGTATAAAACACTGGATAAAGAAGTGAAGAAGAGTGCACGCAAAGACAAAAGACACTTCTACGACACACTGGCAAGTGAAGCAGAACAGGCTGCAGGTAAGAGAGACCTGACGACATTGTATCAAATAACCAGGTTGCTATCAGGGAAGAGACCAACACAGATGAAACCAATAAAAGATGAAGAAGGAAATTTAATTACAAAAGAAGAGAAACAGAGGAAACGATGGGCCGACCACTTCAAGAAGCTCTTGAATCGACCACCACCTGCACTTCGTCCAGAAATACCACCTGCAGCCGCTGAATTACAAGTGAACATAAATCCCCCAACGAAAATGGAAGTCCTGAACGCCATAAAGCTACTGAAATGCGGGAAAGCAGCAGGACCAGATGGAATACCGCCAGAAGCACTGAGAACAGATGCAGAGACAACAGCGGACATGCTCACACCACTATTGCAGAAGGTGTGGAGGGAAGAGAAGGTACCTGTCGATTGGAAGAAGGGTTACCTTGTCAAACTGCCGAAGAAGGGAGACCTCAGTGCTTGCAAGAACTGGCGAGGAATCACTCTCCTATCCACCCCAAGTAAAATATTAAGCCGCATCATCCTGGAGAGGCTTAAAGACGCACTGGATTCAAAACTGCGACCGGAACAGGCAGGCTTCAGGAAGTACAAATCATGTGCTGACCAAATTGCAACGCTTCGTATCATCATAGAACAGAGCGTAGAATGGCAATCAGCTCTATACCTCAACTTCATCGACTTTGAGAAGGCCTTTGACAGCGTCGACCGAGAAGTAATTTGGAAACTGCTTCAATACTACGGAGTACCGCAAACCTTTATCCGCCTCATTCAACAACTATATGAAGATGCTACATGCCAAGTAATCCACAATGGGAAGCTCAGTGATGCCTTTGAAGTGAAGACAGGAGTGAAACAAGGTTGCCTACTATCCCCCATGATATTCCTTATTGTGGTGGACTGGATCATGCAGCAAACAGTAGGCAGCGAGAAGAGGGGGATACACTGGACGACGGAAAAGAACCTAGAAGACTTGGATTTCGCCGATGACTTATGCCTAATGTCACATAAACTTGAAGATCTGCAGGCAAAAACTAACAAGTTGACAGAAGAGGCAGCTAAGACGGGACTTCAGGTGAATATAGAGAAGACAGAAGTGATGAAGATACCGCACCACCAACATCAACAACAACAACAAACTCCAATCACCGTCAACGGGAGAAACTTGAAGGAAGTAACCTCCTTCACTTATCTAGGAAGCACTGTTTCAACTACAGGCGGGACGGACGAGGACGTCAAAGTCAGAATTGGAAAAGCAAGACAGGCGTTCATTAGCCTGAAACCAGTGTGGGGATCTTCCGCACTCAGCATGTGGAACAAGATACGGATTTTCAACACCAACGTCAAGTCAGTGCTCTTGTATGGCTCAGAGACTTGGCGCGTCACGAAAGGGATTTCCAATAAACTACAGACATTCATCAACAACTGCTTACGCTCGCTGCTGAAGATCAGATGGCCAGAAAAAATAAGCAACAAGGAACTCTGGGAACGAACCAACCAAGAACCTATCACGCAACAAATATGCAGGAAGAAGTGGAGATGGATTGGCCATGCACTGAGAAGGCCGACTGAGGACATCACGCGTCAGGCCCTCGAATGGAATCCCCATGGGAAGCGACGAGTTGGACGTCCGAGGGTGACATGGAGGAGGTCATGCGAGGAGGAAATGAGAGGTTGTGGGCTGTCGTGGAACCAGGTTCAAAAGATCTCGGAGAACAGAGGTCACTGGAGGCGTGCTACTGAAGCCCTATGTTCCACTAGGAACCCAAGGGACTAATAATAATAATAATAATAAATATTTGTTAGCAAAAGAAGCTACATTCCAGTAACTAAAAGGATCATCTAAACCACAGGGAATATGTAAATATTACTCAAAGATAAATAAGATTTGCTTTACAGATAAAAGTTGACAGTTAACTCATTGGCTAATTAGAAGTTTCAAAGATTTTAACCACAAAACACCTTTTACTTGGAGGATTGGTTTAGTTACTTTAGGCTCAATAATGACCCTTAAAGTCATTAAAAGTATTTTTCTATTCATTCGAAAGAAGTGAACAGTAGATCTTAACAATTTGCCTTGATGATCAGTAAAAAGAGATGAATGCGTTATTCAAGGCTTTATTAGAGAATCACTATCCAGAGCAATTCATAACAGATAACATGAAGAAGAAGAAGGAACAAAAGTCAACAGAGGGGCAAAAATACAAAACTTTGGAAAGTATGCCTTATGGTTCTGAAAAATGCTTAAACAGCTACAAGTGGAAAGAAAGATTAGTACCATAATCGACGTTTATACATATCACACTTAACGCATGCAACAAAGGTAACTCTACACAACTGCCAACCATAAAGAACATTATATTAAACAAACAGATTAATGAATAACAAAGAAAGACTATGTGTATGACATCTGCTGGTAAATGTATGAATATTATTGGAAATTCTAACTGTTGGTATGATCACGGAAAGTGATTTTGCCCGAAACATTATCAAGATAAAATCTTATCATTGTGTGTAAACTTTTCATTACAAACTTACTAATAATATAAAAAGGTGGTGTTCAAGTGAACAATAACGTTGCTTTTTGTAACTAATTAAAGATAATAATTACGACTATTTTGATACATCGTTTTTCAAAGCTAACATTTTAAATAGTGATTATACTATACATCAATTCACAATAAAGTGATACTTACGATCAAATGAAAGGAAGATGAAAGCTGACATAGTTACCAAGAAAATAAAATGAACCCCTTTTATCCTACTCCCATTACTGTTCCTGCTGTTTTCAAATTCATAAAAGTGTCACAATAATTATAATCATTAGAATTTTAATTAAAGGTAGTTTGAGTAAGAAATTAACTATTTACTTACTAGTATTTACATGCATTCATCAATTACCAGTGAAGAGTTCACTGAATAGACAGATAAAACACTGAATTTCAGTTGTCTTAAACTAACGTTCTACGATTCAGAAATGCAACTTAGTCAGTAGATAGTTTGTTATCAAAAATATGCTAGTTTGGAATACTTACTACGCCTGTTAAAACTTTATTCCAATGAGAACAGAATCACAATCCTACACATAACAAACATCCATAATATATATGTGGTTTTTGGTAAGTTTCTATCTGGATTATTCTCACAAGAAATCACTATTTATGCTACTTTTGCACTGGTTAACGCTGAGGTAGAAGTTTTCCTAAAGATACTGACATTCTGTCTCTCATTAAACAAATGGCTATCGTGTCATCAAGGAAAATGACGATTCTGAAGGGGAACAATTCGTAGGATATCATCGATAAACATATAGTTTATTCGCTGAATTATTTTCTTTCCAAACAAATCACCTGTAAATATCAATTTTAAAAGCATACGAACAGTGAAGCACATGTAAAGCTTAGTTTACTATCAACGGTAACCACTACCACAAGAACAATTTTGAGGAATTTCCTGGTTTTATTTCTGAGAGCTACAATGAAATCTGTAAAAATATTATGTAAAGCAATGACGTTGGAACTCATGAATTTCACTAAATGGTACTGAGAGAGTTGTTTTGCCCTATTAAAAGAGACTTCACAGTTAGAATTCCAACTTCTTATATATAGAGTCGCGAAATAAATAAAAAAAACGATGAAAGTGGGCGTATTAATAAGAGAAATATAGTAATAAAAGCAGACGGCCAAATAAGGATACAGTTAAAAACAATCTTATCGAGTTTAAATAGATAAACTACGTAAAATAAAGATCCATTATTTTACCTTTTTAACTAGCCTTCAAAATGTACAATTTATACTAGAAGCTAAGAAGTGAACTAAATGTTACCTGTCAACCAGCTGATAACGACTAAATACAACATCCACATTGAACAAGTCTCACATGCGATGGGGAAATGACTCTCAGGTACTGGTAGTCTCTTCACTGATATTTTCAAATAATAAATGACAAACAATGCTCATTCTGCTTTTAGAAAACACTAGATTAACAACTAAACATTGTTTTTCTTTCCAAAATCTGTGCTATTCTGTCAAAAGTTGTCGTTTTTGTTTTTGTGATAATCTGTACAAGAATATAATAAACCGGAAGGAAGTAATTTTAATCTTTTCTGAACTACACAAAAAGTTATGGGAAAGATAAATAAGAAAAAAATAGATTAAACAAAAAGTGCTTAGTTTCTTGATGTAATGTCATTTTGATTAAGAATGAATTATGTGCTTCCTTTTTCTTGTTCCCATGAGAGCTATTTCAAAGATCTATGAAATATTTATCACATAGATTTTTTAAACAGCAATCATGTTGTTTCCTGAATAACTGTCATATATGTTGAAGGCCTCAAACTTCAACCATTTGATTCAGTTGCATTATTTTATGTCAGCTTTTCAGCTTTCAGGGATTAAGATGACATTAGGAATAAAATTTAAAAGTAATTTTTGAAAAGTTCTTTCGCTGGATTTCAGTTTCATTTGCTAAGTAAGCTGAAAAACACTCTCTCTTTAAACAACTCAAATACAATATACTACTAAGTTGAAGCTACTTTCCTAACAGTCACATGAAAACTTGGTCTGTAGAAAACCTTGGCTACCGTGTAGGAATAAATAGCATGACATTATTTACTTCCCATTAATGTAACACCCTCAATGTAACTGCTGAATATAATATTTACTCTAGACCTAAACACTTTTTATGAAGACTAATCCTGTCTAGTTAATTTTCGTTAGGTATGCAGACATCATGCATACAGATTATAAATCGACTACAAACGTAACTTCAGCATAATTATGATCATTATTTCTTGTTGGAGCTTTACACACAAAAAATCCGCTTTCGTAAATAAGATATTGCTTTCAAAAGAGAATTACGCTTCATGTGGCATTGCTGTTGTAGTCGAGACCATAGATGTCTTAGTAACGTTTAGTGCTAGTGAAAACATTCAGATGTATGTCGAAACAATGAAGTAATTGACCTAAAAAACATCGATAATCGAGAAAGTAAGATTTAAAGAAACGGGCCAACTGTTCATAGTTTTGCCTCAAGCAGGTTTCCAAGCCGTATGAAGTAATTCCTTTGTTTCATTTCGGATCTTAAGGTAAATTATTTGCTTTCTCTGGATACGATTATATATATATATATATATATATATATATATATATATATATATACGGATTTCCTTCCAAGAAATTCGTAACCAAAGCGAACGAGCGACTTCCCAACAACTGAGCAAACACTCGAGTTAAGCGTAAAGTCCAAAACACAGGATTTGTCTGAACTATGGTTTCATATCAACAAACACTGTAAATTATTAAAATATAAACCTCTAGTCGTGAAATACCTGCAGGTTTATTGCTATCAAAGCACTTTGCAGAGAGTATATAAACAGTAAAAACAGTGGTGTCCAGGAAACCTGTAGGAAATATGAAAGACGCGCTTATGTTCCCATGATGAGGTGAAGACACATGATAGACAAATGTACAAAGTAAAATAAAACATCTGGGAACTACAAAAGAAATTACAACACTATCATGAAATGGGCGAGGTACCACTATCTAATGATGTTAAGTGGTGAACAGTATATGACTGAAAAAAATGAAGTCAATGGATGAAGTAACATTTTAATGTAACATGAAGTACACTACTTAATAATATCAAGTAGTATGAAACTTAAGGTATAAAAGGGAATACAAGAACATCTTATAGTGTATATATATATATATATATATATATATATATATATATATATATATATATATATATATATATATATATATATATATATATAGATCATATGTAAACCAATCCCCTCCCCAGCACAGCAGAAGTCAGTCGTAGGGTTTTAGGCAGAATAGGTAAGTGACTTGATGTTGTTGTTAATCTTCAATGACTTCAGTGGTTAAAAAATGTGTTGCGAATGCCTAGTCACCGTCCGCGTCACCGCCCAATGTTATCTGAAGTGAATTCAGGCTGAAAACAAACCCGAATTCTGAGGTGTTAAAGTGGCATTAGCACAAGAAATCCCTGACTGTTGGCTTGAACCGTGCACAGATGTGTGGACTTCCCAGCTGGACTACGTATGGCAACCGAAATAGAAGATTGGATACTCTTAATTATAAGGTTAATAACTGATTCCAGTGGTACAATTGCATCCATAAATTATCTACATCATAACCGTCAAAATACATTTCTGTATTTTTTTACTCCCAGCTCCACACTTCTCATAACTTTCAATGACACTTATGGCTTGTTTTTTCTATTTCTCTACATTTTGTCTTGCCATCTTGTATCCTGATGTCTTAATGTGAGCTGTCGATAGTTTTTAGCTGTCCAAGCATGCATGTGGTGCATACAGGTTTGATGTATGTCTGACCAAGTAATGAACAGTACTTACGTGGATAATGATATTCTCACGAATTATTCCTGTCCTATGCTACAAAAACTAATAGTATAACTCCACTGGTTATCTTTCAAAAGTAATTCAATCTATACTGTTGGGACTAGGTTACTGCAAATCCAAGTATTCACCACTGTGAAACTGAGTTTGGTTGAACTATTTGTAGGAACGGGCTTTCTGGGATTGCTTGAAATAAAAATATTATGATTATAACCCTTATACTTTCCGCATCATTCTGAAGTAGTAGCTCTAGGTAAATAGTATGAACCGATAATTAAAAACTCAATTCCATAAATAGAACAATCAGTTAGTGTTACCATGTCACATACTGAAATTGACCAACTTGATTGACATAGAAAACAAATTAATTTTAAATATAGTTAGGCGGCAAGCAGAATGAGTTCTCAAGGATTTTCTAGTACACTTTAGTCATACTACCGCTTCTTGACGTTTGAAAGCAAATAAAAAATGAAAACAAAAGATGAAAAATCACATGGGCTTGGTGCAATTGTCTAATCTTAGTAACATATTCATTTCTTAGGTGTTGACTACTTAATGTAAACCTGTATCATACATACTGTATTGTCTACGCAATTCTAAAAGGAATTACGTTATCCAGAATAAAATTCTGAGGTATTTACAGTTGCAACTTCTGAAACCTAAATGCATGATTTGTCATTGTTACGAACTTCAGCAATGCTGTTTTGATATGGAAGTTGGTTTCGCCAACTGGTTACGTGTCCCGATTATCCATTATTGGTTTTAAGACAAAGAACGAACTGACACAAACGAATTTATTAGCCACTGGGAAGAAGAGCAACAAAAGACACGTGGTATTCGTTATACTCTGTAGGCTATTGACGAAATTAATCGTCTAGGTAAGTTAAATAGATTTAATTATTCGTAAATCAATTTGTTTTAATAATATACAGTTTAAATAACACTAATTAATTGATGATGAAGTTTTTAAAGATAATAATAAGACGATCTAACAAATATTATATGCCCTAATGAAAAACCGTATTTTGAAACACCTGGATTCTCTGCTAAAAGAGTAAATTCTTAAAATCTACTGGTGGATTGTACTTACAACCTCATTATGAAACTCTCACCTCGTACAGTAGTTCTATCTTGAATAACATGCACTGATTTCTGTGGATGGTAGTGATTCTTTGTCAAAGTGAATAATCAAATGATAATAACTTCATTATTTACTTTCAGTTGCCAAAACAACAGTTAAAATGTTTACTTACACTTTGTTATGTCTTGAAAAAACGCCAACAACTACCTTGATTCCTGAGAGATGAAAAAAAGGGGTGAGTTACAAGCATACAGTCATACCAAAAATTTATTCTTCAGCGAAGTATAATGACTTCAGCAAATTAGATTCTGAATGCGGTTGGTTAGTCATTGAAGACATCTTATTACTCTTAGATTTACTTTGTTTCGAAACTAATGATGTATTAGAATGCATACCATAATAAAAAATATCATCATCACAAAAAAGTAAATTATCTAGTTTGACAAAAGGATATCCTGTACATACTAATGATCAAACTGTTACCATTTTAAATTTTCAGGTACAGGAAGTGAATGAAACCACTGACAATGTATCTTTGCAAAGTTATCTTGAAGAGAAATGCAGCTGATTAACATTCTGAATATTATTAAAAATACCTGACTAACAATCCACGTGTTTTCTAAAAACCATTTTCTAATATCCGGTTTAACTTGAAATGTTGGAGAGAATAACTCAAGTAAAGCTAATCTGAAAATATTTACTAATTGAAATTCTAAGTCGTATATATCAACAGAAAATTTATTGGCTCTGTTATCTTACCCACCTGTCTTTGTCCACATAAGTAGATGTTAAGTACATAAATTTCTACTGGCACCATACAAATCAGATTCATTCAATTATCAGGAAATACTGATAGTACATATTTAACACAAAATAAGTTTCTATTCTTATTTATAAAAATACCTGCCTTTATTATACAGATTTAGGAATGATAACTTTGTGAACTGACATTTCCTGATGCCAGTTGTCGATTACATATCTTAACTGAGTGTTATCGTACACACTGAATTAGCTCAAAATACTGTAATGAGAGAACTTGTTTGTGCGTACATAAGCATACATTTTTTTAAACACGTGCATTCAATTAATTAATAAATCTGCGTTTTTCAGTCTCAAATTTTGTTGGGATTTATTGATTTCTTAGAAGTATTCATCATGAAATAACATCAGCTAGAGAACTAACGAAGACTTAGGAGTATTGTACAGATATTTCATGCTGGTATGGGACTCCTCAAGAGTGCGCACACACAACCCTACCAGGCACCGTTCCAGGACCTTCAGGTTTTCTGGTGATCCCTAATAGTCTCAGGTGTGCACTCTTCTGAGTCCCATGTCGAAACAAACAGTTATCCACTGTTCAAAGATCT
Organism: Heterobilharzia americana; assembly: GCA_944470555.2. Lineage (NCBI taxonomy): Eukaryota > Metazoa > Platyhelminthes > Trematoda > Strigeidida > Schistosomatidae > Heterobilharzia > Heterobilharzia americana. The sequence continues at coordinate 27,297,675 of OX104128.1, forward strand.
TCAGTGGCTCTTGAAATAATGTAAATCAGTGATGAATACCACCGTGAAATCTAGGTATCTTCGTAAAATAATGATGCATTTGCATAGCCTAGGATACAGGTACTGTTGTACAATATTTTTTAGGCTGCGATCATCTAGTCATTAGGCATTAGACACCTTGCAGTTTCTTGGTGATTGTAATGTCACGACAAGTATTTGGTTAAAAACTATTTTGACATTGTCTCTCTGTGGTTTGTTTTAACTTCATGAATTAAATCGATATTTACTCAGTGATTCAATTGTTGATCCACGGGGGTTGTCCTACTCTGTTTTATTGTGATAGATTTCGTGGATTTCGCTAAATGTGTGTTGCATTTCGCTGTTATGCATTAATTAATAGAACATTAGTAGATAAGTTAGCATGCACCTGTTGCTCCACACAAGTTCATCATTGGTTTATCTCTTGACATTCCTTTATTTTCAGTAATCAAAAGTGCTGAACAACCTATATCCCGCGTGCCATTATCCACTGTTCCCACTAAGTATCCCAAGTTGTCATGAAGATGAACAATTTGGACCATGTTCTTATCATCGCTTCAACTATTCTTACGCTTAAGATTAAAACCTATTCCCAACTAATCATTTTTCATAACGGATTAATTTATCGTTGCTTCATATATTTCATGAAAGTCACTTCATCTATTAAATACCGCTTTTTTGAAACGTCAAATTTTTTCCCACAACTTTGTTGTTTCTTTGACTAACACTTTTAAAGACGTAAGTTTTTGAAGTCATTCCACTGACTTTGAATTCAATTTAATATTTTTGGCTGGACTGCGATAATGAGAAGCCAGATTTTTTAATTTAGTGACCTTAAATTTGGCAAAGTTTACCAAACATTCGACGGTCCGAATCCCCTGTTGCTGAAATTTTCATTTCATCTTCAAACACCGCCCAGTTTCTGTACTAGTCCGCCAAAGCACGGCTATCTCTGACAGTCAGGATGACAAAGTTTAATGTGATAGAAATGCTTTTGAATTTTTTCTTCAGCATCAGATCTTTCGGTCCTAAAATTTAGTTTCTTTAAGATTTCTCGAGTTTTGGTCCAAGTCTATTCGTATTGACTATTATTACGCTTTCGATATATTTTTGGTGTAATGAGGTGTAACAGTTTATGTTCATTGTTATTAAGTCACACTTTGACGGCTGTTTGTGACAACGCCTATTCATGAACTTATCGGTCACACGTTTAGTTGCTATAGTTTCAGTAGGTTGTCCTTTTTGACTGACAAAATGTTTTGAACTGCAGTGGATTTGTACTTTTTAAAATTGTACTTTCAAATTACCTTCCACATGTGTAATAACATACTGGAACATCTAAATTTCTTTTACTCTCTTCTCAAATTTACACCAGCTATTCTAGTAGGCACCTTATCGATAAATTTTATGAACAAATTTCTCTTCATCATGGTAAAAATTGCAGAAACGGACACTGAAGTTGGATAATACGGATCCATTTCGCTGTTGCATAGGTTCTCTCAGACTGCAAAGACCTAAAATATTTAAAAAGATAAATTTAAATAGAATATTTGTATACATATATTCATAGAGGTCAGTTAGAACAGGCAAATGATGTATTAAGGTAAGGAAACTTTGAAAACTGAAATAAAGCAGAAATATCATGTTATGATGTTATATAAATATTTATATATCAATCTTATTGGAATTAAAGTTTTCGTAAAAGTAATACATGAGTAGGAAAATAAATATTGATATGTGACCCTCTAAGTTGATTAGTTTATAAGTTTGCAAGGATCACAAAAATCTCTTATGATGAGTAAGCTTCGGCAGATTAAGACTGGATCTTAGTAAGAACCGAAAATCAAACGACAGGATAAGAATCCATCAAATAGGTGAAGAGAACATGCCACTAGAGAAGTTAAACACTAGTCATAGATTTCTTTCGAGCAAATAAATCTGATTTCAATGCTTCAATACTTTCAGGAAGGCGGAGTTTTGAATTGTTCCTTTTGTTGGTTACTTTAAACAACCCCGCAACTTCTTCATAAGTAGTGTTAACTAAGCGCCTAGCAAATGCACTGTGGAATTTACTATCTCTCTGAAGTCTTAGACACTTTGTGACATTCGAAATATATCAAATTAGCTCTTCTTTTTGTCCTTCCGATATGACAGCTCACAGCCATTTTTTACCCCCAGATGTGTATACCAATTTATATAAATCTACCAAAAGAGAACTTAATGATCACTGATGTTAGTTAGCATAGTGTTTAAAATGAAATCTACTTCCACTTTTATAAATAGACATCAAATCTCATGTATCCAAAATTCAAAAATACCTTCAAATTTCATTAATAATCAAATGTTTGGGTTTCTTTACTTCCATGTACTATTATATGAATTCGGCCTTCAGCGTAGCTGAAAGATATGTCATTAGATTTAATGAACTTCACCGAGTGAATCGATCGTTATAAACCCACTCTTTCCTTCTCACTGAATTTAACCAGTATCCACGCTAGAGTCGCCTTCAGTTTATTTGACTTAGTACTCATTGTTATGAAGTAGTCTAGCCTCAGCCCTGTTTCGCTTCATATCTATTTATCTATCCAATATCTTAGATATTCTATGATAATCTGTACAAAATATTTGTGACGCCTACTCATTACCGACTTAGATAAGGTTGTTTTATTGCCGTTAAAGTTATACAGCTTTCATGGTGATAGTAATCGCATCCAGTTAGTGCTGTCTGACCACTGTCGAAATGAAACTGTTTTCTTTCGATAATGCAGAAAATACGAACACTAACACCACATTTTACTAGCAAATTATCTCGTCATTTCAGGCAGATTTTCCAACTAACTAAAATAAATAGTTAATAATTGTGAACTGAACTACTAATAAGTAGCTTGAGTCAATTTATTTACTTCGAAACATTCTCCGTATCAACAGCACATTTCATTACATGATAAGATCTTTCTTCTTTCTACCGATACTGCCTATCAGGAATTATTCGAATTATTTTCTGCGTTAGCCTTATCAATCTTGATCACGCTCGATAGTACAAAACTAAATAATTTAGACGTCTTTCAAATAGCTCAGCATTAGATTTGTTTATTTGATATTTCACAATAAATAATCCTGTATCACTGTGTGCTACATAACAGTTCAAATGTACTGCGGAATAACATTCTACCACAATGCCCAGGTATGGCACTTATTTCAATGCTTTTCAAGTAGATTCAAAACCTTCTAATGAAATTATGTAGCTATTTAGTTAGTAAATCGATGAGGAATTTAAGCATGTTTTTCATGTAGATGAGTAATTCCTCCTATTTTTCTTTGCAGTTTCGAAAAGATTTCAAATTCATCTGTAACAGTCTGTGTAGAAACTCATTTCATAAAATTCGCTTCCTCGAAATCAATAGTTACACGGACGATGAATGTGACAACTGTGGAGAAAACCTCGGAAAACATCATACTGCATGTAAATTTTACTGCTATGTTGGGTAATAAAATAGGGAATAAAACATATGTTTGCCTGAAAAATGTTAGCTGGATTTCCGTTTGACACATAGTTCCAACAGTTTGATTGCTAATGTGCCACTAATAAATATGATAAAGAAGGTCAGTTTCTATAAGCAGCGTAAAGTAAACACACAGGTTAAACCGGATATATTCAGCCAAATAGTAAATGTGATTGCTGTATATAGAATGTTATTCCATTTGGTTTGACGAAAAGACACTGAACAGAGTGAGAAAAACAGACTAGGTAGGTGAACTCTAATTTGTTGCTTTTGGCTGAAGCGGAAGATACTGATAGATTAAAATCGAATTTATGTATTCAGAAAGAAACGGTAATCAGTCGTTGCCTAATATGATTATTTTTACCGTAAACGCAATGTTTCTAAGACAATGTTATGAATTCATAAATCTGTATAGTTTATAAGCATCCAGACCACAACTGCTATGAATGACCTGAAAGAGGATGAGCCCCCAGTCCGATCTAATCACTATGAGGATATACACCACTTTAATCCCAAGACCTTGCTTCGATTTTCGAAACACGCTGGAAATATAATAAAATAGTTTCTTACAATCATCATAGTTTTTTCTGATCCGAGATTCTAGCACAGTTCTTTGAATTCAACTCATCTTATTTTCTTAGCTAACGTAAGTCCTCTCTTTTACATCAAAGATGGATGGTGGCTAGCAGTGTAATCCAGGATACACGTTTCCTCTAACTTGAGACCAGTCATCTGAGTACACCTGACTCCCAGTGACTGATGTTATTGCCACCAAGTTACCTATTGGCGACACCACCTACGTAGGTCCGAGTTTAGCCATCGTCAGAACTAAGCAGTCAGGCGACGTGTCCTATCAGGCAGTGTTAGAGAAATATCCAGAGTTATAACAACTGACGCATACTCTTCCGTGCCTAACCAGCGATGTTATGCTTCATGCCACTGCAACACTCATTTCGAAATCTAACTCCAATTGCGTGAGCACAGGAAGTTGATATTCACTGAAGTTTCTGGTTCTTATATGCGTATGTGCTCGTGACTAAGCATTAAAGGTTGTTCAAAAAAAGTGAGAAAGATTGAATGCGTTGAAAAAAAGGGAAGAATTGTAAGAGGCAGTAACTTAGGACCACGATGTTTCAAGTAATAATATCAAAGGGATTGATCAGCAGCTTAGGTGCTACGGTAAGACAGCAGAGAGGAGATGAGCTTATCTTCAGTTTCTACTGGTAACATTTTTGTCGTAAGCCATATGCGCTCCCATACTTGTGCAGCACTCACTTAAAATGTTAATTGAGGAGGCTGTGGCTAATTGTTTTGGTGGGGCTTCCCGTAACGTATACACACTCCCTAAGAAAAAGTTGTATACAAATCTCTTGTTGGCCCTGCTACTGCGTATAAGCGTAGGGTTCTCTCGAGACTATAGGTTAAGGAACGATAATGTTCCCTTGTTGGGGTGGTTTATTTGATGCGTAGTTCAGTAAGATATAATAATAATAATATATTTCTAATAATAAATTACACAAACGCATGCCGTTCGTGCAGGCAACATCTGAACGTTATTGTTGTTTGGGAGTCTGAGAAAAGTAAGAAAGGATACATTGGTACACCATACATAGTCTACCAGTATGCTGTTATTCAACTGTTGCTGGCTAAAAATATTTGATACTAACCCTTTCGCTATATAACAGTAGTGAATAAGGATGATAATAATTATTTACTCCTTAATTTACAGGTGCATATCATTTTTACAGATACGGTTATAACAATTAGTGGTGGGAAATCTTTTGTAATATTTTGAAATATTTTTTATCATCTCCTTTTCATCTCAGGTAGTGGAAATCCCCACTCTGAAACAAAGAAAATTTCACATCACATCCAAACAGTGCACTTAAAGTTAAATGTTGAGTTTCTGTTATGCCTTTAGGTTATCTGGCGGAAAAGAAAGTCACGTTTAATGATTACGTAGAAACATAATTCAAAAGGAAGAGGATGTAACTCAGCCGTTTCTTTCTCAAGAAAGGCGATGTTTGCCAAATTACTCAAGTGCTTTAATTAGAAGTTTCATGTATATTGAGCCAATTACCACTGCAGATTCAGTGTATTTTTTGAAGCACACTAATTTCCGGGCTCATTGAAACGTCAAGATATACTGTATGGACAATAATATATATAACTGATAACAGTAACTCACCTCCCTGATGAGACGAATAATTTTTGTCGGTTCATGCTGAATTGGACAAATGTCCACCACAGCCGCCATCATGTTCTGCATTGCGCTTAATAACTCGGTGAATATTAGTCAATTCCTCTAAATTTCTCGGTCGAGTCAGAGAATCCTCACCTGCAGATAATGTTGTAAGCATTTTCCTACACTTTTTTATACTGTTTACAGCTGCAGTGGACGAAATAGCGCCAGTAAATGAAGCACTGGATGAAGAAATGTCAAGAGGATCTATGGAAGTATCTTCGTGTGATACCACAAGGATATTCACCACAGGTCACCGCTCTCCCCCCGACAGTTTAGGATGATATTGAGTTTTCTCAGCTGTTTTGTACATATGTTGCCTGCTAGTCTGGCGACTGACCTCTCTTCTCTCCAGAATACCCAGTATTTGCATCTCTCTTCAGTAGGGGAAGGAACTACGGTGTCAAACGCCTCTTATAGCAGTCTTGTGTAGGTTCCGAAGACAAAGTGGTGTCTCAAGAGTAGGGCCCCGAATTTCCCACTTACAGTTCCTATGATGGCACTCACTTTTGTTGATATTCCTTTATAGTTTAATGGGACCACCTACCTTATTTCACCAGAGTCTGAAGGTTTTGATAGTTTGAATGATGATAGTTCCCCGAAAAAATAGTTTGGCAAAATATTTACGTCACCCAGCTTCACATTGTGGTCTTGGAACTATGCCACGTTACTGGACACCAGGGGTGAACGGATTGTTATGCCCAGCCCTTTATCAAACCGGTCACTCAGCATTTCCGCAGTGCCTCAACTCCCGGGCCCGGCATAAGGTTTATGCCCTCAGTTATCGATTTGCGTCCTGATAGAAGCTGGTATGGGCTTTGCAGCTCGCGAAATTTCCTGCCTAACCAAGCCTCTCTGAAATTCTAACCTGTCGTTCAGGGTCCACCTGTCACACAGATCACATGACCTCTGGCAGCTGGGAAAGTTCGGTTCCTTAAGGGATGTGCGCTAATTTTAGTGTGCTCTCTTCCTTCCATGTATCTTCCGCTGTGTCACACTTGCCGCTGAAAAATGTTCCGTTCTGTTTACTTTTGGCTCATTCTTTGACAGCTGTGTGGGTAATTACTTTTGCGCGCATCCAATGTCCTGTCAGCACTGCTCTTCTCGTGGTCATGCAGCATTCAGGAATCGACTCTTCATGAACCTACAATTAGCATCCCAGGAACAACGGAGCGCTCTAGACTCCGTTATTGACAGCTTTTCCTTGGCTAGCGTGTGATCGCTTTCGTCGATAAGGCGTCGCACATTGACGCTGTCAGCCGAAAGATGGTTGTCCACTGTTATGTAGTCAAGCCATGAAATCTATTTGTGTCCCATAGGGATTCACCTACGACCTTTTCCACTGCTCCTGCTGCCAGAAGAGTTTATCAAAGCCCTTGATGGAAAGACTTAAGCCTGTGCTTTTCTTCCTACCTTCGCTTGATAGCCGGTTTGTCTACGTATCTGGCGAAGACCATGCAGTCATAGGCCACTGAGGCTACCTCTGAAATAGCGGTGAACGGTCTTTCCTTATGCGCTGTCATGCTTATTGAAAACCTTTCAACACCCCCAGAAGCTATTTTGTGAAATTTAGGGTACAAGAACACCAAATATAGGTAGAGTCAGACTAGTAAGTAAACAGAAGACAACTCGACGAGAAAATGTTTATTACGAACAATTGTAATAGTGGTGGTTACATATGGTACTCCTTGCACTAACGCAGCCGTTTGCAAATATCTTCGTTTCCTCTCCGTTCCTGTCTTGATTTGCTCTTGACCGGCTCTTCATACACTCTTATCAGCAGCATCCCCTGTAATACGCCTGTGTTGTCCCCTGTGTTGCTCTTGGAAGAAACCTTACCCATTGCCGGTAATTCCCTATGATTCCTGCCACCCTCTCAATATATACTACTTATATCCGTTGTTATCAGCAACGCTCACTACGCTCATCCCCCCCCCTCAAAATTCCAGGTTTTCAACCGTGTTGATCGTCTTGGTGCTGTCTCCTCTTGGTTTCCACTTGCTGTTTCGTCTTTTTTCCACTGCTTCCATTTTTGAACTAGGCTGGCGTTTACTCTTTTCTCTTTGTTCCCTTGTTTGATGGTATAAATCGACATGCGTCTCTCGGTAATGATGTATGGTCCTTCCCACTTCGGAAATAGTTTCCTTCTGCCATACTCACCTCCTGACGCATATCCTCGTTCTTTACATTTCACCTGATCTCCAACCTCAAGTGTTTTCCATTTACTTCCTTCTCTCCGCTCAGATTTTTCAGCATCAGCCTTCTGCTTTTGTTCCACATTTCTGATAGCCTGTTTCCGCTCCTCTCTCAATCTTGTCATATTTCAAGGCTGTTGTAGGGGCCAGGTCTTACTACGTATCGGGAGCCGTGATTTCCTGCCATACATTAACTGGAACGCCGACTTCTTGGTTGTTCCTTATACCGAGGCACGATGAGCCAATAATACTAACGGCAGTTCTCTCTCCAAATTTCCTCCTTTCGGAGCTAGCCACTCCTTCAGTGTAAGGTTATTCCGTTCTGTCAAACCGTTAGTCTGCGGGTAATACAGCGTCGTTCTTATCCTCCTGATATGAAGCTGCTCCAAACAGGATTTAAATTCTTCACTCCCAAAACAAGGACCTTGGTCGGTCAGTATCATCTTCGGTACACCGTTATCCGCGATAATATGCCGCATCAACACTGCGGTCACTGTCTTCGCGCATTGATCAGGAATCGTGACAGCCTCTGTCCACTGTGTAGCATGCCCCGTCATCACCAGCAGGTATTGGTTGCCACTAGACGTCTGCGGAAATGGTCCCATTACGTCCACCGACCACAGGTCACCAACTGCTGCTGCTGCTAGAATCGACTGCAGTGGCGGCCGTACATACCGATCACCTTTCATCAGTTGACAATGGGGACACCCCAGCACGTATTTGGCAACATCCTCTCTCATACCTGGCCAGCATGCACTTTGTCTGAGAAGGTCAGCTGTCCGTGAGACACCTGTATGAGCTAACTGGTGGCATTCTTGTATCATTTTGTCGCGTAGACATTTCGGAATCACTGCCAACCAGCTTCCGTCATTTTCTCGCCACGTTAGCATTCCATAAGTATTCATCCGTAGGCGTTATTTCTGCGTCAACAACGTTCTCAACTCTCTATCTCCCATAGACGTTTGTGTCTCTGTCCCTTCAGTTATGGCTTTGATCACTTCTTTCAGTGTCTGGTCCGACTTCTGAAGGCGAATAAGTCTTAACGGGTTCCATTCCACTGCATGTACGCCATATGCGATCTCAGGTAGCTCATTTTATTCGTCAGATCTTGATAAAAAGTCTGCCAACCAGTTTTCTTTCCCTGCCACATGGCCGATGGTGAAGTCATATTCTTGCAGTCGTAACACTCAAGGTGATAATTTTCCTCTGGGGTTTCTCGCTGTCTTAAGCCACTGTAGAGGTTTATGATCCGTTTCAATATGAGATCGTTGACCGGGGAAGTGCGATCTCCACTTCTCAAGCACCCAAACTATCGCTAGACATTCCTCTTCCATTGTAGAATATTTCTGTTCTGCGGGTGTTAGAACGCAGCTGGCATACTCCACTACTCCTTCAGTCTGTCTCAGAACTGCCCCTATTCTATAATCACTTGCATCGGTGGACACGATAAATGGCCTACCAGGTATTGGTAGTTTTAACGTCATCTCCTGGTCATTTAGGAGTCCTTTGATGTGATCAAATGTTTTTGTGCCTCCTCCGTCCACACAAATTTGGGGTTGCCCAGTAGCTCATATAACGGTGCTTCTATCTCATTGAAATTTTTGAGGAACCGACTGTAGAATGCTGCTCTACCCAGAAATTGTCGCAGTTTCCTCTCGGAATTCGGCACTGGAATCATTCTGACTGTCAGAATTTTCTCGGGTAGTGGTTTTATTTCGCCATTCCCAACTTTGTGTCCCAGCAACGTAACACTCCTCTCGGCTACTTGAGATTTTGTCTTATTGATGCGGAGTCCAAACTCATCGATACGTCTCAAAACAGCTTCAAGGCATTCTATGTGTTCTGCCTCCGTCTGGCTGTACACCACCAGGTCATCGCCGTACACCTCTACGTTCTCTAAATTCTTCAGCAATAACGTCATCAATCGTCTAGGTGTAAAGGGCGCCCCTATCAGACCAAATAGCATTCGCTTGAATTGGTATTGCTTCTTGCCCACAATAAATGCTGTTTTCTCTTTATCACCGTCTTCTATTGGTAGCTGCCAGTAGCCCGAGCGGAGGTCCAGAACTGTAAATACTTTCGCATTCTGAAAACGATCCAATGTCTCCCCTATCGTCGGCATGGCACATAACTTCAGCTGCGTTATGCTACTTAACTCCCGGAAGTCCACGCAGAATCTATATTTCCCACCTGACTTTCTTATTAAAAGTGCTGGAGAACTGTATGGACTGTCAGCCTCTTCAATAACACCTTCATCTAGCGTTTCCTGAACCTGGCGCCCAACTACATGTTCCAAGTTACACGATATTCGCCATGTGATGAATGTTGTCGTTACCTGACTGGTCACTGGGATTTCATGCTGAACCCTGTCACAGTAATCATAGGGGTCTCCATCTCCTGTGAACAATCTGTCATATTTCTTAACCAACTTCATGATGTTTAGCGTTTCTGGATACGGTGCTTTTGGTACTTTAATCTCTGCTACCTCGCTGTTTTCCTGAGTGCTGAACGACCCGTAGTTCATTGCCACTCCTCCTGTTCTCGTCTTAACCATTGCTCCCACTTCCCCCAGAAAATCGGCACCTAGGATTGGGCGTTGTGGGCGCGCGGTCACAATAAATAGGAATCTAATTTTCTGGCTCCCGATCTCAACAACGCGATCTGACAAGCCAGCAATATCCAGTGCATGTCCCCCAACCGTATGGACCGTTAGCGCACATGGTTCTGTGTTGTGAGACTGCCTCTTATCTATTAGAGAGACTGCCGCCCCTGTATCTATGAGACACACGATATCCCGACCATTTATTCGCGGTCTAGCATACACCGCGCCTCGATCCATGGCTCCTACAACATCTAGTCTAGTCGGAAAAACAGAACTCGTATCATATCGCTCAAAACGTTTTCTTTTCCGCCTCTCCGGACAATTGCCCTGCCAGTGTCCCAGTTTCCCGCGTGCGAAGCATTTGCTCTGTTTGTTTAGGCTCATTCGCAGTGCTGCTATCTCTTTCTGAAGGTTGTCGATTTGTTCTTGCCAGCTATCTACCTCTGGTGACTCCACTGCCGCTACTCCTGTACCCATTAGCTGTCTGGTCACCTTGGCAATTTCGCTAATGTCCATGGGCTGGGCTGCATTGACTGGTCGTAGCTGGTGGGCAATGGTATTCGGGACTCTCTGAGTGAACTGCGCGGTCAGCAACTGTTGTTGGGCGCCCTCATCCAAGGTGGGAAGCGCCCATCGAGGTAGTTTGGTCAACTTCACAGCCGACAATAGCGGATCTTCATCCATTACCAGCTTCACGCTGCGAACTGCTGCATCGCCTGCTCCCTGTCCGCCGAGCTATCGAACTCCGCCTCTACACGCTGAACCATTCTCCGCCAAGTCTCCTTCTCGTCACCACGTTCCACTTCGTCATGTGCTGCTTGTGCTCTGACCTGTAGCAACGTTCCCAGCACCACGACCTTCGCCTCCGGATCACGAACCCCCACGAGCTCCGCTACCTCCCAGAAGTCCCTGAGGAGGACCTCGATATCTTCATTCTCGAACTCTGCAGACCAACTGAAGAAACAGAAGACAACTCGACGAGAGAATGTTTATTACGAACAATTGTAATAGTGGTGGTTACATATGGTACTCCTTGCACTAACGCAGCCGTTTGCAAATATCTTCGTTTCCTCTCCGTTCCTGTCTTGATTTGCTCTTGACCGGCTCTTCATACACTCTTATCAGCAGCATCCCCTGTAATACGCCTGTGTTGTCCCCTGTGTTGCTCTTGGAAGAAACCTTACCCATTGCCGGTAATTCCCTATGATTCCTGCCACCCTCTCAATATATACTACTTATATCCGTTGTTATCAGCAACGCCCACTACCCTAGTACGTTATCCGTTACACCTATGCTTTCAAAGCGAGGGCTGGTGTAGGTGACCACAGTTTCTCCATCCCTAAACCATCTGTCTTTTTCTAATAAGGCTGGGTGAAGACATCTTGACCCAGGCGCCAGACAACAACCAAACCTTTGTGGCCGAGACTGCGTTTGCGTACACGCAGCAACATATTGTTCTCGCATCCACTGTTCTGCTCCCAAGACCTCAAACGTCGCTGTTTCAGCAAGCAAAACTGTTATATTCTGGGCTTCGTTCACTACGGTGGTTAGTGGTGAAGTTATCATGTTGTTCTTGAGTTTCATACCTTGCTGGCGTCCCAGTGTTGACTTGAATAAGTAGTGTCCATCGTGAGGCCTACAGGGTTGCGCTCACAGGAAAATCACCTTATAACCAACACAGTCTAGATAGCCCTGAGACGTTTTCAATCTTTCCACCCACTGAACCGCCGCTTTCTTTTAAATTTTTGCCGTACACCTTCTGTTCGGCCCTTGCATGATGCCGTTGAATAAAGACCTCACTGGGTAATGCGTCAGAATTTGAAGGTGAGTCGGCCTTCCAGGAACTTAGGGCCTCTTTCGGGTATCTGGGTAATCTTATCGCACGCCATGGCAACTTTTGCATAAGGTCTGACGGTGACTGACGTGCCTTTGTGGGCAGGTTTTGAGAGCTCGCGGCTGGTGGTGCCTTGTAGCATAATGGGCCTGCGTAGGAGGGAGGATTTCAGACTTTGTGAAAGTATGTACCACACCCACGTACACGGCTGCCTTGAAAAGAAGCCATAGCACTCAGCTAAGACACCATAATCACAGTAACAATGCGCTCATTTCAGACAAGTAGATAGAGTCAAAAGCTGTATACGCCTCTGAAATTGATGGTAAATGCGTGGCGAACCGGCCCAGGATTCTCTAACTACTCACGATCGTGTCATCTATTTTCGCTGCGTTTTTGTCAGCCATTGCGAATATGCATGTCTGTTGAGAGCCGTGTTTGACTGTTCCATTACCCTTTTCCGGTTGGATGGCTGGGAAGGGTCACATCTCTATTACCTAGCGTAGACGAAATTTATGGTTTGGTTGTCTCTTGTGTTTGACGTGAGATTAGTACGAGGATTTGTGATGTCAACCGCACATCGACAAACAACATCCTGTCCACTTCTCGACCTTGTCACATGGATTTTTGCTCGTAACCTGGTGCTGCATTTTGTCAGATGGAAGTCCTACAAGGTACATAACTTATGAAAAATGAAAAATAAGAGTAATAAATAAATATTTTATTCGCAGGTGATGAATTTAACATAAGGAAAGCCGGTTTACAGGCATCATCAAGTTGACGATAGTAGAGAATTCTACAAAATTTGAGCTGTCCCGCATAGTGTACAGAAGGGGGGATATTAAAATCTATCGTGATATCAAGTGTCTGAAAGTCGTGGAAAGAGCAGGAAAATAACACCTCACCGTACACACCCATTGTTTTGAGCTTAGATAGTCCCTGCTCACAATCCTTTTTTCACCCTAAAGCGACATCGAATCCGCAAGATGTTCGGCGTTTGTGTTATGAGCGGTCGACACGCTCCATTCGTCCGAAAAACCCAAAGTTTCGTAAGGCGAACGTCTATTTTAATAGCAGTTATTATTTTCATGGCTTTGTTAGCCAAGAATAACTTACCACACTATTTTCGGGAATAAGTATCCACACAATTATTTAATCCGCGTAAGCACCTAGTTTCAAGCATTCCCCAGTCTTCGTGTGTTATAGTCCCCAGCGATTCAGATTGTTGATGCTGGAAGCATTTGTTGTAGTGCAAACAATTAAACTTTAGAAGAACCGTCGTTCAATGGTGGTGGATTTCACACATGTAAGACTCCGTGGATTTCACACCGAAGTACACAGCGTTGTCAAGAGGATATTCTAGCGTCACAAACTTCTCCAGAATCAACAGTCTGGGACTCGACGAGACTCGGCATTCATGCTAATTTTCATTGCCTGACTGTTAATTGTCTTCTATCAGATGGATTCATGTAAGATGAAGTACTACAAAAATCTGTTGCGTAGCATTATTGCCAATATGTTGACTTTAGACTCACTTGATAAGGTGATCTCTAAGCTATAGTTGTTTGTCCAGATTTCCGCTGCATTTAGGGTGAGACAAAAATCAGAGACCAGTTATAGAGCATGAGGCTTCGTGTCTGGTGGCGTTTAGGGTACCGGTTAACAGATGAGTTGCTTGTGAGGCTGTTCGAAAAACTGAGAATCGAGGACAGGTCGCCTGAGGAATTCTAACAAGGATTTCCAGTATTACACACGAAGCAGGATTTCCAGTAAATTGATACATTTTGATCAAATTAATGCTCAAGATTTTCTTGTCAGGTTGATGCCGAAAGCACAAGAGAAAAGAAAGCTCAAGAGCGGGAAAGGACGCCAAGAATCTTACCGCCAGATATACGCCTCTCTCTTGATTAAAAAATTTAACTGAAAGCTCTGGGTGGCCTTGCGTAAACCGGAAAATGTCTCTCATTGAAAAGCCTCCGAGGGGAACTGAAGTCTATAGACGATGCAGAGTCGAGGCAACCACGAACTACGATCGAGTATTCATTTAGAGTTACCAAGGTGAGAACTGAAATGAAAGTGAGAGGAAGTATATCCATCACCTTATTTAGCGCTCCTGTATGTCATGATGGCCTTTTGGTAAAGGAGAGACGCCTGACAAACAGCAACGTGAAGGAGCGCGTCGCACACGGTGGTCAGGCGGTTCATGGGGAAACACTGTGCCTTCCTTAAAAGGGCGGCCATCCACCTCAACGAAAGCCAGCACCAATTAAGGTGGCTCCGGGCTCTGCTAAAGAGGCTGAAGGGTTCCGCTTGCTGTTACACACTTTAGTCATCGAACAGTCATCCAACATTAGGGCTGGGTCAGACGAGTGATGGCCGCCGAGAAAAATATCAAGAGAAACACAACACTCGCCGAAACCAACACCCATGGTTACTCAAGGCCCACCAAAGCGAACAATTAGCACATCACTAAAAACCATATTTTTGATGTCTAATAATGCCAGTGTTTGTCGGAAAGCGTGGAGCGGAATGCAAAAGCGGTGACAGTTATCTGTAGGCTCCCACATTAGCCACATTTGAAAATAGAGTTATCGGTCAAGTTCAAGGCTATTAACCTCATATTCCCAGAGCCTCTAACCAAGGTACTGCAAATATGATAAGCAGCCGGAGAAAATTTCACGGAGAACGTTCGACATGACGAAAGCAGGCCAAGAGCACTGCGACAACAACTAATGACATTCGCTCTTCATGCTGGGGTCACTGTTCCTGTAAACTGACGAAACGACAGCCAACTTGATTCTGGCGTGATAATAACTCCAGAGGCCACTGGTGAAAAACTTAATTGAGCCGGTTCTGTCGAAAGTGGCTGGCCAGTAACAACTTTGCCCATGACTCCCTGCTGTCCGACATCGCCAAAACACTCCATGTTTTGAGAAGCTCCTCGAAGTGTCTTTCCAGCAACATGAGGGGACTTGAAGTGGAACGGCGGTACTAAGATCTGTCTGCTCCTATCTCACTCTACAGACTACAAGCCAAGAACCTTGTTACCGTCGGATATCATGGTATCGAAGCCAGCGTGGAGGGTATACGCCTGCTGAAAAGAGACAGGGTACACAAGGAGGGAAGCGGAGTGGCAATATTTGTCGGTGACTATCTCGAAGGTGAACGAGCCGCCGAAGCTTTGCTGTCATGGCCTCAAGGCCACAGCTGATGCCACCTCAGAGTCGGATATACTGAGCACTTGCCAAGAGAACCTACAGAAACCCTACTAGCATCATGGAGTAGAATCGGCAACTGCTCGAAGTAATATACACATTGATGACTACGTCGTCATACTGAGCAATTTTTGTGCCCTAACTCTCAACGTTCGGCAGGACAGGGCAACTACCAGACAGTCATCTGACTGGGACCTAATCAACACCATCAAAAAGGCTGGGCTGCTTGGAAATGTTGGCGAAGACGCTCACTGGGTGAGGGCAGAAAGGTGGCAGGAATAGGCTGTCCTCTTACTAGGGACCGTCCGTCCGAGAAATGCCTTCAGACCGAGACCTTTCTCAGTAGAACGGTCACCGTATGGCAGCGTTTGACCTGGTACTTAGTAAGCAGCCATCAGGGGAGGGATCTCGCCTTCGTCTTTGCCACCGCAAGGCAAGGTGCGTGATGGTGAACCAATATCTGTCGACAGCACCATGGCCCCAAGAGTGGAGTGCCTTATTATTCTGTCAACACTAACAGCTACTTCGTGACACCACTGACGGGCCATGCCTGAAAACGCCGCAGCAGTCACAACAATATCAGGGAAACTTATCTCGTGGTTAAAGCGTGGCGCTCAGTGCGTCCCTAGAAAGCCAGAAAATGAAGCATGGCACCACTATGGGATCTCCGGAAGACAGCCAGATCATGTGCATAATTGGCTCCAAGGGATGGATTCAACATGAAAGTGAGAGGAGAAGGAGGACGTTTCAGACAAACCTTGTGCGGAAGCCCCTGGCGAACCCGGAAGCCGATAATGATTCAACACAGAGAAAAAACCTACCATCCAGGGGATCTACATAATGGAAGGGAAGAACTCGGGGGAGCGGTCTAGACAGGAGGTCACCTCCACATCTGATGCAGCTAGACACGCCACGCCACCACGCCACAATATAACCGATTACCCGAGCAACTTTCGGCGCCACTCAAGACAGAAGAGTTGCGTGGCGTAAAGGTGACACCTGCTGCTTTTCTTGATGAACTTTTAAGACGCCGTGTAGGAAAATCAGCGGGATGGGGTGAAACTCGATCGTCTGTGCTGAATTAGCGCATGGGTGCCTTATGCAGTCCGTTCCGTGGATGTTTCAACACTTTCTATGCAAACAACTCCCTCCACTGGAGTGGAAACATATTATTCTTCCTAACATCTTCAAAGGAGTCAAGCGAAACCCGAAATGCTATCGGCTCGTGCCACTTTTATCAGTGCCGTCAAAAGTAATCGAGATCCTGCTAGGTGACATGCCGGAGATTGTTTGGACAAGGGGTGGGACTGAGTGATGCTCAACGCTGCTTCAGAAAGGGCAGGTAGTGCGTGTCAAATTTCGGGCAGCAGGTGATAACTGGACGACATACTGGGAACTTCAAGTCCCCGTGTCAGACGATTCTCCTGGATTTTTCTAAGCTACTTGACACAGTCTCACACGCCATTTGGTATCAACCATCAGACTATCCTGAATGCTGAACTATTTAGGCGAAAAATAACAAGCTTCCTTCGGCTTGGAGGACATCATCTGGTGCAGCTAAGAGGGCGCTGCTCCTTCCTCTTGTGAGTGACCTTCAATTAAGTCTCAACCTTCCGATTCTACATGATGCTGACGATGTTAAGTTACGGAGAGCCATGACACCCAAAAGGGAACTATGTGCGCACCAAAGTGACCTCAGATTGTCTGTGGAATGGCCGAATAGGAACGAACCAGGATTTGGCTTGGATAAACTCGAAAGCATGTCTCTTAGCACCCCCAACTCGCATATAGTGCACCACAGTCTTTAGGTAACTCAACTCTCCCACACCACTGCTTAGGACTCATACTGACTGGCAAGCTAAAAACTAGCCCTAATTATCAGGGAGATTTCTCAACAGTCTATGCAGCGCAGCTAGGTGCCCTCACTCTAAGACACTCTCTAAAGCTCTGAATGAACAATATGTCACCACACTTAGAGGTCCATAACGTCACTACGCCACCAAACCTGAAAATGGAAGCGAGCTGCATGGGGAAAGTTCATAGGCGATTATGAAGGGTGTTGTGAGAACGTGTCAAAAACCCTGTAGAACCAGGCCAAAAAGTACAGGACTTTATCCCCCTAGTTACCGTAGGTTACGTGGTGACTTGACAAAAGCTTAGTAATCCGAGGCACCCGAACAGTAGAGACCTGCGAGCAGCCTCATGGTAACCCAAGGAGAGTGGCCTATTGAAGTGCGAAAATTCATGCGCATTCAGGCTTTTTCTACACTCTAGTTTGCAGTCTCCAGAACACAACGACTGCTAGGAATGCTACTGCCTTGCATATCAACACCTTCAAGAAGAGGGTGGACAACTAAGCAGCGACTCACGGCTTGCGCTCATTTAGCCGGGATACGGACTGGCTTAAGGCAACCAAATGATTTCGGACAGTTTCAGTATAGTAAACCCCATACAGAATCTTCTGTACTTTCACTATTTTCCTTACACGGACCTGGCTTTCAACTATACTGTTAGGCGTCTTATCATACCTCCACTAGTAACACCAATATTTCTATTCCCAAAAAGAATCCTATAATCTTATTTCCACCTACTCCTCCTTCTGCTGTGTGTTCGCGCCCCAGTTATTAAGGTTCCCGCTATCAGCATTGTCCCCTCCAAATATATCTATACTTTTCCTTCCCTCCGTTCCACTTCTTTTCATTTTCTTTTTCGCACTTCCTCTCCCTTGATTTCACCGGCCATCATTTCTTCCTATCTTTTTTCGACAAATAGTGTCGAACAAATCCTAGCCAGAACTACTCTTGTGGGGCCTATTTGCACCATAGTCTTTGGCAAAATCATACAATCCCTGCAAATTTAATCAACACCTAACCAGCGCTACAGCTGGTGAGTGGGTAGACCTACAACACCGGAATCCCTTATAAACCCGGGACCGTTCCGTAAGACCTAGAAGCAAGTGAGAAGAAACCAATTACTTCACACAAGCTGGTGAAAAGACATTTTGTATAATTTTGGAAGTGCTGGATGTTGTACGGCTTTATGTTTGTCCTAGTGACAGTGACCTGGCGTTAATTTGAACTCCGTAACACTTTAGTGCTAATGTATGGAGACCCATACCTGGAGTTTTTCGCTGTTGGTGGATACTGTCTGCTTGACATCAGAGAAAATGTCGTATTTTTCACATCCAAAAAGTCTCCTGATAAAATATGCTACGCTTGCATTTCAGATTTGCCAATCGTAAGTTCTAGATAGCATTCTTTTAAGCAATAAGTTTGATCTCGTTCACAAGTCGAGCACTTTTATAAATTTTCTTCGCATTCAGCTGATATTTTCTGGGATTGTTATAGTTTTTGTTGATGGTAGCGGAATCGGAATTTTAAAGTTTTCTAAATTGGTTGATGTGCCAAAGAATGTCGAGAAAATGTAAGTCATTAACTCATTTTCATAAAATATCTCGCAGAGAATTTTTAGAGTATGTGGCGGAAGGCCCTCCAGTAGTATGTGTTAATCCATCCTTCTCAGTCGTCGTGGTTGGTGACAGAAAGTGTTTGAAAGCTTGTCGCTTAGAGGTTGGTTGATACCCTTCGTAACCTTCCCAGAAAAACAAGAATACTCTGATAACTGTTGGTGTAAACTTAAGTAAAGTCAAAGATATTGGTTTTCATCCTTCTACTCCAAACTATGTCTTCGTGTTATCTGAAGACCTTACCTGTGGAATTTGGGACATATGTGCATGCAAACAAATTCAGACCCTTAGTGTCTTAAAAACAACTACACTTGATTTGAGTTTATTTGATAAAGCTATTTCACTTGGCACAAAAGATGGTCAGGTATGAATATTATACATAAAATGAACAAATAGGTTTTGTCACTTTGTCCTCTATCTTTCCAATGCATCCAGTTGTTCACGCTTCCTGAGCAACCAAATAAAAATATCATTCATAATTGCTGTCCAAATTCAAGTTCTCTAGTTCGTTCAGGTAAATGTAAATTCCATAACCCATAGCATTTTTTTTAGCGAATGGACGTTCTACATGGTCAAATGACGGAGCATTAGTCCCGTCTATTTCAACTGAATTTTCAAATGAAATAGTAGTCTTGTCACGAATTAATTTTGTAACTGACTGCACACAAAATGGCTTAAAAGGGTATGTTCATATCTTAAGTCCTTTTAATCTGTATACCCGAAAAATTACACGCGCATTAGGGTGGTTTTTCAACCTTACCACTTCGTCTAGCGACGTGTAAATTAATTCTGTGTTAAACATCTCCATAATAGCCTGATTTCCCGGGGTTTTTGTTGATACGAATATACAGTAGTGCATGCCTCTTGTTTTCCAGACGTACCATACAATAAAAAAGATATTTGTAACTGTAACACATGTCTTCAATCTTCAGTGCTAATGATCGTGTAGCAAATGACTTATCTTGATCTTTCCAGTGGCTCTCGTTGTGAAGATCTAGTGTCTTCTCGAAAATGTGAAAACTTCCACTATTTCGGCAGCAAATAATGGTTGTCGCCACCCGTTAGAAAAATTCTGAATTATATCAGATGTTTATCCAACCGTGGTTTATAATCCTTTTTGATTTCATGAAACTTCAAGAAACAACAAAGGGATCAATGACAGTAATACCAGAATCACTGTTTCATATAAAATAAACTCTTTGGCTGGTTTCAATATGAGAGGTGCCAAAGGTTTCTACTAGCTCAGCGCCTACCATTCGGGCACTTTCTATCATATTTTTCTCCTGCAAAGCAAAACCTTGTTGCTTGTGTGCATTACAGTGTCCAATCATCTTCGATTTATTGCTAACAATTACTCCTCACTTATTTTGTTCCTTAACGCAAAGTAACTAAAATACCCTCTGGTCACCGATAAAACACTTTTTCACCATCGTGTTACTGCACTTTGCTGAAATTATTTTCCAAATGACAACTTACAGACCACTCATTAATTGTTTATAGGCCGATTCAAAGCGCTTCTGTATCATTATAAATATCTCTCTAGAACGTGATATCAGCAAGTATGATATCTTGACCATTTTCCGTACTTCATTTATATAGAGTAGAAAGATTGAAACTACAACATCGATCCTGAAAAATCCCACTAGTAGTTAGTTTCAATTCATATAATCTCTCGTTTGCGCAAGCTCTCTCTTATTTCGCTGCACTCTTCAATCCACTCTTGTATTTTATCATCAGGAGTTAAACCCAGAAAGCCAATATCAGAAGACTTTTGTAACTTATTGCAAATACTAATTGATATTTCTTTGACGGGTAGTTCTTCTAGTTTATACAGATTTTTCTCTCACCAGCTAATTCCTTAAACAGGAGTGTCCTACCTGGAATTCTTGTGAATGCAGGATCAACAGACCACATGTTATTGCATGAGTCATCTATTCACCTCTAATTATTTCCCTGATATTTTGACAACCATAGTAGGGAAACTAGAGGGATGACGCTTAGTTAGTTAGTTAGTTAGTCTGTTCTTTTAAAAAAGAAGTAAGTAACAGTGCCTTTAGATTGACCGGCTAACGAAACTAAAGACTAGAAAATCTTATGGGCAGTAGTAAGACAAACTAGTGAAATACTATTTATTGGGATTTGTTTTTGGCTGTCATCCTGTTATATCTTACAGACTAATCACTGGTTGCATTTGTTTGTTAGGTGCTGAAAATGGCTACCTGTTTCTGTTTGTTTTATATAGTGCTTATCAATATCGTTTATAAACTGGAAAGTGCTCAGATTTCATTGCGGTAGACCGTTTATGTCAAGATAATGTTTCTTTATTCCTAGGTTTTCGTCTTGACATTTCTGACTATACTCGTTGGTAGGCGTTCTTCGTGGAGTTTTTCTCTTGTTTAAGTTATAATCCACTTAAAACTACATAATAATGTGTGTATTTTGGCCAATAGTAGTATTAAAAGCCAGTTAGTCTGATATTTTCGGCGAATGTTTCCTGACCCTTTTGGGGCCCAGGCTACAAGTTATCCCCGGGTGTTATCTTTTCACCGTAGGTCGTTGGGTTGTTTGCGAAGATATGAACATTTTATGTGTTCTGTTTGAATATCCTACTTATTTGCATAGTTTTTACAATGCCGTGTGTCATTGAATCGTGTTTCAAACTATTTATTGTTATGCAAAGTGTTGGCTGCTCTTTCTTTTCTTAGGTAGGTAGTGAGTACAGTTTTTCAAGATGGATGGTGCTCACAGATCATAGTGAGTTACTTGAGGCTTCAAGTTACATCCAAAAGGACTTATCAGTTGCAGTTTCCGCCTAAGAATATATGCATATAAAACACATAAAATATATGTTTTCAGACAGAATGCTATAACACCTGAGGATAACTTATATTCACACCCCCTTTTGGTTCTTAAAAAGTTGAAATCACACTGTTGTTTCTGATCATACTTTTTGAACTTATGGTTTAAAATTTATACAACACAGTATAATAGGCTGCTTGTTCCCCCCTCCCACATTAAAGCAATCGTAGATGAAATAATAGTTGGTATCTCAAATCATTTCTATTGGATATTTTGCCTTTCTCTTGAGTTTTACATAAGTGAATTCACACTGGTATTCACCATAGACTGATATCATGCAAGAAAACCTTTTAATATTATACATAGGGCATCTGCTAGTGTTAATAAATTGAGAAATTGCAGGCTGCAACTACATTTGCCTTCAGAGCAATGAATTCATCGTCAGGGTGATTACTTCACCGATCAAAAGTTTTTTTGAATTCTTATTAGGACAAGCAGAACCTTGAGTCAGGTAATCAGTTGAGTTAAATGATTCCTTATGATTTGGGTGTTGGGTTTCTAGATGCCTCAAAAATGTCATGTCGGGCTAGCGAAAACGTGAATATTATTCCAGCAGCTAAGTTTTTATGCAACATAAAACGGTATATTTTGGTAATCATTCAGTTGTATATATTAGTAAAATACTAGGACATAAATTTATTGACAACAAACGTTGGTTCAAGATACCAAGTAATATAGTTAAATCTTTGATAACTAATTAGTGCAACTTTATTTTTGTTTGTTTGAAAGCTGGACGTATTTTTTCCTAGTATATTCTCTGAACTCGTTCACTTCTGTAAACATGTGAAAGACGTAACGTTTTGATAGTGCCACACATTTTCCTTATTCCTAACTGTATAAACTGCATGGAAATATCCTAAGATCTTGCAAGGTGGGTTACAATCATAGTGTGATGGAAAAAACATTTTCAAGATGATGTGCAGTTTTCACAATATTAGATTAAGAATTTTTTAGTCAGTTATCCTTCTAAGCGCGTATTGTAATTTTTATTTGCTAGACTTCCTTATTACACACATCGCTGAATTAGCACTCCGAACCTAAAATGATAAAAGCATCTTAATTTTAAGCATGCTTTAAAGTTCATTACATGGGTAGGTCTTAATATATTCCCAAGGTGTTTAGAAAATAGAAAACAAGACTTTTCTGAACGTTTCACTGTGTATGCCACAGCTTCTTCATCAGCAGCATATTTTAAAGTTGTTCATGGTAATTTCATTTTCATATCATGGTTAACTTCATTTCACTTACTAACAGTAAATTATATATTTAACTTCAACACTTCTACTTATCACTTTTGCTTTTCCGAAAATTGGCATGTATTTTTCTAGTAAACACAATATTAGTGAATAAGTACTTTCGGTGGTTTCTTATTAATGCTTGGAATTACATGTAAAAATTATTTAATATAGACGTTTTATACCATAGACTCAGTACAATATTAGTTAAATTACATGAATTAGAGGATAACAATAAAAGCGGCAGTAACAACGTCATAATCATGCAAAAGCTTACATACTCTCAATGGTCCCACGTTGTAGATGTAAGAATACGGCTGCGCTCAGCAACCATATGCACATTCGTGCAGTAGACAATGAGCCACACCCGTGTGTGGTCAAATGATACTACTACCTCTGTAGGAAGAGCGGTTTTGTAACTCGTGACCGATTGGTTGAATTTCATTTTCTTAGACTAATGAGTCACTGCTCACTCCCTTTCTATCCACTTTTTCATTTTATATTACTATAAATTGTGACAGTTTGAGCTGAAGCACTTCTGTGCAAGGTTCTATGTTGATTTTTTCTGTCTGTATGGATAGGTTGTATGCATGTGTAAGGAAATGTAAGGAAGTTTTGTTTTGAACCTTAGAAACCAAAAAATTACACCTTGTCTGTAACACAAACAACTTCATCTCTGTTATGATAGCCTGTTTTTCATGTCATTACAGTTTTCAAAAATTTTCAGGTTTTATTTTTCTAACTTTTACCTGCTTTTACTAACTGTTCCAGCTTAAGAAATAAAAATGCAAAACATATGATACAGCAGTAACATTGGCACACAAAATTAAGTACTATCTCTCTGATTTGCTCAACAGATAATCCCTTTTTTGAAAACCATACATTTTTAAAGGCCTATGCTGGTTTAACCTTAAAATTTGCCACTTATGTTTCTATTTCAAGCCCGACTTTCATATCAGGTCCTTGCCTGTACATATCTTTGTTAGCTAGGTAACTGAACATCCAAAATGCATCAATATTTTTGGACCTACATATGTTAACTCGTGGGTTCACAGCTTCAATCCTCTTGGTTATTTTGTGTATGACACTTAGCTTCATATTTATAATGTTAGTCCACTAAATCATGAGTCATAAAGCAAATGTTTCGAGAGAGACTCACCTTTTATATCAGCAGGTCAGACGGACTAGGGGAAGTTGAATGGAATGAAACATGCAGGAAATCGACTATTTGTTTTTTTCATATTAGTTTGGAATAACTGATCACTGTTCTTTTCTTATAACACACAAATGCCGAGTCATCGCCAAGGTCAAGAGAGGCTAAGAGTAACCAGACCAAGGCGTGGCATCAATTTAAGAGTTGTTCAACCGTAAGTAATGAAGAGGTCAGGCGAAGGGTACTGGGTAAGACAGGCAAGTCGATTGATGAGGTTGTGAACTTGAATCGACTGAGGTGGCTTGGACATGCTCTGAGCATGCTCAGCCACCACATAACTAAACGCACCATGCTGAGGAATGTTGGGTTAAGTTGGAAGTGGATTCAAGGTATCCAGATCAACACCTGGAACCACTCCATGAAGTCTCTGACTGTTGGTCTGAGTCGAGTGGGGAGATGTAGACTGTCTGGTTGGGATCCTCGATACGGAAAGAGTCAGTGGTCGAGGATTCTTGGTGACATGGCTGAAAATCCGTCAAAACGGCATAGATGTATTCACTACTTGATATCTTCTAAAGCTTGAATATCTGCGCCCACCGTTATTTTCAGATTGCTTATTCTCTCACACAACTTTGTCTACTTTGACATCACTCTTATTCTATCCACCTGTTTTTTGTGTACTACTGATGTGAAGTGTGGCAACTTGAGCTGATGCACCTGTTTATGAGGTTCTATACTGATTTTGTCTGTCTGACTATCTGTCAACTGTTAGGAATTGTAGCATGCCTGGTCGAGGTTCTCAAAATCACTAGGATCAATATCTGGAGACTCTGTGATATGGCTGAAAATCGGTTAAAATGATGGAGTTATGAGTATTATTTATTATGCAACGTTTGAGCATTTTTCTAACTTTCATTTATATATCTTTTGTCATTGTATACAATTATGCTAGGTTCTTAGTTAATCTGTTCATCTATTCTACAGTTATTGTTACTGTTAATTAAGCACTTCGTCTGTACATCATCATTCGTATTGCAATCCTAACCCATATAAAGCTTTGAGATGTCAAAATAAAAATTTCAACACATTCAGCAGGAGGTTTTAGCTTTGCTTCAGCATTTAACCAAATGATATTATCATATCACAATAAATTTAACTCACAGCTCGCTAAATAAGGTTTACATCAGAAGTACCGACTAATTTGTTTATTTTCTTAAGTGAATAATCTATTTTGCAAGAAGAAACTGAAAGTAATTCTTTTAAGCGTAGGTTTTTTTGTCGTGAAAAGTCTATTTTGAGTTGCTGGTGAAATGTGGAAAACTCAAGTGTGATTATCCAAGATTAGTTTTGCGCATGTCGGCTCAACTGAATAATGAAATTATAAACTTTCACCAATTGCATTTAGTTGAAAAGGCCTTTTTTGCCATGGCTTTTGACGTTGACAATATAATAAATAAAAATTAGTCCAATTCGACTGTAGCTGTTTATATGAAGGAATAGTTGTTTTCCATTACATACCTCATATTTCAGATAATCGAGTAGACAGTAAGATATTTTCAGCTAGTCAGTAATGTTTTAGTGTATAAGTAAGTAACTGTACGTGAAAGCATGAAATAATAACCAGACTAGTACATCTTATGGAAATCAACTCACATAGTTACTAGGATATTATCCTCAAGTTATATCAGTCATAAAGAAACGGTTGTAGTAGCCGATTCATTGTTTAATTAACATAAATAGTAATGGTATGAATTAATAGTTTATAAAGGGAAAATGATATGGTTACCAGTTATAAGAGAAGTAGTCTACAATTAGCGCACATTACTTTTCAGACGTCGTTAGTATTATTGTATCTGTACAGAGTAGAAAATCATGTTCATCAGATGTACTTTACATTCTGTTATACTTTATGCTCAAAAAATTAGAAGAATACTTAAATGTTAAGGACGTGGATGAAGATTAAACTCCATTGGGTATTCATTTGTAGGTTACATTTTAATTTGTGGGGAAGACATGATAAACATTCTAAGTGCTCCTACCATAATTTTGGTATTCGGTGGTGGACCTAAGTTTTACGTTTGTCCTCACTTAACAGCAAGGTATAGTTTTCTAAATATGAAAAGACTGATGCTGCTTAGGTGATTTGAACCCGCGGCTAATTCCATGTACGACTGTATTGTATGTATGAATCGGCCATCATTGGGTAGCCGATGCAGCTATCTGTTCCTTAGTGCTTGTCATAATTTAAGTGCTCTTTCTTCATAGTAATGAAATTTAACAACTGAAAGCAGAAAGTTCTACAAATTAGGAAACGGAAAATAACTGTTTTGAACGATTTTTAATATTAGTGACAACTACTTATTTTCTTTGACGAATTGTTGGTTTAGTAATTCATATTCCAATGACCCCAGTCGGTTGTGGAAACAGTTATCATCGAAGTGTTGATAATATTTAGCCGAAAACTGTAAATCGGCATGAAAGTACCAAGTTTAAAGGGATTTTTATGCCTTGTGTTTAGAGATTGTGCAACATATTGATGAACTATGGTTACCATTGTTATTGTTCAGGAATAACACCTCAGTCCGATGTTTCTCTGTTTTCTCAGGGATATCTTAGCGTAATATTATGATATCTTGGTGTGAATGAGATAGGAATATATTCAACTCTAGAATTTATTTAGATGTGTTCTGTTTTATTCAATGAAAATGAATTGTCTTGAAAACTATCAGTAGGTTATGGGGGAAAACACTTAATTCAAAAACAAGATATTCAGCGAAGAGGACTCTTTTCAACAAATTTATTCTCAAGCTGTACATTCGTGTATATATATATATATATATATATATATATATATATATATATATATATATATATATATATATATATATATATATGATATTTAATGACTCTAATCTGTGAGGAAGATTTAGCTGAAATAAAGGGGGGTTGAAACAATAATAATGATGGTGGTGATAATTATAATGTTGATAGTTGATGACGTAAAGGTCGAGCGGTAACAAAAAGGGGTTACGTAAGACTTTCAAATCTTTTATAAAGTGCATATAGATTAAAAGGGGTGAGAACGTCAATAAACAATAGAAGGATTATTATTAACGTTCTCACCCCTTTTAATCTATATGCATTTTATAAACGATTTGAAAGTCTTACGTAACCTAGTTTGAGAATAAATTTGTTGAAAAGAGTCCTCTTCGCTGAATATCTTGTTTTTGATGTCACAATGAGAATGATGAACGTATTGAAAAAAACACTTGATTATCAAACATTACTAGCCTTTAGCTTAAATTCATATAATGCGTGTTCTCTAGGCCGTTTTTAT
Source organism: Heterobilharzia americana (assembly GCA_944470555.2). Classification (NCBI taxonomy): domain Eukaryota; kingdom Metazoa; phylum Platyhelminthes; class Trematoda; order Strigeidida; family Schistosomatidae; genus Heterobilharzia; species Heterobilharzia americana. The sequence continues at coordinate 27,325,331 of OX104128.1, forward strand.
CACCTACCAAGATTTTCGTAATTGATATATTTTAAATACTAAATTATTTTATTACCAAGGCCTTCGAAAATCAAATCGAATATGTTGGTTGTTTTGTCGCGTGCCAAACTTTACATAATCGATTTATCTAATCAGAGTATTACAGCTAGTTGGAGATGGATTGATCTTGAACTTTCCAATTGGGTCTATATACACGATGCTGGAATTGCCATCACATCAGTAAGTAATTTATCCAAAATGTTTAACCTTAGAATTTTACGTGTTTAGATAAAAAGATTATTACTGCTTGAATTTAACGTTAGTTAGCATAAAGCTTACATATTTATGTGTTGATTAATTGTATCTTTTGTACAAATGTGTTAGTGATAATTACGTGTAAAAATACATAAGAACTTATAATTTTATTTTTATGCGCTCTACCAGTGTCTTAATTCTTTGTAGTGTTATTTTACATTTCTCCACGCAAGTTGTTGACAAGATTATATATCACTTACTCTTCCTCTCTTTTTCGAATGGTGTCCACAAGGAAAATGAAATGTCATCACTTATGTCTAACCTCGTTTTCAGTGTGCTAATGAAGACGACTTTGATTGCCTCCGAATACGCTCCCTGAAAGCGTATGGTTAACTTCGATAACAATAATGACAAAATGCATGATCTTCTGAATGTTTTGAGAAAAAATCGGATCATTTTTGGCATATATTACACATCTATCGAATGTAAGATAATGCTACTTGGGTAGTTTTTACTTGCTCCTTACATGAAAGTAAACTTTGAAGTAACCAGATAGGTTCTGGCACAGGAGTGTATCAGTTCAAGTTGACACGCCACAGCAACATGCCCAAAAAGTTCTGGTAATAGACAAATGATGTAAAGTTTATGAGAGAAGACAGCATAAACAAATAAAGGGTAATGGAAACCTCCCAAATTTCAAAGATGTCAAAGGGTTTACATAATTGCGACATTTTGATCAATTTTGAGTCATACCACCCGGAGTCTGCAGCCATTCATTCCTGTTGCCTTTAATACCGTATTTAGGTAGCCTAAACCTCTTTATATGCCTCAGATTAGTAGTCAGAGACCTTATCAGCTGGTTTTACGTCTTGTTCTGACTAGCCTCAGTTTGCCAATCCATTCTACTTTGGCTAAAATCGCGCTCCCATAAAATGTTGGAATACAAATGAAAGACTGATTGTAATGCACAGCAGACAATTTTATCCAACAGTACGGCTGACATTTTCGCTGAAGATGAAGGATATGAGGGGGTTACATGTGTTTTACCGTCGATGTCTTTGTAGCATTACTCATATGTGGGGTAAAGATATTCACAAGTGTTGAGGTTAAGGGGAGAGTGCTCGGTAAAATTAATTTAATCGGTGTGATAATAAATCTGACATGAAATGATTTGAATATCTGTTGTGTATGCTAAGTCATTGTTAATCCCAGTATACCATCTTAAGTGAAGTAGGATTAGGATAGGAAACATATAAAGGTAGATGTCTTAAGTGAAACACAATGACAAGCTATAAAGCCTCTGACTGCTGATGTAAGACATACCAGAAAGTGTGCGCTGTGTGGTTTAGTTCCTTTTCATTTGATCAATCAACAATTGTAAATCGACCAATTTCTCATAGGTCTATTGAGTTTTCATCGTCTTATGTTTCTCTTCGTTTGATTATCATTTAATTGTGTTCACTTTCTGTTTCTGTATTACGGCAAAATGTGGCGACTTGAACAGATGCACTGTGTACCAAGTTTTACTTTAGTCTTTCTATATTCTGACTTTTCTTTCACCACCATCTGTTATAATCTTCTATAGAGGGATTAATAGAAATTCATTTTTTGGGTCTAGTCTAGTAGTGCTAGACATCGCAGCTACAAGTCTCAGAAGCGCCAATGTACTGTCAATATGTGACTATTATCTCATATATTTTTTAGTTCTCCACGGACTTCCCTACAGCAAACATATTCTGTCACTGGTGTTACTAGTTTTTGGTCATTTTTGTTTCACGATTTCAGATTAGTGAAAGCCTGTCTTGCTTTTCCGATCCTGGTCTTGACATCGTCGTCTGTGCCGCCTGTAGTTGAAACTATGCTGCCTAGGTAGGTGAAAGAAACTACTTCGTCCATATTTCTCCCGTTAATAGTGATTGGTGCTTGTTATTGTTGCTGTTGTTCGTTAGGTATCTTCATCACCTCCATCTTCTCTACGTTCACTTGAAGTCCCGTCTTCTCTGCCCTGCCTCTCCCATCAACTTTTAGTTTTCGCCTGTAGATCTCCGAGTTCTTGCGACATTCAACATAAATCATCGACGAAACCCAAATCTTCTAGAATGTTTTCCCCGGTCCAGCGTATGCTTCTCTTCTCGTTCCTCACTTTTTGTTGCATGATCCAGTCCACTAGACCACAATCAGGAATATCATGGGCGATAGTAGACAGCCTTGTCATTCTCCTGTCTTCACTTCAAGGGCGTCTCTGAGCTTTCCATTGTGGATCATATAGCTGTTGAATGAAGTTGATAAACACTAGTGGCACTCCGTAGTGTTGAAGCAACCGCCAAATTACTTCTCGATCGACGCTGTCGAAGACCCTTTCAAAGTCTATGAAGTTGAGTTAGAGAGTTGACTGCCATTCTATGCTCTGTTCTATAGTGATGAGTAGCGTAACGTTGCAATTTGGTCCGCACATGATTTGTACTTCCTGAAGCTAGCCAGTCTGTTTCGGTCGTAATTTTGAATCCAACGCATCGTTTAGTCTCTCCAGGAAGATGCGGCATAATATTTTGCTTGGGGTGGACGAGGGTGGAGCATGATTCCGCGCCAGTTCCTGCAAAAACTTAGGTCACTTTGTTTCTTTGGGAGTTTGACAAGGTAGCCCTTCTTCCAATCAACCGGCAAGTACGTTTCCTTCCTTCCTTCCAAATCTTCTGCATTAGTGGTGTGAGCATGTCCACTGTTGTTTCTGTGTCTGTTTTCAGTGCTTCTGACGGAATTCCATCTGGTTCCTCTTATTCGCCGAAATTCAGAAGTTTTACGGCATTCAAGAATTCTGTTTTTGTCGGAGGGCCTGTATTCACTTGTAGTTCTGTCGTTGCTGGTGGTATTTGTGGACAAGTTGCAAATGGCGGTGGTGGTCGATTCGAGAGCTTTTTGAAGTGTTCAGCCCATTATTTTCTTTGCTTCCCTTTGGTAACTAAGTTTCTTTCACTATCTTTTACTGGTTTCATCTGCGTCGATCTCTTCCACCCCAGATAATAACCTGATTATTTGAAATAATGTTGTCAGGTCTCTCCTATTTGCAGCCTGTTCTGCTTCACTTGCAAGTGTGTCATAGAAACGCCTTTTGTCATTGCGCACACTCTTCTTCACTTGTTTGTTCAGTCTAGTGTTTTATACATTCTACTCAGTTCTTCTTTTCGTTGTGCATCATTGCACTGGTTCATCTTCTACTTCACCATCTTCCTCTCCTTGCTCTATGAGCTTCCATGTGTCCGTCGAGATCCATTCTTTGTCTTGTTTCCTTTTCCTTCCTAATACGGTAATGTTGGTTTCTTTCCACATTCCCTTCAAAGAGTTTCAGTGTTCTTCCACACAGGTTTCTCCAGAAATGTTGCTCGATATCTCCCATATTGTCCTAATAACTGACTGATGTGAAGATGTCCCTTGTAGTTTCGTCCTTCAGTTTTGGGTGCTGAACTTGGACTGTGGCCTATGATCACCAACTTCTTTCAAGGTTTTCAACTTGATTTTGAAGGTTCCTTGCACTAGATAGTGAGTGGGGTGAACCCACATCTGCTCCCCTTCTTGATCTGATCTCGTATCCAGTAGGCTGTGTCTCCACTTTCTTGAGATTGTGGTGAAGTCGATCTGATTTTTAGTGTGTCCATTTGGTGAAATCCATGCCGCTTGCCTTATGAATATCCTTGTCCTTGTACAAAGTACCTTTAATCACCAAATCGTTGAATGCACAGAATTTTGCAAACAGTTCTCCATTCTCGTTCATTTCACCGAATGCTTCTCGACCCATGATAGATGAGTTTTTTTCTGTATTGTCTGCTTCCAGTTTGGCATTCATGTCGCCCATTAGAATTATGTTATCGCCAACTGGAGTCTTGTCCAGTACTGATTGCAGTTGTCTGTAGAATTCCTCCTTCTTCTCTTGATCTACATTATTTGTAGGTGCGTAGTGTAGCAATGTGTGATTGTGACTTTCCTTCATTTTGAGTTGAATCTTGCTGTCATGATCCTGATTCTGGAGGAGGATATTGGTTCCCACTGTATGAGAGCCTCATATGCTCTTGGGGACATCATGATGACCACTCGAAGACTCAATGTGCTCTTGGTTGTCGTCTGATGACAGTTTTGGAGTACATTATTGACTATCCAGCTGATAGTTTGGAGAGTCCATTTTCATTCCACCTGCTTTCGGGGATTCCAAGCACTTCCAAGCCATACCTCCTCATCTCTTTGCAATCTAGCAGCCTTAATAGGTTCATACATGGTGCGGACATTCCATGTCTCCATCCTTACTTTTGCTTCCTTCGAGAGAAGACACATCGGCCGACTGGCTTCCCGAAGGCTTTCATTCCGTCTCTCCGATTCCGGCGAGGAATAATTTTGTTTTTATGTGTTGTATTTTCTTTGTGCTTAGAAGTTTTTGCCGATTGAATTGGTTTTACGGTGTAGGGTTGCACTCAACACAGAGAACGAGATCCGGATTTTCAACACTAATGTCAAGTCAGTGCTGTTATATGGTTCAGAAACTTGGCGTGTCACGGAAAGCACTTCCAACAAACTACAGACATTCATCAACAGCTGCCTACGCTGGTTTGATACTGAAGATCAGATGGCCGGAGCGAATAAGCAACACGGAACTCTGGCTGGCAATGAACCAACCAAGAACCTGTCGTCTAACAAATATGCAGAAGAAAGTGGAAATGGATTGGGCATACACTGAGAAGGCCGACTGGGGACACCGCGTGCCAGGTCAGGCCCTCGAATGTGATCCAAAGGGGAAACGACAAGTTGGGCGTCCGTGGTGAGGGTGACATGGAGGAGATCATATGAGAAAGAAATGAAAGGTTGTGGGCAGTCGTGGCGCCATGTTCAAAAGACTTCAGAGAACAGAGTGCAGTCGAGGCGTGCTACTGAAGTCCCATGTTCCACTAGGAACCCAAGGGAAAAATAATAAAACAAATAATACTTAAATTTGACAAGTCAAATAGCCTTTCAGCTGTCAAGCAATGATATTCAATTTTTTGTCAAAATTTTCAGTAATTCAAAATGAACTGTCAATTGTAGATTTGTAGATTAATGTTAGAAAGTAGTCAAAGCAGAAATCAGTGTTTCAGTCATTAGCCTCTGAGGTATGCATTTATGAGTTCAAATCCTAATCTGTTCTGCTGCATAGTCAAGATGACGTTCATGAACAAACGAGACTTTCGATGAGCTAATCAGTATGATTTATTTAGTCTTTTTACCAGCGCATATATATTCTTATTTGTGATGCAGTTTCACCTGGTAAACAATATTTTCCCAGTCATAGGCTGGACTTCTCCTTCTCTATTGAATGTGCTTATTCCACATAAAGCAGTAATACAGCATTCTTTACTGAACGACGCTTCAAGGATAAACTCAGTGATAAAAGAGTTCCCAGTTAATTATGAGTTTGAAAGGAAAAAAAGGAGATTAACCATGCTGGGTCGCAAACTACAACGAAGACAAAACGGTAGTTCAAATATTTTACAGAAAATCATTGCAATCTACGAGGTTTGCTGATTTAACATCATCCTACCTCATATTGGCAAAGGTGGGATTGTTTAAATGTATAGCTAATTAAGCCAGAAGTTTAATGACTGGGTCCGGAGATCTAAATAAAACAAATGAGAGAAATATTGCTACCCAGCAACTACCCTAGAGATGTATTCGAAAATCCACGGGACCTAATAATAAAAAAGTAGCAATGTGAGCAACAACTGTAACACAACCAGTAAGGAGGTTAAGGCGTCTGTTATGTGTAGAGAAGGTACATCAGAAACCTTACGCAGGATTCTCAATAAGGTGAGAATTAGGGTGACATTCAAGGATCCTCTTGACTAGTTGAGATAAAATACTTCAATTTACCAAATACCATGCAGTGAATGTGAGGTTAAGTACGTGAGTCAAGTAATCTGAACGGGGCCAACCAGGTAGGCAGAGTGTACGAACGTAGCTGAATTTAAAATGACAGACCCCAGCAAAATAAGTAACTTAGAAAAAGAAACATTTCTATGCATGCACTAACGTACAATTGAGTGAGACAAAGTAGTGATCCTAAAAGATCATATAGTAAGAGGGAGAGCAAGATTGGTCACTGAATCTTTTATTCATCGAATGAGCACCCAATGTATGCGATGGGGAACAAATAACCACTGATCCTGGATATTTTGGAATTTTTAATGTAATTAAAACAAAGAATGGAAGGCAATGAAGCTATATAAATCGAGTAAGAAAGTTATGTGATCTTTTTAATATGAATGTGAGCAACAATTTATGCTCAAAACATCATCCAGTAAATACGGATACATTACTGTGCCATTTCAAATTGACACACTAATTATGAGATAACACTGTACCATGATGCCTAAGGTGTGCTCTTATATTAACTTTAGTCTTGTAATATCTTTGCAGCTCTGATAAGCACAAGGTACTCAGTGGGGGAATAGTTGTTGTTTGTGTACAGTCGGAGTATATACTCACACTCACTGTCGTTATCTATTTACCTTTATTCGTGGTTCACTGTGTTACTTCACTTAACAACTGAATTTTCCTAATTAGGTTTCATCGTTTTTTACTTTTCCTTTGTGTTTATCTAATCGGCATAACGCATTTTGACACTCCATTTACGTTTTTCCAGCTACTGACTCATTTTCCAGAGAATCCTTTCATCTTGATTTACTTTATATGATTTAATAAAATTCACTAGTTCATACTATTGAGGACATGGTGTATTTGCGTTATACGAGAATTGTAAACTATTACAGAAATTATGTGATATAATAGTTGTTAGTTGTAGTATCTATAGTGTCTTTTTTTAATTGTGACGGTTGGTGCAACGAAAAACGTTCATTTTGACCTTGATCCCATGATTTCCACTTATAACTTCAAGGTGAACTTTCCTACTTTCAGATGACGTTTCGTATGTCTCACTGATAGAAATCGACTGCAATTAACACCAAGTTCTCGCACTTGTCATTTTTAAAATGATTATAAGGCAAGATATTAGCAACTCTTTTTCGTGTGAATCAAAATCCATAACAGACAATAGATTACAAATACTGACGAAATATACACATTTATTCATAAATAAGATTATGAATACTCAATCAATCCAGTTAGGCTAAAATTAATAAATGAAATACTACACAGTCAAGTTGTGAACGAAGAGAAACCAATCCTTTAAAAATAAATGCAAAACAATACAAAGTAATTGAAATGATGGAAAAGATTTTCAGCTCAGGATAAGGATAAAGGTGGTTTAGTGTTCTCTCAGCTTTGACATTTTGTCGTGAACGTTTCATCACTACGCTGAGTGATATCTTCAGCACTAACTTGTTGACTTTTTCACTCTGTACCATTACAAAAACTGGTGATTTTTTCAGATGTACTTATTTACGAGGTTCAGCCTTGTTGCGTACGCCTATCTTTATTATATCAACAATTTTTCCTTCTATACTTCTAGTGGGTATCCTAACCATAGCAATCTTAAATTCATAATAGTATTTCATATCACGATGATAGTTAGTAGTTGATTTCGATTTGGAGGTGAGTACGAATTTATTTATGGATTTCAGAGTGGTATTCACCATGGATTGACATCAGTTGGAGATATGCTGGAAACCTGAAAGCACTAAACAGCTGTTTCGTACCTGGGTGGGGGGTGTCATGTATACGCAATGCTGAGGAACCCTTTATTAGAATGAAACAGCTGTCTAGTGTTCTTAGGTTTCTAATGTTCCTCAAACCGATGTCAGTCCACGATGAATACCAACCTGAAATTACGAACTGATTTGTTTTTTCTGAGACTTATTATTTCCGTGGCAGACGATCATTCCTTATAATTAAAAAAAACATTTTTACATAGTATTAAAAGTGGTATCACATATGCGAAAGTATCATAACATTCGAACTTGTTTATTACCGAAATTTATGTATACTCCAATAAGTTACCTGACCTCTCTCTGTCTTATCTTAATGTATAAGCAAATTCTACAGACTATCTCTTATCGTTTAAGAAGAATCAGATTTCTGCTGTATCTTTAACCCTAGTCGATACGCCTTCCGAATACCATGTTACCAGTTTTGACTAACCGCAGTAAGAACTTATAGCCAATTACTGAGATACACAAGCAATAGTTGTATTTTACAAAAGGCAGAGAAAATCTGGAAGACTTGAAAAAACCATAGGAAGAAAAACAAAATGCATCTTAACATCGACGTATGTGTTCTTTCGATAAACACCACCTCTGTTATGAGAGTCGAATATACTACCTGGCTGTCTAGACTTTGATAGGTGAGACGGGATAAGAACTCGCGACCCACTATTTGAAAATCGAATTTCTAGACAAATGAATGATTGTTTGCCATACTGAAGTCATATGTGATTGGTTGACTGTTAATTAGTTCATAATATGAATGGTGACTGATGAATTGTTTGCCCTTAAAAATGAAGATTCTTCTAATTGCAGTTGATTTTTTTCGAAGTCAATTTAATCAAATACCATATAAAGTTCTACATTGTCATCTTTTTGCAGCCATATTTTTAAAACCAATTTACACATCCCAAGTGTAGTTTATTTTGTTTGTGCTTTGAAGTTTCTTTAGCGGTTAGATTTGTTTTACGGGGTAGGGTTGCTAGCCCTATGCCCAACCTTCCCTCTTTACCCGGGCTTAGGACCGGCTAGTAACTAGTAAACTAGTTAACCAGGCGAGGAGGAAATGTGAGGAGGAAATGAGAGCTTCTGGGCTGTCGTGGGACCAGGTTCAAAAGATCTCAGAGAACAGAGGTCACTGGAGGCGTGCTACTGAAGCCCTATGTTCCACTAGGAACCCAAGGGACTAATAATAATATAATAATAATAAGTGTAGTTTAATCTTGAACTAAACTGACCGAAGTGTTTATCCTATATGGGGTTTATTATTTTCATAGAGTCAAACGAAGGTTTCTAGTCAGAAAATGAACAGCAATTGTTAGTTTTAGAAATCAAACAGTATACTTTTTATACTGACTGATTTTTACTTTTAAACTAATAAACTCATTTACTCAGTTAGGTGTTTTCTTTACGTAACAGTCTTGTAATTATGATTACTTACATTTTGATTAAAATAAGGATTAGACGAAATCAAATGTTGCCTTCTTATTGTTAAAAAAAGGACCATAAATTTTATTCCCTGAGAAAATAATCTCATACATTTGTCTACAAATGTTGTAAGCAGAAAATAACGTTCATTTAAATGTATATCATCTAGTCTTCTAAACCAAATAAAGCACACAACACGATCAGTTAAAATCGAAGATTATGTTATAAATAAAATTTTTCTATTTCTGTTCGTTAAGGAGTTTATTCTCTAAAATTATCATCGATAGATATTCAGTCAAACATTTCAGCAGTATCAACAGCGATAAGGTTAATGATTCATAACTGTGAGTCGAGTACAACTAATATGCTCACTAAATAAATAAACACTCATGTCATCTTCAATAATTACATAACTTTTCAAACATTTTCAGTTAAGATTATTTGGTCTACTTAATTAATCATATGGTAAATTGTTGCTTGCGCCTAGCGCGTTTTATTTTCTAGTTTTAATTGGACTTGGTTAGTAAAAAACAAATTCTGTGCAAACTACAATAGTGGCGATGAGTAAGTGGACAAAATTTAATAGTTACCACTGGTAGAAAAAAAATGAATACTTATTCCTTCATAGTACTCAATCTTTACCTAATTCACCTTGATTATTGAAATCAGTTATAAATTATTTGAAATCTTTTTGCATCCTTCTGAATATTTCTGTTAATACTTATTATTTCAAGCAAAGTATAAACTTTTGGGTCCGTGGTAACAATGATTCCGTTGGCTTTTTTGCAATTCCCCTGGAAAATATACTTTCATCCGGTGAATCTAAAAATGTTCTAGACAGTATGTCAACGTTATCACTGATTGCTAGGTAATATTATACATTTGCTTACTTTTTAAGTGCATTTTTATTGTTAACAACATATTACGTATATCCATTAAAATACACTGTTTCACTGTTAGGTTCTGTGTCAGACAGACAGTCAAAATCAATGTGGAACCTCATAAACAGGTGCATCAGCTCAAGTTGCCACACTTCATATCAGTAGTACACAAAAAACAGGTGGATAGAATAAGAGTGGTATCAAAGTAGACAAAGTTATGTGAGGGAAAAAACAATCTGGAGATAACGGTGGGCGCAGCTATTCAAGCTTTAGAAGATATCTATGCCGTTTTGACGGATTTTCAGCCATGTCACCAAGAATCCTCGACCACTGACTCTTTCCGTATCGGGGATCCCAACCAGACAGTCTACATCTCCCCACACGACTCAGACCAACAGTCAGAGACTTCATGGAGTGGTTCCAGGTGTTGATCTGGATACCTTGAATCCACTTCCAACCTAACCCAACTTCTCTCAGCATGGCACGTTCTATGTTGTTCTGTTTGTCTCTCAAATCGAAACAGAAATTGACTCAGCGACCTTGTGCATATCGTGTCAGTAGGCAACAAGCCGCACTCACTATGTGATAGCTAATGATACTGCCACCTGGTTGCCCAAACTTAGGTAGGCGGAGTGGGGCTTAGGCCTGTGACCCACTGGTTAAAAATCAACTCCCTACTTCAGTGAGCCACAACTCCACAACCTATTTTTCCGCGTTTTGACTTGTTTACTAAAACTATGAGGTTCGTCATTCAACTTAGCACATGGATAATTAGTATGAGTAAAAGTTAATTTTAAATATATTTGCAAATGTTAAACAATATGTCATGTCAGTACGAGGACAAATGTTACACATCAATAAACCATCATCTTTAGCGGCTGTTTTCTCAAAAATATACCCTTCTTTTTAGCTACTGTCAGCTGCAGTCAATGTAACTTAATAGAATTCAAAATCCATGCACATCTCATCCCATTGGATCTCAGTATGAATCTCTAATATCTAACATAGCATAAAGTGATACATTTGTAGTTAATAGATAACATGTGGGAATTAATATGCTGTCCATAATCATATTATAAAATTATCAGTATATGGGGAGATTTCATTCAGATACTTCATTTTCTTTTGAAGACACTAATCTATGTAAACGTTGATGCAAATTATCACAATTATTACAGTAACTGTTTTTAAAGGAATTTCTTTCCTACCATTATAATAAATTTTCTGACAAAATTTTAAAGAAACGAATGTCCTCCCTAGTATGAATTCAATCAAGGTGAAAGACCTTAAAGCATTCAAGATAAGTTCAAAAGTTTCTGGTATTTTGCGATATTTTTGAAGTTTGACGCTTAAGTATAAATGCAGAAAACCCGTAGTATATTGGCAATGCCTTTATAATACAGAACTTATGGAGAATTACTTGTTCAATTTTCTCTTAAAGCATAAGCATAAATAAATTTTTTAACACCTAGCAAGTTCAAAAAAGAAGCGAATCTTGAAGCTAACTACCGTTACCATAGAGATATGCTACTGAATGAATAGTCACTAAAAACTATTAAATACTGAATAGCTAAGAGATGAGGTTGCAAAAGATTTTCTGATTTGCTTTCAGTTACACTACAACATTCTCCTTTGTCCAGTTAGTATTTGGATAAAAGCTGACAAGAATATGATTTTTAAGCTTACTAAATACCTATCATTTGCCGAAGAAGGACGATCTAAGTGTTTGCAAGAACTGGCGCGGAATCACGCTACATCTCTGCCCACGCCAAGCAAAATATTAATTCACATCATCTTGGAGAGACTAAATGATGCGTTCGATTCCAAACTACGACCGGAACAGGCAGGCTTAAGGAAGTACAAATCATGTGCGGACCAAATTGCAACGCTACACTACGCATCATCATAGAACAGAGTATAGAATGGCAGTTAACCCTCTACCTCAACTTCATCGACATTGAGAAGGCCTTCGACAGCGTTGACCTAGAGGTAATTTGTCAGTTGCTCCAACACTACGGAGTGCCACTAGTCTTTACCAACTTCATTCAACAACTATATGAAGATGCCACATGCCAAATAATTCACAATGGTAGGCTCAGTGATGTCTTTGAAGTGAAGACAGGAGTAAAACAAGGCTGCCTACTATCACCTATGATATCCCTGATTGTAGTGGACTGGATCATGCAACAAAAAGTGAGGAGCGAGAAGAGGGGCATATGCTGGCCGGACCGGGAAATAGACCCTAGAGGACCTGGATTTCGCCGATGACTTGTGTCTGATGTCGCACAAATTAGAAGATCTACAGGCGAAAACTAACAAGTTGACAGAAGAGGCAGCGAAGAGGGGACTTCAAGTGAATATAGAGAAGACGGAGCTGATGAAGATACCCAACCAGCACCACCAACGACAAGCTTCAATCACCATGAACGGCAGAAACTTAAAGGAAGTAGTCTCCTTCACCTATCTAGGCAGCATCGTTTCAACTACAGGTGGCACAGATGAGGACGTCAAAGCCAGAATCGGAAAAGCAAGACAGGCGTTCATTAACCTGAAACCAGTTTGGAGATCTGCACTCAGTAGAAATCGTGAACGAGATCCGGATTTTTAACATCGATGTCAACTCAGCTCTTCTTTATGGTTCAGAGACTTGGCCCGTTACGAAAGGGATTTCTAACAAACTACAGACATTCATCAACAACTGCCTACGCTGGCTTGTTACTGAAGCTCAGATGGCCAGAATAATGATAATAAGCAACAAGGAACTCTGGCAACGAACCAACCAACCGAGAACATATCGCTCAACAAATATGCAGAAGGAAGGGAAGATGGATTGGGCATACACTGAGAAGGCCGACTGGGGACATCACGCATCAGGCCAGTCCCTCGAGTGGAACCCATATGGGAAACGATGAGTTGGGCGTCCGAGGTGAGGGTGACATGGAGGAGATCGTGCGAGGAGGAAATGAGAGCTTATGGGCTGTCGTGGAGCCAGGTTCAAAAGATTTCAGAGAACAGAGCTCATTGGAGACGTGCTACTGAAGTCCTATGTTCCATTAGGAACCCAAAGGACAAATAATCATAAAATAACAAAATACCTACCATTAGTCAAATAAAAAGGGTAAATTAAGTAGTGAACATATATCACTTTATTTATATCACAAGTATTTATTCGACGCCTGGTCACAGTTACTCTGAATTATCCAGTTTGTCTGATATATTGAAGGAATTCGTAACCCCCTATACTCTATGGTTCCCTGTCGATAATATGCGGTGATTTCAATTCTTGTGACCAAAGCTTTCTCAAAACCTTTGGTCATTAAAACCTTGTTAACTTTACACGTCAGCATGCAACACTAGACTTGATATTCGTCAATGATACTGATTTATATGAAACTCGAAAAAGATCCCCATTGCTCTACTCAGTTCATTGCCCAAAATATACGGTAAACTACACAAAACAGCCTTTCCATATAAAAAATCTGTACACAAAAACTATTCACATAGTAACATACGTAGCCTAAGAGAAATGCTACAATGTGCAGACTAGAATATATTTGACAGCGATATTTTCAACGACATTACTGAAGGTGTGACATGCTACCTCAAGTTCTGCCTGGATATCTGTTGCTCCAGTGAAAAGCTTTTCCTACACTTCAATCGTATATTTTCTACCCAGCTTAAGAGAATAACAAGAGAAAAAGAAAGACTACATAAAGTGAGTGACAGTGCTGGTGCTCGTCGACTGAACGTTTTAATTAGGTTGAAAATTAAACGTCTGAGTCTACTACATAACCAGAAACTTTTGTCATGTAAAGGCTTTTCCAGCATGCGGAAACTTTTTATGGACGCCACTGGCAGTAAACACCTTGGTAAAGAAGTACATGTTGACGTCTATGCTTTGAACAAATCGTTTATATATCAACCCATCTGTCCCATCCCACTTTGTCAGCATATGTCCAATGAAGAATGTTGTCCAAGGTTCACCGCGAAAGATGTTTTCAAATATCTCAAATCCCTGAACGCTTCACCCAGTTCAAATCCGGATGATGTGTCAAGCTTCATATTCACAAAGTGCACCGATACTTTATGCAACCCATTAGCTAATATGTTCAAAATATCATTTTTAGAAAACACCTTACCAGCTGCCTGGAAAGATATCAACATAGTCCCCGTACCTAATTCAAGGACTCCAGGTGCATGTAAAAAATCCCGTTCGATTGCAGTTACCTCTCCGTTCTTGAGAGTAATGGGGAAGCTAATAATATCTGTGCTCGAACCTTCACTGAAGACCATCGGAGACGCTAATTAATTTTTATATCAGACCAGAACAAGCACTCTAGATGCCACCACTGCCCTATATCACAATAGTGCTTATAATCTTGATAGAAATGCCACGTGTGTCAGCTCTGCATTTTTAGACTGTACTTCATTGTTTGATTCTATCCCAAAAACTCTCTTGGTGAACAAGCTACATGGGACTCATACTGGAAAATCAACTGACTACATTCCTACTTTTCTGAAAGGAAACAACATACTGTTCACAGAGGGAAGCACTCATTGCTTACTGTGACTGGTGTTCCCGAACGAGCCGTCCTTTCACCCTGTCTTTTCTCTTTCCTTTTGCATCTTACCATCTCCAGCTAGTATCAATTTCATCAAATATGCTGATGACCTGACAGTTTCCATACCTGTCTCCTCTACATCAGATTCTTTCCAGATGAATGATTTCCTATCTACTGTCAGACGATGGTCTTCTGTGAATGATCTTATGCTTAATTCTTCAAAATGTCAGACCATAAATTTTAGTTTTAGACGTGAATATAACATAAGTAAACTGCTTAGTTCTCTTGATTCCTGTTCAATTGATAGCTGTGCATCAGAGAATGTTACAAGTGTGATTTATCTCTGTTTTTCTTCGGACCTTTCCTATCCTCCCATATCTTACTAATTTCGAAAAGAATTTTCCACCCGACTTTCTACATTAGAAAGCTGAGAGTATCTGGTATTACTCAGCTGCTCCTCTTTTGTTTTATAGACTCCTGTATCTTACCTGTTCTCCTATGCTATGCTATATTGCCCAGAACTTTGACGATTGTCAGCAGAACTAGTGGTGTACTTCTAAAACTTCTGGTTAAAACAGTTGTGAACAAACACATTAACTCATGTGAACATCTGGCAGGAGTTATTTTATCAGATGCCCAGCATTCCCTTCACTTGAAGCTCTCTGTGTGTCGGTTATCTGGGAAGAAAAAGAGCAAGTACATTAGACTTTATGCACATACTACAAAATATAATAACTATAATACCGTATTTAGCTCGTCTGCTATGCAGTGAAGAAAGCACTAGGCATGAACTAACTAATCAACTTCTGTTATTGAAAGCAAACTAAATAATGATGAGCATGTTACCACTTATATATTATGAATCTTATTGCTGATGTGATCGTCTACCTAACTTGACTGTACATGTTGAAGAAATTTGTAGATAGAGTGGATATTCTTATATTTTTTCTAATGTAATTTATAGTTATTTCATTCTGTTGTGTATACATATACACTATCTCTGTCCAGTTGGTCCCGTATGACATGCTGGAAATACTGTAGAGTATTCCCGAAACAGCTTTCAGAATAAAGCCACTATTATTATTACTATTATTATTATTATTATTATTATTATTATTATTATTATTATTATTATTATTATTGTCATTACTAAGTAAGAGAAGCTGCTTTTTGCTCATTTATGTTAGTCAAAGTTATCGCAGGTGATATTAAGATCAAAACGTCACTTTTGTGTAAAACTCATCAACCCGAATGTTTTCATGCAACAGCAAGAATTCATACAAACAATCAGCTGAAATCGTTAAACAGAAGTTACTGTTTCCTAAATACCAAATATTTACTACTGTAAATAATTACTGTTTGCAGATGTACTTGTAATACTCCGTTATCATACTAGATTGAACTGATCGACCTCTATTAACATAAAGTCTCCTATGTGGATGCCTCGTTAGTGCCCTAATATTTATTGTTACGATTGACTTGGTTTTGGCTAGTAGCGTTTCATCCTACTTGAAACACGTCAGGTGGATGTACCTGCACTCCAATGAGTATTGTTGTTCCCATTATAAATAATGTTTAAAATACCTTGTTGGAAAGTTGTCTAACAATTTTATTAGCTTCTTATTTATCAATCCTGATGTTAGACTTTCAAACTATGTCAAAAACTTACGAACAGTTTATATCAGCTTCTTAATATCTCAGTGTAAATGGGAAGTACAGGTAGTGAATTTTACGCATCAGCTGACATTTATCTCATGTTATTCTAGAAATCGAAGAAAATGCACACTCGAAACTTACCGCAGTAAAGTCTTAAATACTTTATTAAGGAACATTTTCATTGAATTGATTGATCGAATCTCAATGACGTTTACTTTTATTTCGAGTCAAATTCATGATACAGTGAAGTTGTATTTATTTTTCTAGAAGATAGTCTTGTAAACAAGAGTAGTATGAAAGTAACAAATCACTTATTTTATCATTCATATTTATATTCTGTTACATTGACAGAGATAACCTGCTAGCAAATTCAGTATTAAACAAGTGTAACAAACATGATTTACTTCGCAGCAACACCAAAACCGCTCAAAAGAATACAAATCACTTTTCTAACTTCAACAAATCATTGAATAAACCAGTTACATTTGGTCATACTATCAAATCTTCTGGTTATGCAAAACAGGAACCAATGTAAGGGTCAATTGCCATAACATTTCATGTTGTTTACATTGTCTTATTTAATGAACGAGGGATGTAATTGAAAAGTCTTGTAGATTTTGATTTATTAAGCTGTCAGGTAATATTATTCACTTCTTCAATTCAACTAAGGAAATTCAGAGTTAACGCTTTCTTGATATGAGTTTGGTCTTAACGCATATTAAACAGCGATAGCTGCGTTGTGTTAATTTTCTTGAAAAGAATTAAGGATGATACGAATATTGTTGAAGTCAGTGAACGATACAAGAGATGAAAAGTTATGAGTTGTGAAATGTTTCATATGTAGTAAAATAATATAGAGCAACAGTTGATTAGGTAAATAAAGCTTGATACAGAATCGGAATCACCGGAATAATGTCTCAGCAAGTATGCGTTCACATGTACAAGGCAAGTGTCATTTTTACACTATGATAACCGAAGACGTCTAATGAATAAGAGTAGTAAAACGAGGGGAATTCAATTGCAGCTCTAAAGGCTTAGCGCATTAAGAATTTAATTTCTAAAGTTTCTGCTTAGCTGACATCAGTGCAAGAAGACGTTAGTAGCTAACAAACAAAATTTAGTAGGAACGGTTTAAACTGAGCATAATAGAGATGGAGTTCCAACAGAATACACTTTACAGCTTCAGAAACTTATTTCTGTTATATCTCATCTTTAAGTTATTTTTCTGAGAATTAGTTATCATTTTATACGCTCTTAAATAATATGCCTACCTGCAAAAACTAGAGGTGAGTTTTAAACGATCACTCGACAGAGGAACCATAGTTAATCTTTCTCTAGCAAAGCCTTACATTAATTTCAATAATTGGAACAATCCGGAGTTTTTTATCAGCATCATTTAATAAAACAATGAAAACATAAAACTTCAAATTTCTTTGTTTCTCGTTGAAAGCAGTAAATAGTACTGTGTTGTTTCCTACTGTTTGCACCTCAGCAAATATTTCCCAATTTCTCGTGGAACTGAAAGTTACCCTTCATCACAACTGAAGAGGAACAAATTTGAGAAGTAGTTTGTAGTATTAGAATAGGATATGGTAACAAGCTTTCATTTGCTGATTATCATACTTAGGTAGTCTTAGACAAGTCGTCTACTTAAAGGCACTTTTAGGCATAATTAAAGACCAATAAGTGAAGATGATCAAGAATATGAACTGGAAGAGTATCAGTTTCGTTTTGACTTAAAATTTTTCATGGTCATTACTTCTACCATTTCAAAATTTAACAGCTTTAATTGCCAGACAGTTTTATTACGTCCGGATTTGATGTATGTTGAAGCAAACAGACTTACTTCCTGTATCATTGTTATTTGCAGATTGTCAGACTTTTTGTACGCTATTATTAAACCATTATTCAACCGTCCTTCTTGAACCCTTAGAACCTAGTTTAAATGACATCTTTTAAGCATAGAGTCTTTCACATCAACTCCTCGATTCTTTCACGATGTAAGGTTTTTAAATGTAGACCATGTACCTGGCAAATTATCATGGGAGAGGCCACGCCTAGCTATGCGCAACACGTGTCCTAACCATCGTAGTCGATTAAGGCCCACAACCTCAACAAGTGAATTACCTGTTTTACCCGAAACTCTGCGCCTGACTTCTACTTAACTGATGTGGTGACGCCACGATACGTTTTGGGCTACGAAGGCAACTGTAGTCGAATACCTGAAACCTTTAATGACCATTTTTCATTGCTGCATAGTAGAACAGAACCAACTACAATGTAGTACAATGAGATTTTAATAGGCAACGTCATAAATAGCGCAATTCGGTATAAACCATGCTAGCTTTTTGTATCCTTGCGGTAATTGAGTCAGTCACTGGCCGATCTGGATTGATCTAACACAAACTTATTCTTGAGCAACCGTTTGCACTTGGGCGGTGAGAAACATCCCAAAATATTCTCAATTTGTCAGTCAGTGTATCCAGAAGCCATCTTCACTTAACAGGAGTATGTCGTTTGTATACTCCAAGTCCACTAAGGAGTCTTCTGTGATCAGGTAAATCCTGGTAAAGCCATATGAGGAGAGGGGAACTTCTGTGAGTTTTTCCATGACGAAATGAAATAAGAATAAAAAGAATGGAAACCACTTGACGTGCACAACTCACCTAGTACTTCATCGTTGGCTCAAACATGCTTACAGGTGTTTAAATAAAGAGTCATTAACAGAGTGATGAACCTATGTGACAACTGTTTCGGTGAGGGATACTACCATAAGACCTCTGTGTACCACTGACGAATGTTTGGTTTAAAACGTGTACTCTTTGGAAATTGGTATCGCTGTTAGACACCTAAAGTATGTATGGTCTGAAATAAGTGAAACATTTTTCTTTGTTTTAGGCGAAAAATGTTTCATCCTATGGTCAATGGACATGCTAAACCTATGAAGACTACTCGCTTAATAAATGAAGGAAAACTTACGTAAGACATTATTATTACATGTAAATAATATTTTAGTTAGCTAAATGTCTTTTTAGTCACATTTTCAATTTTTGCCGTGTCCTATTATTAATTTGTTGTGGCTGTGCTCTTAATCATCTACTCAACCTTCTTACAATGTTCAAGTACTCTCGATACACTGATAGTTTTTAACATCTCATTCAAATGAAACGTTAACGTCTTCATTTCGTTCACATTGTATCTAATGCAATGATTAAGGAATTTAAGATCTTTAATAGTGCGTTTGTGTCCTGGTCAAATTACACGAGAAAGAGAATGAGTGATTGCTATATCTCGTGTTAAATGTTGTTCTCTATTGTAGTCATCACAACTGTATGAAATTTAACCATTAAAGTTGACACAAGCGTAACTAATAGAACTAAGGCTACTTTAATAGACACCCTAGCAACAACGAAATAACCAGTTGGGTATCATCGTTTCGACTGACAAGGCAGATTTTCATAAAATACAGAAGTCTGAATAGTTATTTCAGTTGTTGCTAGTGTGGCCTTTAAAATTACTCCTAAAATTTAGTTTACTAATTCAACTTTAATGATAATAAGGCCTTATGTCTGAATTCTCACAAATATAGAATGAGTCTAGATGTTACCCTATCAACCAATTAGATTTGATTGTTTCTGTTTTACAAGTGACTTTAAAGATCACCCTAGTAACAACCGAGATATCTAATTAGACTTTTCCATTTTATGAAAATGTCTTTCCAGCTGAAGTAAAAAGAACTAATTGGTTATTTCAGTCGCTTTAGAGTGGCCTTTGAAAGTCATCCCTGTTTAAAAGGTAGTTTTCTTCATAAAACAAGTCAAGCTAATTCTCTATTTCAGCAGTGGATAGGGTGACCAGGAATAACACTTGAAACATATGTGAACCTTGATATTTTAAAACTCTTACTGATGTACATTTGTAGATAATGATAAATATAGTATGAAAAACTATTTTAATGAACACGTGATTAGCAGTGATAGAACTCATATGTTTTCGTGAATACTTTAACGATTATGAACTCACTGTTCTTAGATGGTTATTATTATTATTCAACCATTCGGTTTGTGGTGTAACATAGGGCTTCAGTAGCACGTCACCATTGCACTCTCTTCTCTTCAGTCTCCTCAACCTGGCTCCACGACGGCCCACAAGCTTTCATTTCTTCCTCACATGATCCCCTCCATATCACCCTCGGAAGCCGAACTCGTCGTTTACCCTTTGGGTTCCACTCGAGGGCCTGGTCTAGCCTGATGCATGATGTCCCAAAATGGTCTTCTCAGTGTATGTCCAGTCGAACCCATCTCCACTTTCTCCTGCATATTTGTTGGGCGATGGGTTCTTGGTTGGTTCGTTGCCAGCCAGCCAGCCAGGTAGCCAGCCGGAACGAGTTCCTTGTTGCTTATTCTTATTATTCTGGCCATCTGATCTTCAGTGTCAGTATCTAGTGAGCGTGGGTGGCAGCTGTTGATGTATGTCTGTAGTTCGTTGGAAATGCTTTACGTAAGGCGCCAAGTTTTTGAACCATACAAAAGCACTGACTTAACTGAATTAGTGTTGGAAATCCGGATCATGTTCACGCTTTATGCTGAGTGGAGTGCAGTGCAGTGGAGTGCAGTAGATCTCCACACTGGTTTCAGGTCAATGAAGGAAGGCCTGTGTTGCTGTCTTTCCGATCCTGGCTTTGATGTCCTCATCTATGCCGCCACCTGTAGTTGAAACGATGCTGTCTAGATAGGCAGGTGAAAGAGACTACTTCGTTCAGATTTCCCCATTGATGGTGATGGGCGCTTGTTGTTGTTGTTGTTGTTGTTGGTTGGGTATCTTCATCACCTCTGTCTTCTCTACGTTCACCTGAAGGAAGTCCCGTCTTCGCTGCCCTGCCACTTCTGCCAATTTGTTGGTTTTCGCCTGTAGATCTTCGAGTTTGTGCTACAGGACACTAGACATAAGTCATCATCGGTGAAATCCAGATGTTTTAGGGTTTTTCATCGGTCCAGCCAGCGAATGCCCATCTCCTCGCTCCTCACAGTTGTCTGTTGCATGATCCAGTCCAGTCGACCACAATCAGGAAGATGATGGGTGATAGTAGGCGACCACCTTGTCTTACTGTCTCCTGTCTTCACTTCAAGGGTGTCACTGAGCTTTCCATTGTGAATCACTTGGCATCACTTAGCATCATATAGCATGTAGCTAGCTGTTGAATGAGGTTGATGAAGATTTGTGGTGCTAAAACCGTAGTGTTGAAGCAGTTGCCGAATTGCTTGTCGTTCGACGCTATCGAAGGCGTTTTCAGAGTCGATGAAGTTGAGGTAGAGAGTTGACTGGCATTCTGTGTTCTGTTATATGATGATGCATAGCGTAGTGTTGCAATTTGATCCTGACATGATTTGTTTTTCTCCAAGCCAGCCAGCCAGCCAGTCTATTCCGATTGTAATTTTGAATGCTTTTTGGTATGAATATCAGAAAAGCAGGGATGCTTGGTCAAGGTGACTGGTCGTATGTATTAGGTATCCTCAGAATAACATCATCGTACACTTGTATGCAAAAGATTTGATGAACATGATGTAACTACGATTGATTTACAGCAAATATTTATTCAAATACTGTCTTGAGTCAAGGACTCAATAAAGTGAGGAAAGGAATTAAAGAATTCCTAAGTTTCATTCGGATGTATAAAATGCGTACTTCAACACATACTACGGTGTAAAACAGAAATGCATTCATACGTAAAACAGATTGAGACATCGATTGATTTGTAGCAGCATAGAGAGAAAACATTTTTAACAGACAGAGTGCGATCGTAAGAGTTAAGAGATATATTACTACAACTTGGGGAAATTGAACAGGTTAATGATGAAGCACGTCATACTTAGAAATAAGTTTGAGAATGAAAAAATAATTATGGAATAGTAAGTCAACTGACCTGTAGGCAAAAGGTTTGGTGATTAAAATGAAATTGAAGCTTATCTAACTTAACCAGTTATCCGTGGTTCCAGTAATCGGAGACTGTTTGTCCCAATATTGTCACAGCGCAGGGTTTCTTCATATTTGCAGTCGCTACTCCCATAAACGTAGTTATATGAGGAGAATAATATGCTAATGAAATGTAGATGTAATGGATAGGAAATCTAAATTAAGAAGTTTTCAAACCCATTTTTTCTTTCACTAAACTGTATAATCTATTGATGAATTTTACTTTAAGAGCAGTAGCATGCCATGCGTCTTTGGTTCATGCTTTTGTATCATTCCATCTTTCTTCACTTCCTCTTTCCATGATGTACAAAGGGAACTGGTGGAATGCTTTGCGAGGTCCTACGTTGCATCATCAATGTGTGTATATCGGTTTACTTGCTCTTATGGAGCCGAGTGAATCGGCGGTACAACGCGCCAGCTAATCCAAGGCGCTTGTGAACACTATCCAACTTGTTTGACAGGGGGAAAATGGAAATTCATCCTCAGCTCTGCGATAGAACATTTAGTAAACTCAAGATATTTGGCTCATTTTGATAGATCCTTTAAAATTGTGTACAAAATCCTACCTTAACCTTTTGCCTATTTATATGTCTCTTTAAAGATTTGACTATTATATATTTGCTTCTATGAGTTATAAGTTATGCATCTTTTAACACTATCTCCTGATAGGAAATTAACCAAACTGTATCCCGTTACCGAAGAAGTTCCAAGTGTTCTTCAGATAAGTGGAAGTCTAGACGCAAGTTCTACACCAGTCTACAAAGTTGCATATTCACGTAAGTAGTATTCTTTGCCACTATAGTTTTGACTAATAAAGGTGATGTCTCATCTGGAAGTATAATAGACTAAGCGATTTGGAAACGTGTTTAACAGCTACGAAGTTCAGGCTTGCGTGCTTAAAACCTACACATCGAGGGAATGAACACAAAAATGTTGAATAAACTAATTAAAAGGACTTGAACAAATCAGAAACAAGTAGGCGTAGATCGTACTACTGTGTAAATTGAGTAGTTAGAAACCACTCAGGCTAATTTATAGATTTTTCTAGCTAGAGAAGGGTGATCTAAATCATTTTTAAATTACTTATCCCATTTACGCGTAGAATAGTGAATTCAAGACCTAAAGGGAGGTAAATATTAAATGCATTTAAATCAAAGTTACCAACAATATTTGGTGTTTCATCTTTAAGCCCTGTGTGAAAATCCAGGGATTATTACTACCCACTATTGAATAAACTTTAAAGGCTCATTTTGTTTGCCACCTTGAGGGGTTTTTTAGTTATCAAATTCGAAAAGTTACAAATGTTATCCTTATGAAGTATAAAATGTCATTTGGATAAATACAATCGGCAAGAATCGTACATTTTAGCATTCGTATCTGCAACCTCCACAAAATTGATAACCCCTCTGAGGTTCAAACCCGTATCACCCAGTGTTCTGCAGTTAGAAGGATTATCGCTGAGCTGTTTGGGACATGACTGACCTCCCTTAGGGACTGGATTAGGTACACTGATTGGCCACTGAAGGGTAAACAACTTCACGTTGTTTAGTCCTATGTCCTACCATCATCTAAACAGATTCTCTGAAGAACCATTTGTCTGAAGCTGGGGTCTCTTGATTAGAGCACTGTCCTTGCAGCCGGCAGATGATAGGTTCAAACCCTCTATCACCTGTCAGGATTTGTTCACTCGTGTAGTATTATTAGCTATTACATGATAGGTGTAAGAAGCAAATTCCTCAATTTCTGGGCATTGTTCAGTTTCTCAGTGAACTCAGTGTCACTTTTATTTAAAAAAATCGTGTTTCTATCTCCATCCATTAGTGGTTAGTTTGCTATAACTGTATATAAATCAGATGGCTTTTATTCCATCTTTTTCCTACTGAAATAGACAGCAGTTTTAATTGCGATTTCATCCACTGAGTAAAAAAGTGCATTGAAGATTCTTACTGACTAAAATGATTGCTTTCGATTGTAGACGAATTAAAAATTGTTTAGTGACTAATAGTATTAATTATTAGTTTCTGATATCTTGAAAGCGCGACTTTTACCTTGATGTTAACACTTACAAATATGTTACACAACTTTTTTCAAATTTGATCTTTTTACAAATTAAAGTAGCATGAGTTTTTAATTTCTCCGCTTGATTGAAGCTAGCGGAGTTAATTTAGCATCTTGTTTAGGAAATGGAATTTGTTTGGTTACACGCTGTGATCAAAACACCGAAGAAAAACGCAGAAAATTATTTTCCTCGGCTGAAGCCCTACGTGGTCACATGGGTCCTGTACTATGGGCATCTTGGTCAACAAACAGTCGTTTGTTACTGACATGTTCATCAGATCGAACTGCGCGTATTTGGAGAATCGGAAGTGTCAAAGAACTGGATAAAACATTAACCGCTAAGGTTGGACCAACAACACAGCTTATATTCGACTCAATACATGGTGGAGCAACAAATGATTATGGTGAAAGAGTTAACATCCAGGTGTGTTTTTTTTTAGATAAAGCCATAATAATTACTATAAAAATCACTGAAGAAATTGGTTTAAATATGCCATTGGTGAAAATTAAGTGGATATTAGTCACCTTTTATCAGTTCTGGATATGCAAGATAAAACGTATCTAAGCTTAGTACAGCTACTGGTTAAATTTTCATCAGCTGTATATATTTTACAAACCAAGTTGGGATTATTCGACGGCTTGACTTTCAGTGAGTCAGAAGGAGCATGAGAAAGGAAAAAACAGAAGTAAATTAGTTAAGGCAAGGCAATAAATTAATATACACAAACCACTAACTTGAACTTTTGATTCGTATTACTAATTTATCGAACTACTGATTTCTGCCATAAAAAGTATCCCTAACCTGCACCAACTCTAGACTAAATAGTTTGGTGACATGCATGGTGATTGATTATGAGTAATTCATTTCACCAGATGTAAGTTCACTACAATTAAAACAAGTGGAATGGGCTGACCACTTCTCTTACTGGGGAAATTTCACCATCCCTCATCGGTTAGCTGCTAATGAAATCTCACATCGGATTAAAAAGTGCCGTCTGACATTTTCTAACTTAAACCATCTCTGATGTTAGTGTACTATTCGACTCCATATCAAAGGACAAGTACATCTTACAACAGTCTGCTGTGCCCTATCGTATGGCTACTAGATATGACGGTCGAAATTAAAAGATATGGAGGGGTTGAAGGTCTTTGACCATAAATGTCTTCTTAGCTTTTTACCGCAGGTGTGTTGAAACTGCCATATGAGCAAAGTTTAGTTTAGGCGCAGATTACTAGGTGAAGACGGTAATTTAGTCAGTCACGCATGCTGAGCCACTACCTACCTCGATGAACAGTGTAGTAATAGGTTTGAGAGAAAGCTAAAAGTGATGAGGATGAGATGTTGCATCAGTTCATGAGATCTCTGACTGTTTGTCTAAGTCATATAGTTAGGCTCAGACCAGTTCGCTGGGGTCCTTTGGCAGACTGGAATCAATGGTTGGAGACTGATAATATGGCTCAAAATTGATCGCAACGGTGCAGATACATACATTCTTCATCATCCAAATTTTGGCCACTTTTCACTAACCCTCATCTATTTACTCTTTTTACTTTCATATTATTTCATCTGCTTATATATCATTCTGTTTTGACGCAATTCCTCTTTGTATGGTGTCGTAAATGGGATAAATTAAAACGAAACACTTTTGTGACATATTCTACGTTGCCTACCTGTCTTAAGCTCTCCGATTAATTCCTAACACTTCTCGTTTAGTTTTCCCTTCACATGTCTGAAATTCTCAAATAAGTTTAGGTCACAGCCTATTGCAAAAATTATCCAACTTCGGTGTTACAACATGATATGTCATAGTTTTCCGTTTGTATACATCTGTTTTCCAATGGTTGTTTCACAACTGAAGACATGCAATCTATTTGGTCAGTAATGATCGGAAAGCACGCCATACAAGAGATGTATCCTACTTAGTAAATGTATAGTAGTTAAAGTGCTTCACACTGCTGTTTCGCATTTTCATCTGAAATTTTATTTACTATCTGCTTCTAAATAAAAAACAATTTTACTTTCAGCGGAAGAAAAACTATCACGAGCCTTTCCAAGACAGCGTATCAATTGGAAATTTTCATTACATGGATTCATTTGTTTATTTAGTCAGTCAGAATATAATTCGTTTATATTCGTATACCCTATCAGATAATAAAAATATTCTGGAAAAGTAAGTTTTTTTTATAAATTTTAATACTTTGAAGATGAATAAATAGAAATTTTCTCTAATATTGTGATATACACGAACTGGTCACTAGTGGATAGTAGATGTAGCTAATGGAAGCGGAAAGCTTGGACACTGCAGTAGAATATAATTCCATATCAGATTTTTATATTTGATTATTGTACACAGTAACATAGTATATTTTACTGGATGAAGTTTCGAGCAAAATTTACTGCTCATATTTGCATCAAAGTGATCATGCGACTTTCAAACTTCATTTATGTAGTCCAATGGTTCTTCATTCTTTTTTCCTAATGGCAGTGAAATTTTTTCAGATATCTACAATGAGAGATGGACCATTCCTGAAACATATGTTAGGTTTTGATTCGATGGACAAAGATTCTGTGATCAATCTCTCCGTTCACCCAGCTATATTGGATTTGGGAATTGACAACCTGTCCCACCCTATAGTATGATTATGGGTCAGTCTATACAGAGCATCATCCAGTAAATTATACTATGTCGTCGTGTGCCATACCAAATAAGCAATCTCGTATGGAATAGATGTAGCTGTCTAGTCCCTAGTGTTCAGCACTGATCGAAGTCTACCGACGAAGTTTGCAACGTGGTCACTAGTTTAAGTAACGCGGCATTGTGGCGAATTGTAATTTGATTTTAGAAGTCAATCGGTAGGAAACCCCGAACCTTGTTTTCGTGCACGTAATTTAGGTCCATGACTGCCGATCGATTCTTAACATGTGGAATTAATATTTTGACATGATTGCTAATTATATCTATCACTAGTAACACGTTATTACTAGTTTAATATTTGTTTCATAATAAATTATATACAAGCAGGCTCCGAATGTTTTCCTAAGGAAATTGTGCGATTAAATACTACTGTAGGGGGCGTCGCTGATCAGAATAGATATAAGTAGTACATGTTGAGGGGGTGGCAGAAATCATAGAGGATTACCAGCAACGGGTAAAGACTCTGCCAAGAGAAACACAAAAGACACTATGGGCGTGCTGAGAGCAAATCAAGAGAGAAGCAGAAGAGGAAATGAAGCACGTTATGCAAATAACTGTCTTAGTGACATGAGTACAATATTTGATGACTACTGTACAAGATGTCAATAATCAACATTCATTCCTGCATCTCCCTCTTATCGTTTCTACACTACTATGTGACTGGAATAAGCATACTTTGAGTAATTATTCTCTAGAGACTGTCAGCTATGCACAAATAATAGACTTCTGTGTCGTTCAGTAATTGTCAGTAGTCTAACACTAAACAGGCTCATTGTCGAACAAATGATTTGTTATGAAATATTTTTTTATGGTTCGTTTCATCTTTGTGTATTGGGTAGAACTAAACTTTAGTCACTGGCATTCATGTTCAAGTATGCAATGACCAATTGGAATCAAGAATATGAAGGACGACGTAATTAGTAGGGAAAACAGTACCTTTTTAAAAAATTAAAAATTTAATTTCCATGAGAAATACATATATCTAGATTTTCAAAACGTTTACCGTCTTTGAAACTGTATTATTGTCTGTGTTGTCACTCATCCATGAGACAATATAATTTCCCTTGCTGATTCCATCAAAGATCTTAGGAACTTTCTATGATGACTCTACATATTTTCAAAGCTGTTTGTGAGCACTCCAGCTGTCTGATCAACGAATTCCTTATTAATGAACAGTAGATTGATGAGGGTAACTCATTTCGGCTAGAGGCATATACGACTTCCAAACATCTATGTAAATTGAAATATCCAATGCCACGTATTTCCTATAACTGCTAGGATAGATTTTTTTTATCTATCCTTTATCCAGTGAAAATGTCGTTTCTTCCCATTTCGGTCGTATGTACCAAGAATCTGTTGTTTGTCAAGACATATGTATGTAACTTAGCCAGTCTTATCTAATTCGTCTTCCTAGGTTATATTTACATTCCCGAAAGACACTCATCCATATAACCTACTCCACCAAATTTCACACCCAACCTGCAAAGTAATCTTCGTTATAATTCATTAGTTTATACAGCATCAACAGCACGGTACACAGACGTAACCAATGACATTGATCAATTTACTTGGTTATCCTTTAAGTTTCCAGTCATTAAAGTTTAGTTCTACTATGTATTGCAGAAGAAATAAACGAAGATATTTAAATGAATAGCAGAAGTGAAACCTACTTTTTAATCACATGAGAATTTATAAACTGCCTGTTTAAAATCCATGATGGATGAATTGATCTTTAGAAGACTCATGATAGCATGCCTTTAAATTGACCAAGTCCGTCCAGATGTGTCAAATCTTTATTGTTCTAAAGGTTCTGAATTTTTGTGAATATCCATTCATTTATTCTCTTCTTCATATCCATTTTGTTTATATCAATATTTTCCCACTGATGACTTGCACCTAATGTAGCCGTTCAAACACGTAGAAAAAGACAGTAGCTTAGCATAAGTAATATGTGTTGGAATACACCAGTGCAAGTTTACAAACCAATCGACTGACTTACTTTCTCTGTTGACAAACCATAGATAAAATTACTATTTCTGACCCTGGTTGTATCACATGTGCACGATGCTAAAAAAACGCCAGTGACCTATCTCATTTCACTCGTCTTGAAAGTTTCCGTCCTGCAATCTAACAATTACACAGAGCAGACTATTGTCCAATACACTCAACCTCTTTTTAAAAATTCATAGATGAGCATAATTAGATCCAAAACACATGAATCAGTTGGCCCCATTGATGTGTTTACATAGTGCAATAAGAACATGGAGGTTATCTGAAAGGGTGATGTATCCGCTCAATACGTTTCGAACAATCTGGTCATACATTTACTTATCAAGGAATTTTATACCAAAGATGAAAATGGGGTGGGGTAAATAAAATAAATTAATATGAGGCAAGATTTAGAAAAAATAGGGATAATAAGGAGGAATAATACATTTTCACACCAGTGCAGTTTATTATTCTTATTACTTTTCCCTTGAATTCCTAGTGGAACATAGGGCTTCAGTAGCATGTCGCCATTGCACTCTCTTCCCTTCAATCTCCTCAGCCTGGCTCCACGACGGCCCACAAGCTTTCATTTCTTCCTCACATGATCTCCTCCATATCACCCTCGGAAGCCAAACTCGTCGTTTACCCTTTGTATTCCACTCGAGGGCCTGGTCTAGCCTGATGCATGATGTCCCAAAATGGTCTTCTCAGTGTATGTCCAGTCGAACCCATCTCCACTTCCTCCTGCATATTTGTTGGGCGATGGGTTCTTGGTTGGTTCATTGCCAGCCAGCCAGGTAGCCAGCCAGAACGAGTTCCTTGTTGCTTATTCTTATTATTCTGGCCATCTGATCTTCAGTGTCAGTATCGAGTGAGCGTGAGTGGCAGCTGTTGATGTATGTCTGTAGTTCGTTGGAAATGCTTTACGTGAGGTGCCAAGTTTTTGAACCATATAAAAGCACTGACTTAACTGAATTAGTGTTGGAAATCCGGATCATGTTCACGCTTTATGCTGAGTGGAGTGGAGTGCAGTAGATCTCCACACTGGTTTCAGGTCAATGAAGGGAGGTCTGTGTTGCTGTCTTTCCGATCCTGGCTTTGATGTCCTTATCTATGCCGCCGCCTGAAGTTGAAACGATGCTGCCTAGATAGGTAGGTGAAAGAGACTACTTCGTTCAGATTTCCCCCATTGATGGTGATGGGTGCTTGTTGTTGTTGTTGTTGTTGGTTGGGTATCTTCATCACCTCTGTCTTCTCTACGTTCACCTGAAGGAAGTCCCGTCTTCGCTGCCCTGCCACTTCTGCCAATTTGTTGGTTTTCGCCTGTAGATCTTCGAGTTTGTGCTACAAGACACTAGACATAAGTCATCATCGGCGAAATCCAGATGTTTTAGGGTTTTTCATCGGTCCAGCCAGCGAATGCCCATCTCCTCGCTCCTCACAGTTGTCTGTTGCATGATCCAGTCCAGTCCAGTCCAGTCGACCACAATCAGGAAGATGATGAGTGATAGTAGGCGACCACCTTGTCTTACTGTCTCCTGTCTTCACTTCAAGGGTGTCACTGAGCTTTCCATTGTGAATCACTTGGCATCACTTAGCATCATATAGCATGTAGCTAGCTGTTGAGTGAGGTTGATGAAGATTTGTGGTGCTAAAACCGTAGTGTTGAAGCAGTTGCCGAGCTGCTTGTCGTTCGACGCTATCGAAGGCGTTTTCAGAGTCGATGAAGTTGAGGTAGAGAGTTGACTGGCATTCTGTGTTCTGTTATATGATGATGCATAGCGTAGCGTTGCAATTCGATCCTGACATGATATGTGTTTCTTGAAGCCAGTCAGCCTGTTCCAGTTGTAATTTTGAATCGAGCACATTGTTTAGTCTTTCCAGGAAGAGGCGGTCTAATATTTCGCCTAGGGTGGACAGGGGTGGAGCATGATTCCGCGCCAGTTCTTGCAGTGACTTTGGTCTCCCTTCCTTGGAAGTTTGATAAGGTAGCTCTTCTTCCAATCAATAGGCAGGTACCTATTCTTCCTTCCCAACGTCTTGTAATATTGGTGTGGGCATGTCCGCTGTTGTCTCTGTTTCTGTTTTCAATGCTTCTGGAGGAATTCCACTTGGTCCTGCTGCTTTCCCTGGATTTCAGCAACTTTAATGGTGTTTAGGAATTCACTTCTGCTTTTGTTGGAGGGCTTGTGTTCACTGGTAATTCTGTGGCTGGACTGCTGGTGGTGGTATTTCTGGACGAGTTGCAGTGGTGGTAGTGGTGGTAGTCGATTCAAGAGCTTTTTGAGGTCGTCAGACCATTGTTTCTCCTCTTTCGTAACTAAGTTTTATTGATTTCATCAGCACTGATCTCTTCCCTCCCAGATAGTAACCTGGCCATTTGATATAATGTTGTCAGGTGGTCTCTCCTACCAGCAGCCTGTTCTACTTCACTTGCAAGTGTGTCGTAGAAGTATCTTTTGTCTTTCCGCGCAATCTTCACTTCTTTGTCCAGTGTAGTGTTTTGTAGGTTGTGTCCACTTCCTTTTTCCGTTGTTCACCCGTGCACTGCACTGGTTCATCCTCTGTTTCACCATCTTCCTCTCTCTCCTCTGTCAGCTTCTATGTATCCGTTGAGATCTATTACTTGTCTTGTTTCCTCTTCCTTCCTAACACGGTTATGCAAGTTTCCTTCCACACCTCTTTCAAAGAGTTCCAGTGTTCTTCCACGTAGTTTTCCTAGGAGATATTGATTAATGTCCTCCATTTTTCCTGATGTCTGACGTGAAATGTCCTTTGCAGTTTCATCCTTCAATTTCTGTTCTGGGTGTTGAACTTGAACTGTGGTCTATCACCAACTTCCTTCAAGGCTTTCAACTTGATTTTGTAGGTAGGTTCCTTGCACTAGATAGTGGTCTGAGCCTACATCTGCCCCTATTCTTGATTTCGTGTCCAGTAGGCTGTCTACACTTTCTTGAGATTGAGATGAAGTCGATCTGATTTTTGTGTATCCTGGTGTCTGGTGAAGTCCATGTCACTTTGCGAATATCGTTGTTCTTGTACACTGTCGCTAATCACGAAATCGTTGAATGCATAGTCTGCAAACAGGTCTCCATTCTCCTTCATTTCGCCCAGTGCTTCTCGACTCATGATGGGTGTTTTTTTCCTGTTTTCCGCTCCCAGTTCGGCATTCATGTCACCCCATCCTTCGGAATTTTGATGTCACCAACTGGAGTGGGGTCCTGTCTAGTACTGATTGCAGTTGTCTAAAACATTCTTCCTCCTTCTCTAGATCTGCATTACCTGTAGGTGCGTAGTGTAGCATTGTATGATTGTGACTTTTTTTCCTTTCGAGATGAATCTTGGTGTCACGATCCTGATTCTGGAGGAGGAGATTGGTTCCCACTGCATGAGAGCCTTTGATGCTGTTAGAGACATCATGGTATCCACTCCCTAAGTATGCTCGTGGTTGTCTTTCGGGTGTTTACTTTCGCTTTTATCGAGAGAAGGCACGTCGGCCAATTGGCTTTCTGAAGGCTTTCACCAACCGGCGTTATTTCGTCTCTCCGAATCCAGCGAGGAATAAGTTTGTTTTTATGTTTTATATTTTCTTCGTGCTTTGAAGTTTGTTTAGCGATTGGTTTGGTTTTACACGTAGGGTTGCTAGCCGTATGCCCAAGCTTCTCCCTTTACCCAGGCTTAGGACCGACTAGTAACTAGTTAACTAGGCGAGGTTACACCAATGCAGTTAGAAATCAGTTATTCAGCTTAATGACTACATAAATAATATTAATATAAAGGTTAAGATAATTTATTCTTTTGATGTAAACTCTGTATTCACCGATGTGCCTTTATCCAAGACTTGATATTCTTTGTGATTATATATCTTTGAATATTTCTTCATTCCCCATTCCTTTAAAATGCTTGGAAAAAATCTATTATTACTATCCACCTATAAGATTCTCTTCACTTTCGAAGGTGAATATTTTCAACAAGCTGATGGTTTCACCATGGGTAGTCCTTTAGGACCATTGTTAGCTGATGTCTGTATGTATCACATGTAAAACTTTTGGCTGAGTACTTAACATACAAAGTCCCTCTGTACGGGAGACACGTTGACGATATCTTATGTATATGTAATAAACATGAGGATACGGAAAGTCTTCTAGATAGATTTAACATCATGCGAAGCCATATTAGTTTATCGTGTGAAGCAGAAAATAATAATCAGCTTCCTTTTCTTGACGTGTACTGTTAACTAGAAGGGAAAATGGATCGATAGAAAGATTAGGGTATAGAAACCTACGCAGACCGGACAGTACCTAAACTTTTATAGTTTCTTTCGAAAACAGTACAAACAAGGTTTAGTAAAATGCTTATTCAAAAGGAGGCAACGTATTTAAGCAATCGATACATTGGAAGAAACCAAATTCCTAACAGAAACACTCATAGAAAACCCATAACCTCTGAAGTTCATCAGTCGTTATAAAAACGTCTCAGCGGTGCGAGCTAATGAGTATATTCTGTCCCGAAGAAGGGCATTTATATCACGCTGCCGTACAAGGCGGAATCAAATGGCATAACGAAGGATTCATTCAATTATTAAAAAGTTATACTATACAGCCAAGCCCAATATTATAGAGAAAACGAAACCTATACTTCGAAATAAACCTCACCACTACATAGGTGATTACGTCACACCCCACTGTGCATACCAATTTACATGTGTGTGCGGTGACACATACATTGGGAAGAGTAATCGAACTATGAAGTCGAGGATGGTGGAGCATATCAAATAATCCAATAAATATAGCAGCGGACATACGTCATCCTCTACAGCTAAACACATTATAGGAATAGGTCGCAGGATTGACCCCAAAACAGCCTTTAGACAGGAACCGTCAAGGCCGTATACTTAGGTCTATTGAAGCCTTAGCCATATAAAAGTTCAACCTCCCTTTGCGTATTCAAAATCAATTTGTCCTAACCTTAACCTACTTTTGTAATCTGTATCTCAATTTAATGTCAAAGGAGCTGTTAAAATGTACGATCCCTCATTTTTACCACTGTTTTCCAAATTTTGTATAATCTTAATTTATTTACCTTACCCCAACCTTTTTAATCATTCATATGAAATGCCTAGATTATTGAATATGTGACCA
Organism: Heterobilharzia americana; assembly: GCA_944470555.2. Classification (NCBI taxonomy): domain Eukaryota; kingdom Metazoa; phylum Platyhelminthes; class Trematoda; order Strigeidida; family Schistosomatidae; genus Heterobilharzia; species Heterobilharzia americana. Next base: position 27,359,625 of record OX104128.1, read on the forward strand.
AATTGTTCGAAATGTGTTGCCCGAATACATCACATTTCTTAGATAACCTTCGTCTTCTTATTACATTATGTAAATCCAAAACAGACCAGTTGTATATGCTTTGAGATTTTGCGAATCAAAGGCCCATCAGTGCATATGCAACAGTCAAAATAAGTGAACCGGTCAAAGTATTTAGTCACTTCACTCTTTATCCCAGTCCTGGAACACCATGTTACATTTAAAAGCGGTGAGACGTAAGTCAAACTTAATCGAAATTTCTCTCGGGAAACTACGCAGTACTTCTGTATCGATGGAGTTTAAATCTTCCTTCAGCTCAAGAAATACGACCGGTAAACATATCCATTTGCAAAAATTTGCTAAAAAGTGAAGAACTGATCGACGTATCCTCATCCTTGCCTCATGTTTACTTGGTTTCTTGAAGCTTCTCCTCAATCTCCAGCTAGAACTCTGATCCTAGGGTCGTAAGTAGTTAATTAGGTAATTGTCACGGAAATATTTCCTTTTCATAAGTCAAAATGTATACCGTTGCAGACCAGTCCGATGAAACTATGTTCCCTAAATATTAGCTGGTACCTCAGCTGTTCTAATCAAGATTTCATGACCGCCATCCTTGAAAAACTCCTGAGGCTAAACCGTAATGTATTGCTGCTTCATTGCGTTTCACGTTTGATATAACTTTACAAATTTCAGTGAGTATTAAGGTACCGATATTTACAGACTAAGACCGGATAAGTGGAATGCGGCTGTACCTTAATCAGTTGAGAGTATTGAGAGATACTCTGATTACCTGTTGTTAAAGGCTGTCAATGACTGTCTTTCTTAGTGAAGTTCTTAATAGCTATCGTTTTGCGTGTGGGAAATTATAGCTTACTTCTAGATTTTGGCACTGAAAGTTTTTCAGTTAGCACTTTTTAACCCGAGAGCATCAGTATCATTGATCTATTATACAGTACTCCTCTATCCTACCTATTTTCCTTTCTAGAAGCTTTCCAAATAACACCTACAAGCTAGTTGGTGAATTTTCAATACAAACTTGTAATCAGTTAACTTCCGTTGCATCTGTAAATCTTTTCTATTCATGTAAGTTTTTTCAGTTTTTATCAAGAAATAGTTGCACGGTAATTATAACATAAGTCATAAAAGCTTACATATTTATTTACCATTTATTAAAAAGAAGCTAAAACTTTAGGTTAGTTTTATAAGTGCAGCTCATTGTTTCGGTGATATTAGTTTTGATTTTAAAACAGAACATCCTCATAAATAATTTTTTATGTACTTATTTACATCATACCTCACTTGACTATGGTAAATGAAGGTAAAACAGCGTCAAGATACGTGTTATACAGCTTGTAATGAAGCAGGCAATAATTTCATATGAAACTAAGAAGCTATATGTATATAACTTAGGTGGCAAAAGTCATATAGTCCATAGGATTTAGAATGGTATTCTCCACTGAATATCACTGCCATATAGGATGAACGTTTATTAGAAAAATACTAAAATAGTTAAGTAATCAAACATTTATCCTCAAAATTAATTGAAATTAAAAGCAAATTGTGTGTAAAGTGTAACTGTAACTATAAAGACAACAATACGATTCTCTTGTTATCCTACGGTGAACTGTAACACCGTAAAACATCCGTGTTTATATATTTATAATTATAATAGTAAGAAAAACTAGTGATTTTGAACATGGTAACAAAAGAGAAGGATATGATGCATAACGAATCATGAAGAAGTGAGGATTATTGAGTGAAGACTTTATAAAATGAACATTGAAGCAGAATGACTACTATAATGAAACCAAGTTAACCTCTAATTGTTTGAAAGACTAGGTTTATTTTCTTCAATTGGAGAAGTTTCTCCAGGTACAAACACTAAACACTAACAACAATTAAGGGGATGATTTGTAACATAACTTTTGAATTCTTAGCTTCCTAAACATTTATGCTAATAGCCAATCATAGACATAAGAGCTGTTCCTCTGTAAAACTTACATGTTTGCTTCATGTATTTAGTGTAACTGATATATCGATCTTTAGATATCCTGGGATCGAATACGTTCCTCCTGACCATCACGATAACCGATAGATAATTCATGGAGACTGAGGCTTAGTACGGGAACTCAAAAAGTTTAACAGCCTTACCAAACTAACTAATATGTATCTTTAAGAAGAACTTGATAAATACAAATTTTTTAGAAATCATTTTCATACCTTTTAAGAATACCTCTTCTCAGTTAGGATGTCTTTCGATGTTAATGGCACTGAACAAGTTACATGTTAATACACATATGTGTAAATCATCAAAACTGTTATGATAGGCTGATTTTCTTGTTGCTTTTTACTGTCGCAGACTTGATTCTATGTGCTGGGTCAGATCATCGTTTGTCTATTTTGGATCTGAATTCTGGACAGATTATTCGAGAAACTGAATCAGCGCATAATCGATGTATAACAGGAATCGCATTGAATCAAGTAATTCCATTTACTCATTCGTTGATGATAATTTGGATATCAAAACTATAATTGTAGGAATATTCTGTCTAACCAGTTGAAGTTTGACTCAGTGCATAACTTTGAATTTTTGACAACACTAGCATTAGGACTTGGTTTTACCACTAAATATTAGTTTGATATCATTTTCTGTATAATACATTCATTAAGCATCATTATTGAATTTTTCAGGGATCACTTTATTCCAGCTTTTGCAATACTAACGGTATTCCAGTAAATGGTAGAACACTCGGCGCAGGGTATACAGTATATGCAACAGTTGCTCCGAAAGACGGTATACGAATATGGGACCTTAGAGAAAGTTGGCATCCTGTTATGAAGTTGGTTCGATTTCCTGCTGAAGCTTCGACAACAAGTGGAGCTAGTCGAAATGCCCTTATTCCTCCTGTGACAGTGGTATTCAGTCCCTGTGGAACGAAATTGTTAGCAGGTGGTACAACTGATGCTAAACAATCTTCACCAGTTATATATGATATACGACAACCCAGTACGCATCCCTTAGCCATATTAAATCCTGAGGCGCGAAACACAAGTCCAGCTACTGTAGTAGACTGGCATCCATTGAGGCCTGAGGTAAGATAGTTTTTTCAAAACCACTCTAGTTCTCTCAGTGTAATATGTTATTGACTAAGATTTACTTTTGCAAATGATTTATCGAACGGTAATCAATGTAGTAGTTAAGTTCTTAGTGCAGATCAATTTCTGTATGAAGCCTCAACATTATTTATTGCCCATAAACCACAACGCAATACTTTAATTCACGCCTGTTTGAAGAAAAACCCTCATTCTATTTTTCAGAACTATCATTAAGTTTCACAAATGATTCACTTGAAAATAATCTGTAGTATATCGATCTGACCAGGAAAATCACCTTACAAGAGACATCATGAAGAAAATGCAAACAATTCATAAATCTTTTTCACCTTATCAATGCGATTGGTAGGTAAAGCGGAATTTTAAACTTAGCCAATTCCGAAGGAATTGGGCAATAATTTATTCGTATATTTCTTCATGCATATCATCATTTATTCCCAATTATTATCTGTAAAAGGTTACCTGTTCCAAAATTATTGTCAGTTTTAAACAATATGAAGTGTATAAGAGCGGAAGTGATCATTACCTGAGGCCTTAAGAACTATTGTTTTCAAACGCATCCCTGCCTTATTCCTATAGCGTATTACAGATAATCGAATAGGACCTCAAGAAGCAACCACCTTTGATAGATGACACAACATACTTAGTAAAAAACCGTCGGTAAATATTAAGTGAGTAATAATGAATGACTGGGTTGCTTCCGCCTTCAATCGTAAAAACGAAACGGATAGTCATACGTCCGAGATGTTTCATCTAACTTGATGATGATACAAATAACTGGCCAAATACCACACTTAGAGGAAAATCCAGTCAGTTTTATCAGCATTGGATCTGGCATTACGGTGTAACAGCACAAGTTGTCACAACTCATACCAGCACATCAAGCGAGAAAGTATTACGATAAAATATAAATAGAGAAAAAACCAGTCAACGGTGATAGGAAGTATTGATAAAATGAAAAAGAGGAATGAGAAATCACTGTATTTAGCATGACGATCAAGATGGGGATCATATATGGATACAACTGTGCTACTGGAACTGATTTTGAGTCATATCACCTAGTCTCTAACCACTGGTTTTTCTACTCACACGGAACCAAAGCGGGAAGTTTACATTTCCCTACACATGTCAAAGGTTGCATGGACTCATGTCACGCTTTATTCTGGTCATCTTTGGCCTTTTTCTAGCCGAAACCCATGTTAGACATCGCCCGACGAGACAGAAAAGACATACTAAACTACATTTATGCAGATGTTTTGCACTCTTCATTTTCCTTTAAATGCATGTCATTTCTCTCAAATTGTTTATTGATTCGTCCACACTAATTGACTCTTTGTTAGTATGAGGAATTTCAGTTTGCATTCAATGGCTTTTCATCCTTTACATACAGGTATCTTCCGGGTCGCATGATGGAATACTTTCTATCTATGGAATTCCTAAATCACAAACGAAGTTTATTACATGATGTTAGAATCTGTTTGCTAATATATTTGCACTGAAACAAAACCTATTTTGTCGACGTTTTGCATACGTTTAGTATTCCGGTGACAAAAAACCAGTATTGATCAGCAGGTGTACTGAGATCTGTAGGCATTCAGTTTGAAGTAACTCTTTGCCGCTTGATGGGTTTAAACGATATTTATAACAAATTCCTCGTGTTTACTGTAATAATTATTGCGCTTTATATCTTACATCTAATGACACCTAATAAACACTTATCTCGTTTTTTATCACGTATTCATGCTGAACCTTACTTTTTGAGCTGGGAATAAGTGAACAGCAAAATTAAAGTGTTTATTTGCGTAGTTTGTTCTTTTAAAAGAACACCTCATGAGATGCCTAAAAGTTGGTTTGTCAACGAAAAATAACTATTAAACTACTACACTATTTAACCATCAGTTATTCAGCAACTTCAGTTGATGCTTCCCAGTACCACCATGAGATATAAAGCAGCTTAGCGAACCGTCCTACCTTTCCAGGCTAACAGCATTAGAAATTGTGTTAGGCATAACGCTACTCATCATTATCCACTTTCAGTGTGTCTTTTTGTTGTGGAGATTTAAGAAAGCAATGCACATGTATTGTGAAAAGTCTAAAATAATTTATCTCAATTGAGAAGAATATTGGTGCGACACCACAGCTGATTTTCTTAAAATACGTAGAAGTAGGCTAAGGTAGGTTGACGAACTTCAAGCATTGCATCGACCCTTATATTCCCATGTATTTTACTTTGTCTTACGCATTTCGAATAAGCAGTTAATTTTTCAAGAAGTCATTTAAAGGGTACGGGAATTAATAACAGACTATTTTTGAAAACTTACCTTCAAACAAGTAACTGTTTTAGCAGTTTCTATCCTGTATCATAAGAACCAACACGAATTACCACTTCATGAAGACTAATTGTTAGTCATAGTCGTTAAGGAAGCTGTAAACTTCCTGGTTAAGCTACTCAAGATAATAGAGATCAATGATTGGGAACTCTCAGTGATATCACCGTAAAGTCTGTAACATTATTGGTCAATGAGATTTCGGACAGTTTCATTAACCTTCGTTTATTTTTCCTTTCTACTAGTTTATACTTTCGTCCACTATACCAGGTAATTCTTTTCTTCTCCACTTCCCCTTTGAATGCTGGTATCAAATGCAGTAACTTGAACTGATGCATTTCTGTATCACGTTCTGCGTTGGTCTATACGCAAGACCATTAACTGCTTTAGAATAATGAATAAAGTCAGGAAACAGAAGCGAATATAGTGAGAAATCTGTTGGAAATTGGAATCGGACTTGAAGTCTCAAATAGAATCCCATTGGATTCTGTATCTGAGCACACTTACAGAGGGTAAAATTCGGGTGAACCAAGAATATACGAATTCATGTTAGCAAACTAGATAATACAAATCTCTGTCAAGCCCTTCATACACATGAAAGTTTATTATCATTCAGTGACATTTATTTACATGTACATTTATTGCCAGTGATAATTATATGATAATGAAAAGTAATTCAGTGCATGAGAATAGGATAATGTACAAATGTTGTACAATGAAATAACTTTCAGTGAACCTTAAGTGAAGTCCATCCACTAATTAAATTAACTTTATGTCCATAGTAACGTTCCGATTATGTAGTTTTTGACTTCTTCCGTCCAAACGAAAACAGAGGATTTTGCGATTTGCGCTAAACAAAAATACAATAAAAGGTGATGCGTCTGTAGAAATTGATTACAAAGACAATTTTACGTTTGCACGTTACTTGAATTATTTGTGAAAACAAAAACCCCCAAGTACTTATTCAAATTATCTACTGCTTATGCGCTATATATGCTTTTGAAGAAGTGGTGAACAGACCCTGGGCAGGTAACAAAACTCAATTAGTCTTCAAAGTTTTAGGCAAGTGAATCATTCGCAAGGTAAATTAAGCAAGTGAATCAAAGAATCGCCAAATTCCTTTTACATTTCTGATACGACGGAAATTACATCTATAAAAAAATTGGAGTTATGTATCACGTTTTTCATTGAACTTACCAATTTTACTTTCAGTCGTTACTGTGAATGTAATAACTTTTTTACTGTCAGATGCGAACAGGGTCTGGTGAAAACACTTCAACAGAATAAGAATGTCGTTTCGAAAAACAAACTTGCAGAAAAGATAAGCTTCAGGGAAAACAGGTTCATTATGTAACACGGATGACAACAGGCAGTGAAAGGGAGCTAATTTTCAACCAACCTTTGTTCCGAATCTACGAGAATTCTGAAAGAATTACATCTAGGTTGATCACAACACTAGCTGTTCATTAAACCAATCAAAAGTAGGTCAATGCTTTGTTTATATCACTGTCAAGAACGGAAAAGCAACGGCAATTGGACGGAATATCAGATATGCGCCAAGAGTCACCGACTTATGTACGGGGACTATCTTTCCAGGAAGCTGGTAAAGTGTTTTCTGAAAACGACCTATTAAACATGTTAGTTAGTGGATGACATAATATATCAGCACATTTCATTAACATAAAACTTGACATGCCACCCAGATCCAAACTGTGTAAAGAGTTCAAGGATTTGAGACACTCGAAAACGTTCTCAGTGGATTTAGGACAATATTTTTCATTGGAACTAGGTTGACAGAATGGGATAGTTGGGTTAGCTCATAAACGATTTGTTCAAAGCACAGACGTTGACGCAAGGTGTTTACTGCTAGTGAGGTCCTTAGAGCTTTTGCATGACAAAAGTTCCTGGTAATATACTAGACTCAGACGTTTAATTCCAAACCTAATTCAAACGTTCAATCGAGCACCAGCGTTCATAATTACTTGATATAACCTTTTTTTCCCTCTTCTTAGTCTCTTAAGCTGAAAAGAAGATATGCGATTGAATCTCAAAAATAGTTTTTCACTAAGGTAATAAATATCTCAGCAAAACTTGAGATAGCATGTCGCACAATCGATAGTATCTTTCAAAAACACCACTGTTAAATCATATTCTAGTCTATACCTTTTAGAACTCTTCTTAATCGAAGTATCTTCCTTTGTAAATAGTTTCTATGTACGACTTTCTTATACTGATATGATGGTTGTTTTGTGCAGCTTACCACATATTTCGGGCAAAACACGTACAATACAATGATCTGAGTTAAGCAGTGAGGCTCTCTTACGAGTTTCGCATTTATGAGTGGCATTGACGAATAGCAAGTATAGTGTTACATCCTGACGTTTTGTGGAATTAACAAAGTTTTGATTACCAAAGGTTTTAGGAAAACTACGGTTACAAGAATTAAAATCACTACATACTATCGACAGGGAACAACACTGTATGTGGGATTCAAACACCAAAGACAGAGTAACTGCAACTGGATGTCAAATAAATATTTGTGATAAAAATAAAAGCGTATTTATCTAGATCTTTTGGGCGGAATTTTACAGTGATGTATTCAGTGTAATTATTTGAGAATTTGAAGCATATGTAACTCGAAATGCATCAATGGGTACTGAGAAGGTAGCTACACCTCCTACACATTGCTTATTAAAGCTACGCCGATCCTGACAGAATATTTTGAAACCATTAAGAGAAATCAAATTATCATCATAGAGATCATGCAATATAATTACACACCATTACGATACACCTTGGAGGATAACAGAGACCGTACATAATCCACTTTTCGCTGTATGGAGATGAAGTTTGTGCTTAGAATTTTAGGTAAAGTCATTTTAAATAATGATTCGCTTCAAAGCACGTTGACATCCACCGTGATGCTTTTCCCTCGTCTTGTTTGACAAAAGCATCCTAATATGCTGTGAACTTTTTAAAAATGTGTATGGAAATATAATACAATCAGAGGTCATAATAAAATGAAAACAGAAAAGCGTAGAAACATCTGATACAGTATGTGAGATGGGAAATCCAGTTGCCCAGATATTTGTCCACAATTCATTTCTTATGTGCAAATACCAGTAGAATTGTAGTTCATTGGTTTAGGCACATGACTTACAACCAGTGTTTCACGGGTTTCAACAGCACTCCAGCTACCAAGGTTTGGGTACCCTGGTAATATCATCAGCCATAACACTGTGTGTAGCTCACTGCCTCCTACACGAATGCGCACAAGTTAGCTAAGTAGATTTCAATGGAGTCAGCAACGACGTGGAATTGGGTGTGAGTGAATATTCATATTCAACCAATAATATGTTTATTTTGGCGTAGAGTCTTCATCAATCTTTTCTAAATTTGACACGTACTGGTGAAGGAATTGTAACAAATAAAATCCTTAAAATGGATCACTGTATACAGGTATGAATCACTCAACCTAAAACGTCCATGGGAAAAAATTTACATGCGACAGAAAATAAATGAAACTTCAGACTTGCGGATCATGTATACAGGCAAAAATAAATTAGCAAACGTAGGCAGCACTATTGACAATCACTACCCAGAATCGAATACCATTAAGAAATAACTCACTTTTCTAGCCTGTTTGTGTTTCACTTGTAAGCGCTTTTTAAGATCACTGGATGAAGGTTTCGGTTTTTCATCTGTATGCAAATTTCGTCTTTTCCACCTCATGCTACTTTTACGACCCTGAGAACTCCCTGGCATAAGAGCTTTTAAGGACTGAGGAACTAAAAATTAATTGTACCAAAAGAAAAGGTGAATTCGATAAGTTAGCTTTGTGCATATTGCATACCTGAAGTTAAAATCATTAAATGCTGTACGCTTATTTGTCTAATACCTGGATAGTATTAATCAAAACTAAACTGATCAAATTTATCTGTGACTGAGAGACGGACAAAACCAACGTATAACCTCTCACACAAGCGAATCGGTTCGAATTGCTACAATCCACAGAAGTATCCAAGGACCGAGTGGATAGAAAAAGAGTGACATCAAAGCAGACCATGTGATTCATAAATCAAAGAAATTCTTAAATCAAAAAAGAGAAAACATTGAATCGACGAAGAGGCTCACACACTGGGTACCGAAGTAGTATCATTCGTTCCAGCACAATAGGCGTTGGCTCATTGCCTAGTGCATAGAAATGCATTTGTCTTCACTGGAAGAGTTTTGTTTCGATTAGTTAAAACAATACCAATACAATTTCAAAAGTAATCTAAAAGTTCGATTCATGTAGGGAAACGAAGATTATCGGGTTAGGATCCGTCTGACAAGAGAAACCAGTGGTTGGAGACTCTAGGTGACATGGCTCAGAATTGATCTAAACGGCGGTTGTATCCGCACATCATCCCAATCTTGATTATTACATTGAATAAGTCTTTTCTTATTTCTCCTTCTCATCGTATTACAACTTTCTACCACTTCAAACTGCATTCGTCTTTATGTCTTAATCTTTCATCTTAATGCTTTCCCCCTTGATGTGCTGATATGATTTGCGGCAACTTGGACTATTACGCAATAATCCCTGGTTCTATGATGATCTGTCTATCTGACCTACTCTTGGTATATCAAGGACCCCATCCCACATGGCTGATACCAAATATTATTGAGTTGACAGACTCATGGCGTATCTTTCCCAGGCGACTCAGCTTTCGTAAGATTAAACCGTCTCCATTCATGACTTTATATTAGATCCGGTGACTATTGGAAAAGCATAACTTATCCGACTAACTTCAGTCAATACAAATTACTAACCTCGTCAGCTTACTTTTGTTTCCGTCAAAATATGCACCGAATCGCAGTCCTCCTAACTCGATAGATATCAATGAAATCATGGTGTCAGAGTGTCACATAAACTGACGAATTTATCTGAAAAGTTTAATGTCTTCATAGTCCAGTGGGGTAGATTTTATTGTAATTAAAATGAGTCGCTATATTTGTTGCGATTCTTCTTTTCACTGTCTCCAGATCGAATTGTGTCATTTATTACTACAGGTGATTTCTGAGTAAATCCCCCAAGTTGTTTGACAAGACTTTTAGACTTTCAGTATTTTACTTATAGCTAGTAATACCGTTCTTTCTGTTAGGTTGCTATCTGGTGTTTTGAAAAGCACGAAATTACGGGAAATGTCAACCAAACTCGTCCAGATACTTACTAAGTCAATGGTAGATGTAACTACTATTTTTTAAGTTTCATCTAGTTTAACTGAATAGCCAGATACTTGTTTGTTTACCAGGCTCTTAATCACACCTACGGTGTAAGAAATGATGATATTACTCGATTGCCCGCGATAAAACATGTGGCGCTGGAACCAGACTCGGGACCTGTAGCTAGAAATTCAAGTGTCTTAACTAATGCACCACATCTTTACCACTATGTTTATAGGTGTTTTGATTGCTTTTCTACGGAAACTTACAGATACACGGTTAGCACCAAATGTATATACCCCAACAAAATATCTTTCTTAAATATCATTGAGGAACAGGTTATAGGTTTGTTAACACTGCATACTCCTTTAATCCAGTCCAAACTACTAGACTAAGCAAAGTTTACTGCATGAATAGAGACTGATGCACCGTCTGATGGTGAAGAGCTAAATTAAAGAACGAAGGGAGTAATATCAATCTTCAACACTTTACCCACTACTGCTGGATTATAAAGTGTTGATCGTGGTTGTTTCAATAGCATGAACCACAAATGTGCCTCTGACAATGGAATTCCGGTAGATGGCTAAATGGCTGATGTCCATGAAATTTCAAATGATAAGCAAAAGCTAAGAAAGACCGGAAATCCAGGTGAATGAATCTTTTTATACCACTAGAAAAAAACAACGGTATGAAAACATGGATATCAGTCAGTAATATGTATCAAAGGGCTTTTATTTACGCATTCATCACACCACATAATCAAACAGAGCATATGTACAATTTTCTTTTAGACCATGGTGAAGTTTCACTATTTCTCAACAAGTAGCTGTCATTATAACCTAGAACTGTGAATCGTTAAGACCTCTCTCTTGACTCCATTTGCTGACTGGTTATGAACAGCTAGGCTTACGTCGTTAAAGTGAATAACCAGTGCTTGTATACTCTCAGATTAAATCACCAAACGTGTCTATGAGCGTGTAAATTCCACATTATTGATTTTGGAAATGGTTTGCATCAACATATACAGGAAATATTTACAGCAACAATCATGTTGTTTGTATACAATATTAGACGATAAGAATAGTATTTATATGATCACCCGGTGGTCGCTGGATCGAATCCGGCCGCGGTCCAGATTTTCATCTCACCTTCAATCATCACTCATTATAAATACTAGTCTGTCAAACTATGGCTATCTTAGATAGTCAAATGACAATGAGAATAGTACTCGTTACTACACCTTAGTATGCGTAGGGAATAACTTCTGAGTAATATTTTATGACAGAGATCCAAAATAACAGGGAAGTTGGCACCCGTTGGCTAAGTGAAAACGATCAGACATAAATCAAAATATCGAAGCCTGGATTTTATTTCGACGAAGTGCACTCACCTAAGTAGTCTGGTACGTCTTTGAGATGTGATTGAGCGACATGCTTGAGTGGTTTATCATGGCGAAGAGCTTCTAAATCTGGTATATGATCCTGAAAGTAGCCTTTCAAGCGTTCTGAAGTGAGCAGTTCAATCTTAATTTCTTTCAAACGCGCTTCTCTGACAACTTTACGGGTTATATGACGCATCACATCCTGTAACAAACAGACACAGAAATTTAAGATACATAACAATTTAGTTTTAATTGGTGGTTTTGAAAACATACGTTACAATATACCGTTTTTCATGTTAATGCAAAACTTACGGCTGCTCTGTATCTAAAACCATCAACTTCAGAAAGACGGAATTGATATGGTCTGAAAATAGATGAAGCGACATCTACAATATAGAAAGACAAAGAAAATAGTTAAGTACTGAAGCGATACATTAAAGTAGTACCAACAAGAAACGAGGAAATAGAAAATTGTGGAAAACATATCATTTGCATAAAACGTCAAATAATATGCTTCAGTAAGATGTCAGCCGATCAGTTTCACGTTATTCGAACTATGAGAAACTAAGTGATCATTTAATACAGCAATCATCTCAACTGCATCTTGTGTACAAGTGAAGATATACTGTCGGGAACAGTTGCAGTGAGTAATGGGATTGAAACATCCTCCCATTAACAAGGACTGGAAATAAGACAGTATAAATGTCCCTCATACAATGGTTGCGGGTCGTACCCTACCCTTTGAATGAGTTAACGAATAGAAACTCCAGGAAAAGGTGGTGGTTCTTTTAAAACTCGAATCCAAGTTGTTTAGCGTAAGAAACAGATACGTATCATCATTGTTGCTATGCGAACGCGAAACTAACCGTAGCTATACTATCCACTTCGACCTGAGAAACCAGGTTGTATCATAAACTCTCAGTGTGGCTTTTAGACTAGTACACAGACGCGTAAGTGGTTCAGTTACATTACATTACGTTTAATTTGTTTACGAAAAAAGAATCCATAATGAGTAAACAAGGTAATTCATGAGCTCAAACAAGGTTAACTACTAATCGACAGTTGATAACAAGCAGATTTTTTTCCGACTAATCCTGGAATGTAAACAGGACATAACAACTGATAGTTGCCTTTAAAAGATAGTACCAAAATTCAACGATTCCAGCGTCAATTTTAGCCATAAATTGTTAGCGATCTTTGAAATGTGTTATAGTGTTCCTGATCAATTTTATCACAGATATTCTCATAGAGGTATCCCTCACACCATTTCACATCACAGGGATTGGTAGAATCACAGGATCTAGAATACGCGGCTGATATAGTTCTGTTAGATGAGGACACTGCCAAGATACAGTCTTCTGAACACCTTGAGTGGCAATTTCAGAATGTTTAGGATGAGTTTCTCACTAACCAAATGTAAGTTGTTGCCCCAAGACTGGTCTTCAGCGGTTTTCTGTCCAACAATAAACAGTGAAGTCATTACGTGCGTTGATCACGTCACTTAACTGGAAAGCTGAATCAGCCCTGGTGGGTCATTGGCCGACAAAACCTCTGCACGGAAACAAAAGGCTTGGTTGGCTTTCCAAACTTAAGCCAATCGAGGCACCGCCACGAAATCTGATTGCCGACGGGTCGAGTGTAGTGTGCTGCAGTTCACTCTGTTCTACTGTATGGCTGTGAAATATGACCATTAAAGGCATTTGACCACTATTACCTTCAGAGCATAGACCGTGTATTGTGGCGTCATCACATCGATAATGCAGAAGTCAAGTACAGAGTTTTAGAAAGGACAAGAAGGTCAGTTGATAAGATCGCGAACCTTTATCAGTCCAGGCAACCACCGTTCCCTCCGTAGCATAGGCCGTGTTTCGTGGTGTCATCAAATGAGTAATGCAGAAGTCAGGTGTAGTGTTTTAGGGAGTAGAGGTGAATCAGTTGATGCAGTTGTGAACCTACATTGACTGAGATGACTGAGACATGTTACGTATGCCTAGCCCCCGTCTGCCTCGTCGTACAATGTTGGCCGGCGTAGGTTCAGGCTGGAAAAAGGCTCGGGACAGCCAGACTAAAACATGGCATCAATGTATGAAATCCTTGACTGTTGGTTTGAGCCATATGTAGGGCGATGCAGACTAGCCGGTTGCGGTCTGCAGGACAAGAGAAACCATTTGTTGGAGACTATAGGTGATATAGCTCAGAACCCATATCAGTGGTGCAGATGCATACACACATTAACTTCATCCCAACCGCTGCATTAAATTCAGCATTTTTTCATTCCTATGACTTCTTTGCTACTACTTTGTACTGCTTCTAGCCATTTTTTTCTTTTTTTCCTTTCCTTCATCTCTTTTGTTACCCTGTTACTTGTTGTGCAGATATGAGGTTTGGCAACTTGGACCGTTGCGCAGTCATGCCTGGTCGTACGCTGACGCTGATCGATTAATTATATACGAAAGCTGTTTCAAATATTCATTTGGGCAAACTAGTTCACGCTGTGAACCACTTCTGTTGTGTGAAGGCTATGTTAGGACTTGACTTTCTAAATCAAGGAAGATGCAATCAAGTCCCAGCTCGTAAACTAATGATTTGAAGTTGATTGTTCAGAACAAAAAGCTACAATGCCACTTTTTTACATGGGGGAAACACAATTAAACAATTTCGTTAAGAAAAGTATATCAACAGCAACGTGAAACTTTATCAGTTCAGAACTAACTGAAAATCATGTCACTATGTGAAATTATCTACCACTATTGCATCTGCAATTACCATTCGGAAAGTCTGTTTTTTTACACGCTCTCATCATTTACTTGGAGTCGGACTTATTGCTTGATATTACTTAGAAATTTAAAAATTAATTTCTGACACGACAGATTCGTTAGCGCTAAGGGAAAATAGTTGCAACGTTATCCTATCTAAACCAAACCAAAAGATATAGGCAAAACGAAGTAATGTCGAATCTCCCCATCGCAATAAGATAATTGACTAACAACCTTAAGGCTTATATGAATCCTGGTCAAGATTTGACCGGATAGTTTCACAAAGAAGTTCGAATTAGACTTCCATGCGAAACGTTGGGATTTATTTCAAACACACTGAGATTTGTCAAAATATAACTTATAAACCTTAAGGTTTGTACATACATTATTTCCCTACAGCTTTATATTCAGTGTAGAAAACAATTATTCATATACCTGCAAATTATACGCTAATCATAATCATAAGTACCTTATACCTTTAACAATAAACTTAGATTTTGAATCAATAAGCCAAATCCTAATGTTAACTAAAAAATTCCCTTACATTTTCAGCTATGTTAAAGAATTCAAAAATAACTTACTTTTTTCATCAGTTAAACCTGGTTTTGCTGCAGCTGCGCCTGCAGGATTCAACAAGGCTTCAACATCAGCCAAACGACCCTCTTCTGCTTTACTTACAAATGATAAAGCTGTTCCCATTTGATCCGCTCGAGCGGTCCTTCCAACACGGTGAACATAGAGGGTAGGTGTTGGAGGAAAGTCGAAGTTAATAACATTACTCACCATCTGAAAATCTATTCCTCTAGATACACCGTATTCAGCATCGCGATGTCTTTGTCTACGAAGTAAAAAGGAAAAGGACATTACCCACTTCGGTATACATATGTTCGATCAACAATAAAATAGCTAACCTTGAACACATTTAGAGACCAGTAGATATGATCACATTATTTGCATTGTAAAACCTTTAAGTTACAATCACTGATATGATTCAGTTATCATCGTTTCTGTATGTGGGAATGTGGCTCATTGGATAAGACATCCGACCTTAGCACAATGAGTCATGGGTTAAACGGTCATTCGCCTAGCGACGTTTGGGTAGCCCAATAGAGTCACAGTTCGAAACATGCGTAACTTATTGTCAATTACAAAACTATACTTGATTGCTGATTTGCATCATATCAGACAGTAGAGCATTAGTACTACACTGTTCGACTTCTTGTTTAGACTACCTCTTCTATAATGGGTCAAATAGGTAAACATATGAATAAAGATCAAAGTAATAAACGAAAATAATGGCATGTAATAATTCTGCAGGTCCACACCTACATATTTGGTCGATAACGTTAACAGTCATTAACTCAGACGACATACCTCCACGAGACTTCATGGAGCTGTGTGAATTCAATTGGAAAACTTTGATTAGAACAATATACCTAATCAGAACTCCCTATGTGACCAGACACTACCACAATACATATGTACCCACAGAATGAAATGCAACCTTAAGGTCAAAAACCAAAGTAATTGGTTGTAAGCACCAACGTCAATATTAACATAAGACTAGGCATTATTGCGTAATGGTTCAAGGTCCCACTTCTCATATCAGTACAACAAGTGACAAAGTAATTAGATGAAGAAAGAAAAATGGGTTAGGTCAATGCACTCCCATCCAGGTCTCAAAAATGCCTAATTTTCCGAGTTAGCTATTCGTGCATTTAAGTCAAGCACAAATGATCACAGATCCTAAGACCTTAGACATTACCTTATTAAGGCCAATTATCATGTGTCTATCACAGAAAGAAATCATTTCTTAGAAGTTGGAATTATCGATGATCAGAATTAGTCAGATATAACCACAGATATCTTCGTATAACTGTTCACGTATAGTAGAGTCACCGCGTAAGCAACGACAGGGTTAGGCGTAGGGTACTAGACAAGGAGGGCAAATCAGTTGGTGGTATGAGTTTCAAAGCGCATGTCAAGCCAGTGCTTATATCGGCGTGCGATGTTAAGTGAAATAGGATAGGGTTGAAAGAAGGCTAAAATGATCGCATCAAGGCGTGGTATCAATCCCAAAAGTCTTTGATTATCAGCCGTGTAGAGATATGCAGGTTACCTGAATGGATCCCTCGACATAACAGGAATCAGTGGTCAGACGCTCAGTGACATGGTGGCTTAGGGAGGTGACTATCAACCAGTAGGCCACGGGTTTGAATCCAGCTCCACCCACGGAAGTTTGAGCAATCAGATAGTATCACTAGACCTTACACAATAGGTGTGGCTCATTGTCTACTACACGGATGTGCACAAGGTGGTTGAGTGAGTTTCGTTTTCGTTTCGTTCATGCAAAATATTTACCATTTCGAAGTCTTGAATATTTTTATGAATTTACATGAGTCAATTTTTTCTGCTCTCATACACTTTTATCATCCCTTATATTATTTTTTTTATCCACTTCCTTCTCACATGTTGTTTAGTTTCAAGTGTTAATCAAATTCTATTGACCAAGTTTTTATTGTGATTAGCAAACTACGGCTTTGGTCACACAGTTCGTGGTGGTAGATACACCTCACGAGTGTCAGTAAGCAAGAAATTCAGCTTCGAACCTTCCTGCGGATGGCTACTAGTTACTTATAATCAAGGACGCTTTTAACCAAAATCGGTATAAACTGAGAAATTCAAAGACTTTTCATGACTTAAGATGATTAAGCAGTCTCAGTAGTAAAAACATTTTACGAATCCTAAAGTGGAATCCAGCTTATACCCTTTCAGTTCTTTGTGAGATAATAGTAGGCAGAAACCAGGAATTTTAGACAGGAAGCCACTAAGAAAGGTGGCGAACATAGACCAACTGAAAAAGTTAGCGTTTAAAATGCTCCAGCACTTTCTTTGTTAACAAACCATTTTATCAAGAAACTAATAAAGTAGATGAAATCTCGAGGACATCAGACTACAATGTGAGTAAAACATGAAGTTACTGATTTGAATCATGTGGAGATCCGTAAACTTTTTAACCTATAGTGGCAGAATTCGACAGTCAAACAGCTAAGTTAACAAGACTAAAAATCGAATCCAGTTATGCAGTTGAATCTAATCTTCAAATGGTTTACGAACCTATACGGTTCCCGAAACTATTCTTTTTCGGGTCATTTTCCTATTTCCGATATTTTGCACGATAACTCCACATAAATTACAGCATCAATGGACAAGATTATTTGTTGGTCTAGTAAGTTAATAGTAATATGAGAAATGTGAAAAATTATTAAATTTAGGTGCATTGATTACTGATATCATGTCGATAACTCACAGAAATTCCATTCCCAAATGCGTATTACATTATGCAGATGCTAATTTGTTTTTGGCTGGCTTTGCAACTCATTTTCGATTATCAATATTAAAGTTGCTTAGAAATATGCAAAAACCAAATAAATGATCTCACCTAAAACTTACTTTTTAGGGGCTTTATTACTTCCCTCACTATTCGACGCAATATGGTTTGTCTGTGACTCGTCAGTAGCCAATAAGTAGTCATACAATCCTCGGTTAAACTGATCGATTACGTGAGAACGTGACTTGACTGGTAATTCTGAATTTAACAATGCCGCTCTAATTCCGAACTCTTCGAGAAACAGTCGGAGTCTAAAAGAAGACATGTTCTCTGTTAAATCATTTCAGATACAAACAAGTTAGAATAAAGAATTACATTTCGTATTTGAAGATAGGTAGACCTGGTAATTTTATCACACATACATAACCATTCACCACGAATTTCTTACGTTTGAACCACTGGTGATATTCCTTATTTTATAATCATGATTTTAAGAGTCACATTCTAACTCCGTGTCAGGACTAGTGCAGCTAAAAAATACATTTTCAAACATATTGCTATCATTTCCTGTTTTTGAGAAAAGTTTCATTGGATCGAAATCTTTAAAATCGATGTGCTGTGATCTAGAGGTGCGCACAAGTCTTTAGTTTGCTAGTATTTTCCAAATCAGACAAAACAAATCAGCCACATGGCCAATTTTATAGTTGTGAATATTAATTTGTACACATTCAATTTCTGACTACCAAGCTGGAATTGTGGCTCACTGGTTTAGACAGCTAGCTCTAAACCAGTGGGTAAGTGGATCGAAAACAGCTACACCTAGCGAGGTGCGGGTAGCTAAGTAGTACCATTAGCCTACACACAATAAGTGTAGCTAATTTTAATAATGATAGTAATAATTACCTACTGCACGAATGTGCACAAGGTTGCTGAGTGTGGTTCTATTTTTATTCGACCAGACTGGTTAATGAGTAGTGAAGTATCTGGATAGATGAGGGTAACCAGCAGGCAGCCTTGGATCTAGGTTTCCAATCGAAATAGAAACGCACTCAGCTACCTTGTGCACATTCATGCGGTAGGCAGTGAGCCACACCTATTGTGTGAGAGCTAGTGATACTATAAGATACTGTAAGGGATGAAACGCAGAACGTTTATTATGACACGGTAAAATACTGATGAGATATGGCAATCCTTCCATTGAAATATTCATTTATACAATGTGTTTCGTTTCCTCTTCTTCTTCTACCTGGTTTTGGTCTTCATACGCCCACGTTTTCTCTTACGTTTCTCTGTGTGGAATATTTAACCATCGCTCTAAATTACCCATGACTTCTGTCCACCTCTTACTATATACTACTTATATCCATTCTTATCAGTAGCACCCACTACAGTACTACTTGCTTACGCGAACTTCGGTAGGTGGAGCGGTGTTCTAACCCATGACCGACTGGTTGAAAGATATCTCCCTAAACCACTGAGCCATGCAGCTTTACACAGGTTTCGAGTATCTTGGTACTCGTTAGCAGGGCTTACCTGAGGATTTATCCTGCTATCTGGTTTAAACTCGCAACCAATTTTCCACCAAGTCATCTGTAAGTGTACGTCGGAAATAAATCCCAAAGTTGCATCTGAACAGGATGTTATCACATTTTAAAGTAAGCATGGTTTATTTATTCATAATTTGTATCGTTTGAATCTTGAAATTATACTACAGATCAAATTGTTTAACTTTTTGAACTAACGATCCTTTACTTTTGTATTTGTCTTAAGCTCATTTATATTATTTTCTATTATGTTGGCCTTTACCCATTCACTATGCTGTTATGAAGTGTGATAACTTGAGCAGATCCAATATTTGCTTTTTTCAACCCTGTTTCAACTAGGTATAGTAGTTCTCAAAAATAGTCAGACCACATCATCTAGAAAATGAACCTTAAAATAATCAATAAATTGCACTTGCTTCTTGTAAGGTTAGCCTAATGACTTTATTTCACATGTACCTGA
The DNA here is from genome assembly GCA_944470555.2 of Heterobilharzia americana. NCBI lineage: Eukaryota > Metazoa > Platyhelminthes > Trematoda > Strigeidida > Schistosomatidae > Heterobilharzia > Heterobilharzia americana. The sequence continues at coordinate 27,379,743 of OX104128.1, forward strand.
AAGTACCAGACTGTATATGCAGAGGTACAGAAACATTATGAACACAGGCATAGAAGGCTTTGAAATCAAAAAAATAGAGGTGTGGTCGTAATATATTTTTTCAGGATGGGAATGATAGCGAACTACAAGCAACGCACTGCTAATTACATTTTCGCTCAGTCAAGTTATTTCCACAAATCCATAATTCTCAGAGAGAAAAGGCTAATAAGTTTATAAAAACCCAAACATTCAAAAAAGTAATAAAACCACTTCAAGGAACTTACTTATAACATCGGTCAACAGAATTTGTAAAAATTAGCGTTTTGCCACGGACTATTCGCAATTTGAACAATGCAATCAAGATGGCATACTTATCTTCATCTTCGGCGCTAGTAAATAAATGGTAAGAGAACCCATACACACATCAATGATATGAAATGCTGGTCCTCAAAAATAACCAAGAATTAAGTGAGAGGACCTACCATTAGTGTATGAAAAGTGTAATAAATGCCAGATACTTTGGAGGAATAAGTGGTCATCAACCATCCGCTTGTTGTAATTACAAAACCAGTTAAGGACGATATACGATAACCAGTTTATCTTTGACGATAAGCAGCATATAGTGAACACAACCCTGAAATAACTTACCTAGCACCAGAAATTAAAAGCATAACTCCAGAAACTGCTCGGTAATACCCTTTTCATGCAATTTCCTAACCCTATATAATACCCTTTGTAGTAACCATGCTTATCTATCCCAATGAACCATCCATCTTATGCTGGTGCAAACAATTATTCATCATAGATCCAGCGCTAAATGAAGACAGGTTAAAGAGATGTGAAGCTGAAGCAGATAACCTCAAGCCCAAAGACAAAGTTATATTGCTGAATTAACCGACATATGAAATGACGGCTAAATATTACGCTTATCTTCTTTCCGACAGGTAACTTAACGACTTAATTTACCTTTATTTCAGTATTGGTTAAGTGCTGAATAATTTCAATTCATGTTAATTTTAATTCGCACATTCTACGCGTAGTGTTAAGCTGAGGCTTATTGGTATAGGCTGTCGATATTTAGCCAGTAGGTCATAGGTTGGAACCCGCTTCACTTACAGAGATATGAGCAATCAGGTAGTATCATAAACCCTTACACAATAAAAGTGGTTGATTCCCTAGCACTCAAACCTGCACGTGATTGCTGAGTTATACACTACTATTTAGTTATTTTGTTCTGTAATATCACTTTTACTACCCACTATTTCTGCCTTTTAATATCATGCCAAACTAAACGATTTATGCGCACAGTTTAGAGTAGCTTATCAGTCATCATTCGACACACTGTCACACCAGTTTATTCAATTCAGACGCAAATTTTCAGCACTAAATTCGCTATTATAATAAAGTATAACAGTAGTAAGGTCTTTACCAAGGATAATCCACAATTTCCACGATAGTGCATCTCCATTTCGAGGAAAGTTGAAAAACAGTGAGTCTTCTATATCAGACTTTTTACTTGATCATCTACTTGATTATTTACTTGATGAAGTAAAATAATATTAGATTACTGTTTTCTATACCAAATAAAAAAACCTAGCGCGGAAATACATTCTGCTAGTACCCAAGTTTTACACTTATATTAAATAGTCTGTAAACAACGTTGTGCATTCCATATCAATGTCATCCTTTTTAACCTGTTATCAAAACAGCGGTAGGTTTTGTAAGTAACCATCGGAAGGAGAAGAAAGACCAATTAATTTCGACTGATGGATAAAAAGAAACAACTTCTGACTTGGTGATGTAAATATGAGACATCAATGACAGAAAGTAGTTGCATAGAAATGGAAATGGAGTAAAATTTGATAGTCGGTGAGAATATCACTCAAAAAAGATGGGTTAGGAATTTATTCAAAACTAAAATTGGTGGGAAGATGAACAATTATAGGAACACTTAAAATGAGTTGCATCTCACCTACACTAATGGATCATGGGTTCTAACCCAGTTCCACCTACCGAGGTGTGTCACTAACCCTCACACAATAGGTGTGGCTCATAGCTTACTGCACAAACGTGAACAAAGGTTGTTGAGTGAGCTCCCATTTACCCACATCTATTCGCAACGCAGATAAGACACTGATATGTAGCTTCAAAATCCTTGCCAAAACTGAAGCTGGAACTCAAATGGAACATGTGCGTGCAGCAGATTCTAATCAACTAGAATGAATAATCAATAAATCACAGTAATAGGACTGAATATCACTCCCATAGTGACTTTACCGTAGAGCACTCAACTTAATAAGGACAAATCCTCATGATAAAACCGGGAGAATCGGTGAAACTAATATATTTCTTAGAAGACCTTGGAATCCATATTTACCGACATCCCAGTGAAGCTTGAAAGTAAAATGTTCTTGCACTGCCTTTTGTCGATTTCAACAGAATGCGTTAATGTCAAGTTTAGTGACTGGGACTAATGGATAATAAAAACAGGTTTTATGTTGGTCTCTATCCTTCATCTTGTCCCGTGACACTACCGATACACTACACATAATTGGTATATTCTTCAAAGAGTTAAAAATGGAAAAAAGAATCAAGGAACAGCATACCAAAACAAGGTGATTGAGCAATTGATGACATACCTAATGATATATTGTGTAAGCTGGTTTTCTCCTGGTAGAAAAGCCTCTTCTGGTAACTCTACACGGACCCAGTCGGCGTTTTTAACCAGGTACCGTCTAATTACCTTGGATGTATCCTCCAGAGTGGCAGACATTAAAATAACCTTAAAAAATAAGACAAACTACAGGTGAAACTGACTAAAAATGATAAAATAAAACAACTCAACTTTAGTTCTTAAGATTTATCACCAAGTGATAATGGAATACTTGATCCTATCACAATCAGTGATCACGCACGCAATCATTCTTTCTGTCAGCCTTGTGCTTAACTGAATTTATGTAGTACTACACAACTAAAACCAACTAGATGGTTCAAATTATCTGCCTGGGAGTTATTCAACCAGGATTTTATCCAACATTCAGCTAGTTCTTAATAGTCATCAATGGATTTGAAAAGTAATAAAACACATACGATAACGTTCCAGTAACTCGCACCTGACACAACTTTCAATATATCAAGTTGGTACATGACAAATTAACAAATGTGCATATTGAGTTCAAATACCCATACATACCAACACGTAAATTTTACTTTAATTGATTTATTGGACATACTATATAGTCAAGTAGAAGATGAACAACGAAAAAAGGAACTGAACACAACCTACAAAACAGTACACTAGACAAAGAAGTGAAGAGTGCGCGGAAAGACAAAAGACACTTCTACGACACACTTGCAAGTGAAGCAGAACAGGCTGCTGGTAAGAGATACCAGACAACATTATATCGAATAACCAGGTTACCATCTAGGAAGAGATCAACATGGATGAAACCAATGAAAGATAGTGAAGGAAACCTAGTTACCAAAGAGGAGAGACAAAGGAAACAATGGAATGACTACTACAAAAGGCTCTTGAATCGACTACCACCACTACCACCACTGCAACTCGTCCAGAAATACCACCACCAGCAGTCCAGCCACAGAATTACCAGTGAACACAAGCCCTCCAACAAAAGCAGAAGTGAATTCCTAAACACCATTAAAGTTGCTGAAATCCAGGGAAAGCAGCAGGACCAAGTGGAATTCCTCCACAAGCATTGAAAACAGAAACAGAGACAACAGCGGACATGCTCACACCAATATTACAAGACGTTGGGAAGGAAGAATAGGTACCTGCCTATTGATTAGAAGAAGAGCTACCTTATCAAACTCCCGAGGAAGGGATACCTAAGTCACTGCAAGAACTGGCGGGGAATCATGCTCCACCCCTGCCCACCCTAGGCGAAATATTAGACCACCTCTTCCTGGAAAGACTAAACAATGTGCTCGATTCAAAATTACAACCGGAACAGGCTGGCTGGCTGGCTGGCTGGCTGGCTGGCTGGCTGGCTGGCTGGCTGGCTGGCTGGCTGGCTGGCTGGCTGGCTGGCTGGCTGGCTGGCTGGCTGGCTGGCTGGCTGGCTGGCTGGCTGGCTGGCTGGCTGGCTGGCTGGCTTCAAGAAAAACATATCATGTCAGGATCGAATTGCAACACTACGCTATGCATCATCATATAACAGAACACAGAATGCCAGTCAACTCTCTACCTCAACTTCATCGACTCTGAAAACGCCTTCGATAGCGTCGAACGACAAGCAGCTCGGCAACTGCTTCAACACTACGGTTTTAGCACCACAAATCTTCATCAACCTCACTCAACAGCTAGCTACATGCTATATGATGCTAAGTGATGCCAAGTGATTCACAATGGAAAGCTCAGTGACACCCTTGAAGTGAAGACAGGTGACAGTAAGACAAGGTGGTCGCCTACTATCACCCATCATCTTCCTGATTGTGGTCGACTGGATTGGACTGGATCATGCCTACCTACCTAGGCAGCATCGTTTCAACTACAGATGGCACAGATGAGGATGTCAAAGCCAGGATCGGAAAGACAGCAACACAGGCCTTCCTTCATTGACCTGAAACCAGTGTGGAGATCTACTGCACTCCACTCCACTCAGCATAAAGAACATGATCCGGATTTCCAACACTAATTCAGTTAAGTTAGTGCTTTTATATGGTTCAAAAACTTGGCACCTCACGTAAAGCATTTCCAACGAACTACAGACATACATCAACAGCTGCCGTCTACGAACACTCGATACCGACACTGAAGATCAGATGGCCAGAATAATAAGAATAAGCAACAAAGAACTCGTTCCGGCTGGCTACCTGGCTGACCGGCTAACTGGCTGGCAACGAACCAATCAAGAACCCATCGCCCAACAAATATGCAGGAGAAAGTGGAGATGGGTTCGACTGGACATACACTGAGAAGACCATTTTGGGACATCATGCATCAGGCTAGACCAGGCCCTCGAGTGGAACCCAAAAGGGAAACGACGAGTTTGGCTTCCGAGGCGACGGTGACATGTAGGAGATTGTGTGAGGAAGAAATGAAAGCTTGTGGGCAGTCGTGGAGCGAGGTTGAGAAGACTGCAAAGAACAGAGTGCAATGGCGACGTGCTACTGAAGCCCTATGTTCCACTAGGAACCTAAGGTACAAATAATAACAATAATAATAATAATACAGTGAAACAGTATTGTTTAGTAGAATGCAATTCGGACTCAACTTATGGTCCCCAGTCACATCAAGATAATTCCAAAGCCTTGAAACACTCATGGTCTATATTGTTCTAATTTTCTCGCGTCCTTCATGATATAAGTGGTAAGACTTTTTATATATCTGGAAAAGGTGCTTAGTCATTCCTGTTGCACGTATTTTTACTGGTTCGATAAACAAAGACTCAGTTATCAATAACTGTAACTCTGCCGGTCTTATTGTTTGTGTATAATTGCATACACAGTTATAGCCGAGTCTTCTAGATTCTTTATCTTACTAGGGTCTACCGATTTGATTTAGCCAGGCTTTTGTACTCAAGTAGCCCAAGTGACCGTGATCAACTCTCCGGACCTGTGTATTTAACCCTGCAATAGCTGGAAGAGATTTTTTTAAACTAAACTATTTTGCCTGACTGGATAAACAGAATATTTTTAACATAAAAACGTTATTTCAAAGTGAGTTCGTAAGATTAAATGCCACTTTAATCTCAACCTGATTGATAATCCCCTGCAATGTCTATGAGATGCCTTCCTTGTATGGTAACATCAGAAAGGTTCCAAATTCTCTCGTCACAGTATTGAAATTATCATAACTGATATTATTGCCATCATTGTTATCACCACCTGTGCTACCACTAGTCATACTTTTGTTACGATTACAAACGAATTTATCGATCAAGATAAGTGTAATAGCTTTTCTTTTATCATTTATTGTCTTCCAAGTAAGTTTCTCGATCCTAATATAAGACATCTCACTAAGACTACTTTAGCAGAGTGAGATAACATCAAGTTTAAATATTGATGCAACTGTGGTTTCTCATAGACAAAAACACCTACATTCCAATCCTTACAAGCACTATTTAAATTAATTATCACACCGAAAGTATGGACAACATTTAGCCCTATTACTGAGTCCATTGCAGTCGAAACAGACGGACACAAAATCAACGCAGAGCCTTGCACAGAAGTGCATCGGTTCATGTTGCCACAATTCATACCAATATGCAAAAAGCACACGGATAGAAAAAGACTTATATCGGAGTAGTCAAAGGTGTATGGGAGGAGAAAGAATTTAAAAATGAAGTCTAGTCAAAACATTGAAGCTCTGGAAGACGTCAAAGAAAGAATACATCTACACCATTGTGATCGACTTTCAGTCGTGTCACCAAGGGTCTCCAAACATTGGTTCCTATCGTCTCAAAGCTGCAAACCAAGTGGTCTACACGTACACACACATCTAAAACCAGGAGTCAGACACTTCATGCACCAACGCCACTTTTTAATCTGGTCACCCTGAGCCCTCTTTCAACCTAATCCGACTTCTGCTAGCACTGTACATCGAGGTAAGTAGTGGCTGAGCATACACAGTACATGTTCAAGCCACCCCAGTCACGGAAGGTTCACAACTTACCTGTCTTACCTAGTACCCTTCTCCTAAGCTGGAAATTGCTCATAAGATGATTCCATCACACGCAAGCGATGCTGAGAAGATACTTATGGTCAAAACCCATAGTCTTCTCTCTCGTCACAACGGTCGTTAAGTAGACCATCCTATGCTTCCCAGAAAAAGACTTCTCTCCTTTTTTATCTACTGGGAAGATCAGTGAAATAGATCAACCTGGTGGAACCACCTCTGGTTTTCATACTGATACTGTGTGTTGTAATAGGTTTGAAACAGCTCTCTCAAACTCGAAGAGACTAGAAGAACGGAAATCTATATCCCATTCAGGTTTGGGTTGGAATTTAAGCAACTGAAGCGACGCCTTGGGTCAGCTTAACTGTGATTCAAAGTTTTCTGCTCAGCTTTCTAGTCTCATGTCCTTTTGTTAGTATTCTTCTCGACCGACAGCTGCTACCTTGACGTGATGGTCGGGCTTGCATATCAAAATGACCCAACGAGCTATGCTGGTGGAACACTTGTTCCCTCGAGGTCCTACCATACCAGAAAGGTCTGTTGGATAGTGGTTAGACGAAAAGCAGTTACCGTTGTAGTGTAAATTGCTACACTATGATGGGGGTCTGAGGGCGAAGTCGTACTGCTGCTAGCTGGATGGGGTGTGACAGCAGTAAGGTGTTTCCCTTGGATGACCAGCAGTGCCATGCTGATGCTGCCTTCTCAGTGGAAGGGGGGTTAGAAAAGGTCGGCCCCAAAAATAACACACTCCACGATCTGCCGGGCCGGCGGTGTTGGTTCACTTGTCGTTTCCTTTCGACCATCCGGCCCCAAAAATACAAAAGTTCAAAATAATCATACTCAAAAGGCTGGGTGTGACAGGCCTCAAGCAGATGTCCGATGGGCTCTGCGGTCACACAAATCTCTTTCAGGTACCTTAAGAAGAAATAGCCTTCCACGGTGTGGGCAGCCGGGAAGTGTCAACCGCCCTCACAACTCTGTCAGCACCCAAGTTTCTTCTGACTGCCATCCATCTCCTCCATCATTACCTTCTAATCTTCCTTCACGTCTCTTAATTAATGATGCTACATCATCTTCAATTTCTCCTACCTCTGCAGCCTTCGACAACGATCTGAGTCCACAGAACAGCATCCCTGGTCTCCTTAAACCACGCTCCAAATTACATATTGGAGCCTTCAATGTCCGCACCCTCCGTCAAATTGGCCAACAGGCTTCGTTAGCAAAGACTCTAGCAACTCGGGCATGGATGTGTGCTGTGTTTGTGAGACACGCATACAGGACCCAAGTGTGGTTATTCACCTGACCTCTCCTGACCAATCTGGTGAATCCACGAAATTCACCCTTCGAGTTTCTGGAGATTCGATAGCTAGCTCTCGTGGTCTTGCAGGTGTAGGCATAGCACTAAGCACTAGGGCAGAAAACTCACTACTAGACTGGATCCCAGTTGATAGTCGCCTCTGCGCTATGAGGCTGAACGGCACAGTGAGAACTAAAAGGAATAGTGAGACTCGCCGTTGTCTCTTTGTAATCTCTGCTTACGCACCCACTGACTGCAGCTCGGATGAAGTGAAGGACGAGTTCTACCGAAAACTGTCTAACCTCCTCTCGAAAGCCAAACGTTCGGACGTGGTGGTTGTTGCAGGTGACCTCAACGCACAGGTGGGTAGACTGAGTGAGGCAGAAAGGCACTTAGGTGGCACTTTCGGAATCCCAGCTGAACGTACAGATAACGGTGATCGCCTATTACAACTATGCTCAGATAACCGCCTATTTTTAGCCAGCACAAATTTCAGACATAAAGAAAGGCACTGTCTGACCTGGCGTCCACCGAGCTCAACTCAGCGATGGACACAGATAGACCACATTGCTATTAGTCATCGCTGGAGAGGATCGGTGGAAGACTGCCGCTCCTTCTGGAGTACGTGTTTGGACAGCGATCATGCGTTGGTCCGAGCACGTATATGCCTGCGTCTCAATGGACGTAGAGAAAATTTGGCAACAAAACCACTACGAGTGCTGCTGGACAAAGAAAACACATAGGCCATGTTCAGTGAGAAGTTGGCTAGATAGTTATCGGAACAAAAGACTATCACTCATTCAGGAGAAGGTTGGTACCATCTCCAGCCTGCGGTAAAAGCAGCGCTGAAGACCGAAGCCGACTCCGAAATAGTGGTTAAAAAGAGCCAGTGGATATCAACAGCTTCTGAATAAATGGATGCACACCAACGCATCCCTGGAGGTTCTGAATACAATGAGGAGCGAACACAACTGAAATGTAGACTGACAAAATGTCTATGCAATGACCGCGAACAATGGTGGGGCAGCAAAGGCTAAAGAGATGGAAAAGGCAGTGGCGATTGGTAACAGTAGACAGTTATTTAGACTTATTAAAGAAACTGGGGGGGGGAAGGTCAACAACAGTTAGTGAGGCTATAGCGGAGAAGGACGGATCTGCGATTAAATCGCAAGGGAGACGAATGGGACGATGAGCAGAATACTTCGAGGAACAGTCTAACTGGCCTCCAGTCACCATTACGTTGTCCGCTACCCAGTCGGATCCTGAATGGAACATGGAGATAGGCCCTCCTAACACTAGAAGAAGTCGAAAAAGCAGTAGGTAACCTGAAACGAGGAAGGGCAGTAGGACCTGACGGACTAACTCCTGAGGTATACAAGGATGGTGATAAAGTGCTCTTAGTCAGGTTAACGGAAGTGTTAACCAGTATATGGGGATCAAATACGATCCCTTCTTACTGGTCTAAAACACTGATTATCCCAGTCTTCAAGAAAGGCGAGAAGTCCTCTTGTGATAACCACAGAGGAATCAACCTGACGAACATAAAGTCTAAGATTTTAGGTTCTATAATTCTTCGACGCATGAGTGGAGCTCTGGAACAGCAAGCCCGAAAACACTAGGCGGGCTCTAGACACGACCGCAGGTGTATTGACCAAACATTCACACTGCACCAGGTTCTGGAACATAGGCACCTTTACCAATGCCCAACACTAGCTGTATTTCTCGACCTGAAGGCGACATTCGATTCCGTTGATCGAGAAGTCTTATGGCAATATCGCTCACTGAAAGGCGTGCCGAGTAAGTACATCACCTTATTGAAGGCTCTCTACTCGAACACTTGTGGGCATGTTAGAGCCTATGGTGAGATGTCCAGTGAGCTATGCTTATCGAGTGGTGTCCGTCAAGGGTGCCCAGTCTCCATCCTTATTCAATTTTATGATGGACATTCTCATGGAGGTCTCCCTCTCGTCACCTGATTACACAGACGTTGACCTAATCACAGGAGAATTTCCATTAGACCTGGAATATGCAGATGACATAGTCCTGTTGGGTGAAGACGCTGACAACATGCAGAGTCTTCTGAATACTTTGAGTGGCAATTTGAGAATGTTTGGGATGCGTTTCTCACCACCCAGACGCTCCAGAATTGGTCTTCAAGGGTGCCCCACCGCAGCTAACAATAGAGAGTGTAGTAGTTGTGCTGACCACTTCACTTACCTGCAAAGTAGGATTAGCCCTGGTGGCTCAGTGACCGATGAAATCTCTGCACGAATACAAAAGGTTCGCCTGGCTTTCGCCAACTTACGCCACCTATAAAGCCGCCGTGATATCCGATTGTCTATTTAGGGTCGCGTGTACTGCACAGCAGTTCGATCTGTTCTACTGTATGGCTATGAAACGTGGCCATTGAAGGTGAAAGACATGAGAAGGCTTCAGGTGTTTGACCACCGTTGCCTTCGTACTATAACCCCTATTCCGTGGCGTCACCACGTGAATAACACAGAAGTCAGGTATAGAGTTTTAGGGAGTAGAGGTAAATCAGTTGACGGGGTTATGAACCTTCATCGACTGAGATGATTGGGACACGTGTTACGTACGCCTAGTCGCCGATTGCGTCGTCACACAATGTTGGCCGAAGTAGGTCCAGGCTGGAAAAAGTCCCAAGGTGACCAGACTAAAACATGGCATGTATGAAGTCTCTGACTGTTGGTTCGAGCCATATGGGGCGATGTAGTCTAGGTGGTTGGGTTACGCGGGACAAGAGAAACCAGTGGTTGGAGACTCTGCGTGATATGGCTCAGAACCGATATCAGTGGCGCAGATGTGTACATACATTACCCTCATCTTAACGACGCTATACCGAATCTCACCATTTTGTCATTTTTCCTTTCTCTTATCTCGTACGTTATATTTCTTTTGACTGAATTTTCCTATCTTCATCTTGCAGCTCACTGCCTTTTTACTTGATGTACTGATATGAGGTGTGGCAACTCGGACTGTTACGCAGTAATGCCTGGTCCTATGTTGATATTGATGATGATGTTAGTATTCTCAATCAACCTCAAGGGTTGCCAGGTAATACTAAATCCTGATGCCTTCTGCATTTCTCTCACTTTCGCAAATCAACACTACTTGCGATCATCGCGAAAACTCTTAGTCAATATACGTTCCAGCTGCATTCATTCCTCCTTATGGTAGAACCCAGCTAGAATGAGTCACATCAAAATGTTCGGATGACCTTGCGGAAATCCACTGGCTTTTGCCAACTTTAGGACGTAGGTTACCGTCTTTACCACTATTTTTACAGCGGAGTTAATACCACATAAGTTTTCCTCAGGATGAGGATTACTGTCAAAAGACTTCAAAGTGACTCCTATTTTTGAAGAAGATAAACTTAATCCAACGTTAGTTTGGGGACTATGTTCTTATCATATCATGTAGCCCTTTCTATTTTTCCCCTTAATAAATTAACTGATGTTTACTTTTCTTCATATACGTTTTGAACTGATAAGCGACTTCGTACTCATTTCTGAATCGAATTCTTTCAAATATTTAGTTGATTAGTTTGGACATGTTTTGCACTTCAACCTCCTTCAGCATTACAAACTTGTCGTCAATGGACCAAATGCAAACGTTTGTTTGATAACGAGGGCGATGATTGATTTTTATCGCTATATTACTGCTTGGAACCTAGGTACTGGTTAAATTTGTCGACTTTACTCTCTCACTTGTGGTTCATCTTGTGCAGCAGAAAAATGTAATTAACCTTTGAAATGTCCTGCACACCCAATTACTGCACCAGACTAAGAAATAACTTTTAGTGTGATACAAAACCTAATGACACATCCATGAACAATGTCATATTTTCATGCTTCTATCCAACAGCTAACAATTTATATATGGCGTTTATTACTGTAACTAATCCCACTAAGGATAAGGAGCAAAGCAGTAGAATGCGTCGATCACTTCACTCACTTGAGAGGATTTGCATTAGTTCAAACAGGTTGGTTGCTGACACGACCTCAGCTCGGATTCAGAAGGCCCGTTTAGCATCTGCTAACTCCCGTCATCTCTGTAGCCGACTGGCGAAATATATCTGATTATCTGTTAAAGGAGGAGTATACTGTGCTGCACTCCATTCTGTTCTGTTATACGGCTGTGGGATATGACCGTTGAAAGTACGTATGAAAAGACATCAATCATCAACATCAACGTAGGACTAGGTATTACTGCATAACAGTCCAGGTTGACAGACCTCATGTTAGTACATTAAGCAATACAGCAATAAGATGAAAGACAAAACAATGAAGAATATGTCAAAAGTAAAAGTAGCAAAAGAGGGAAAAAGGAATAAGAAAATACTGAATTCACTATTACGATTAAAATAAGGTGTGGATACAGACAGACAGAATCAACGTAGAACGTCACAAGTCCATCAGTTCAAGTTGCCACACTATACAAAAAAGTGGTGGATAGAATAAGAGTGATAATAAAGTTGCGTAAAAGATTAAGCCATTTGAAGATAAAGGTTAGTGCGAATAGTCCAGCTTCAGAAGACGTTAAAGCGCCACCAAGACCGATTTCCACCTATGTCACCAAGAGTCCTCAACCACCTATTCTTGTCTCAAAGACCCCAGTCAGGTAATCTACATCTCTCCACACGGCTCAGACTACTAGTCAGGAAATTCGTAGACTGGTGCCATGTCTTCGTCTGGCCACCCTGAACCATCTTCCAACCTAACTCAACTTTCACTAGCATTGCACGCCGAGGTAGGAGGTGCCTCGGCGTGAGCAGTGCACGTCAATACCATTTCAATAGATGAAGGTTCACAACATCATTAATCGACGTGACTATATTGCCAAGTACTCCTCGCCTGGTCTCAACACTGCTCATAAAGTGACTTCACTAAACGTGAGCAATACTACGAAGACACATGTGATCAGAACCCTATAACCACTGAGTCTGCTACCTTTAACGGCCACGTCTCACTGCTGTATGATAGAACAAAGCGAATTGCATGATAGTATACTCGTCCTCTGATATATAGTCGGATATCTTGCCAGTGGCGCCACAGATATCGCAATTTGGCAAATACTAAACCGGCTTTCTGTATCCCAACTGAAATTTGGTCAGCAACCAACCCGTTTGGGCTGATTTTACTTCCCAAGTAAGTAAAGTGGTCGACGCATTCCACCACTTCATTGTCTATCACTAAACTGCGAGTAGTAGCAGGCCAGTTTGAAATGTGCAGAACGCATACCAAACATGCTTACATTTCTCTTCAACACGTTCAGAAGGCCCTGTATTTTGTTAGCATCCTCATCTAGCGGGACAATATCGTCTGCATACTCCAACCAATCCAGTGAGACCAAGTTCTGTGAAGTCAGACGTTCTTAAAGTTACGTTCATCAAGTTGCTTTCGCTCTTCATTGTATTCAAGCCCAGCTAGAATGAGTGTTCTCGAACCAATCAGTCCGGATGACGTCGCGGAAATCCATGAGGTTTGCTAACCTTTACGTTCAGGTTTCTAATTGTCTTTACCGCTGTTTCCACAGCAGACTTAATACAACGCTAGGTTTCCTCAAGATGAGCATTGCAGTCACATTCAGATACATGCTTAGCCAACTCCCCCTAAATATGTATTTGGTGACCCCATTATCCAATCGAGAACAGACAGGCCTTACTATCATCTGTTTCCTGCAAGCAGTAAGGCGCAGACACACGAGCACGTGCTAGCGCATGATCGGAGTCCAAACTGGTACTCCAGAAACAGCCGTAATTCTCCACCGATCCTCTCCAACAATTGCTTACAGTAATGTAAACTATCTGCATCCACCATTGGTTTGAATTCGGCGGACGCCATGTAAGACAGTGTTTCTCCTCATGCCTAAATTTAGTGTTGGGTAGAAACAAATGATTGTCGGAGCAAAACTTTAATAAACGACCACCGTTGTCGATTCATTAGCTTGGAATTCCGTAAACACCCACAAGATGCCTTTCAAATTGGCTTATCTTTCCTATTTGAGAGTTAAAGTAATCTGCTATTATGATTACATCTGAATGTTTTGCCTTTTGTAGCAACGTTGACAGAATATCATAGAATTCATCCTTTGCAACATCCGAACTGCAGTCGGAGATTACGAATAGGCATCCCCTAGTTTCACGACTCTTCCAAGTTTTCACACATCCATCCAGTCAAACATCAGATAGACGGCAGCTGACTGGTATCTAGTCGAGGAGCACACTTTCTGCCCTATAGTTCAATGTTATGCCTACACCAGTGAGTCCACAACAGGTAGCTAGTCATTGGGTCTCCGAATACTAGTAAGGGGAACTTCGAAGACTCACAACTATGATCAGATGAGGTCAATCCAATAACCACAATCGGATCTTGTATACATGTCTCACGAACACAGCATTAATCGATTGCCAAGATTTTAGAGTTTGGCGAGCGATACTTGCTGTCTAATTTGCCACACTGAAAGCTTCTACACGAAATCGATGGCGGGGTTTTATGTGACTAAGAATAAAGTTTTGACGGCTTTGATCGCTGAATGAGAGATTGAGGAAGGTGTAAGAGGCCTAATATTAGTATCAAAAGGTGAAGACAAAGGAGATAGAGTTGAGGGGGATAGGTTATGTTAGGTTGGGTCTTCTATACGACTAGAATCGTCCGGGCGGTTGACACTTAACAGCTACCCACACCGTAGAAGGCTAGTTCTTCTTGAGGTATCTGGCAAAGAACAGATAGTATGTGAACGCAGAGTCCAAGGGACATCTGCTTGAGGCCGTCACACATGGCCTTTTGGCAAGTTGGAGATTTTGGCTTTTTTCTTATGAATTACTGTTGCAGGCATCGGCGTACCACGAAGGGGTGGAGGTGTGCTTTCCTAACTCTTTCCTTCCCATAAGAAAGGTAGGATCGGCATGGTAGTGCTGGTCACCTTACTGCTGTCACACCCCAGCCAGCAGCAGACCTCCATCATAGCATAGCAATTTATGTCATTATGGTAACTGCCTTTCGTCTGACCTTTCCGGTATGGTAGGACCTCGAGGGAAAAAGCGTTCCAGCAGCATAGTTCTTTAGGTCATCATGATACACGAGCCCGAACACCTCGCCAAAGTGAGTTATAGCTCGGGTGTAGATACAACTGCGCCACTTAGGCCGATTCTGAGTTATTTTACCTAGAATCTTCGGCTACTGCACCCCAACCAACTAGTCTACCTTTCTACCACATAGATGAGAGCGATATTCAAAGAGTTTATGTAATCATACTTTGGTTGCTGCCAACCTTGTTCCAGCCTAAGCATACTTCGGTTAATATTGTGCGACGATGCACATGGTGACGAAGGGTGGATAACATGCCCCAGTCACTTGACCCGATAAAGGTTCACAATCTCATTAGTTGACTTTCCTTACATCCTTAAAACTTTACACGACTTCTGCATTACTGACCGAGTGACACCGCGACACATGACCAATGATTTGAAGGCAGCGGCGGTCAAACACCTCAAACCTCATGGCTTCTACCTTCAATGGTTATATTTCACAGGCATAGGGAACAGCGTGAGCTGCAAAGTAGTACACTCAAACCTTAACAGGCGGTCAAATATCCTGGTGGTACTATAAATGCCGTAAGTTGGCGAAAGCCAACTGAGCATTTTGCATCCGTGCACAGATTTCGTTGGCTACAGACCCCCTAGGGCTGACCCGACTTTCCAGGTGAATGAAGTGGTTAACGCGCCTAGCCAACTCACTCCCTGTTGTTAGACAGGGCATCCCTTGAGACCACTACTGGAGCGAACATTTGCATTCGAGTGACGCGAGAGAAGACTATGGGTTTTGACCATAAGTATCTTCTCAGCATCGCTTGCGTGTGATGGAATCATCTTATGAGCAATTTCCAGCTTAGGAGAAGGGTACTAGGTAAGACAGGTAAGTTGTGAACCTTCCGTGACTGGGGTGGCTTGAACATGTACTGTGTATGCTCAGCCACTACTTACCTCGATGTACAGTGCTAGCAGAAGTCGGATTAGGTTGAAAGAGGGCTCAGGGTGACCAGACTAAAAAGTGGCGTTGGTGCATGAAGTGTCTGACTCCTGGTTTTAGATGTGTGTGTACGTGTAGACCACTTGGTTTGCAGCTTTGAGACGATAGGAACCAATGTTTGGAGACCCTCGGTGACACGACTGAAAGTCGATCACAATGGTGTAGATGTATTCTTTCTTTGACGTCTTCCAGAGCTTCAATGTTTTGACTAGACTTCATTTTTAAATTCTTTCTCCTCCCATACACCTTTGACTACTCCGATATAAGTCTTTTTCTATCCGTGTGCTTTTTGCATATTGGTATGAATTGTGGCAACATGAACCGATGCACTTCTGTGCAAGGTTTTTTCTTTATTCCGTCCATTACTATCTTTTAAATCCGAGTAAACGCAATAGTACAGAGTACTCGTACGTCCGGAAGTTAAGTTAGCAACAACTCAGTTTCCTTTAACTGAACTTTCCAGTTTACACATATTTTTGTGAAGTAGCAACGGGTGAGGTCACAAGAATGACAAAGTATCTTACATGATTTTTGAGTAGGAAATTGCAATCCTTGCTTTAAAAAGTCATTTGATGGTTCGAGGCACAGACGAGTATGGAAAATCAAGCTTGCGATACAGTAGTTTTCTATTCTCTTTGGATGTGTGGCAGTACAGTTCTTTACATATTTTTACTCGCCGTGATTACTTTTCCCCTCAGCAAGGATATGGAATGTAAATACGTGGAACAAGGCGCACATGTTAGACTTTGCACTGACAATATGAGCAGGACAGGTTTACATATTTTCCAGAGGTTTAAGCCCCACCAAGTTTTTTCCTTGATGATTTGTTATTTACGCATCTAGCTCTGACTTATACTGTCAGATCTTCCTACACTTTTTCTTCACAATCCGGCAAAACTTGTAAAAGGTGGCCTGTAAACACTTTAAATCACTCTCTACAAATGAACAGATCATTTTACCTGTGTCGATACACATTCATGAAAAGTTTCTGAATAGCCACTTACTATCACTACCCACTGGAATATAACTAGAAAAACCATGGGGACAAACGGAGTGTGGTTATAAAAAAGACAATCGACCTCAGAACACATATGGCTGAAAATGGGACAAAAAGATTGACTCACCTGAATATTTTGGGGTAAATATGATCTCAGCTCTCGGATCTCAGTTTCGTAACCAAATGTGAAGATCAGGTCAGCCTCATCCACAACAATGCATCGAAGGTCCTTTAGTGACAAAAATCCTGAACGTAAGACCTGCATCAATCGAGCTGGTGTTCCAATTATTATGTCTGGATTTTCGAAGATGAGAGGCCTAAAATGATACCCTTTGATAAACTCAGTTACTTTATCTGATCAATGTCATGAGACAGAGATATGTCCACTGATAAGATGCTCTTCGCAGCATACTTGCAAAGACTTTTGATATTACCGGCAACTTGTGAACACAACTCCCTTGTTGGAGCGAGTACCACGACAGTAGTAGCTTGATATGCAGCAAGCTTAATCTGTCACAAAAAATTGGGAATTACTTGTTTCTCCTGTAACAAATCATTCAAAATAGGTATGGCGAATGCTGCAGTTTTACCAGACCCAGTCTTTGCATGGACGATAATACATTTCTTAGCAAAAACTAATGGTATAACTGCCTGCTGAATATCTGTGGGTTTCCTCCAGTTTAGATCGGCGATGGCCTGAATTTAGCAAATGACTAATTTGGAGATTACTTTCAAAATCCTCTGATCAAGGTTTAACTGATGAAACTCCTCGACACAGTCCATGCCGAGAAGTAACGCACGTTGGGATTCACCCGCCGTATACTTCAAACTTCGTGTTGTAGAATTAGCGAACTGCGGTTCCTTGGGTTCTACGTCTGTCTTATTGGAATATGTTCTGAGTTTGGAATGGTCACAATTATCTTCCCGGTTCTGAAAAACCTGAAAGGATAGAGATACGATTAATTAATTAATCTGGTCTGAAGTTAGTATTAATGCATCTGATCTGGGAAAAGCTTCTCGAGTAAAGCCCAACGGTACTGTAGGACTCGAGGTGTGCGTCTAGCCTCCTTTCAAAGGTATCAGGGGATGGGGCTGTAACGACTGAAGGTACGGAGTTCCACAGTTTACAGACTCTAACTGCAAATGAGTTAGCACGGATCTTTGTGCGTGCTCTCTCGTGCTCCATTCTTAACGGGTGACCCCTCAAGTCACGTTTCCGACTGAAGCTTAGAAGGGACCTGTTGGGATGGAGGGGATTGTGGGTGATGTGGTACATCATAATCACATCCCCCGTGATCCCCCGGTGTTGCACTGGGTGCAGCTGAAGAGCAACTAAGCGGTCCAGGTACGACTTGTGCCGTAACCCAATCACTTTCTTTGTGGTTCTTCTCTGTCCCCCTTCTAGGATGACTATGTCCTTTTTCAAGTATGGAGTCATTACAAGCGAATTTTTTACCAAATGACGACGAATGTACAGAGCATACACTGTGGTGAAAAGAGAAGGAGTTAGACACCCTAAGGTTCGCGAGAGAAACCCCAAGACTCCATAAGCCCTATTGGGTGCAAGGCGACAGTGAATAGAGGCTCCTGGTGTATCATTTAGTGTAACTCCCAGATCTTGTTCCATGTTAGAGTGACAGGTATTTGTTTCACCTAGAGAGTAAGAACTGGGACTGCCTTTATGTTTGTCATTTATCATAATTCGACACTTCTTCGAGTTGACAGGAAGCAGGTTTTCTGCAGTCCAATTAAGGATTTTCGTAAGGTCTTCCTGGGAGAAGATCGAAATATCCGTTGGTTCCTGCATTTCCCTCCAGATCTTCAGATCATCGGCATATAATAGTGAATGTGAATTAAGAACCCCTGGTAGGTCACTGATAAAAGCAAGAAACAGTAGTGGGACCAGTATGGAACCTTGAGGCACACCACTCAGCATCGGGAACTAATCAGGTAGAGAGGAGCAGACTCTAACTGACTGCACCCTGGTGTACAGATAATCTCTAAGCCAGATTAATAATTTTCCGTGTACACCCATGAGCTGGAGTTTCTTATAAAGGATATCATAATTTGCCCTGTCAAAGACCTTAGAAAAGTCAGGTAAACCAGTGTGTATGGGCTTTTTCTTCTCGACAGAGAGTGTCCAGCTATTTCAGGCTATCAACAAGTTGGTGTTACATGACCTTCCTGGTAGAAAGCCGTGCTGACGGTCGTTCAGGATTGATTTCTGAAGTAGGTGACCATGAAGTGAGTCACTTATGACTCTCTCCACGACCTTCGCAACTGAAGAGATCATGGAGATTGGTCTGTAGTTGGAGGCGGGTAGTTTGTTTCCACCTTTATAAACTGTAACGACGGCCACCCTTTTTCAATCAGAGGGTAAACTGCCTTCCAGAAACGAGCATTTGAAGAGGTCTGCTAGTGGGGCGAATACCATCGATTCCTGGAGACTTATTCGGGTTCAGTTTCTTTAGCAGGAGTACACTGTACACCCGTCTTAAGTGTTGAGTGAATGCTTAGAAGAACCGACGGCAGAGACTCGGTTCATTTTTCATTGTCGGCTGCTATTAGCGCACTCTCAAGATGTCAATGAAACTGCTCTACCAAACAATTAGAAGCTGGATGACATGCATTGGTGAGAATGCGTTTGCACCCCAACAGATTCATCGGCTTCTGGAAGGTAATGGGTTCAAACTGTTGGCCTCAGTCGGCTGTCACAGTGGAATGGCACCCAAACTGGGAAACCCATCTCTCTACAAGAACTCTACCAATTGTTTTGGCAGCAATGTCAGACGATAGAATAGCTTTCGGCCAGCGGGTGAACCTATCGACACAAATCAGTAGGTAGCGATGGCCATCAGATGGTGGAAGTGGGCCAACAAGGTCTGAATGGACATGGGCGAACCGTGAATCCTGTTTGGCAACAGTTCCAGGTGGTGGAATGTCAGGACGGTGCGTCCTGGAACGTTGGCATTGAATGCATGACCATGTTCAGGTCACACAGGCCTAGCAGATACCAGTCCGTCAGTGCCAGGGTCCGAAAGACCTCTCAGAGGACCAAAAACGTCCTTACACAGAGGTAGAAGAGTAACAAGCCTAGGTGTGCATGCGGAGATGTTGCGTAGGATTGCCTGTTCACTATTCACGAGCGGTACACTCTGTGTCTTCAGAGAGGTTGGGTGTTGAAGTGTTTCCATCCCCTCGCACGAACCCTGAAGTTCAACAATCCCCCGTAAATCAACCGCCTGAGATAAAGCAGTGGTGCAAACGCAAGACAGTGCGTCTGCGATGGCGTTATCAACACCAGAAATACGACAGATATCCGATGTGAATTCAGAAATATAGTCCGGATGAGGTCATTCACGCGGTGACTACTTATCGGTAGTGGTGTGTGAGGAGCAGCTCAGAGGCTTTTGGTCGGTAAATATAATGAAATCACGACCTTCCACGAGATGACAAAAATGTTTAACGGAGGCGTATATGGCTGGCAATTCCCAACCAGCAGTGCTGTACCGCATTTAGCAGGCGAGTAGCTTTAAGTGGGAAAATCCAAGCGGGTTCTGAGTGTGATTCTGAGGTTGTTGCAACACAGCTCCAATGGCCGTGTTAGAGGATTCAACCGCTATTCTAAGCGGTAGGCCTATGTCCTGATGGACAAACACTGTGGCGTCTCGATCGTGTGAAATGCGTCTATTGCCGCAAAAGTGATGCTGAAAGGTCTACACCTACCTTTCGGCAGGTCGGTCAGCGCAGTCAAAATACGAGCACGCCGGGGGACGAAATAATGATGACGGCTCACAAACCCAGGAATCACGACACACTTCATGTAATATTGGGACCAGAAAATCTTCAGTCGCTTGTAACTTTTCAAATAATGGGCGAATAAGTAAATAAATAAATACCTTCAGTCCCCAGTTATGAAGTGAACGTGAGTCGACGCCACCTTACTGGCCTCATCAAATCCATAATTGCAGACAAACACAAAAGGTTTCAGCAGTATGGAATGATACAGATGGAGGACATTGCAGAAGGTGTCGGAGGAAGAGAAGGTAACTGCAGACTAGAAGAAGGGCTACCTTGTCAAACTCCCGAAGAAGGGAGACCTCAGTGTTTGCAAGAACTGGCGCGGAATCATGCCTCACCCGTGTCCACCCCAAGCAAAATACCAAGCCACATCATCCCGGAGAGACTAAAAGATGCACTGGATTCGAAACTACGACCGGAACAGGCAGGCTTCAGGAAGTACAAATCATGTGCGGACCAAATTGCAACGCTACACTGCGCGTCATCATAGAACAGAGTATAGAATGGCAGTCAACTCAACTCTACCTCAACTTCATTGACTTTGAGAAGGCCTTCGACAGCGTCGACCGGGAAGTAAGTTGGAAGCTGCTTCAATACTGCGAAGTACCACAAACCTTTATCAGCCTCATTCAACAACAGGTATATGAAGACGCCACATGCCAAGTGATCCGCAACGGGAAGCTCAGTGATGCTTTTGAAGTGAAGACAGGAAGGGGTAAGACAAGGCTGTCTACTATCACCTATGATATTCCTGATTGTGGTCTGGTGGACTGGATCACGCGACAAACCGTGAGGAGCGAGAAGAGTGGCATACGCTGGCCGGACCGGGGAATAGACCCTAGAGGACCTGGATTTCGCCGACGACTTATGTATAATGTCACACAAACTCGAAGATCTACAGGCAAAAACTAACAAGTTGACAGGAGAGGCAGGGCAGAGAAGACGGGACTTCAAGTGAATATAGAGAAGACAGAGGTGATGAAGATACCCAACCAACAACGACAACAACAAACTCCAGTCACCATCAACAGGAGAAACTTAAAGGAAGTAGCCTCCTTCACCTATCTAGGCAGCATCGTTTCAACTGCAGGTGGTACAGATGAGGACTTCAAAGCCAGGATCGGAAAGCAAGACAGGCGTTCATTAGCCTGAGACCAGTGTGGAGATTTTCTGCACTCCACTCAGCATAAGGCGTGAACAAGATGCGGATTTTCAACACCAATGTCAAGTCAGTGCTTCTGTGTGGTTCAGAGACTTGGCGGGTTGCTAAAGGGATTTCCACCAAACTACAGACATTCATCAGCAGCTGTCTACTCTGGCTTGCTACTGATGATCAGATGGCCGGAATAATAAGAGTAAGCAACCGGGAACTCTGGCTGGCTGCCAACGAGCAAACCGAGAACCTGTCGCTTAGGGGATGGATTTGGGCGTACACTGTGTAAGCCGACTTTGGACATCACGTGCCAGGCCAGGTCGTAGAGTGGGACCCGATGGGAAGCGACTAGTTGGGCGTCGGTGCCGAGGGTGACATATGATAGATCATGTGAGGAAGAAATGAGAGCTTCTAGGTCGTCATGGAACCAGGTCCAAAGGTTTGCAGAGGAGAAAGTGCATACGAGACGTGCTACTGAAGCCCTATGTTCCATTAGGAACCCAAGGGACAGCTAAAAATATAAATATGTCGGGTAGAACAGAATGTGCCACCAGTTTAAGATCATAACTTTTGGAAATCTCTCCAACGCTTTTATTCAAAGCCTGTGTAGGTGCGGTAGATGTCTCACTATACACTGAGATGGCCCGGTATGCGAAATGTCATAAGTGATACTGATGGTGTAGAAAGTAGTTGGTCTCCACTCTCTTTTATCACATTTATTTTCTGTATTTCCCGCCCAATTGTCGCCCCCCCCTCAGAACTTATGCTGACTGCATCCCGATTCAACCTACCTTGCACGATTACGGCATCCAATGCACCGCTTACACGAGTTCATGCGTGCAGCACACGCCACAGCGTGCCAAATCACTGATTCATATAACTGCACATGCTGACACCCTGTGACGTATAACCATCTAAGTGGATGTAAAAATTACAGGTAGTCATAGAAGCCCAGCCTCCTACTTGTAATGAACCAGTTAGATGATGCTTTTGTCAGTGAAAGTCAGATAACACAACGCGATTAGAAAATTAAATGCAACAAAAATAGTGAATATCGTTTCAAAGTACAAATACCTCACAACGTCAGCTTCACTGTCTACAATGGATGGATCCAGGTGATCTATTGCTGATGTTTCTTTTTTGTTTTTATTTATGATGAAAGATTCCCTAATGCAATGACTCACGGGGGAAGGTTTTGTACGGGGTGGTTGCAAGCCACTTTTAGTGCCTTATCAAACGAAAGCAAACTTGCAAGCAATCAGTTGTTTCCCATGTTCTGGATCTGCGCTTGTATGAGATGTCGAAAGCTGGATTTACAGTGTGCATTACTTTGATTAGCCGGCGAATGCAGGGATATCGATTCCGTCAGTGTTTTGCGGTTCGAAAAGCCGTAATACGAGGTTTGTGCAGCGTATGGGCTGGGCGGGGTACATACCAAGTCCCTGTTCATGATTGATTTAATATCGAGCAACCAACCTAAAAGAAGTAGCTCAGTTTACTGGCACTGGTGTGTACTATCAGTGGGCTTTCCATTTGTCAGTGCAATCTTTCCGCCGAGCTATTGGCCCGGAGATGGTATTCCGTTGTGTGGATGTTGTGTTTACGAAGGAGACGGGCGTAAGCTTGAAATATTATCTGCTTAAACTGCTGTCCTCTATCTGAGGTGGTTTGTGGGCACACTGAAGCCTGTTATCATGTAACCGAATGAAGCTAGTAATGTTCCCAACGTAAATATAAGCCTGAGAACAGGAAATGGTCCATCAAGGGGGCCGACTGATTGCAGGGTATGATTTGACGCCGTCTATGCCACGGTGGTTGTTTCATTAAAACTTATCTCTTTTGAGCACACAAAACCGGGTCTTTTGATCCTGATTGCAAATGCCTGCAGTTTGAGGGACACCTTCAGATAAGTTGGTCCGAACACGGTAGAGTATGGAAATGGCTCATTCATATCCAACTTCACGGTTCTTCTCGATTCTTCACCGTTGACACTGGCGTTGAAAATCCGCATCTTGTTCACGCCTTATGCTGAGTGGAGTGCAGAAAATCTCCACACTGGTCTCAGGCTAATGAACGCCTGTCTTGCTTTCCGATCCTGGCTTTGAAGTCCTCATCTGTACCACCTGCAGTTGAAACGATGCTGCCTAGATAGGTGAAGGAGGCTACTTCCTTTAAGTTTCTCCTGTTGATGGTGACTGGAGTTTGTTGTTGTCGTTGTTGGTTGGGTATCTTCATCACCTCTGTCTTCTCTATATTCACTTGAAGTCCCGTCTTCTCTGCCCTGCCTCTCCTGTCAACTTGTTAGTTTTTGCCTGTAGATCTTCGAGTTTGTGTGACATTATACATAAGTCGTCGGCGAAATCCAGGTCCTCTAGGGTCTATTCCCCGGTCCGGCCAGCGTATGCCACTCTTCTCGCTCCTCACGGTTTGTCGCGTGATCCAGTCCACCAGACCACAATCAGGAATATCATAGGTGATAGTAGACAGCCTTGTCTTACCCCTTCCTGTCTTCACTTCAAAAGCATCACTGAGCTTCCCGTTGCGGATCACTTGGCATGTGGCGTCTTCATATACCTGTTGTTGAATGAGGCTGATAAAGGTTTGTGGTACTTCGCAGTATTGAAGCAGCTTCCAACTTACTTCCCGGTCGACGCTGTCGAAGGCCTTCTCAAAGTCAATGAAGTTGAGGTAGAGTTGAGTTGACTGCCATTCTATACTCTGTTCTATGATGACGCGCAGTGTAGCGTTGCAATTTGGTCCGCACATGATTTGTACTTCCTGAAGCCTGCCTGTTCCGGTCGTAGTTTCGAATCCAGTGCATCTTTTAGTCTCTCCGGGATGATGTGGCTTGGTATTTTGCTTGGGGTGGACAGGGGTGAGGCATGATTCCGCGCCAGTTCTTGCAAACACTGAGGTCTCCTTTCTTCGGCAGTTTGACAAGGTAGCCCTTCTTCTAGTCTGCAGTTACCTTCTCTTCCTTCCAAACCTTCTACAACAGTGGTGTGAACATGTCCGCTGTTGTCTTTGCGTCTGTTCTCTGTGCTTCTGGCGGGATTCCATCTGATCCTGCTGCTTTCCCGCACCTCAGTAGCTTCATGGGGCTCAGGACTTCGGCTTTTGTTGGAGGGTTTGTGTTCACCGGTAGTTCTGTGACTGCAGGTGGTATATTCTGACGGGGTGCAGGTGGTGGTGGTGGTCGGTTCAAGAGCTTTTTGAAGTGGTCAGCCCATCGTTTCCTTTGTTTCTCTTCTTCGGTAATTAAGTTTCCTTCATCATCTTTTATTGGTTTCATGTGTGTTGACCTCTTCCCTCCTAGATAGTAACGTGGCTATTTGATACAATGTTTACAGGTCTTTCCCTGACATAGTAATCAAGAACAAATGCTCCGCATCACACGCTAGCTTGAAATCGATGTTCTTAAGTACTGGGTAGTAAAAGCACATACAATGGACTCCATAACAAGGAAAGTTAGGTGGAGAGAAATACGTGCGTAGATAACACTCCCCTTGTTTGAATTCTTGCTTCGTTCCCCGCCTGCTGCTTGTCCGCTTTTTCTCTTTGTAGAAGAGCGATTCACTTCTAAATGTTGGCTTGGAAATCATCGAGAATTAAATATTTAGGGAACAGACCTTGGCTGAGACTACCATCGTGGGGGATAATCAGCTTTACTGCTTTCACAATACCTAACTGCAACGAGCAGAAGAAAAGATGTTCACTGGACTACAACTTTATAATTATCTAAGTATAGGGTCTACTTACCATAAGATTGATCAAGAAAGTCTAACACTTGCCGACCGCAAGGCTGTCAAGACCAGTGTAAACGGCGGACAAGATGTCATGGAAGTCCACTTGGTACACTCAAACAGGTCTGTCGCTTCTGGATGCCGGAGTTGGGAAAGTGAAGATATTTGGCTTTCAGTTGTAATATTCACCAAAACTATGAACCTCCGATGTGGAATGGTAATAAAATGCATGAATCACACAGTTATAGAATCATTAATGAATTACAATGAGTGAACAGTTTGTACGTACATACCTTCATGAACTTTTCTTCATTATTTCAAGCAAAAAGTACAAACCGTTAGGTTAGAAGTGTTAGCCTCAAGCTTTATTTTTCTCCAGGCAATACATGTAGTGTTGAGTTGCAGACCTTGTTTTTTTCTTGATGCTGATTGACCTCGAAAGTTTTGCTAAAACCGCGAGATAATGAAAGTGGAAGGCGGCTAACGAGCTGCAGGGCTGACAAGCTAACCAGAACTTCACTGGCCTTCACACCTGTCCCAGTTGCCGGTGGAGAACCGGGAGTATAATAAATGTAGACTCCATACCACCAACATGCATAGATATAGTATCCACAAACTTAGATGATAATTCAAGTCTTAGTGATAAACCACAAGGATCCCAAGGCAGTCACTTCGATCACATCACACAGGCAGACCAGTGTGTGCAACCCACCTTTTCGGCTCTGTTGCTGAATCCAGCATCCCCAAGTGAAACGTCGTGGAGATCTAAACGTTTTAACCCATGTAACCTGTGTTGTATGAAATATTTACTATTATTATTATAACAACAAACAATGCTACCCAGTGAAATCGGGAACCCCTAGTTGCCTGGCGGCATATGGCGCCACGACTACCTCTCAAGTTGATCTATTCCCATACAAAGATACTTAGAAAAACACTCCTCGCCCATAACCAGGAAACCGAACTACCTCAGCTAGCCATAATGCAGGTCAGCTGTTCGGTTGTGAGAGTGCAAGCAAAGCGTACGGACAGCCCAAACCGCCCAAAGTGGGTAATACAGTCTCAAGAAATAACGATAGGTTTTTCTCGCCACATCCCATCGTACAGTTTCCGTCTACCCAGGAATATAACTCTAGTGCACCACAAACGTACTTTATTTTACAACTCAACGTGAATAAACCCAAAACTATCCCTTCGAGCCTTCAGAATAAGGGACCTCATACCTACCGTGGCCATGACATAAAAGCTAGCGTAACACCTACCCGGCGTTCCATGAAAAATCAACGCTCTGGAACCCCCGAAAAATCCATCTTTTTTGGACTCCACAAAATAATGGCGCCTCTAGTCATGCAGAGGTTGACACAATCCAGTCAACTGCTTTTGGCTACAACCAGCAGCCAACTCAGCGGCAGAAGTACTATAGTGACACCATCCCATCCTCCAGGCTGATAAGGGATTGGCCGTCGTCTGAGACAACATTGAGCAGTCCGGCATGCAGCGCCAAGAAACTTACCCGTATCCCGACATTTCCCACCCCAAATCCCGCTGACTCAAGTGGTGACCGTGAAAGAACACTTTTATCCTATCTTGTTAATGACCGAAGCCCTTTTATAGTCCCATCAGAATTCTCTGCTCTTCCGTTTAACCCACGCTCAACTCGCAGTGAACTAGATGATCTAAAGTCTCTGGTTTACTTGATCAAGCCATGCTGCATTTTAATCACTGAAACTTGGTGTACGTCAGATACCTCAAACCTCAGGCTCGCCTCAGGTAATTACAATTTGTATCGTAATGACCGCAGTAATTCAAAGGGTGGAGGTTGCGTCACCTATGTTCGCTCTGATTTTTCCCCTTTGAATGCCTTCCCGTTGGGTTGTGACCTATTAGATGATGCAGTATTCATGAATATTAACACATGCCATCATTACGAAATAACCGTTGGCTGCCTACATAGGTCACCGCACACTGTGCCTGCCGTTGACGAACATATCATGGAACGTTTGAAGCTTTTGTCATCCCTACCTACTTGTGTAGCGGTAGGTGGGAGCTTAATATGCTGAGTATCATATATGAGACACCTTAGAATCCCATGGGTGTGTTCAAACTGTTGGTAGCTTTACCCGACAAAGTAATGTATTCGACCTGGTTTTTTAAGCAAAGCACCACCATTCGCCATACACACTTGCAGCGAATTCCCAGAGTGACCACAGGGTTGTAGCCTGTCAACTCTTTGCACTATGTGGGTTCACTCGTACATTACTGAGTCCTGTTACAGTCTTTCACAGAAGTTTCGTTGACGTCGGTTGGCCAAGCCGACAATACTTAATACGGTGTCTGGACAGGGACGAGTTCTCTTCTATCCACTGATCTTAACAACTCTATTGCAAACTTCTACCTCAGTTTAAATATTTGTCTCGACTCCGTAGCCCCGAAGAAAGCACGAAAGTCGCATGTTAACATCAAAGACCATATCCCCAACACTTTCAGGAGAAAACCAAAGAAACTGAGAGAAACCCTTTTCGAAGCCCATGATCTTCCCACCATTCTTGGTATCCATGCCGTTTTCAGTGGTCTGGAAGTTCACAAACTAAAAGGTGAAATCTTTACTGAGAATAAAATTCTGAAACATGTGAATAAAACTTGCCTACTTGCCACTACTCTTAAAAAGAAACTCTGTAATAGACCTGACATGGCGAATGTGTTGAAAGTAGGCAGCAAGATGTGTACAGGCCTCACAGAGATATGTGAAATACCAAGCGAAACGTTTAGCCTTTCCTTCACTCATTGCAGTCGCAGACTTGCAATACTCAGTGACACTGGAGAACATAAAGCCGCGGAAGTTGAGTTTAACCTAAGCAACGTACGTGACGCAATAAACTCACTGAAACCCTCTCATAGGGGGGGGGGGAGTAGATGGAATACCTGAGATTTTCATTAAAAATTACAGCGTGGACTTCCTCATATTGCTAACAAAAACATTCAGCCTGTCCCTAAACTCGGGCAATTTCCAAGCTTTGTGGAAGACTATTCATAATACTCCACGCATTAAGAAGTGGTCCAGACTCTACCAGGAAAATTACCGCCCCATCAACATAATATTTCGTCCTTTCGCGTACAGTGGAGGAAGTAGTGAAAAATGCCATCTTTTCTCATCTTTCAGATCACAAACTGATGAACTCCTCGCAGCATAGATTTTTAGGATTTGTCCTGGTGCGAACTTGACAGACGCAAAGACCAATCACTAATTATTCCGACTTGTTATATACCCACGAATACGAGACCAAGGAAGAACACGATAGCGTAGTCGGATGGAATAGTATATTTGGATGGTTGTGCCGAGATACCGATGAGTTCCAACTAGCTGGCTAGAGAGTCGAATACGAGTAGTGCAACGTAACACGACAGCGTGCCAAATGGCGGGATACTTGACCGGGTGCCTTCAGCTTAGCGAGTCCAGTTAAACTATCAAGGTCAGCATCAGTGTCGAAAGTCGTCAAACCCTAGACGACTGATTTTTGGGGAAGTGTATGACGCTACGGATATCTGTCTACGAAATATTGTATTGCATGTCACCTAGATTACTTTGAACACGTAATTAACGGCAGAGGCGATGGAAATGTGGTCGTCTCGCCTTAATTCGACTTCACCAAAGCCTTTGACAAAGTCCGTCACCCCTCCCACTCCTTCACGGACTGAATTCATTTGGAATAAGTGGCAAGTTGCATGACTGGACCGGCTCATTTCTGTTGAACCTCATCCAAGTTGTCGAAACAGGCTCACATTGTTCCCTTCCCAGAAATATCACCAGTGGAGTTATCCAAGACTCCGTCCTGAGACTTCTCCTTTTATAATATTATAAATGATATATGCGCCTGTTTTCGATCATGGAAAAGCTTCCTCTTTGCAGATGACTTGAAAGTAGTGTACATTTTTCACCCTAATAAATATGGCAGCATCAGTACCACCATACAAAACGATCTTGACAATCTACAAAGACGGTGTGACACAGCCGCCGCCTCTGAACACACCGAAGTCCGGCTTTATGCTCTTTGGTGAACAGAGCGTCCCAACTAATCTTCGACTGAACAGCATTGCACTCCAACCGCTGAGTAGCATTTGCAACCTTGGAATAAGGTACTTTAGTGACCTTTCCTTTGCAGAACATGCAACGACATAGTGCTTCAAATCACGACCCCCCGTCTGCTTCATCCGGCGGAATCTTCACCTGAATGAAACCAAACTGATTCTGTATAATATGTGTGTGCGATCACTACTAGAATACTGTCCTATTGTACTCAGTTACTTGCGGTCTAGTGACAGTCAGAAAATAGAGAAAACTCAATGACACTTTACCTGACATTTTTTCCCCGGTAATTCATACAGAGGCAGATGCCATGCTAATCGATTAGAGTCTATGTGGTTAAGGCGAACAAAGTAGAATCTCAACGTCCTCTATAAGGTTCTACACCGTGAAGTGGCTACTAATGTGGATACGGTAAGGTTCGCTGACAAAGTCCCTACAATCTTAGAGGCCAAGACTGCCTAGTCACACTACCATATGCATCCAAACAGCCCAAATCCTCACTTTTCACAACTCGTTACACTAGCATTTGGAACAGACTGCCGCGTGATGTCCGATGCTGCAGGACCAGATCTCAATTTCAGTCGACCTTGAACCACTACCTTAATGAACTTGGAGTATGCAGGGTTCTTAATGTACCCTATATAGACCACACCATGTTCCTTATTGGCCCACCAAATATCTAATCGAACGCAGCCACCTAATAATTTTTGTTGAGTTACATACTATTCTGTGCGAATTTGTGGTAATTGTTTTCGATGCTAGTTACTGTTCCTAACCTCAGTGCTGCCATAGTTCAGCTGCTCTTAATCCCTCCTACAAACAAACATTCCACCCACTATTCCCTTTTCTATTTGTAATAAGCTAGGAGTATTTGTGCTATACGGTAGTACAAGTCAGTTTTGCGTCATAAATCACTCTTGACCATACATGATGGAGGTATAGTGGTCGTAAGTGTTGCCTGATGTGTGCTACATACCAAGGGACGATTAGGCCAATAATGTATGCACGGTCTTAGCCAGCTGACAGTAAGCTGGAAATATCCTCATGACTATCAACTCTGTTGAGTATCGCACAAAAATACCTAAAAAATTAACGTGAAAATATGTAGGGATGGTGATAACTGACCAACAGGCATGATAACATGGAGATAAACTTGAACTACCCCTGCCTGTATGGCAGCATCTTTATGTAACCTACAGCTCTTATACTTATGATGACAAACTAATGGTAAAAGGAATGAGGTTACGAAAAACACAATGATCATCCCTCCCCATGTCTATGTAAAGCGTGGTTACCATCTCGGCAAAAACCGTGAATTTTATCTAAATGTTTATAACTTCATTTAACTTTTGTACATAGGTTTTCCACACATAAGCGAGTACCTGGTCCAACATCCTCTTTTCTCTCCATTCCACAGTGATATCTTCGGCTTCAGCTTAGTTTTCACTGCTTTCGTATCCACTTTCATCTTCTTCTGCATAAACTTACCTCTAAACAGTTGGTCTTGGATACCTCTTCAAGTAACTTTTATAGTCAGTACAATGAGCTTACCTTCATGTATCTCGGTTGACATACTTCTGTGTAGTGTTTTTGTGCTTCTATTTGGAATTTCGCCTACCGCTTGCTTTTGTTATTCATTTTTCGGGTTTACCTAACCTGTCCTTCATCCATATAAAATCCTAGTAATCGCATTTGTCAGCCTGCACCATACCACCAAAACTTTATGACGAACGCACACAATCCTAGTTCACGGTTGTACAACCTGCCCTACTTTCAAGAATATTGGAAGATGCAAACAATAACCAAATAATTCCTATTTTCGACCTGAGCTTGCTTCAGTGTGACGAAGAATTATGTTGGTGTTTGTCTGTATTATTCTCTGCTGTCTGCGAAGCACTAACGTTCTTTATCAAGACGCATCTCTTACGTGCCATGAATAACGGTACCTAATGTATAGCTTGACATTGTACGTAACAGTCAGTTCTTATTACCAAAATCATCAAACCTGTAAACTGGTTTGTTTTCATGTCACTTATGTTGTATGAAGTGTATTATTATTATCATTATTATTAATACTTCCACATGTCCAACTTGTACATTTTCACGTACTTATACTGCTGGGATGTTCCATTATATGAACATGCAGCACTTATATCTTCTAGTGACAGCAGGTGGGGATTGAGATTGCCTTCCACGAAGAAACATGTAATTTATATAAAAACTTAATCATACCTGTAAAAATGGTGTGTGCCTGTATATTCAGGAATTATTATAATTACTGTTATTATACGGTATAAAATGCTGAGACTAAACGTGCATAATGTGTTTACTGTAAGGTTCATCAACAGCTGCCACCTATGCTCACTCGATACTGACACTTAAAATCAGATAGCCAGAATAATAAGAATAAGCAACAAGGAACTCGCTCCAGCTGACTAGCTGTCAACGAACCAACCAAGAACTCATCGCCCTAACAAACATGCAGAAGAAAGTGGGGATGGATTGGGCATGCACTAAGAGGACCAGTTGAAGACATCATGTGCCAGGCCAGACCAGGCCCTCGAGTGGAACCCGAAGGGGAAACGACGAGTTGGGCTTCCGAGGATGACATGTATGAGATAATAATAATAATATTTATTCCTGAATATACAGGCACACACCATTTTTACAGGTATGAATAAGTTTATATACAAATTACATTCATCTTCATGGAAGATGGTGTGAGGAAGAAATGAAAGGTTGTGGGCAGTCATGAAGCCAGGTTGAGCCGGATGGCAGAGAAGAGAGTGGGATAGAGGCGTGCTACCGAAGCCCTATGTTCCATTAGGAACCCAAGGGACAAATAATAATATAATGCAGTACAGAAGAGCCAAATCTGCATATCGATACACACACTTCCTTGTTTCTATGCATATATGGTACAAAGCAAATTTAGTGAATTGTTTGACAGCCAAACCAAGGAAAATCTGTTCAAACAAAACTCCTCGAAGAAAATTAATTTAGAATTCCTTAGCTTTATTAGATTATCCTCACAGTTTCGTAAAAAGGCATATGAACATATCGAGAAACGATTTGAAACAACAACTCTTCAAAGGAAATCACTAATCACGACAATGGCAATAACAATATTTATTCCTGAATATATGTTTATGTATATTAGCAAGTTTCTTTGTAGAAGGTCATTTCTGTCCTCACCTTTTCTATCACCAAAAGGTATAAGTGCTA
Source organism: Heterobilharzia americana (assembly GCA_944470555.2). Lineage (NCBI taxonomy): Eukaryota > Metazoa > Platyhelminthes > Trematoda > Strigeidida > Schistosomatidae > Heterobilharzia > Heterobilharzia americana. Next base: position 27,412,710 of record OX104128.1, read on the forward strand.
CGTGTTTATAAAATGAAACACCCTAGTTGAATAAATTCGCAAAAATTTGCAAGATGGACAAGTGAAAGTGAAGTCTTTGACTCGACCTCGAAACTCAGATGAATCTGGCCAATATTCACTGATCTATTAAGCACAATACAGAACACCATGGCGGCTACTGTGGGCACATGTCCAATTCAGCATGAACCAACAAAAACAGATCATTTCATCAGGAAGATGATATATTGTTATCAGTATTTTTTTATTGTCTTCACAGTATACCTTAACGTTTCAATGAACCTGGAGATGCATGTCCTTTGAAAAACATTGAATCTGCCGTGGTACTTTGCTCAATATATATGATCCTTCAAATTAAAGCACTTGAGTAATTTAGCCAGCATCACTTTTTTCGAGCAAGAAATTGCTGAGGTACTTCCTCTTCTTTTTGAGTGATACTTTTACATATTGATTGGACATGACTTTCATTTCTGCCAGACAACCTGAAAGCATGATAAAAATTACAAATTTAGATTAAAGTGCACCATTTGTATGTGGTATTAAGCTTTCTTTCTTTCAAACTGGGGATTTCCACTATCTGGAATGAAAAAGATGATAAAAAAATTCTTGTAAAAAATACTACCGGAGATTTTCAACCACTAACTGTTATAACCATATCTGTTAAAATGATATACACCTGTAAAATCAGGAATAACTTACTATTATTATTATTATTATTATTATTATTATTATTATTATCATTATTATTATTATTATTAACTGAGTGAAATCCCAACCCGCAGGCTATCGAGGACCATTGAAAAAGCTCTTTATGCAGTTAATCCCTGTCTATCGTTTTCTAGTTGGCTATGAGTCTCGTTGCAAACGAACGAGAAGTTATGTAGCTTTACCACTTCCATATGTATTTACCAGTTTAATTACCCTGTTGGGACGGCTATATCAGGCGTACAACTATGCAACCTAACCAAAGTATTACCAAACTTCTACCTTAGTGGCTAGAAAAAGGACAGTTGAATCTATAAGAAGCTCTATGTTGTTACATCTAGTTCATATTGATCACAGAGTGGAAAAAAAGCAAGCGCTCAAAGTGACTTACAGCATCCCATAAAAATTTTAAGATGACTCAAATCCATATGGTACATCTTTTACTGCCTGTACGGTAGTATCTTTATGAAACCCACCGCTCTCTAAATCATGATGGCTTTTGAATGCAAAACAAAAATGGTGAGCAACTACAAATGTGGGCATTATATCCCGTTTGCATTCAAACATGCAGGTTCTTCCATCTCTAACAACCACTCACCTGGAAACGAAGCTAACCAAAAGTGCCCCCGTATGACGCACCGACCTTGAAGCCTTATTGAATGGTTTGATGGTGAAAACTCATATAGTCTCTGCCTTAACATGACAACAGTAAATAGAGAGAATTGCATCTCTGGCCTAATTTGTTCAAATAACCTTGTTTTACAATGTTAGAGACCTAAACGATTGATACACCCTGCATGAAACCACACATTAGCAGATCCAAATTCACCCCGGCCCCGCCGTCCATCCCAGTATTCAACTCTAATTTGATTGCAATACGTAGACAGTACAAATTTATCGAATACTGAAATATATTCAGCTTCATTTGTCTTCAACATTCGGTGTGCAATATGTTTTTATACATTGCCAGGATACTTAGCATACCGAGTGATTATACCCTCATTAATTTTCACCACTGCTGTTTGACGATATCGCTCTTATCCAATATTTGTGACCAGCAATATCCAAACGATGGTCTACTCCAGAAGACTTTGTATGGCACGATGATTTGTTACTTTCTACACTTTTCAGCTTCAATAAGGAAATAACATTTGATATTGCCTGTAAAAATGGCATATGTTCGTATAATTCATTATTCGAAGTATGTTATTGTTACTATTATGTACATAGCGAAATGAAATAAGCATGAATTACGCATAAAAGTTAAAATATCCGTTCCATCCACAACTTACTTCAAAATTCATAGTTAACCTAGGTAAACAGTCACATTAGCGATTGGATTCCTATTACATAGATAGTAACATTCTGTTTACTAATTAATTGGTTTGCTTTCAAAAACAGAAGTTGATCAGTTAGTTCATTTCTAGTACTTTCTTCACAGCACAGCCGGTGAGCTAAATAAGTTATTGTAGATTTTTTTATACTTGGCAGTACGTGCATAAAGTTTTATGTACTTGCTTCTTTTCTTTCCAGATAACCGACCCCCGGAAAGCTACGAGTGAAGAGGATGCTGGGCATCTGATTAAATATTTCCTGCCAGATTTTCACGTGGGTTATTATGGTTATCCACAACTGTTTTAACCAGAAGGTTTGGAAGTGCATCACTAGTCCCGTTAACAATCTTCAAAGGTCTACGCAATATAGCATAGTCCTTTCTCAGCAACCCGGAAAAGAATAAAAAAGAAAAATAAATGGAGAATAGGAAATATGTAAGAGTTTATAAAACACAGGATGAGAGGCTGAGTTATACCAGATAACTTAAGCTTCCTAATATAGAACGTCGGGTGGAAAATGCTTTTCGAAATTACTAAGATATAGGAGAACAGGAAAGGTCAGAAGAAAAACAGAGATAAATCATACTTGTAACATTCTCTGATGCACAGCTATCAATTGAACAGGGATCAAGGGAACTAAGTGGTTTATATATGTTGTGTTCACGACTAGAACTAAAATTTATGGTCTGACATTTTGAAGAACTAAGCATAAGACCATTCACGGAGGACCATCGTCTGACAGTAGATAGGAAATCGTCTGGTTGGGAACAATCTACTGAAGAGGAGACAGGTATGGAAACTGTCAGGTTATCAGCATATTTGATGAAATTGATACTAGCTGGAGATGGTAAGATGCAAAAAGAAAGAGAAAAGACAGGGTGAAAGGGATAGCCCCTTGGGGAACACCAGTCATAGTAAGCAACGAGGTGGAGTGCTTCCTCTGTGGACAGTATTTTGTTTCCTTCCACAGAAGTAGTAATACAGTCAGCTGATTATCCAAGACTCAGGATTTGTCCCGGTTAACTTGCCCAGCAAAAGAGGCCATGGGACAGAATCAAATGCCAAAGTGTAGTCTAAAATGACACACCTGACATATCTGGTATTTTGTCAAGGTTATAAAGAATTTTGTGACGTAAGGAAGAGGTGGCATCAAGAAGGCTTCTTCTGCTTCTACAAGCGAATTGATGCGGATCATCAAAAGCCTTCAGTGGGGGTTCGAGCACCGATATTATTAGCTTCTCCGTTATTTTCGAGAACGGAGAGGTGGCTGCAATCGGACGGAAGTTTGGGCATGCACCTGGAGTCCTTAGCTTAAGTGCGAGGACTATTTTAATATCGTTCTTGGGAGCTGGTGTAGTATTTTCTAAAAACGATCTATTGAACATGTCGGCTAATGGATGGCATAAAATATCAGCACAACCACTCATACAGCACCACACTGGCATTTTTACTCCTCCCTTCTCAAGAACATCCTCGCTGTAGGATCCTCCCATATTCTTAGCTGACTTCCTACTGTAGTAAAAGCCACAAAATCAACGTCTGAATCTAATTAGCTACTAATTAGATTCTTCCCATCCAGGAGCTTCTCCAGTTTACTGAGTTCTCCATCTGCATCCTCTATGACCACATATATTAGGACCACTTAACGGCTTATTAAGACCTCAATTAAATCTGCATCAATCTTTCGGCCATATCACTGTAGATTTGATCTCGTCACTTCTCACTTCATACTAAAGATCGTGTGTTCCTTTTCGCTCAAATCAATAAACAGAGGTGCAAGTGTTAAACTGGATAAAACCATCGAAAGTAACTTTTGCGTGTTTAATAGATAGAGCATGCAAAATTAGTGGAAGGGTAAGCACATAAATGATGATCCCATTTTTGGACTTCTTTCTTCTTTTCGCTGCCTGCTACTTTGTCGTGCTTTCGTGTTGCAGGTAAGTGTTTAATTTTCAAAAGCTAAATTAGCCTTAAAGCAAGTTGAATTCCCAATTGTGTTAACCAGTACCGTGATAATTTGCATATTATTGGTAGAAAACTGTCATTCCACTAACACCAGCGTATACAGAATGATGAATGTCTTTTGAACTACAACTGTACAATCATGAAAACTTGGGATTTATTATGAAATTGAACAGAAATTTTTCATACTTAGCAACCACAAAGTTACTATGACCGGCGAAAGTGATATACAAAGTGTTATGAACGTCCACTTCATGCGTTCGAAGGAACCGATTAAATTTCGATACTGAAAGTGGAAATGCAGGTATTTGGATCCCATCCGTAATATTCAGTGGGATCACCAGTCTTTCATGTGAAATGGCACGAAAAAGAATGAAATCCAAAGCTGTGTACTCACTAAAGAACATTTAATGACCAATAATAAGCAAGTTGCAACCGCTTTGTATGAGATGATTCAACATGAATCTCGTTTACTTTCCCAATATTCTGCATGGTATACCATTATCATCTTGTCAACAACCACGATTCTCACAAGCAGGGTACTGTGAATTGCGTAACGAAGTACACCGAGTTGAAATAAAAGCTTATACAGAATCTCTACGTGCTTACTCCTTTTCCATCGAATTCTCCAAAATAGGGAGTCAACTCCCCATTGAAATTGGGGCCCGTGCCACGCCTATTCAGTCTATCCAGCTGCTAAACAAATTCTTAACCTCCAACAACTGATAAATACATTATATCTAACACAATTACGCCTCACAACACTTAAAATACTGGGTCCCCTGAGTGTCTAGATGATCCTATGTGTAGTAACTACTAAACCTACTCAACCGTGTCTACTAGATAAAATGCTAATACTACAGAGGACGCAACTGGGGATCTCACAGAACTAGCCTGGTTAAAACATCCTCACCAATGTAATCGTCTTAAGGTAGGTCTTAGCAAAACCTATTGGGATACAACAAGCTTCTTGATGATCTCCCAGTTAGTTGAGTAAATCAAAGTAACAGGCATGAAGAGTTCACAAACAACTCTTAAGTCGTATTGATACATTTATAAGCATGTACAAGGAACTTATCGCGGGACAATTTCCGCAACAGTAAGGAGACTCTCACAAATTCTCACTGCAGATAAACGACGTATATTTCTTTCTGCCACCCCCCCCCCAAAATAAGTACAGATAAAGTTCACAAACCATCTAAAACATGAAAGCTGTGTTCCTAAGTGTTTGATAAACAACGCATATCATAGCAAAGAAAGTCAAGTTAGGAAAAACATTTACAGACGGAAGAAACTTCTTATTTGGATTCTTACTTATTTTCCCTGCCTGCTGCTTTGTTCTTGTTCCTAATTGTAGCAAAATGATTCATTGCCAAATGTTGGCTCGGACATAATTGAAAATTACTTAAAGAAACAAATCTCAGCGGAAACTATACGCTGTCGGTTGATGTGTCATTACGCTCACAACAGCCAACTACAACGAACAGAAACGATTCATATTCTTGGGACTACAACTTCATAATTATCTAACTGGCGATGTATTAACTTGAAAGTGACCGGGAAAATCTCTCACTAACCACCCACAAGTTGTCACTGCTAGCGAAAATGGGGGAAAAGGTGTTCTGGAAGTCCACTTGTTGCGTACAAACAAACCTTTCTTTTGGGGCTGGAGTATAAAAACACCGATAATTAGCTTTCAATCGTAATAATCAGCAAGAATGTGAACTTTGTTTTGAAATGGTGTCAGAATACGTGAAATACATAGTTCTGTGATCATTAACGTGCAGTAAATAGCAGACAACGTGTAGACATTTATTCATGAACTTTTCATCGTTATTCTCAAAGAAAATATACGAGTTGCAACAATGGAAGTATTAGCCTCAAGCTTTATTTTTCTCCTGGCAAAACACGCAATGATAACTAAAGAGCAAAAATGAACTGTTACGTAAAATGGTAAATTGTTGACGGTAATTAGAGACAGTAGGGGGAGAGAAAGATGATTAAGTCTGTAATAATAATAATAATAATAATAATAATAATAATAATAATAATAATAATAATAATAATAATGGAGCTATTGAAATACTAGTTATAGTGAATTGTGTGGTGGATGAAATGAAGAGTCTTGTTGTAATAAATGAGCTATACAGATGGCCAAGGCAAAGAAAGAGGCTGTACGAATCTCTTCTGAACACACAGACTTGGCTTGTGTAGGTGGATTCCTATGGCTTCTGCTGTATGTAAAAGACGGACTCGTAGAGGATGGGTGAGGTGAGAAGGAATGTGATAAATAACTTTAAAGGCATTATGAATGTTAACTCGGTGGCCGGTGTCAATCAGATGAGAGAGTATTGAGCTTCGTGTCAGTCTGGTTTCCCCCTTACTTAGCCATGAAGGATGATGCTCGGCGATTCGACGACGGACTTGCCTAACTGTACGTCCAATGTAACTAGCTCCACAGGAGCAGTTGAACTGGTAAATGCACATAGAAGAGGAGAAGTCAGGGAGTCTGTCTTTAGTTCGTGTGGTCATCATCGGCCGGCTGTAGAAAACACAACATAACTTGGCGGCATTAAATGATCTTCTTATGGCATTTCTTAAGCGTTGTGTCACAATTTCGCTGATGATGTCACCTCGAAATTGTAGTCTTAGAAACAATGGTTTCTTGGAGACTGTAGGCATTCTGGTTTTCATATTGGATGTGTTCATATTTTTAGCCAGGAACGTTTCTGGATATCCATTACTACTGAGTAGATCGTGGATAATTTGAAGCTCTTCGTCAAAACTATCATCTGAACAGATGAGTCTCGCCCGATGGACCAAACATTTAACGAGATTTCGTTTATATTGCAAGGGGACGAAACTCAAGAAGTGGGTGTATTGACCTGTTGACGTTGGTTTCCGATACACACTTCTTTTTATAGTTCCATCCACCTTCCTTGTCAATCGGACATCTAAGAAGGTGATGCTGCCGTCATTTTCTGTTTCAATAGTGAAGGTTATTGCTGGATGGACGCCATTGAATTCATCCAGTATGATCCTTGCATCGTCCTCATTATTCACAATCAAGAATGTATCATCTACATAACGGCAATAAAATTCTAACCCGCTTATGATGCTTTCCAGAGGGCCATTTTCTAATTTTGCTAAGAAGAAGTCCGCTAAGATTGGGCCTAGTGGTGACCCCATAGCGACACCGTCTGACTGTCTATAGAATTCCTTATTGAAGAGAAAGTGTACATTCATTGTACATCGTAAGAGAAGCTCTTTCAAGGTGGATGCCGTAATTCCAATTTCTATGTTTCTCTTTTCCAGTTCGCTACATATGAAGTCCACTGTTTCCATCAGAGGGACATTTGTGAATAGGGATGATACGTCTAGGGATATCATCGACTTATTATTCACATTCAAATCTCTTATTTTATCGATAAAGTGAAAAGTATCTTTGACGCTATGCTTTACAACCTCCTTATGCAATGGTTTCAATAGTTGTACTAGCCATTTCGCCGTCGCATGGTATGGAGAGTTTGACATGTCGAGAATCGGTCGGAGTGGTAATCCATTCTTATGCACCTTTGGTAAACCATACAACCTCGGTGTTACTGTGCCAGTAGGTCTGAGTGTTTCATACTCATTACGTAACAGTTCATTTTTGCTCTTTAGTTATCATTATATAAAATATCAATTATGTAAGAACCTGTTCGCAAAATCTTTCTACGATAATTAATCTTTGCTTTAGCTAACTGTCTTAATTACCTGACCAATTATCACCTTCTTGAAACTTTGAGATTGATAACCTTTCACTGAACAACTCTCACCACTAGATTGGTATGTAATTTTACGTTTGAAAATGCTATATTAGTGTAGAGCCATTGATGAGGAACTAATTGAAAAGAAATATTTCTTCGCTCACATTGTTTGTTTTACTAAATGTCTAAATGGGAATTTTTGCATTACTGAAATCTTCTGAGCATCGGATTGCGTTAAAGATCCTCAATGAGTATCTGAAGTACAGCGCAAGGCTCGGTGAAGCGAAGACTTCGATGGACTTTATCTATGAGTGTATTCAGACCAACCGCTATCCTAAAACCTACTGGAAATCTCTACGTCGTAGCAGAGTTCGACCAAACGGAAGGACACTTAAACGACATGCTCTTAACCAGATTGATTCTCTGAAATCATGCGTAACTGAGTTGATGAAAAACGTTGCAGAAAGATTCCATGCTGTTGAAGATCTCCCACACCACCTGAAACAGCCATTCTTGGAATATGTGAATCAAATTGTCAGCAAAAGGAAGGAGAAGAAAAGAATTCACCTTATTCAAAGCTTGGAGAACCGGACTCCGGAAGTGAGATTCCCTCCAAATCCTGGTCGGTATGTTCATAATTTTTCCAATGTTGATCTTGACATGGTAACACTACAAGCATTATCTCTGGGTCCTAAGTTTTGTGACAGTCATATTACACCTAACAGAATAAACACTCAAGTCCAGTTTGAAAATTTATACTCACAGACAGAAGGCTTATCACCTTCTTCAAGTGAGGAGGTAGAAAGATTCAAGTCTACTCTGGTTGACTGTTGCTACAAATTTATGAATAGTAAACAGAATGCTAGAAGCATCTTGACTAGAAAACATAGAGAAGCCTTACGTAAACTCCGAATGAATGAGGATCTGCTGATCACCAGGCCGGATAAAGGCTCAGGGGTGGTTATTATGAACAAAGCCGAATACCTAGATAAAATGAACAGACTTCTCAGTGATGACAGTAAATTTCAGAAACTACCAACCAATACTGACATGACAGAGAAGACGGAGAGGCAATTATCCGAATCCTTAAAAAAGCTGAAGCAGCAAGGCTTCATTTCACAAAATGAGTATGAAACACTCAGACCTACTGGCACAGTAACACCGAGGTTGTATGGTTTACCAAAGGTGCATAAGAATGGATTACCACTCCGACCGATTCTCGACATGTCAAACTCTCCATACCATGCGACGGCGAAATGGCTAGTACAACTCTTGAAACCATTGCATAAGGAGGTTGTAAAGCATAGCGTCAAAGATACTTTTCACTTTATCGATAAAATAAGAGATTTGAATGTGAATAATAAGTCGATGATATCCTTAGACGTATCATCCCTATTCACAAATGTCCCTCTGATGGAAACAGTGGACTTCATATGTAGCGAACTGGAAAAGAGAAACATAGAAATTGGAATTACGGCATCCACCTTGAAAGAGCTTCTCTTACGATGTACAATGAATGTACACTTTCTCTTCAATAAGGAATTCTATAGACAGTCAGACGGTGTCGCTATGGGGTCACCACTAGGCCCAATCTTAGCGGACTTCTTCTTAGCAAAATTAGAAAATGGCCCTCTGGAAAGCATCATAAGCGGGTTAGAATTTTATTGCCGTTATGTAGATGATACATTCTTGATTGTGAATAATGAGGACGATGCAAGGATCATACTGGATGAATTCAATGGCGTCCATCCAGCAATAACCTTCACTATTGAAACAGAAAATGACGGCAGCATCACCTTCTTAGATGTCCGATTGACAAGGAAGGTGGATGGAACTATAAAAAGAAGTGTGTATCGGAAACCAACGTCAACAGGTCAATACACCCACTTCTTGAGTTTCGTCCCCTTGCAATATAAACGAAATCTCGTTAAATGTTTGGTCCATCGGGCGAGACTCATCTGTTCAGATGATAGTTTTGACGAAGAGCTTCAAATTATCCACGATCTACTCAGTAGTAATGGATATCCAGAAACGTTCCTGGCTAAAAATATGAACACATCCAATATGAAAACCAGAATGCCTACAGTCTCCAAGAAACCATTGTTTCTAAGACTACAATTTCGAGGTGACATCATCAGCGAAATTGTGACACAACGCTTAAGAAATGCCATAAGAAGATCATTTAATGCCGCCAAGTTATGTTGTGTTTTCTACAGCCGGCCGATGATGACCACACGAACTAAAGACAGACTCCCTGACTTCTCCTCTTCTATGTGCATTTACCAGTTCAACTGCTCCTGTGGAGCTAGTTACATTGGACGTACAGTTAGGCAAGTCCGTCGTCGAATCGCCGAGCATCATCCTTCATGGCTAAGTAAGGGGGAAACCAGACTGACACGAAGCTCAATACTCTCTCATCTGATTGACACCGGCCACCGAGTTAACATTCATAATGCCTTTAAAGTTATTTATCACATTCCTTCTCACCTCACCCATCCTCTACGAGTCCGTCTTTTACATACAGCAGAAGCCATAGGAATCCACCTACACAAGCCAAGTCTGTGTGTTCAGAAGAGATTCGTACAGCCTCTTTCTTTGCCTTGGCCATCTGTATAGCTCATTTATTACAACAAGACTCTTCATTTCATCCACCACACAATTCACTATAACTAGTATTTCAATAGCTCCATTATTATTATTATTATTATTATTATTATTATTATTATTATTATTATTATTATTAACAGACTTAATCATCTTTCTCTCCCCCTACTGTCTCTAATTACCGTCAACAATTTACCATTTTACGTAACAGTTCATTTTTGCTCTTTAGTTATCATTATATAAAATATCAATTATGTAAGAACCTGTTCGCAAAATCTTTCTACGATAATTAATCTTTGCTTTAGTTAACTGTCTTAATTACCTGACCAATTATCACCTTCTTGAAACTTTGAGATTGATAACCTTTCACTGAACAACTCTCACCACTAGATTGGTATGTAATTTTACGTTTGAAAATGCTATATTAGTGTAGAGCCATTGATGAGGAACTAATTGAAAAGAAATATTTCTTCGCTCACATTGTTTGTTTTACTAAATGTCTGATAATTCAAATATCGGATCACCACTGGGCTCGTTCCTGGATCACGTTTTCCCAATAAAACTAGTGAGTATCGTTTTATGAGATGCAACTTATCAGGTAGAAGTTTATCATATTGGCATGGGTAATATATCATCCTGAGAAGTGAAGAGTAGGTGGGTATTCTGGACACGCTTGAAAGAGATTTGTTGTGTTATTATTACCTAACACGCAACCAGTCTTATACAAATCAGTTAGCACCAGTACCAACTAATCAGCACCTTACGTTAGTGTTAGTACTGGTCAAAAAAATAAATAATAAAACAGGTTAGGTGGTCAAAAAAGCTAGGAAGAGTAGTTTATTGATCAGTCTGCAGTAAAAATGTTATTTAAGGGGAGAACGTCAAAACCGATGGATGGTTGAACTATGAATTCTGAGTATGTGGCTCTAAGTCGGTGCAAAGACTGATCAGTCGACCACAAGATAGATAGATAAAACAACCTATTTATAGAAAGTCTATTTGGACAGGACATCATTTAAATTATCACCATTTCTGTCCAGTTCAGTGCAAACGGTGTTTGGTTAGGCCCTTACTCAATTGAATTCAAAGAATGTGCACAGCCAGTATGTTGAAAGTTAAGACGAGATTACTGCGTTGACAGTGACTGAGAACAACTACCCAACCAAGTTTATAAGTTGGCATAAAGTGGAGAGAATATTCAGAAATACTGCCTACACTCTCTCTAAGAAATGTGTATCTGTCAAGCTACCATACACTGGTGGCGTTAATAGTTTGACAGTTAAACAGAGACTTAACACTGCCATCAATAAAACATATTATGCAGCTAAGGTTCGGATGATAGGAAATTTGAAGTCCTTGGAACAGGTTAAATATGAGGTCATATGCCACTTAAATTTACGCTTGGTCACATATGCGTAGAGAGGACGCATCGGTCATTGTAAGTTAAGGCCACGAAAGGCATTCCAAAGTGGCTTCAGCAGCAAATACAGTCGTCTGACCTAAATGATGCTAGAAACAAACGTTCTAGCTCCTTAACAGTTAAATATATTGATTGTAATGGATGTAAAAGCATCGTTTAAGTTCATCTATAAGACCTGTTGGTGACATATTTTGAAGTTTATTGAAGCATTAAAAGGTTTAAGCCATCTTTATGCATTCACAAACAATTTGTCATCACAAACTTTCTTTGGTAAATTCGGTTATGAACACAAGGTTATCGTACTACTAATTCTTCATTGTTGTGGCTTTATTGATTTCCATTGTTATTTTGCCCTTCAATATGATCTCATCTCACCGATGATTATTTTCTTACACCTTCAACTCGGTCATTTTTCAGGTAATTGACAAGTACGTATGTGATTAGATTGTTCGAAATGTGCTGCCTAGATACACTACACCATTCGGATAAGTTGTATTCTGATTGTTTTATCAAATATCATATTCCCTAATAAAAACCTTAACACTAAAGAGATCACCAGCAAACTAATTAGCCTCACTTGTGCATTGTGAGGAGACAACCACCATCTTGTCATTATTCTGGGAACGACAGTTTGCCGTATTGTGGGCTAAGTATGTAACATATTTGAAAGAATTCACTGAACTATTCACCTTAAAGTAATAATGTGTGGAATTTAGCTAATACTGTGATTCATACACTGTTTTTCTATGATGAATTTCACCATAGCGAGAAGGAGTTGTAGACTAAAAATAACCTATTCCTTTAATATATGGCTTCAAGAGAGTTCAAAATGCTCAGAGAATCATCATAGAATAAAAGCAGTTACATGCACTGATTAGTAGCTGGAGAGCAACCAGTTTCATGTGGTCTAGCTATGAATGCTGACTGAATTCTACCAATCATTTTGCAATGTGGCTACTAAGCTAGAGGGCTCACTATGGCGGTGCACTTTGATGGATGTTATTTGGTTGGAAATAGTAGGCTGGAATCCCTGGAATTTACTCCCGCACTTATTGGTACACATCAGCAAGGTGTACCTGCAACGTTGAAGTAACCAATGTCCCAAGTGAGACTCATACCCATGTCTCTCAGTATCGCATCCAGCGACGTTACCACTGACCAATGTTAGTAGGGATTGACCAGTCGTTAGCATTGGTATTTGACTGATGGGGTTCCAAATCAAAGGATGGTTCTCAAGAATAAATATGGAACACAATGAGTACTTATATTTACTTCGTTTTAAAAATTATGAAGATTGAGAGGATTGAGAAACTATAGAATTATTAATGAAGTTAAATAATGAGGCACATGAGAACAAGAGAGAACGATGAGTGATGTAACACGAGTTAGGCGAGTGAGTGGACAACAGTTAGAATTTTTAAGAATGAAGTATTAGTAAAAAGAGTGACGCAGTAGGATCATCAAAAGGAGAGTTACCAGGATGAAGCTAGGTTAATAACTGATCCTTTTTAGATAAACAGGCTAGTTCAAATTCATTTGATGATCATGAAATGAGCACCTACTTTTATCGTTTCAATGAAATTTTATGCTTACTTTGATAAAAACGTATACTTTAATTTATAAATCTGAGCAGATAGCTGAGATAACATACTATATTCATAGTTGGAAATTGTGAAACAAACTGTAATTAACTTACTGCGATTTATGGTAATCACTTCTACGTACCGAAAAATTCAAACCTAAAATTCGAAGTTGGCATACTTCATATCACCAGATCAGGATAGAAGTAAAGAAGAGGATGCGGTAGTAAAAGCTAATAAATTAAAGAGGTACAACAAACTAAGGTGCATGATGCGACAGTTTAGTTGGCTATACAGTAGAAATGCACCCAAGCCACAACAGTCGACTTTCAGGGTTCAACTAACAAGCTTGAATACCGATGTATGGCACAAATCAACAGTCAGACGGTTCAAAGATTGATATGGTAGCTTGATTTAGCCTCACTTCATCTTCGTCGAAGTAAGCACTCACACAAGTTAAAACACCACATTAGAGTAGATCATGGATAGGCAAGCGTAGTTCATGTACCAAATACTCGAGGTAATAAAAGTTCACAATCTCCTCAAATGGCTATATTTATATGTACAACCGGTACCATTAACTTGGAATGAAGATTTACTAAGAACTTTTTATATATTCTGGTAACTAATCCAACTTTTAGGATAAAAGCAGAAGAGAAAATATAGCAGGATAAAAATAGGTCATTAAATGCTGCAATCTTTCAACAACTAATTTATAATTTGCTCAGAAGAATAAGTTTAAGATATTCACCACAATTTCTTAGTTAGAGCATATGAAAATGTACCACTCGCTGAGTGGAAATAATAAATAAGTTTGAAAAGTAAGACGTATGGATAAAACAGTATGCATAAACCATGAACATGAAAGGTTCCTCATCGACTGTTGGAAAACAAAAGAGAAAAAATGGGCTGAAAAGTAATATGACTGTTTTTTAAAAAAATATATGGAGATTTCACCAATAACTTTTTAAAATCTGAAAGCTAAAGGCAGAGTTTCTTCATGTCATTTCCCCCTATTTTGTAATATTTTCTTAACATCTATGAGGCCAGACTTCGTTCATTTGTACTGTACTACCCAGTTCCCCATTAATACAGTTTTGGAGTAGTTGTTTTCGACTGTCTGCAAATATGCGGTGACTTGATCCTGTTGTGTTCTACTTGTTTTCCGTCTGCTTAACACCAGATTTTATGGGTTTCTGAAAATTTTTACAAGAAACTCATCTTCTGTTTCCCAATCCATAAACAGTCTACTCAACGCGTGTACTTTTCAAGTTTTGTCGTTATCATATCTTTCTACTCTTTGAATTGCATTGAGGAGACTAAATTTATAGTATACTGAACCAAATAGAACTGTTTTCAAGTAACCCTATTTTTGAATATATTTTAATGCTGATTTACTTTCTGATTAAATCAATATTTTTGTGAATTTTCTGTTGCCTCACTTTTCACTCACTTTGGTGGTTACATATAATGGAAATGTAATTTTTTGTACCACTTGTTCCTGGGTCCATTGTGAATACTGATAGGTGGAATGATATCAATCTATGAATAAAAGAAAAGCAATAATCAGTGTTAGGTTGTAAAAACGACAGAAACAAAAAAAGTAAGTTAGAGAATAATATATATTTGAAGCCAAAGCAAGAACAAATACCAAAGTCCTACTTCCTAACTCGTACGGCTTGTTTCTATAATACTTACAAGGGTTCAAACCAAGTCGAAACAGAATGGTTTCAAAACATTTTAACGTGGAGATTGGATTCATCATTTCGACGTTTCTCAATGAATTCATTCATGCTTATTCTACTTTCCATTCATTGAGAGACAAATTTCAAGACGATAAATTCCATGTCACCTGTTTACAATATCCAAAATCACATGAATATGGGACTCGGTTTCGAAACTATGAAGCTTCTGATTCTTCAATTTCAATAGAATTTGAATTTTGAAATATGGAAATGTTGTTGGACTATTTGTCTTACATTCCTATGGCAATAAACGCAGATTAAATAATCCTTCCTTCCTACAATTCATCATAGCAGTCTACAGAAGAGTAAGAATAAAATTTGGGCACTTTTGCAGAAAGCAACTTCGTTTAAGTTGATTTATAAAATGTAATACGTCCGTAGTAGCAAATAATTCCCCCAAAATCAATAGCCCAAGGTATGGTGAAATTCAACATTGATTCTGACTTTCATAGTTTTAACGGATTCGTCAGGCTAAAGGTACACGGTCAAGTATTCACACCATTTGGCACATTGTCATGTAACGTTGCGTTGTTCATGCGCAATCCTCTAGCCAGTTAATCAGCACCCATCGGTATTTTGGTACGGTCGATAAAATATACTACTTCACCTGACTACTCTATTGTGTTCTTCCTTGGTCTTACACTGATGAGTACATAAGATGTACGGATAATTAGTGATCAGCCTTTTGAGTTTTTCATGTTCGCGTAAGATCCATTCCTAGACATCTAATAATTTAACTGAACTGGAACATCCAGAACTGTTACTTTGTTTCACTTTAATATGAGATTGAATGTATGACACTAGTTAACCATTTCTACACCTTGGTAATTTTAGCAGGACTTACCACTCTACAATTGTCCAAATTGCTTTGCTCGGATAACCTGACTGGTTTTGACAAGCTTTATTTTGGCCTATGTATTTGACCTTACAGTTAGTTTAAGGTATCTGGTCGATAAATTGTTTTGACGAAGTGGACTGATGAAATTCTCAAGTCGACAAAAGTATTCCAAAGCATTTAAACGTTTGACTGTCATATGAAGAATTTAAGAATCTCATGCAGAATTTCATGTAACACCTCTTCATCCACAAACACACATACACCGTAGGATATTTGACTTATCTTCAAGTCATGCTGCAACTAGTTTACATTCCTAATTTTGCTGTTTATGTATGTAAATAATACGGTGTCCTGAAATTAGGATGCACCCACAGATTTTTCATGCAATCTTGACATTGCTTGTTATCTTTTTTACTTGCGAAGTAGAAAAATTAGACAAGGAAAACTGGGGTTTGATCCCTGGCGGGGTCATGAGTGAGCACTGCTGAGGAGTCCCAAACTAGGACGAAACAGATGTCCAGTGTTCCCAGGCTTCTAATATTTCGTCAGCTGACGTCAATTTGTGACTTATACCAACCTGAAATCAACAAATAAATCCCCACAAACCGTCAAATTAAAACTAGCTGTTCTGGACAGTAAAATGCAACCAAAATAAGATGGTAATTTAAAGTCATAACAGTTTACCAAAAACTATCACAATTAAATTGATGCTTACAACAACAAAAACCCATATGCATTGATGCCAGGTGCTATGTTGATGCTGAATGACTGAAGTAACTAAAAGGTTCATTGACGAATTCATGAGACGTGTGTACATTGTGAAATGAATCAATGCATTAAACACAAATTTCTAATAGTTTTTATAAAGTTATGTTAGAATTATTAGTCGAGTTTTAAAAAGTATTACAAATCCACTCAAAGTGTATCAGATCCAGAGACTTAAGAACGGTCCTATTACCACAAGAAGAATAGAATATAGAGATATAGAACTGTAAGTTTTGTAATTGTGAGGAAAACAGTTTCTGAAATTCTATACAGTAAATGATTTGACATCACTGCGTGTCATATCAAGTAGACAGACCAACATGGAACAAAGTGAGAACATCCACCAGAACATGATTCGCAAAATCGAACCAATTTTTCTACACCTGAGATCTAGTTTTAATAAAAACATCAACTCCAATTTTAAAAAATAGTTGTGTTATTTCCTATTAGCCCGAAATATTTATGAAATATCAGCATAGTGTTCTAGTTCCAGAAGTTGCTTATAAATATTGATCTATCGGTGTGAATCCTCAGCGGAGAATTTCTCAAGATGTAGTGTGATGCAATTCGCATTTATGTGATTCCAAGCTTGAAAATACGCTGGTCAGCTCGGGAAGCAAAATATTTCCAGTTTCTGACTGTAGCCTAAGGCCGTATTTTGTAAGGAGTGAATGATTTCGTCACAACTGGGTTTCACTTAACATATTTTTCAGTCTTCTGATGATTTGTGTGCTCATTTATTCAACATAATATAAAATTTCCTCCGTATAAAATGCAGTGTGTGCTGGACCTGATATGATATGAAGTTTATTGAAATGGTTTAAGGGATCAGCTGACCTGAGGCCATTGAAATAACTCCGATCACTTAATTAACCCATATGTCATTCAAATGATGGTATTAGTTGCACTACTGCTTTTTCGATTCGGTGTCCGTAAGTGATATTTGATAGATAGAGAAATTTGAGTAAAGATGAGTATTTCAAGAAATATCAATAATACGAATCTACAAAACCACAGCTACCTCAGATAGCCTCATCAACAATCAATAAGAAATTTCACCTATCTAATTTAGCTAGATTTCACTTGGGACGTTTTGTCTCAGCTGAGCAGATTGAAATAAAGATAAAGTGAGCAACTGAGCTTCATAGCTAACCTGCTAGAGCACCGGGCTGGTAATCCAGGGGCTGCTTGCTAGAATCATGCTGTGACACCGATTTTCATTTAACCTCCAGTCACCACCTCATATAAAATATTACCAGTTTGTCAAAGAACGGCTGTGTCAGAAAGTTTCGTCAACAAAATGAATACATATCAGAAATACAAAACCATTTTCGCAAGGTGTATGGTTTATGCTGAACAATCAGGAAATTAGGGGTGAAGAATCTGTTCAACGACAATACTTATTTCGGTGATTTCGTCCTCAAAGTTGTAAAATCAAAACTTTAAATATATTGTGACGGTGATGCATTTCATAGATTATACTGGGTAGTAGATACTCCATATTGTATTCTTTCATATACAGTTTGAGTATGTGTTAAATTGTCCTCATATAAAATATGCCATTGCCTTCCTTCTGGTGTGGAACTTGGTGTTTTATCGTCAATGGGAGTTGTCTCCTGTTTTCACTTTGTTTGATGCAAGTGAATGGGGATCCCTCGGGTCATGAAAAAAGCAACAGTATCTCGCGAACTTTACTATAAAGTAGAGCGAGAACAACACCTTTAGCAGAATACCATGAATTCATTTAATTTCGCGGTTTCTCATCACCTGCTTAAAACCTAAAACGTTTTTAACATCAACTTACATAAGTGTTTGGATACTTGAATCAGTTTGATAGAGAATTGTTGGCTTGAATTAAAAGTAACATCGATATGAAGTAATTAAAAACACAAGAATTGAGCGAGTAAATATGCAGAACTGAATTTGCCAACATATAGAAGGATTAGACAAATATTCCAGAGCAGAAGTTAGGATAAGTGGGTGAGACAAGTGTATTCGACATACCAAGAAAGGCTACACAAAATGTGTGAAACATCAGTGGATTTATATATTTATGATGGATGGTGGCTAGTAGTGGAACCCCGGGATGTGCATTTCTTCTTATCTGAGACTTGTCAGCTGGACGTGCTTGTTTCCCGGTGAGCGAAGTTTTTCCCACCAGCACTCAAACTCGGGACCGGTTACTCCTAACCCCAGAGCATTATCCATCAGACCACCGAGTCACGACAGCCTTTTCTTGCGCGACGGATATAGTTTTGGTGTTCTTGTTTGTATTATCGAGTCGTTGAGTGGACTTAATTGACTGGTCTCTATTGGTATATGGGCTTCTGCGCGAATGCATGGATATTGCCTGCCTTTCAGTTACAGATCAAAGACTCGGTAGTCTAGTGGATAACGCTCTGATGTTAAAAGCAGTCGACCCCGGGTTCGAGTCCCGGTAGGAACAGCATCGCACACTGGGAGGCAGGCACATTCAGCTAACGGGTCTGAAATAGGAAGGAGCGCATTTCCTGGGTTTCACTACTAGCCACTGTCCATAATTAAAACATAATTCAAAATAATAATATCGAGGCATCCGCACAGGCGCCTGAGTGCAAATTTATTGTTATTAACATTTGTCTCTAGGGTTCCTAGAGGGGGGCTTCAGTAGCACGTCACCATTGCACTGTGTTCTCAGCCGTCTTCTCAACCCGGCTCCACAAATCCATATAGGCTTTCGTTTCCTCCTCACATGATCTCCTCCATGTCACCCTCGAACGCCAAACTCGTCGTTTCCTATTTGGGTTACACTCAAGGGCCTGGCATAGCCTGACGCATGATATCCCGAAATGGTCTTCTCAGTGTATGTCCACTCGTACCCATCTCCACTTTCTCCTGCATATTTTTTGGGCGATGGGTTCTTGATTGGTTCGTTGCCAGCCAGACAGCCAGACGGAGAGGGTTCCTTGTTACTCATTCTTATTATTCCGGTCATTTGATCTTCAGTGTCAGTATCGAGCGGGTGTAGAAGGCAGCTGTTCATGTATGTCTGTAGTTTGTTGGAAATGCTTTACGTGAGTTGACATCTTCCTAGAGATTATTTCTGTAATTTGATAAATTGTTGTCAGTAGGTCTCCTACCAGCAGCCTGTTCTGCTTCACTTGCCAGTGTGTCGTGGAAGTGTCTTTTGTCTTTGCGCGCACTCCTCTTCACTTCTTTGTCCTGTGTAGTGTTTTATAGGTTGTACTCAGTTTCTCTTTCCGTTGTTCATCCATGCACTACACTGCACTGGTTCATCTGTTGTTTCACCAACCTCCTCTCCCTACTCTATCCGCGGAGATCCATTCCCTGTCTTGTTTCCTTTTCCTTCCTAACACGGTTATGCAGCTTTCCTTCCACACCTCTGTCAAATAGTTCCAGTGTTCTTCTACGCAGTTTTCCTAGGGGATGCTAATAAATGTCTTCCATTTTTTCCTGATGCCTGATGTGAAGATGTCTTTTGTAGTTTCATCCTTCAATTTCTGTTCCGGGTATTGAACTTTAACTGTGGTCTATCATCACCAACTTCTCTAAAGGCTTTCAAATTGATTTTGAAGGTGGATTCGTTGCACTAGATAGTGCGCGGTCCGGAACTACATCTGCTCCCCTTATTGATCTTGTGTCCAGTAGACTGCATCTCTACTTCCTTGAGATTGAGATAAAGTCGATCTGATTTTTAGTGTGTCCATCTGGTGGAAACAAAATCATGTCCCTTTGTGAATATTCTTGTGTTAGTACGCCGTGCCTCTAATCACCGAATCGTTGAATGCACAGAAGTCTGCAAACAGTTCTCCATTCTCGTTCATTTCACTGAGTGCTTCTCGATCCATGATAGGTGATTTTCCTCCCCATGTTGTCTGCTTCCAGTTTGGCATTCATGCCACCCCACCCTTCAGAATTTTGATGTCGCCAACTGGAGTGGGGTCTTGTCCAGTACTGATTGCAGTTGTCTGTAGGATTCCTCCTTCTTCTCTTCGTCTGCATTGAATATAGGTGCGTAGTGTAGCTTCGTATGATTGTGACTTTCCTTCCTTTTGAGTTGAATCTTGCTGTCATGATCCTGATCCTTCAGGAGGAGACTGGTTCCCACTGCATAAGAGGAGAGCCTTCGATGCTGTTGGGGACATGATGGCATCCACTTCCTGAGTGTGCTCGTGGTTGTCGTGTGGGTGACAATATCGGATTAGATTACTGATTCTCCAGTTGGCAGTTTGGAGAGTCCGCTTCCATTCCATCTGCAGATTCCTAGCACTTCTATGCTATATCTTCTCATCTAATTTGCAATCTGGGCAGCCTTGCTAGGTTCGAGTATTGTGCGGAAATCCCATGTCCTTGTGTTTACTTTCGCTTTCATCAGGAGAAGAGAAGACACATTGGTCAGTTGACTTTCTGGAGGCTAACACCAACTGGCGTCATTTCGCCTCTCCGATTCCAGCGAGGAATTATTTTGTTTTTATTTTTTATATTTCGTTTGTGCCTTGAAGTTTGTTTAGCAGTTGGATTGGTTTTACGGGTTAGAGCTCAGGACTGATTAGTAACTAATGTACTAGTTAACCAGGCGACGTTCGCGTGCTAATAAAGACCGATCAATTCGTTCCATGCAACTATGGGATAATATAAGTGACAGAATCAGGTCATAAGGTGCTTTTATGTGAGTAAGATTGAGATAGGTTTATAGTGTGAAATGTAAAATCATAACAAATGAAACCCAACTTTTATGAATCAACAAGTATATGTTAAAAGCATGATGACTGTTAATAAAACAAAAGTCATTACCATAGTAGGCGTATACTGATTACCTTTCCTTTCTGAAGAAGTTCACTTTTAATTGTTTAATAGCTAACGCATCAGCAAAATGCAACAAATTTGATTTCAGCTGCTTATTAATTGCTTCCAAAGATTTCTGAATACCGATTTCATACCTACTGTCAGTAAGGTGACGAGCAGTAGCTCCTTTTAAGACTTTTCCAAATAACAATCACATGTGAGTCTAATAAGGGCTTAGTAACGAGCAAAGTGAAATTGTTATCGAACAACTGTTTTCAGTGACTTCTTCTTCTTCAGGCTCTAAAGTCATAAATGCATAAGAATAAATGAAATACAATAACCGAAATAAGACATGATGTACAGTTATTACCATATTGAGACAGTCAGTGTTATGAGTGAATGGGAATCAAATCGAATGGAATGGTGAAATTATTATCAATCCAGTGTGTTAGTTGTGTAATGAAATCACTATTGACAGAACAATTACGAAACGAGGCGACAAGATCTACAGATAATGATTCATTTATATGCATTTATAGGGGCTTGAGTGCGTGTGTGTGTGTTTGTCTACTAAAAGTCAAATCGCAATTATGTAATGATGAATTATTTTCAGGTGGAATGAGAATCATCTGAATATTATGACGAAATAGAATAGAATAGAGAATACCTTTAATTACGTTCTCCCAGCTATGGAGTTCACCTGCGAGGAACAATAAAGGAATAGTATTCCTTTCCTAAATGTCCTCCTCACCAGGAAAACTGATGAGATTTTTAAGGGGAATACTTTTCGAAAGAACAAATGGAATGATCAGTATATTTACTTTTATAGCTTCACACCTATTCGACATTAAAAAAACCTGGTCAAATGCTTGAATTACAGAATAAGAAACATTTGTTCCGATGACTGTATTGAAGAAGAAATGAATAAGCTGAAGATAACGTCGCAGCAAAATGGGTATACGCTAAACTCCATAAATAAACGCAGGTTGAAACCAAAAGAGAAGATAAAGAAAGATAAAGTTGCTATGAAGTCTTATACATCTTAGACTAAGTTTCAAAGGTGATACTGCCTCTGATATCTTAGCCCATCGATTAAATAGATCATTCGAAAAGATATACAATGCAGCGAAACTTTTTGTCAGCTTCTGAACCAAGGATACCTAATATGGCCACTTCAGTGGGCATTTAAGAGTTGGGCTGCTCCTGTGGAGCTGGTTACATAGGCCATAATAAAAGGGCTCTACCTTCACGCGCTCTTAAACACGTACCACATTGGTTAGGGAAAGGAATGACAAAGGGCATCAGTAGTGCGATCCTCTCACAGCTAGTAGACACTGGACATCAGATCAAGTTAGGTCACGCCATTTCTGTGACATACCGTGTCCCTTACTACCTCCCTAAAGGTGCACGACTTCGCATCTTATCCATAACCTAAGCCACAGGGATCAACGCAAGCAAAACAGGACTTATGTGTTCAAAAGAATATGTACATCCATTTTGTTTACCCTGGCCCACAATAGGGTCGATACGTTCTTTATGAACTTTCCTACCACAAAATGAGGATTTTAGCCTCCTAACTCCTTCTTCTATATTGTCATCACTTGGATGAACATAGATTTTCTTATGTTATTGGTTTTATGCCCTTCTTCATTCATACCAATGCCTGTAGTCACTTTCAATTGTGACGTAACACTTCGTATTTGTTATTCTTTATTTAGTTATAGTATTCACATGACTTTAATCCCACTTGAATATAAAACTTGGGCACTGTGGTAGAATTTAATCCCATATTAGATTTGTTTATTTGATTCATAACACACAGTGATGGAATATTATTTACTTGATGGTGTTCCGAGTATAAATTATTACTCATAATCATATCAAAGTAATCACACTACTTTCGACACCTGCTTTTGTTATTGTCCTGTCGCCTCATCTGATTTGTTTTTATTGGTCGTAAAGTTTTGCATACTCTGGTATAGGTGCTGCGTCATTTCTATTACATATATTGAGTGTTGGTTCGATGAACAAAGCTCCAGTAATCAGTCTCTCTCAATATCCACCTGATTATATTGGATCTAAGTACGGTGGTTTTATCCAACCTTATTGTGTGGTTGTGTTAATGTATGCATTGCAATAGCTGAGTGTTTTTCTAGATTATTGACCTTGTTCGGGTCTGTCGTTCTACATCTAACTAAATTCCTATGTTTGACTATTCTAACTGACCCCGACCGACTAGTTTGACCTATATACTTGACCTCACAGTCATTACATGGTATTTGATAGATTAGATTATTTTGCCTGATTGGTTCTATCGGATCCTCAACCCAGGCGACGAAGCTTATCTCTAAGTGAGCTTGTAGGTTTAAATGCCACCCTAATCCCAGCTCTGTTGAGGATTCTACGTAAAGTTTCTGAGGTACCCTCCTTATAGGGTAATACAATGAAGGCTGTGAACTCCTTTCTACTCGTGTTGTCGTTATTATTTCGTTTCTTGTATGTTCGTATGGATTTCTTAATAATCTGTGGAGGATAATTATTAACTTTTAGCGCTTCTTTTATGTGCTTCAGTTCCTTTTTTATGTCCTCGCATTGACTAGTCAGTTTTCCAGTTCTGTCATTTAGACATTTGGCTAAGCCTGGCTTTATTGACATTGGATGAGATGACTTGAAGTCTAGATACCTGTTAGAATGTGTCGGTAGACGGTAGTATCCCAACCACCGTCTGTCCTTCGTTTTACCCTGTAATGTAACGTAGGCAATTCTCCTTGTTCATTTTCTAGCTCATAAGAGAATTGGATTGCACCTACTACTGAGTTTATACGTGTGAGGAAAATGTTGATATGTTCCGATTTCAACACAGTAAATGTGTCATCCACATATCGCCACCATATTTTTGGTGCAGGACTAAACATTTGTAAATCTATGTTTTCCCAACTATCCATAAATATATCTGCAACGACTGGGGATATTGGCAACCCTATTGCTACTCATTCTGTTTGTCTATACATTTTGTTATGAAACTTGAAGATTGTGAAGGTCAGGCATAACTGTACGCCTAATATCAACTCATCAACTAATATCTTAGTTCTGTGCATAAGTTCTGAACCAATAGTTAGTTGGTTTCTGACTGCCTTCAGTGTCATATTGATTGGTATTTTAGTATAAAGATGTGAATATAAGTCATCACTACATAATTTTGATTTGACCTTTAGTAGACAAACACACACATACGCACTCAGGCCCCTATAAATGCATATAAATGAATCATTATCTGTAGATCTTGTCGCCTCGTTTCATAATTGTTCTGTCAATAGTGATTTCATTACACAACTAACACACTGGATTGATAATAATTTCACCATTCCATTCGATTTGATTCCCATTCACTCATAACACTGACTGTCTCAATATGGTAATAACTGTACATCATGTCTTATTTCGGTTATTGTATTTCACTTCTCATGGATTTACTGAAAACAATTGTTCACTCAAACTATTCTTGTTCTGGAAAATCCATGGGGATCTTTGAATTATTAAAGTGAATTTTCTATCCATCGCATAGAGTGCCTTTTATTTGTGTAATCCCGTTGTAGAATATTTTGTTATTCCTCAATGTTACGATCCTGCTAGGAAGATCCTTTTCAAGAGTATGAACCTGAAGTTAAACTTACAGGTTAATATTTATCTTTGAAATAAATGACCTGTATGATCATACACTTAGGTCGTAACATGAAACAAAGATCAATACAGTGTAGGTGAGTGAATTGGCAAACTGGTCAGAGAGGCTTATTCCAGTGCACGTTACGTAGAACAAAAATAGGGTAGGGAAACGTAGCTCGACTATGGAAAGCACAATGGAGTTGTGGGTCATCAGATGGGATTTTGAAAAGATGAGTATTTGAAAACCAAACAATACAGAGTAGTCATTAGTAATAATAACAATAATAATATTAGTGATAATGATGCTTAAGCTGAAGTATGAATGACAGCAAAATGGATTATACAATACATAGCATGGTTCAGAAAAGACAGTAAAATTGGCGAAAATAGTAAATCAATAAAGTGTTATGGATTAGGTTTAGACAAGTTGATAAAATAAATTCCCAACCTCCAAAATGTGCTTCTCATCATGAAAAAACCTAAATCCTTATGGACAATGAAGATCAATCAAAATGCGACAGACTGACTGCACAAAGCTAATCAAATGTCAATGATAAGTTGCGTACCATGACAAAATATTCGAAAATGCAAGTAACGTTAGCAAGAATAGAGAAACAGGAACAGAAATACTTTATAACGTAAAAAGAATGAAACAAATGGATGACTTCAAAGACTTTAAGATCATGAAAGGACTGGAAAAGTCTGTTTCGTGTACACGACTCCGAATTCGCCCTGTAGACAGTAAGACCTTTAGTGAAGCAGAAGTTACGAATAGACAAGGTCTTCGGAAGGCTTTCGTTGCTTTATAAACAAGTCTGAATGGGAATTTTTAACGACAGACCGACCCGTTTTAATGACAAGTTGACTTAAAGCATTTCTCACTAATCCCGTCACTTCTTTGCAACCAACTGATATAGTAACCATGAATCCTTTTGAATAAAACTCGTATCAGTATAACTGGTACCAGGGGAGCAGGTATTCCATGCAGGCACACAGCATTTATTCAAAATTCAACAGTACATGTCCTCAAGAAGTACAAAGATAAAGTTACTTGGATTTCCTCCTGTCAACACTTTTCTGACACGGATACCTTATTGTTGTCCTAACTGTTCTCCTTTTGAGAAGATGAAGACAATCTACCTACTGTTAGATTTACCTTGATCGGCGAATTCGATGGTTGAATATGCATTACTCCAGAGTTCGCAGAATTTCGAGCTAGTTTACATCTTCTTTTCTGAAGTTGAATGTATTATCCAAATACTGGCAGTAAAACATGCACTTTTGAACGGACTGAAAATTTTTATTTGTTAATCCAGCCGATGAAATATATGTAGCGTAAAGCCTAGTAGCAAGTCAATTGCTACTTCATCCGTTTATCTGCAACGTTCATAAAAGCACTAGGCATTCACATTTATGGTACACACATGAGATAACTTCTTAAACAGTATTTCATTTAGTAGGTAGATTGAAGCACTTTCTGGAATTCTAACCTCCCTAAATATCTCTCACTCATACCTGCGCACATTTTCAGTTGACTGGACGTTCATGCACACTGATGTTACTCGACATTTCTACTTTCTGAATCTTATTTGTAAATAAAAAAAGTTTTCTGTCCTATTTCTCAGTGTGTTGAGGTACCGAAATCGTCACTTGAAACTTCGCTGGACAGCGGGAAGAGGCAAAGTAACTTGTCAAGCAATGACCTGAACTGAGATGTTTTGCTTTCCTCACCTGAAGCGAACTACATACTTCAATGAATGCATCCTTATTTGTTTGAGTGCATCATGAAGACCTATTATTCCAACCTCTTCAAAAAACCCAGTAAATTTGTTCTGTTTGGATCATCTTGACGCTTTAACGCTCCAAAGCAGTCTATCATCCACTTTTCTAGCATGATGAACTATTTTATTGTGAAAACCCGTTCGTATTCCATCATAAGGCCTCATTTCTGCTCATTAACAACATCTATATGCTTTTTCACTAACCTCGCCCGGTTAACTAGTACATTAGTTACTAATCAGTCCTGAGCTCTAACCCGTAAAACCAATCCAACTGCTAAACAAACTTCAAGGCACAAACGAAATATAAAAATAAAAACAAAATAATTCCTCGCTGGAATCGGAGAGGCGAAATGACGCCAGTTGGTGTTAGCCTCCAGAAAGTCAACTGACCAATGTGTCTTCTCTTCTCCTGATGAAAGCGAAAGTAAACACAAGGACATGGGATTTCCGCACAATACTCGAACCTAGCAAGGCTGCCCAGATTGCAAATTAGATGAGAAGATATAGCATAGAAGTGCTAGGAATCTGCAGATGGAATGGAAGCGGACTCTCCAAACTGCCAACTGGAGAATCAGTAATCTAATCCGATATTGTCACCCACACGACAACCACGAGCACACTCAGGAAGTGGATGCCATCATGTCCCCAACAGCATCGAAGGCTCTCCTCTTATGCAGTGGGAACCAGTCTCCTCCTGAAGGATCAGGATCATGACAGCAAGATTCAACTCAAAAGGAAGGAAAGTCACAATCATACGAAGCTACACTACGCACCTATATTCAATGCAGACGAAGAGAAGAAGGAGGAATCCTACAGACAACTGCAATCAGTACTGGACAAGACCCCACTCCAGTTGGCGACATCAAAATTCTGAAGGGTGGGGTGGCGTGAATGCCAAACTGGAAGCAGACAACATGGGGAGGAAAATCACCTATCATGGATCGAGAAGCACTCAGTGAAATGAACGAGAATGGAGAACTGTTTGCAGACTTCTGTGCATTCAACGATTCGGTGATTAGAGGCACGGCGTACTAACACAAGAATATTCACAAAGGGACATGATTTTGTTTCCACCAGATGGACACACTAAAAATCAGATCGACTTTATCTCAATCTCAAGGAAGTAGAGATGCAGTCTACTGGACACAAGATCAATAAGGGGAGCAGATGTAGTTCCGGACCGCGCACTATCTAGTGCAACGAATCCACCTTCAAAATCAATTTGAAAGCCTTTAGAGAAGTTGGTGATGATAGACCACAGTTAAAGTTCAATACCCGGAACAGAAATTGAAGGATGAAACTACAAAAGACATCTTCACATCAGGCATCAGGAAAAATGGAAGACATTTATTAGCATCCCCTAGGAAAACTGCGTAGAAGAACACTGGAACTATTTGACAGAGGTGTGGAAGGAAAGCTGCATAACCGTGTTAGGAAGGAAAAGGAAACAAGACAGGGAATGGATCTCCGCGGATAGAGTAGGGAGAGGAGGTTGGTGAAACAACAGATGAACCAGTGCAGTGTAGTGCATGGATGAACAACGGAAAGAGAAACTGAGTACAACCTATAAAACACTACACAGGACAAAGAAGTGAAGAGGAGTGCGCGCAAAGACAAAAGACACTTCCACGACACACTGGCAAGTGAAGCAGAACAGGATGCAGGTAGGAGAGACAGAGACCTGAGAACATTATATCAAATAACCAGGTTACTACCTGGGAGGGAAGAGATCAACACAGATGAAACCAATGAAGGTTAGTGAAGGAAACTTCGTTAACAATGAGGAGAAACAAAGAAAATAATGTGCTGACCACTTCAAAAAACTCTTGAACCGACCACCACCACCACTGCAACTCATCCAGAAATACCACCTGCAGTCATAGAACTATCAATGAACACAAACCATCCAACAAAAGTCGAAGTCCTGAGCTCCGTGTAGCTACTGAGGTGTGGGAAAGCAGCAGGACCAGATGGAATCCCGCCAGAAGCACTAAGAACAGACGCAGAGACAACAGCGGACATGTCCACACCACTGTTGCAGAAGGTCTGGAAGGAAGGGAAGGTAACTGCAGACTAGAAGAAGGGTTACCTTAGTCTTTGCAAGAACTGGCGCGGAATCATGCCCCACTCCTGTCCACCCCAAGCAAAATATTAGGCTGCATCATCCTGGAGAGAATAAAAGATGCACTGGATTCGAAACTACGACCGGAACAGGCAGGCTTCAAGAAGTACAAATCATGTGCGGACCAAATTGCAACGCCACACTGCGCATCATCATAGAACAGAGTATAGAATGGCAGTTAACCCAACTCTACCTCAACTTCATTGACTTTGAGAAGGCCTTCGACAGCGTCGACCGGGAAGTAATTTGGAAGCTGCTTCAATACTACGAAGTACCACAAACCTTTATCAGCCTCATTCAACAACAGGTATATGAAGACGCCACATGCCAAGTGATCCACAATGGGAAGCTCAGTGATGCTTTTGAAGTGAAGACAGGAAGGGGTAAGACAAGGCTGTCTACTATCACCTATAATATTCCTGATTGTGGTCTAGTGGACTGGATCATGCAACAAACCGTAAGGAGTGAGAAGAGTGGCATATGCTGGCCGGACCGGGGAAAAGACCCTAGAGGACCTGGATTTCGCCGATGACTTATGTATAATGTCACACAAACTTGAAGATCTACAAGCAAAAACTAACAAGCTGACAGAAGAGGCAGAGAAGACGGGACTTCAAGTGAATATAGAGAAGACAGAGGTGATGAAGATACCCAACCAACAACGACAACAACAAACTCCAGTCACCATCAACAGGAGAAACTTAAAGGAAGTAGCCTCCTTCACCTATCTAGGCAGCATCGTTTCAACTACAGGGGGCACAGATGAGGACTTCAAAGCCAGGATCGGAAAAGCAAGACAAGCGTTCATTAGCCTGAAACCAATGTGGAGATCTGCACTCCACTCAGCATAAGGCGTGAAAAAGATGCGGATTTTCAACACCAATGTCAAGTCAGTGCTTCTGTGTGGTTCAGAGACTTGGCGGGTTGCTAAAGGGATTTCCACTAAACTACAGACATTCATCAGCAGCTGCCTACTCTGGCTTGTTACTGAAGATCAAATGGCCGGAATAATAAGAATAAGCAATAATGAACTCTGGGAACGAAGCAAGAAGCTGTCGCTCAACAAATATGCACTGGAAGTGGAGATGGATTGGGCATACTTTGAGAAGGCCGACTGGGGACATCACGTGCCAGGCCAGGTCGTCGAGCGGAACCCGATGGGAAGTGACGAGTTGGGCGTCGGTGCCGAGGGTGACATGGAGAAGATAGTGTGAGGAAGAAATGAGAGCTTCTAGGTCGTCATGGAACCAGGTTTAAAAGTCTGCAGAGAAGAGAGTACACTGCAGACGTGCTACTGAAGCCCTATGTTCCATTAGGAATCCAAGGGACAAATGATAAGAATAATAATAATATGCTTTTTCACTACACAAATTCCCGAAGATATACTCATATTAAAATTTGCCTAAGGTAAATTCGAAGCTTTTAGCAGTAGATTAGAGGATAGCATCAGGCCTAGTGTCTGAAGTTAGATATTTTGAGTTAACCAAATATGCATAAATGATTTGTGACTGAATTCACCTGAGAACTAAAGACTTGAGTGCAAAACTTCAGAGAAGCTGTGGACAAATATTTTGAGTCTTTTGGAGATATTTTCAAAACCTTTTACAAATTTTCAGTCAGTAGAGCATACTTTTAGTAACCTGAGAGAAGAAACTAGTCAAAATAACTTTAGATTACCCATCAAATCATCTATCCTAGGTTGTCGGTAAACAAAATCGTGCAACGCTTCTTAAAGGTCTAGTACATGTCTACCTACTTTAACGCATTTTATGGCCATTTTCAATTTAAATGTAAGAATATTTTACGATAACTTTAGAAATCAATTTATTTGGCAAACAAGAACTTTTCCAGAAACTTTTGGGTTATATTTGAGGAACTCACTATGAATATCGGAGGAAGGGACTTATTCTTCACATTTCACTTATATGATAATATGTGTGACTAGCGTTTCAACAAACCTGAGTATACGCCCGACAGTTCATACACAAAATTGTGTAGGCTGTCTTTGTATCATTCCCGTGGCCTTTACCACTAATATGTTTTGCAATGGACGATGACGGTTGTCTTCTATCTGCTCCAATAGATGTTTGTGAATCTAGCTGCTTTTGTAACCATTTTGATACACGTTCCCCTACCTTCAAGTGCATATCTCGGCTAGTTTTTCCTATGCAGATGTCCACACGCATATCTAAACTGATAAAAGCAGTGGGATGTGACACTGTGACAATGTTTAGGTCTGTGTTGCGACATGTGTTCGGTCCTCTCAACTACGAAAAGACTAGTTGCATAGAATGTTTGGCTAATGGCAGACGTTAGCAGACCTAGATATTAATATAAATGACAACTAGCCTCTCATTAAAGCCTATCCCTTTAACGTGTTTGAAAAAGCTGCCATTATTGTGAACTAATAAAGTAAATTTCACATATGGAGGGGAACATTTTCAACAGATAGATGGCGTAGCAGTGGGAAGTCCCCAAAGACCATTACTAACTGATGTTAACATGTCATATAGTGAAGGCTTGGTTGGTGACCTCGTCAGTGAAGTTACTCCTATAGGAGATATGTTGATGATCTGATTGTGATATATCACAAGAATGGAGATGCGACATGTTTGCTAGAAAGATTTAACACCATACAAAACTATACGCTTAACGTATGAATAAGAGGAAGAGAACCTATCTACAGTTCTCAGATACGATCCTGAGTCGTAGGAAAGACGATCGACAATCAGAAAGCCTACTTAGACAGGCCAATATTTGGGTTTCCATAGATTTCATCCAACTCGATGAAACCAAGGCTTGGTAATGAGCATTTTCAATAGGATCCAGCTTATCCGTACGGAAGGTACAATGGATGATGACATTAAAATACCAAATGAACACTAGAGAAAAATGGATATCCATTGAAGTTCATAAGCCGTTGCAAAAATCAGCCTGAGTTGACACCCAGTCTACACTGTTCCGAAGGAATACGTTTATATCGCCCTGCCATACAGAAGGGAATCTTAGAGTAATTCTAGAACAAAGAATAAGGTCTGTCATTAGCCAAACATACTATGCAACTAGTCTTTTCGTAGTTGAGAGGAAATATGTTTTAACACAGACTTAAACACTGTATATACGATTGTCACATCCCACTGAACAGAATCCTTCAATTAGTGGGCTTTATATGCAAACTCAATAATGAAATCATTATTTTCGTCACAAAAGAAGTATCAAGAAAAGCAGTGTAGTATAACATAGAGAAGAGACAGAAAGAGACGAGGACTAAGATTATAACCAAAGTTCTTTCTGCCACCGGTCAAAATGAGCTAGAATAGCTTACGACTATTGCCAGAAACAGCAGCTGTTTTCATCTCAGTCACATGTTTTGACTATAAAGCCTTCCAGTGGAGCTGGAGCTTTCCCACTTGGTTCTTTACTATTCGTAGCATGGTTTTTATTACTTCGATTTTCCTGTGCATATTTCCGCTTGCTTTGCAGATATTAAATTGTTATGATTTGGAAGCTGCTATGTGCCATAGCCGCTAACGATGCACGGATATCGAGAGTCAGCCATTAACGTTCAAAAAAATCCTACTTGATTCCCGACCCGACTGATTAATGAAGAAGACACGATGGATGTGTAGTAACGTGTATTAGGGTAGAAAAGACCGAAGACCCAAAAAGAGGAAAAATACAGTTAATATATAGGTAGTTCGCTGTTCAAAATAATACTATTGACTGGCTGATCCACCGTGTCTGTCTAACTATAGACGTGACAATATAAATTGCATTTTGATTGGCCGCTCTCCAGACTAGGGTTTTTTCTCGATCCCCATTTCAGAAACATGACAAGTAGAAACACAAATTTACCAAATTCTACGCTGATTATATTTGCTTGTTGATTGAAGAGCATCTACTCCATTTTTCATAACGCGAAAATTGACACAACTCTTATCCTGAAGTCTAGAGTAGCAGTTTGACTTCAAAACTGAAACTTCAAAAAACAAATTAAACTCCCAAATATGAGTTTAAGATTGTGGATAGCACCTACTATGTGATGAGAAGGAATTACGTCTTCTAAATGACCGAAAGATAGGAGATGGGAATTAGAGCATATGGATCAATAAGTGACAGTATGGTTGAATACGCCACTTTCCTATACATAGTAAAGAACATTTATCAGACTTTTGATTTTGGTAGAAGGATACAGAAGTTATGGAACACTCAGTCAATCAATTCAAAAAGTCAACATCAGAAAACAAATATTGCACAATCTGTAAGCTATTTCATGCGTAGAATCCCCATATAATCCAACTCAAAGTTTTCAACCGACAGGATTAACGCCAGTTTTTGTATGAATCTGACCAACTGAACATGTTTTCTCGCTGCCCTTAATAAGTTGTAACAATGCAAAACAGGATTATGTCAAAATTGAACACAAAACACAATAGTAAGAGGTTTTTCATAAAAATCTACTATATTTATGATGAAAGACTGAAAATTTAGTGACATTTGACTGTAAAAACCTTTACATATATATATATATATATATATATATATATATATATATATATATATATATATATATATATATATAGCTTCGGAAGAATGAATGCGGATACCAGGCACTGATAAGCTGATACATTTCGATCAGCTACCACACTCTAAGCAACGCATGCATATCATATGCTCTTAGAGCCTTATGATAAAGTTTCCGACTTAGACACTTTGTTAAGGCGGTTCGAATCCCCTTAGGTTTTCGAATATGCCTCACTGATGGGTAAAAACAAAAAATGAAGTCCAGATCAAAGGCTTTCTGTCAGCTGACTCTCAATATCTGATATAAAATAAAATATAACTCCCCATTACTTCCCCTTTCTTAGTGACACACAGAGACACACAAACAGAGAAAAACAACGTAGAATTTCGTACACAAGTCCATCGGTTCAAGTTGTCACACTCCACAGTAATATACATACAAGTGGACACAAAAAAGAGCGATATCAAAGTAAACAAACTTGTGTAAGAGAATAAACAACCTGAAGCTAAAGGTAAGTGTGGATATTCAAGCTTCAAAAGATGTCAAGGAGTGAATATATCTGCGCCATTGTGACCGATTTTCAGCCATATCACCAAGAGTCATCGACCACTGATTCCTTTTATCTCGGGTGCCCCAACTAGACACCCTACATCTTCCAACACCGCTCAGTCCAACAATAGGAGATTTCATCGACTGGTGCCACATCTTTGTCTGTCTGCCCTAAGCCCTCTTCCCACCGACTCCAACTTCTCAGCCTAACATGGCTTGTCGAGGTAGGCAGTGGCTCACCATGCGCAGTACACGTCCAAGTCGACTAAGGTTCACAACTTCATCAACCGACTTGTTCGTCTTACCTAGTAACCTTCGCCTAACCTCAACATTGCTAACACGGTAATTCCGCCAAACGTGAGCAATGCAACGAATACACCTAAGATCAAAAACCTTCAACCATCTCATTTCTTCGACTTTCAACGGCCAAGTCTCACAACCGTATGGCAGGACAGGACTAACTTCAGAGCAGTACACGGTTTTTTTAACATGCAGTCAGATATCTTGCCAGTCGGTGCCACATATACCACAAGTTGGTAAATACCAAACGGGCTTTCTGTATCCTAGCTGAAATTCGGTCAGCAACCAGCCCGTTTGGGCTGATGGAACTCTCCAAAAAGCGAATTAGTCGATGGATCTCACCACTTCACTCCCGATCATTAAACTTGGAATAGTAGCGAACCAGTTCCGAAGTGTCGTCTTACGTTTGACAGTTGCAAAATGCATGGCGAACATACACTTCTCCTTAACACATTTAGAAGACCCTGCATCTTGTCAGAGTCTTCACGCAGAAGGATAATATTGTCTGCATACTCCAAGTCAACTAGACGACCTACAGGGAGTAGGCCAGTTCCTATGAAGTCAGACGTACCTAAGGTTATGCCTATTAGTACGTCTATGACAAAGTTAAATAGTAACGGTGACGGTGTGCATCTCCGGTGGACACTAGTTTTTGTCAATTCACATGAAACATGGTTGAGTAACTTCGAGTAGAGAACTCTGATTAGCGTTATATAATTGCTTGGTACTCCCATCACAGTCGGATACTGTCACAACACCTCACGTCGACAGAATCAAATGCTTCCTTAAAAGTAAAAAAATTGGCAAGTGTCCGCTGCCAGTAAGGATGCCTGTGGTCCAGAACCTGTTGGATGATAAAAGTATAGTCGATGCACCCTCGTCCAGCTGTCTGAAACCAGTAAAGTGCATACATACACGAGTCCGTACTAGCACGTGATCGGAATTCAAGCTGATACTCCAGAAAGAGTGGGAGTCCTCCACCGATCCTCTTGAACGATGGCTTAAAGCAATATAATCTATCTGTGTCCATCGTCGGCCTAATGTCAGTGGACCCCATGTGACAGTCTCTCTCCATGCCTAAATTTAGTGTTGGGTAGAAGGGAGTGATTGTCGGAACGAAATCTTAACAAATGATCACCGCTGTTGGTTTGTTGCCGTGGGATCTCGTAAATACTCTTAAGATATCTTTCCGACTGGCTCAACTTCCCTACTTAAGCGTTAAAACCACCTCCCACTATGATTACATATGAGCGTCTTGGTTTCTGTAGCAAAATTGACAGCTCATAAAATTCATACTTTACATCATCTGAATTGTAGTCAGTAAGTGAGTGAGCAGGGATTACGAATAGACATCAGTTGGTCACACGATCCTCCTTAGTTCTTATAGATTCATTCTATCGAACAGCATTTAGACACCTGTCGACTGGTATCTAGTCGAAAGCGAACTTTCTGCCCTACATATCAATGCTATGCCTACATTGTAGAGTCCACGACAGCTAGCCACTGGGTCACCGGATGCTCGTAAGGTGAACTTTGAAGATTCATAACTATGGTCAGCTGAGGTCAAGTGATGAATAGCCGTGCTTGGGTCCCGTATGCTTGTCTGAGGGTTACAGCATACATCCATGGCTAAAGATTTCGGTATTTCAGTGAGTGATACTTGCTGTCTGATTTGGCATAGAGTTCGAACATTGAAAGTTCCGTCAAATCGATGGCAAGTTCTTAGGAGACTATGAATGAGGTTTCGATAGCTTTAATTTTTGGCAATGGTTGCAAAGTAAGAGGTTGAGAGAGGTGTAAGAGAAATAATACTGGTATCAGGATGTGAAGGTGAAGGGAAGATGTAGTTGAAGAGGTTAAATGGTACGATTGGGTCTTGTGTACTACTGGAAACATGTAGGCGATTGACACTTTCCCGCTGTTCACACGGTGGAAGTTTACTTCTTAAAACACCCGAAAGGGAAGAAGACTTGCATGACCGTAGAGCTTATGGGACATTTGCTTGAGGTGTATTTTAGAGGTTTGGTTGTTTTAACGCCGGACAGAGAAAGCCCATGCCGCCAGTACTGGAAGACCGTGGGGTAGGAAATAGTGTGCTTTGGGGAGGGGGGGGGGCGACCTTTTCTAACACCTTTTTCCCGTTGGGAAAACAGCACTAGTGTGTTTATACAAGGGAAACACCTTACTGCTGTCACACCCTATCCAGGCAGCAATACGGTTCCATCCTCGGATCCCATCATAGTGTAGCGATTTACACTACAACGGTAACTGCTTTTCTTCTTGCCACTGCCCAAAAGAACTTTCTGGCATGGTAGGATCTCGAGGTAACACGTGTTCCAGTTAGTGTAGCTAGTTGGGTCATTGCTTTGCGCAAGCCCGATCACCACTTCAAGGTAGCAGACGTAAGCCGGGTTTTCTTCGTGAACAAATTGCACATATGACCAATATTGCGATCAATCAGCACAATATTTTCCATTTAGCGACCGATCTGTGTACATATAGACTAATAAAACACTATTATAAAAATTATACCATTCTGACGCAAAGCTTGTCTAACTGAATGCGACAAGGTATGAGAAAATTTTCCTAAGACATACGAATTACATTGCAATAATAAATGTTATGCTTCAATTCTTAGTTCCAAATGAAATATATCAGGACGTTTCATGCAAAGTACAACAGACATCTGATTAACTCTGACAAAGGTATTGCTAAACAAACCACTTATTATAATTATATATTAAATACACCCGTTTAAATTAATCCGAAATAACAGCACGTAATACAGTATTATCCAACTTCACTCTTACATTTGATCATTTCATACCTACAAAATCAGCACCCAACTTAGACGTTTTACAGTGCTGTTTTTATCCCCATACTGCGGGTCATAATAGGAGAGTTAAGTGTTAACAAAAGGTAATTTCGAATTCAGGCTATATATGAAAATAATACAGTATATTACTCAAAAGTCTACAATCTAGTGAACTGGTGTGCTCAGTAGCACTTCGTTTAAAAATTAGTCATATTATTAAAACTGATGTTAACGATAGAAATTATCAACGAAAATGCTTACTCGAGATCATCACATGGTGATCCGTTTGTATTGACAAGCGATGAGTAACTTCCAACGGATTCATGAGCACATATCGAAAGCATAGAGATAACTCATTTCACAGTAACTCTGGGTGAAGTTATAAGCAATACGAGGAAACCTCCACGTATATAGGTTTGTCGATTTGTTTACGCGTTATGCGAACAGTTGGTTTTGTCATGATACTAGGCAAATAATGACCAATACTCATTGATCTTGTTGAGTGACCGAAAAATATCTCCATAACAGGGTGACTGGTACGTTCAAAATCCGCATACACTCCAGCTATCCCAGCAAATTTTCCGAATCCAACGAAAGATATTTTGAGTTTAGAAATCCTTCAATGAGAGATGACTGAACTGCATCTGAAACACAAACTGAGGAACCATTGAATCGTTCAGCAGAACGCTGAGCGAGCTGAGTCCTTACGAGTTGCTCTCCTGTACCTGAAGTGACAACACCGATTCGAGAAAACTGACTCAGTTCTTCGGCCCAGCAACCACAACCATATGTACACGCCTGGCCGACACGCCCTTCATATTTCATTGCAATACCACCACTAGATGCCGCAGAAGCAATGTTCCCTTTCAAATCAATACACACAGCACCTACAGTATCAACGCGAGATTTCTTAGATTCAGAAGAATAATCATAATGAGATGTAATATGAGAGTTGCTCATAACTGCATCCATTTTACCTTCACTGCGTAACCAACTTTTGTATTTTTCCCAAGATAACTGTGAAGCTTTAGTAATAAGGTTACAGTTATCAACAGAATATCCCTTTGAGGCCGCCCACAAATGAACACCATCACCAACAAGGAGAGATGGGGGGACGCGTCCCAGTTCACCTAAAGGATAGTCAATCTGTGACTGCAGAAGAAGTCTTGCAACCTTTATGGGATTTCTAATATTTTGAACAGCACCAATCCCAGCAAACCGGAGGGCAGAGCCAGTCATTATACCTGCATCACATTCAACAAACCCGTTGATTGTTAGATTACTACCGATTCCTGCATTGGTCAATGGACAATCTTCTAGGTAAGCAACAGCTGCCTCCACAGCATCAACAGCACTTTTATGCTCGACTGAAAGCAGTTCAGCAGCAAGCAAACACGCTTCAGAACATAATTTATTGTATTTCTTTTCTTTGGATTTGGAATGGTACCCCGCACCAGCATGTACGACAATGCACGCCATGAAATATTAGTACAAATGTTTCCCCTAATGGAACACCTAAAAGTAAACAATATGAGCGGTAAAAGTAGTGCTATTTAAAGTGATTTAGGTTACATCTGTACTTAAATCTGCACAAACCAATAGGTGTTTAATGTATAGGTAACTAAGACGGGCGCTGTAAAGTAACTTTATCAATAGTTTTCAAAAATGGAATAACGCAAACACATGAACTATTTTAACTTAAATAGTGCGGTGAACACAGAATGCCACGATTTTAGATGCCTAATGTTTGAAATAAACTAATTTAATAGCCTTTATGAATGCGACTTTACGTTAACGTAGACCTTATAAGTACATGAACTAATACAACAAATTCTACTGCATTTAGTAGTGTTCATACTTGTATAGGAATACGGAAGTATACGGAAGAAATGATCGGAAATATGAAGTTGAATTCGGTGAAAAAAGTATCGAATTAGGATTTTTAAAAAGGAGACTAAATTTGCTGCTTTTATAAGGCAAGGTTACAACTACGTCCGTTTTCATTTATTGCAAAATATGAAAAGCAGTGACATGATCAATTTAAGGACATCATGCAAATCGCTGCATAGAAACTACCACTTCTAAACGTCTAAGTTTGATCAAACCCTTGTTAATTTTTTTTTAAACCATTCCAATAATAATCATTTCTTAGTAATGCTAAAATATCTCTTAAGTTTTTGTCACCCCTGTTACTTTTACACCTCAACCAGTTGACTGATTTGATATTCTCCAGCCTAGTTATAAGCTAACTTGAAAAGTTAATGTATTATAGTACTGTTCAACACCTACTTTTTTATGCACTAAGCGATCCAGATAAATCTCATCTAATACCCAGTCTATCTATAATAAAAACCATTTAAAATCATTTACAATTGCTGACAACTAAGATAGATTAGTACAAATAGTTTCCAAATATCATTACAATTCAGTGAGACAGTATAACTATAAACAATCCAATTAGCATTCTATGAGTTAATTCGTAGGACTTCGTTGGCTAAGCATGAATAGATATATGCTTGAAAAAAAGTTTACATGGAAGAAACAGGCAAAGTTCTAAAGCTATTAGTATTCATCAAGATAGGATATCTGCAGTTTCTAGGATACACCTCAAGATCATAATTACTATTTACGGCTAACTTTTAATAGGCAAGTACTGAACTAATATCTGTGAAACTTGTGCACTGTGGTAGAATGTAATTCCATTTTAATTGATTTTTAGATTTACCACACTGTGTGACAGTATTGTTTACTAGATTGTTTCGAATATAATTTATTGTCCATAGTCATATCAAGATAACTACAAAAGTTAAGACTACATAAAGGATGTCTCAAAGTTGTGTTCATATCTTAAGGAAATATAATTTCTTTCACTCTGCAAAATGCTGCTTTTATATGTAGGAAAAAGGTAGGTTGCCTGTTTAGTCGTTAGTACGTTAAGAATGAATGACTAGAACACAGAAGATGTGGTCTGAACCAGTCACAGTTGTGTAAATGCATTTACTTCTCATCGTTAAAATTTTGAATCTCCGATACCTATTTACTGATATGCCGTTCACCTAAGTTCTCCTTATTCAATTCAAAATCATTCCAGTTTCACTGAATGCTTCTTCTTTTGCACTTGTGAAAAGTGCTAGCTTGAATAGATATTTTTTAAGTTTCGATATTTCCCATCTATCCTATAACCGCTAATAACTTTTATGCACACAGCTTAAAGAATAATATGAATTACTTTCAACCAAATTTCCTCAAATACAATAAAGCGCAATTTCGGTCCACTGAGTGTAGCTCCTACACTACTAAAATTAATGGAATACTTTAAGCAGTAGAGAGGAAAAAAGACACCAGCAGAGCATATAGATTCAAAACTTTGCTAATTATTTGAATAGTAGCAAAGATTTTCTCGCACAGTTTGTGTGTAGATGTGGCTTATTGGTTACGGCTTTCAGCCTGAGTAACCGGGTAGTATAATTTGTCCTAACATGACAAATACAGGTCATAATCCAGGTGAAATCATTTATTTATTATTTAGAGAGCTTATAAGCGATAATTATTAAACGTCTGAACACACTTTATACCTAATCCACCTTGTGAGGTGGAAAACTTTTTCAATATAAAATGTACTACATTTCCGACCATTCATAATGGGGATAGACCGCAAGGCATCAGTGAACCAACAGTGAAGGATAGAATAACCATTATGACCCGACTTACAAGGGTGAAGACCCCAAAAAAATTAGTGTAACAATGAAAAATGCGGGAATGTAGGAATCAAGTAGGACAGGAGCATAAAAGAGTTAACTATCACCCATCACAGTAAGAAGGATAGCATAAATTAAGTGCCATGAGGCTGAAATGTAGGAGGAAAACTCTGTTCCCTATAAGAGACGCTGCTTATCCAGGTACATTCTGAAGGCTCGAAGATACAGCTCCGGAAATCAAGAGTACATTCCTTTCATAGTTCGAAATAAAGACATGAACTACAGATGTTCAGCTACAACACAAGACATTTTAACTGGTAGTACTGATAAAAAAAGAAAACCGCGTGTCAGGGTGGATATTAGGCTTACTTGATTAATACTCCAAAGAATCTTATGACTACTTTATGCTTGTATTTACAAGCCATTTATAAAAATTTTTAAGTCTTTATTTCATTCAGAAGTCATTTGTTGATCTACTGAACCACTAAATAATTAATTCTGAGCAGTTCAGAACTGAAGAGTGACTGACTTAGAAAATCTGAAACAACAGGAATCATCGAAGCTTGCCAACACAGGTATTTATTTCTTTATATAAATAAAAAAACAGGCAACTCCAGGACATTGATCAACGTAAAATCTTACACAAAACTACATCGACTCATGTTACCTCAAGTCTCAAATGCACAGAAATAGAGAGAGCTCAACAGAAATAGAGACGGATTAGAAGATAAAAGCGACCAAAGAAGTGAAAAGTAATAAAATATACGAAAAGCCAAAGACTAATGATGGAGGATTTTTGATTTTATGTCCTGTAACCTGAATAACGTTGTTCAAGAGCAGGCTGCTAAACAAACCATGTTTTCTGCCTGTTTGCTTGGAAGTTAGCAGACGGTCGGATATGATATTCACCAAAAATACTTTTGAGGTAATGTCTCATACGGAGAGACTATAACTCTTGGTCATTTATCTGGTTTAGAAAAGGGTAAAGGATAATATTTCGCAGATTATCTACCACTCAAGATGTTAACTAACACAGCGGTTGTCTGTTATCTCATAAAAATGTCATGTGGAAGTAAGGTGTAATATACAGAAAAGATTTAGATACGCCTTAGTAATCTGATCTGGGGTTACACACTGGGCTACCTACCAACTTCAATATGTTAATCACCATGATACTACCGGGCTATCAAGGAAAACGTAGATGGGTAGGCGTCGAAGTAGTTACGAAAAGATCGTCAAACAGGAGACACTCAGTCAGTTACACCTCTGTAGTTGCTAAATCTAACACCGATATACTACGCTAGAATATTATACTTCTGTGCAAAAACAGCCTAGTTGCTGGCTTATAATATTCTTATTATTTTCAACTAAATCAGTAGTTTCAGTGTTAAGAATTTCAGGTTCAACACAATCAAAATACCCACGAAATGAGCATCATTAAAATCATGCATAAAAATGAAAATACAAACAATCCGATATTTAATTAGTACGTGGAAACAAACACGCTATTAGGTGTAGGTTAAATTCGTGCTAGACCAGGTTTCTAGTAGCACTTACGTACTCCCAGTCAGAATAACAAAGCATGTGATCACTTTCAGTGTTAAACTGC
This sequence comes from Heterobilharzia americana, assembly GCA_944470555.2. Classification (NCBI taxonomy): domain Eukaryota; kingdom Metazoa; phylum Platyhelminthes; class Trematoda; order Strigeidida; family Schistosomatidae; genus Heterobilharzia; species Heterobilharzia americana. The sequence goes on from OX104128.1 coordinate 27,455,256, forward strand.
ACCACCAAAGTTAGCATTTTCGAAGCATTGGGGCACATACAGTTAGGAACAAGATGAGCGATCCATATACGGTTATTTCAAGAAGTTCGATAGAATGCCTGTTAATTAAAGAACTACCCTTTCTGTCTTAAAACTCATAATTAGTTCGAAGATACCTTGTTGGCAAACATGAGTGATTCAGAGTACGAACAGGTTCGCAAAACTGTCTAGTCATTGGTATTAGATAAGTATCCTAATGAATTTCGACAAGGATAACTTCATTGGCTTACTTGAGATGTAATGCCTAGTTGCCACCTGTATCTAGTCGATGAAGGCAAGTGGAACCAGCTAAGATATATTCATCCTGTGATAAGTAATACATTAAAAACTTGTATTATCTCAAAAATAACTCTTATGAAGAGAGATTTAGAGTGGATCGAACAAACCTAAAGGACCAATTATGCATGTAAATAGTGGTAAGTTTTTTCAGGATCATCTACATGCTCTTCCTGATCAATAGAAATCTATCCTTGTAGACCACTACACGAAATGCAAGTTATACATAAGCACACACGAAAACAGCACTAAAGCCAGCGCAAAAGCAATAATGAAAAGAATACAAATTAGACAGACTATTGGATTAGGTTATTGGACTGCACTTGAATTTATGTTGGTATAGTCATCATTTGGATTTAAAATGCAATACACCTACAGATAATTTTGAGAAAAAGTAGACCTAGATTGGATTAAGCGCCTGATATTCAAGCGATGAGCCTTAGGTGCGAATCCTGCTTCCGCTACTTCGGCCTGAGTAACCAGTTAGCGTACTCAGCACTTGCATTTCAAATGTGGCCCAAAGTAAAACATGCATAAATACCTGCACCAAACTGGTTTGCATTTATTATTTTAGACCCAAAAGCCTTGTGTATATCATAGGTTTAACTCTACCAACCAGTTCCAACATAAGTTAAGTTTCGAAGCAGGTACCTTTTGTTAGCTAGTGAATCAGCATAAAAGGAGTACAGTCTAAAATTGCGCTTTGAAAACAGGAAGTGAATTTTTCCACGCTTTTGACATTTTTGCTTTTGTTGTGTAATCCACATCAAGAGCTTTCATATAACCCTTGACTTGAAGTAATTAAGTCAGTGTTTGAAGTTTAATCATTTTTCGAGGCTTAAGGTTGGTCTTTGTGTTGTCACAACTTAAGTCCCCTTGTCGGAATCTTGACCGAGTACTTTAGTTAGTACACGACACGAGTAAATAACATGGTCAGCGATAAGCATGTTTGCGGTCGTCCCAGCTGTAAATTTCCAGTGGATGAAGGTATGCAGTGTGATGCATGTGGATGTTGGTTCCACAAAGTTTGTACAGGATTGACACCAACCGTGTACAAGCGTTGCAGTAAACCAGCTTCTGCCTGGTTGTGTGATTTCTGCTGCAAGCCATTGCCGACCCTCATCCAGGAAGCTGTTGAAAATTTACTTGTCAAAAAACAGCTATGTGGAAATGATAGCTGTCATTCTAATGCGGTATCAGATGATGACGCTGCAAGTGTAATCGTTAATATATCTGACACAGGACTTCTCAGTGGACTAATGGATGCTGGTGATCCAGTTGGTGAAATTACACCAGTCCCAAAGCGTACTCGACGCAAGAGAAAGCCAAGGGCAAATGGTACACCAACCATAATGCCTGAGGATTCACCGAAAGCCTGCATCTCTGGTAACAGCGTTGACTCTGTAAAAGTGGTCAACAAATCTACATGGATTTCTCCAAGAAAGCATCCGAAGAGACTGCGAAAGGTTATCACGGAAGATACTAAGCTTATGAAACCTATTGAGAAGGTTTCAAAGGCAGTCAACACACGACTCACGGATTCCACTCCAGCGCCCAGTTTAATCTTCTGGAATGTTGAGGAGTCATCAGACAAAGATGCCTCAATACGTCACGGCCATGACCTGCAACTAGTCGAGTCGGCCATCAGACGTATTCTACCTGAAAAGTCTAAAGGGGTACACATCTCCAAAGTAGTTAGGCTAGGTAAGAAAATGGACGAAAAACCTGATGAGAAGAGAATTTTAAAGGTTGTTTTAGGCAACAAGGAGGAAGTGGATGTACTCTTGAGTAACGCATCCAAACTACGAAATTCGGATATCCGCATCCGACCTGACTGGCCCCTCGAGGACCGCATAAAAAGAAGAGAAGCTGTTGCCGAACTTAAGGCTCGACAGGCTAATGGTGAAAATGATCTTAAAATAGTGGGTTTTCGGGTTGTGAGGTCTTGGAAGCGAATGCTTCCAAGGCCTATATGGGTGGGTCATGGAACTCTTCCAACACAATGAAAGTTATCTACACTAACGTTCGCAGTATTAGAAGCAAAATGACAGACCTCGAGAATCTAATCTGCGAGCTAGGTCCTGACGTAGTAGCCCTTACTGAAACCTGGTTGATCAAGGATCTAGATTTTACGCCACTCCTCGCAGGGTATTACTGTGTAAGGACGGATAGGGTTGTGGGTCGCAAAGGTGGCGGCATACTACTATATGTTAGGGATGACGTCCACGTACGGTTAGTCACTTCTGAAGCACATGAATGCGGGACCTGTGAAGTGGCCAGTTGCGAGCTGAAGTCAAAGCATGGTTTCTGTACTATCGGGGTCATTTACCGTAGTCCATCCTGCCTTGCAAATGACTTCGTACTAACCCATATACGTAACTGGAGTAGATGTAACAGATGCCTAATAGTTGGGGATCTGAATGCTCCACACATAAACTGGACGGAGCTAAAAGTCTCACCACCAGGTGGTTCCTTCGAAAATGACTTACTTTTGACGGTCTTAGAATCTGCTTTAGTTCAAAACGTAACATGTGCAACACGTTACGATTTTGAACACAAACCATCGTTATTAGATTTAGTTTTAACCCATCAATGTGAAGACATTCTGGATCTACGATACTTCCCTCCATTAGCTAACAGCGACCATGTAGTACTAACTTTTGGTTTTCGGACTAATGAGTTTGATTATGACACTGCCTCCCCTAGACCTAATGTATGGCGTGCGGACATTTCAAGTATAAGGGATTGCGCAATCAGTAAGGATTGGACTGTCGACAAGGACTCATCAATTGAGAATGCATGGAATAGGTTTAGAACTCTATTTGAAGAGGTAACGACGCCATTTATTCCATGTTCGACTCCACGACGATCCTCACATCGCCCTCCGTGGTTTAATAAAGACATTAAGAGACTGTTAAGGTGGAGGAAACGTTTATGGGACTTGTTTCTAGAAACTAGACTGGAAACATTTAAGACTGAGTACTGTAAAGTCCGTAATCTCTGCAAGACTTTGATTACACGGTCTCGAATGTCCTACGAGAAGCAGCTTGTGAGGGATTGCCAAAATTGTCCTAAAAGACTGTTCGCATTCGTCAGAAGGAGGACTAAAAGAAAAGGCGGAATCTCCTCCTGGCGACGGATGAGAAGTCCGATAGTCTGGCGGAATCTAATCTGTCCAAAGCTGTCTCTCTGATTACTTTAGTGAAGTCTTCTCTGTAGATCATGACGATGAAGTGCTAAATAGTGGTGTCAGCACTGTTCCACTAATAGATACAGTGTTCACAACAAAGGAAAGAGTCTTACAGTTGCTCATTAACCTCAAACCTGGAAAATCCCCAGGTCCCGATGAGTTGCATCCCAGACTTCTATCCTCGCTAGCAGACATCATTGCTGAGCCAGTCACGGATCTTTTCAACATGTCCCTAACTCAGACTCGCCTCCCTAGAGACTGGAAAGATGCCATAATCAGCCCAGTCTTTAAGACCGGTAGTCGCCATTTGGTGTCTAACTATCGTCCTGTGAGTCTAACTAGCATAGTTGTTAAGATTTTAGAAAAAATAATTCGTGACAGGGTACTTAAACATGTGGAATCAAGCAATCTTTTGGCACCACAGCAACATGGTTTTCGTACTGGGCACTCCTGTCTAACTAACCTCCTTATCGCAAGAGAGGAATGGGTTGCAGCCCGTGATTGCAAGCTGCCAATAGATGCCGTGTTTATAGACTTCAGTAAGGCATTCGACAAAGTGTCGCATGTGAAATTACTAGGAAAGCTCTCCTCCTTCGGGTTTGGTACTTCACTGCAAGCTTGGATTAAGGACTTTTTATACGATAGAAGGCAAAGAGTAAGGGTAAATGGGACACTATCCGGGTGGAAACCTGTGATGAGTGGAGTTCCTCAAGGAACAATCCTAGGTCCACTACTTTTCTTGTAATATATCAACGAATTGCCAAATATGCTCAACTCTTCGGTACTGTTATTTGCCGATGATGTAAAGATTTGGAGAGCCATACGCAGTGATGCAGATAGGTATGCACTTCAGGCGGATTTAGATGAACTAGTAGGTTGGTCCAAACGTTGGTGCTTGGTATTCCGTTGATGGTACACCACTACTTCCAGTCCTTGAAATAAAAGACTTGGGTGTCATCATTAGTCATGATTTGAAAACCTCGGCAAGCTGCGATGCGGCTGCAGAAAAGGGCTTCCGTATATTATGGTCCCTCCGCAGAGCTTTCAAATTTTTTGATGAGGACATGTTTAGAATACTCTACCTACGTCAGACCTCACTTAGAATACTGCATTCAGGAGGCCAGCCCATGCCTAAAAAAGGATGCTGACGCACTCGAGAGTGTTCAAAGGGTAAGTACTAAGCTTGTAGCAGGCCTTTCGAATCTGTCCTGTGAAGAACGACTAGATCCGCTGGATTATTCCCACTGTCTTACCGCAGAAGACGGGGTGATCTCATACTGGCATTTCGTATTCTTAATAATGACTTCGGTACTGATGTCCTAATTTTTCTCCCTTGCTAGAACTATCTCCGAGGGCATCACAAGAAAATTCAAAAACCGCGATCGAATCAACTTAGCGTGAATCTGAGTTTCTCCCATCGTGTTGTCAACGACTGGAACTCCTTACCTCAGCAAGTAGTATCAGGACCTTCTGTCAACACGTTCAAGGAGAAACTAGATCTTCACAGAGATATCCTCTGCAAGGATTAACACAGGCCAACTGGCCTACTATCCTTATAACTGAAACTGAACTGAAACTAATGTTTATCAATTCGCTGATCTGTTAGGTTTCAGCTAATCCTCACACTTTGTTTACCTAAATTATTTTCTTGGACAGAGTCTCTAACATTTCAATTCAAAGCTTTCAAAAATGATCACTAGGTATAAATTAGGAGCCTTAATGACGAGCTCCCTAAAGTATAAACACTTTTGGAGAAATTTAACTGATCATTCTTATTTCATCATCAAAAACAACACAGGACCAGGCACTGCTGCGTAACCTCCCAGGTTGCCACACCTCATAGCATCACACCAAGTAGCAAGGTAATGAGATTGGAGATACAGAAAGAAAAACCCTACCAAAAGTAGAATGTAGTAAAAGAGAGAAGGGAATGATGAGATTAGGTATGACGGTTGAGACAAAGATAAAGCGTGTATGCACCTGCGCCACTGACATCGATTTCGAGCCACATCACCAATAGTCTCCAACAAATGGTTTCTCTTATCCCGCAGACCCCAACCACCTAGTCTGCATCGCCCCACATGGTTCAAACTAACAGTCAAGGATTTTGTGCATTGATACCATGTTTTAGTCTGGCCGCCCACAGCCTTTTCCCAGCCTGAACCTACTTCGGCCAACATTGTGTGACGAGGCGGACGGTGGCTAGGCATACGTAACACATGTCCCAAACATGTCAGTCAATGAAGGTTCATAACAACATCAACTGATTTACCTCTCATCCCTAAGATTCTACACCTGACTTCTGAGTTACTCATGAGATGAGACCACGAAACACGACCTATGCTGCGAGGGAAACGGTGGTCAAACACCTGGAGCCTTCTCATCTCTTCTACTTATAACGACTATCTTTCACAGCTTTACAGTAGAACAGAGTGGACTGCATCACGGTACACTTGACCCATAATAGAAAGTCAAATATCGCAGCAGTCCTACAGATGGCGTAAGTTGGTAAGAGCTAACCGAACCTTTTGTAACCTTATAGAGATTTCGTCGACGACTGAGCCACCCACTTTAATCTGCCAATTGCTTTATCACACACTGATTTTTATATTCGCCAACAGCTGTAACCTTAAAAGCACATGCTTCCTGCTAAACTGTTGTTCTTTCCATTTCAACGCAGTAGTAGGGGAAATGTGGCAGCTTTGGTGTTGATACTAAGTTAAATTAGGTCCAAAAGTATCAAAATCTGTGCTAAACTTAGTTTAAAATACTTAACAGTATTTAATGAGAATACCCGCGATTTTTTAAACATCTGGAAAAATGTGCTCGAACTGATGTGTGTAAGAGGGTAGATCTGACGAATACGGACTCACCAAACCTTCAGAATGAAGGGGATTTGATGCATTCCCAGCAAAATAATATGACAAAATTCCAGTCGGTTAACAGAATTTTCCCGGCCATTGATTGTTAACATTTCCAGGATGTAGAAAGGATCGCATACCAAAAAGAATAAATCAGATGTTACGCTATAAATATAGATACCCCAGTTCTGTGCTTCGTGCATACTAATCCTATTTTAACTTGCATAGTGCACTATAATTGGAGGTGGTCCATCATACGTGAAGCATATCAGACACCATTAGGTACAAGTTCACAGACCTAGCGAGCAACCTACCTCCTAGATATACGCATCCACAATGAAAAACTTGATATCCGTCTTCTAAATGACCTTGTATAATTGTATCAAAAATACTAGGGCTAACACAAGAAATCATACAAGTAATTATCCATAAACTACCGAAATCCAACATGAGCCAAGACCGTTACACAAGTCTCAGAAACGAGCGCGAAGAATTGACTTACACTAGCTCTCAAAAGCTATTGGGTATTGAAGTTCACATAAAGCACCAGTCGCATGACGCAATTATGCCTTTACACTGGAGGAGAACCGTTAACTTTCATCACCCTGATTGTTCAGTGTGATATTACCTCCAAGAAAGCAATGGTGATGGTTTCTAATTTTGCTAAATATTAACGTATGTTCTTACGTTGTATAGACGCACCTGGACAACATTTGGCTTACGAACGAATTTCGTATCAGCAAACCTGGTTACAAAGTCCAATCAACGTGAGAGGAACCAAAGATTACGAAACCTGAAGGAGTGTGAAGAGTCCATCATATCATACGAAAAGGAGATCTGCTTGCCTGATGAAATTGTAGTGTCACACACCTCTCCAGAATCAATAGCCTAAGGTTTGACAAGAGTCAACACTGGTGCTAACCTCCACAGTTTAGCTGGACTCGCTAAGCTGAAGGCACCCGATCAAGCACCCTCGCCATTTGGCACGCTGTCGTGTTATGTCGCACTGCTCGTAATCGACCCTCTAGCCAGCTAGTTGGAAAGCATCGGTATCTCGGCCCTACCTCACAAATATACTATTCTGTCCGGCTACGCTATTGTGTTCTTTCTTGGTCTTGTATTTGTGGGTATATAACAAGCACGAATAATTAGTGATTGGCCTCTGCGTCTGTCAAGTTCGCACCAGGAGACTTCTTATGTTCTCATGCAACACCTACTATCCAACGTCAGTAATGCGACTGTATGTGATCTGGATTTTTTGGGCTCTCTCTTCCAGGTCTTGAGGCTGGGCCCTTTTCATTTCCTTACACTTCTACTGTGTTTCTGTAGTCCCTGCGTCTTTCTTGCTTATGGTCTTAGGGTAGTGATTACTTATTCTCAATATCCAGTATCGTCTTTCGAGCCGGTGCAAACCAATTGATTCCTTCGCGCTCGCTTCTAGTTCTCGTGGAAGTCGTTTCTGTTGCAGTTGTGGCCTGATTCCTTTGAGTGAGAGGCAGTGGAGCTGCTGGCATGATCAATCAGCCTTATGAAGTTGCTGTTTCCGTCGGCACCTGCAAGTAAGTATTAAGTGCTACTGAATTGTGCTAGAAATAGGGCTAGTAGGAAATGAGAAATAGAGGAGTGAAAAGTTCTCATGGAAAAATAGGTGTTACTGGTAGTACTATGGTGAAGAGATGCTTCTTAGTTCAAATACTTGGGTTGGGGAATAAAGGGGGTGAGCGTAATTTCAGTTACTACCAGCGAGTGTTCGTTGTAAGCCGTTTGCACTCACTTTCGTATCCAGTGGCCGCTTGGAGGCGCTGGCTGATGTGGTTGTGGCCATTTCCTTCAGCACAGCGTTCCATAAGGCACACACTCTGCGTGGAAAGAAGCTACATCCCACTCTCTTCCCTTCCTTATTGTGAGGTATGGAAGTGGGGTTCCCGCGAGACTGTTGGTTCGGGATCTATAGTGTTGGCCCATTCGGGTGGTCTGCTTGGTGAATGGTCCTGTAGGCTGTCATCAGGTCACCTCGTTACCTTTAGTAGCTTAATGTGGTCGAGGTCAGCTTTCTAAGTCGTTACGCATATCCTTTGTTCGTCAGTCCAACAACTGACCTCATCACCCTTCTCTGCACCTCCTCAAGAGCATTCACGTCTTTCTTTAGTAGAACGAGGACTGTCAGGTTCACTACACCCACGTGTGGTGTAACGTAGGTTTAAAATACCGTGAGGAATAAGTCTGTGGTTAGCGCCTCTAGCTGCCATCTTGGAAAGTTCATGATGGCGTTCGCCTTCGTCGCCACTTCCTCATAGATGGCACCAGTATCCGATGTGTCAGGGAGGTTTAGTCTTAGATCCCACTTTGCAGATACCCCGGTGATTGTGCACTTGTTGGGGGTTTAGCTGGTTTTCGTCGCTTCCGATGTGAGGAAACATTACCCTGCATTTCCTTATGTTGGAGCTTTAACCGTTTGTAACTGACTAGGATTCCCGCTGAGGCAGATCATTCTGAAGTACCCTGGCATCCTCTTCCAGACACACTGCCCTCCAAACTCTGGTGTCGTCCGTAATCACGTGGCCACGGTGCAGAGATTTCTCCATTCTGAATGATGAAAGTTTCACAAAAACTTGGTGTGACGAAATCTTTACGTCTGTCAACTTTTAACCATTGTCCCGGAACTTCGTTACATTACTGTATACTGGCAGCAGACGCATCACTGTGTTCGTTTGCTCGTCAGATCGACTGCTCAGCTATTCAGGGCTGCTCCGATAGGCCTTGTGATCGGGCCCACACTTCTGTCCGTCACTTTTCGCTGACATGGACCGATATAGGCTTTTCGGGTAGTAACTTAGCTGTTTGGTCGGGTTATTCTTGTTTTTGTGCCTGTCACTACGAGCACCCATCTTACATAAGCCGCGCACTACCTTGTAGCTAAAACAGTCTGGTTCTTTGCATGATGTGAGCCACCGATACCATTTCTCTTTTTTCCTCCCCATTTGTCTTTGGGTTGTACGAGTTACCCAAGACCATTTTAGAGGTGGTCGTCTGGTTAATTTCGGGGCAATTTTCAATATCGCTCGAGACAATATCTTGAGTATGCATCCAGAGTTCATCTAGCGATAGTGAGTGCCATCCTTGTGGCCAATGGGTCCCAAGGAGTTCATTGTTCATGAGATGGTAATCTGCCTTTCGGTAACAGCAAGACGCTTCTGGCCCGACTATCGGTAGTTCCTCCTTGGTTATCGAGGAAAATCTGACCAAAGCATGATCGTCTTCTCCTAGAGGAGTGGGCTGGACACGAACATCGTCCGTTAAATGATCATCATCTGTTAGAACGTTTTCAAGTGGCGATCCCCTTCCAGTTGGTTTCCATTTGGTCTCATTTTCGCCACTAGCCATCTCCACCACTCGAGGTCACGGAGGCATGGATCACATTTTATGGATCCATCCGCCGGCTCGGGTACCCCATGCGCCACCGTGTTCGCAACGTTGTGCAGACTTTTTTCCCTCCCCTGTGTTGCCCCACGCTTTATCTGGCTTCACCCTTATGACGCGGGAGCTTGCGATATCTAGTTGACACGGCATCGCCAATATGTCCCCCGACTGTTTCGCTGTCATCCACGACATCTGTGCCGGCTTATCTCCAGGTTCTATAATTCCTCGGGAGAGCTGGGGTTGTCTAACCGGAACTTTCTCGATGAAGGAGGCCTCAAAGCAGCAAACATCAAGGACCACAGTGATTACTTCAGTGATAGGCATTATATATATATATATATATATATTACAGACCTAGGTTCTCGGGTCGCCCTCCCACCCTTCAGATTAAACTGAATTTTGAGCGATGTTTCAGAGCTCGTTAAGACTATAAGCAACCACCAGCTGCTGGAAGAGCTGCTGGCGTCTGCGGAACCAGAAGTTAGAATGTTCAGCAGTGAGGAACAACGAAGAATACCCCGTCTAATCAAGCGTAGTGTGCCACGGTGTGGAATTATAAATATGGTCGACACATCTTGATAGACTGATGACATGCGGTGACTTCTGAAACTCCCAAGAACTGATGTACCCTGGCACTGTGATATGCTTCTCTCTTACCGTGTTCGGAAATTCGTAACATGAACTCATTGTCCGTCAAAATTTGAGAAACAGGCCTGATGTTGCATGTACAAGACAGTGAAAGACTAGAATAACCAAAATATTTGGATCGATGACCGTGAAACAGCGCTTGTATAGGAGAATAATTCCCTGAAACCAGATTCTAAGAGGTTCAACAGTTAGGCTGAACTTCAAGGCCGAATCGAAGTTGTAAGGATTTAGACACGTGGCCAGGCATCCAAGCCACTGGACGTGTTGTCATCTTTTGACTCGTCGCTTCTATCCCCTCCTGCACCCAGGTGGCAAAAGCAACGTGGTATTTTGGCATATTTGATAAAATACACGACTGCTTCCCAATTATCCGACTGTAATATTTCTCGTACACTTGCGTATTGAATAAATATGAAGGTTAAGAGATTGTCCTGTATGAATTCTCCTTTACGAAGTCTCCCCATGTGGAAACGAGACGTGCGGTGATCTGTCAATGACTATTCTTACTCGTACAGTCCTACGAGTTCGAGAAAAAGGAAGAACGCAGAAGGGTAACCAGATAGGAACAATACATTTGACGAAAAATGCCAGTGTATCCATATATTCCGACTAAATACTCGGACGATCGCACACGAGCAATACGGCGTAACACTACTACTTGCCAAAAGGCTTGGATGCTTGGCCATGTGACTTCAGCTAAACCGATCAGTACCAATATTGAACGTCGTCGACATTTAGGCCACTGATTTGGTGGCTATTTTACCGCTAAAGTCCTCTACTTCTGTCGACATCATATGGGGACATTTCCTAAACCATCACTCCTTGTGTGTTTTGAAATTCAGAATAGCGTTTCTCATTGTGTTCTCGACAACGAGACCATGATTTAACTCATTAAGAACGAAAATCGTGAAAATCTGATGAAAATGAAATTTCGTTGGTTTTAAAAACATGACGAAGGGAAAGTCGGACCGTCTTTTTACTGGTAACACGTGTTTGGTACGTCCGAAACCGAGGTAAGAGACACTTTGAAGAGGAGAAAAGTTTAATCCGTTTCTAACGGTCGCAAAGATGTGCGCCATCTGATGTAAGTCATCGAGATTTTTGAGTGGGTGAGTTAATGGCCGCCAAGTCTTTGTTAGCAGACACTAGTTAGATGACTCATCCATTGGGATACACACGGAAAATGTTTAGGTTACATTAAGACTGCTGGGGGGCTGCATGTGTGGATGCCAACTACGAAACAACTGGATGCCCAATACTTCAGGTTGAGGCCCCCACGAACTAATCACAATGTTTCGAGGTCCTTAAGCCGTGCAAAATGTCGCGCCAACCGTACTTCCCACAAAAGTTTCGTTTAATCTGTTATACAGCATCCTATTTCCTCATGTATGCAGTAGCTTCCGTTCAGGAGTATCCTTACAGGTGCAGAATTCCTAAGTTATACTGCGGCGACGACTTTGTGGAGGATTTTACTTTTGTTAGCCATCTGTCTGGCAGATAAGGTAGTTATGAATTTGACTGGTGTACTGACACATTTCGCCACATAAGTGTTAAGTGAATGACACTTTCAGCCCACCCTATATTCTTTGGTCACATCAGAGTAGTTGTGAGCATCCAGCAAGAATAACCACCTTACTCCAACTTCCAACAATATATGTGCCTGAAGATGAAATAGTGAGAAAAGGTTTCAAGAAGGAAAAGGCAAATATTTGTCCCTTCATTATAATTTACGCACCCTTATGGAGTTGTCACTATGAAGGAGTACACTGTCTAACCTAAAAGGCTAACGCTAAAGGTTAGAGATTCGCTCGTGGGATTTTTGAGTCTCAGCTGGACCAATCAACATTGGCAGTCGTTTGAAGCATCTGAGGTCAGAAAAACACCGATCTTTGGAAAAATGAATAAGAAACAAACAGAAGACCATTGTCTGATTCAGCAGCCGCTAACCTCGTTTCAGAGGCTCGCACTGTCATACAGATTACCTGTCGGCCAAAAAATGGCCGCTAGTGACTACGTATTGGTTTCGAAACATGTATTTTGTCTGAACTCTGTGCACTTAGGTTATCACTAGAAAACCTTCCTAATTTCACTTACAAGGCGCCAGCGAGTTACCACTTTCCTGGGCGATAATTCGGCCAGAATATGAGGGTTCTTCCCTCAATAAGCACAAGGTATTGTTGGTGTGGGCACTTCGTCTTTAAAATGTCGTGAAAAATGGTACACTGGTCAATTTTAATTTGTCACCTACGAGCAGAATTTGGGAGTACACCTCCTTAAAAATTATTATCATTTGTTCTTTGAGTTCCCAATGGAGCACAGTGTTTCAGTAGCACGTTGCCATTTTACTCCGTTCTTTGCAGCCTGGCTCAACCTGACTACAAGACTGTCCAGAAGCTTTCATTTCTTCCTCACATGATCTCCTCCACGTCACCCTCGGACGCCCAACTCGTCGCTTCCCCTCCGGGTTCCACTCGACAGCCTGGTCTGATATGACACGTGATGTCCCCAAATGGTCTTCTCAGTGTATGCCCAATCCATCTCCACCTTCTTCTGCATATTTGTTAGGGCGATGAGTTCTTGGTTGGTTCGTTGCCAACCAGCGAGCCAGCCGGAACGAGTTCCTTGTTGATTATTCTTATTATTCTGGCCATCTGATTTTCAGTGCCAGTATCGAGTGAGAGTAGACAGCAGCTGTTGATGTATGTCTGTAGTTTGTTGGAAATGCTTTTTGTGACGTGTAACGTTTCTGAACCATATCGAAGCATTGACTTGACTGAGATTAGTGTTGAGAATCCGGATGTTGTTCACGCTTTATGCTGATTGGAGTGCAGTAGAACTGCACACTGATTTCAGGTTAGTGAAGGGAGGCCTGTCGTCCTTGACGTCCTCATCTGTGCTGCCACCTGTAGTTGAAACGATGCAGCCGTGGCTAGACAGGTGAAAGAGACTACTTCGTTTAGATATCTCTCGTTGGTGGTGATCGGTGCATGTTGTTGATTGGGTATCTTCATCACGTCTGTATTTTCTACGTTCACCCGAAGGAAGTCCCATCTTCTATGCCTGGTCTCTTCTGTCGACTGGTCAGTTTTTGCCTGTAGATCTTCTTTTTAAGTGCTAGAGAAGTTTAAATGAGACTCCTATGCAACCGTTAGTAAAGCTAGTGACGCAATTAAACTAGATGAAGGCAGCTTTACTGAACTATTATGCAAAATGTTTGGAGACGGATGACGCTAACGACCCCTCGAGGTGCAAGTGCACACGGGCTACATCTTCGTTGATAATTTCGCATTACGTAATGATCAACAGCCATTTTATGCACTGAAGAAATTGGTGTGGTGAAATTCATGACGGAGTCCCCATGTTTTCGGATAAGCTGTCAAGCTCCAAGCTCGACAGTTATCAGAAACGGCCTACAAGATAGTTGTAGATGAAGGGTTCCTAATTGAGAAGCAAAGTTTGTTCCGCGTGAGCTGTGAAACTATTTGGTACCCATGCAGTTTCTCCCGAAAACATTCTGAAGCTCATGATTAGTGTGTGGCCAGAAGTAAGTAACAGGTTAGACAGTATTCAGATTCAAGTTAGGGGGAGGGCTGGTTAGTTTTATATGACAAGCTTGTTTGATCATTTTTGATCCAAGGGACGTTCAGCACATTGAATGACGTCTTATTGCTTAATAGTGATATCTGAACTCTTCGCAGATTATTGAAGGAGCATATGCCACCGCAACAGTTGTGAGTCTATGCGGGCGGACCATGTTAGAGGTGTGTGTGAGAAATACGGAGGCTTAATGGTGACGAACACCTGCACCAGAGAGTCTAACATCCCAGTAATACTGCACTGACAGTTTGTCAATCCAAGAAATGGCAATTGCTGTAACATTAAATGCGCACAAATATCAGCTCGCCTCAAGAAAGATGGCTCAGGAAAGGGACAAGCATGGAAAGTTGTAGCTAAAACCTTCCAGTTACTTACATGCTCAAAGAATGCAAACACGGCGTTAGGCAGTTACTTACGCTGTTCTTTAGGGCGCATGACCAGGACTTCCAAATATGCTGCCGGTATTGGCCTGATAGTTGTCTTCATCAACCCATAAGAACTGACAAAAAGCGGGCAGAGTAGAGTTCGGTTATTTTGGACTGCCAGTATGTCAAGCAGAAAAGTTCGGCAACCGCCTTTCAGGCACCAGAACTTGTTTATACAGATACAGATGAACATACGGACCCATGAAACTCTCGTGAAGCAGGTCGATGAAAACGCAAATGGAAGATTATTGCATGTGGATACTAGCCTGAAACAACAAGTTTTAGAAGATTTTGTGTCACTTGGAGGCCTAATATTCATTCAGACTGATGTTTTCAGTTTAATAACTAAACGGATTGTTCATTGACTGAATAGGCAAACCAACAATGACCGCATTCTGGATGCATTTGGAGGGCGGTTGTGACGACACCTACTTCCGTCCTGGAGAAAGCATCCCGATGGACTTGCAGCACCTTCCTACATTGTTGACTGAGTAGTGGCAAGTGGGTGTCACTTGAGTTGGATTTTTGCACTTGAATGTGACCCTTTTCATAGTGGTAAAATGAACCCTAGGCTTCTATCTATGTGTTGCTACAGGTCCTTATCTATAAGAGGAAGTATCCAAACATGGCTGGGTCAGTGAAACAGGTTGTCCCACTGGTTGTCGGTAATGGCCGAATCCCATATCCTCAAATTGAGTCAAGATAAAAAGCAAACAGCTTTGACATGAGGGAAAATATAAATATGCGAAAAGGATCATGCATAATGTACAGGAAAGGCTGTTGATACAGAAATAGTTTATGAATGGGTTTTTCGGAAAATCTGCACTAAAGGGTGTTAAGCGTCCTAAACGATAATAATAATGATAATAAGTTTTTACTCGCACATTAGTAATCTAACATGAGAGAAGCCAGTTTATGGGCATCATCACACTGATTGAGAGAAATATATCTGACGGGAAATATGCCTGCGCACTATTAGGCCGATGGGCATATCAGACAGATCAATAGGATGGTATCACCAAGCCTAGGCATTTTATTATATCTTTTCAGCAGCCGCAATGTTTGTAGCCTGTAGGGAGTAAGGTTTTTCGGAGAGTAAACGGTCTTCCTTCACAGGGAGAACCCTTAGGAGACCGACGCTCCATCTTGCTGATTCAAACTACTGATGGCTAACGTTTGTTGCAGACAGCATCAGAAGATTATATCAAAGTGATACGAGAAATCTATGTACTACACTGCGATTTAGGAGAACATTCTTGCAGTCCACAAGACACAGTTAAGGGCATTCCTTTATCGAGGGCATATGCAGCGACTATGGCTTCAGGAAGCGAACCAACGGGTAAAGAACGGACACAAATATTCGACTAAAGGAAGTGGTGAGCGATTACCGGTAATAAATGCTTCCTCAGACTTGTATGTACCACACACATTTACACCTTGGTACACCAGTCAGTCCACGTATACTGCATGTCTGCCTTTGATGTCAAGTTGACAGCGGAGAACGATGGTAGCAGGTTTAATTACCGTCTCACCTATCAACCACCCTGAATCAATCTTCGAGATATCGAAGGAAACATTCCATGAAACTATCAGGAGCTGAATGAGACAGCCTCGCTCAGATGCTTCACACACCCTTGAATCCGACGGCTTCCTAAAGGTAGGTGGATTATAGTGTTGCTGTCTGTTCATAGTCCCGGAAAAGCATTCATGCTTTGAAAACGATTGCTTGGCGTAAGCGTGACTTGCTGTTTTGTCAAGAATACCCCTCCAATTTGCTCATCGGCTGGACTTGCCCTTCAAAAGAATGAATGGAAATCATTATTTCGACATCTACAATATGCGACTGTACAGCGACAGTAGTTGCAGTTACAAGCATTAGAGTAAAGCACTTGTCTATCTTCCAAATCACTGAAAAGTAAAGTTTGAGGATATTGAAAAGAAGGAGATGTTATTGCAGTATTTTCAAAACACAGAGTTTGAACTTCACTGTTCTTTAACATAGGTGCAGCTGAGTGAATGCTTCCTGCATTCTTTCCTTAATTATTCAGAACATTGAGGATTGAAACAAAGACTTTCTTTTGCAGAGGTCCATTTATATTCAAGTGTTACGCGCTTCTTTGCTTATTGTCCGTAAGTGGTTTGCTTTTGGGGTCTGAGATGGATAACGGCGATGAGTTTTATATTTAGTAAAGGGAACAGGTCATTTTAATTCCTTGATAGTTATCGGGTCAGTACCCAAAATATTGTGCTTGCAGTTGATGCACGATAGGTGTGAAGTTGACTAAGTACAGTGTTCTTCCCCCATGAATATCTATGAAAACGTATTCCTCTGTATAGCAGTTCGTGTTTCATTATTTAGAGTGTAACTTTTTCAACCGCCTGTATATTCTACTTAGACTACTACAAGCAACGGGATCCTCCGGTAACTAGAATCAATGGATCATCATTTTGGGGTAGAGCATAAAATGACACGTGCAGTTATGTCGCATAATATTTGTAGTATTCTCCCTTAGAAAGTGAAACATTCACCTAGTGATTTTAAGAGATCATTAGTTCATCAATCGTCACTTGGTACAGGTGAGCTGTATTTTAGGTCCGTATCTTCAAATAAGTCATGGATTATTTTGGTATCAAAGAGTACTGCATAAGAATGAACTTCAAATGAGGATGTGCCATTGAAGATCTCGGACATGATTCTCTGACTTAACGCAAAATGCACCAATTGTAGTTACATCTGTCGGATTTCTAAATTAAAAAGGGTGGGTCTGTTCAACTCGGACAAGTCTTTGTTTGCTCTCATTTCTCTCTCAAGTGTTTTGACTCCTGATTGTTTGCTACTGGATCCAACCCCTTTATATGCTAAGGGATTCCATACGAGTTTTGCATAGCTGCAAACTCGATTGTATTGATGGAAATCAATAATTTCCTCGACCAAATTGGGAGTTGAAGATGCAGGTTAGAACTTATTCAACTCCTCATAAGTGTGAAGTATATACTAAGCTGCTGCGGCTTCTCAGCGATTGGCTCAGTGACCTTGACCTAGTCCTATTCCCAATCCGAGATTTTTCGAAAACATCATGGGGAACCTTTGGTAAAATTGTGAGAAATTACTCTGCATATGATCAGTGTACGCTGTTTGCCAATTCTAAATGTTTCTTTAATTGTTCATGTTCTGAATTCGATGAAGTCAGAGGTGAACGAGCTGTAGAAACAATGGTATTTCCACCATGATATCATATTCTAACTCGATTTTTAACAACTGAATCCCGACACTCGATTCAAAGAAGGTATTCCAAATCAGCATCTACAACAAAGTATTCAGCCTGCAAGTTATTTTTAAGCGACGGTGCACTGAAATGAAAAAATTGTTAAATTCCTCTACATACTGGGAGGGTACTAATGGGGATATGTCGTCGTCTAAAGTATGGCAGTTATTTCCATTCACAAAGTTTAACCCTTATTTCCCACTAAATAAAATACGATGAGCTAAAATGGGTTGTATGTTTACCTGGAGCTGTCTGGCTTCATCAGTAACCTTATGTGGAACACCTTTATGAGGATCTTGCTAGAGATGCATAGTGTCTTGTATTCGTACTTTACCCAGCTTCTTCTAGCTATTGTTTGTTTTATGGAAGAATGTGATTTGCTTTAGTTAGTAGAATCCTTCTCTACAGACTCTAATAAAAACCTTGCTTTTCACTTCTGAAGATCAGTATCACGTTTTCAAAACAAATCACTTCGTTATTCGAACAGAGTGCCTGGGTAACGTTTCACCTCTTAAGATCAACTCAGCTGAGATGAACCAGTCACGTCATCATGCATACAGCTCTCTGTTTGAGAAAGAAGCTTGAATTTAACATTTTTTAGCCAATTTATCAGCGTAGATTCGTCAATAGTCGAGATTTTTACTCAGCGAAAGGTGCAAAAAAGATGTCTGCCGAAATCCATAAACAACTGGAGAATAGTAGACCCTTCCTTACACAACGACTGCACCGAAGGTCATGGGTTCTAAGTTTAGTTGACCTTGTGTGAAAAAATTTCTGTTGTCCAAGATTATTGTTTATAACAAGCTTTAAAGTTTTCTTATGGAGGTGCTTTTCTGAATCCAGAAGTGCGAGCGAGCATAAGGCCGCTAAGTTTTGTCCTCAGGTGTTTTAGGATAAGTCGGGATGAAATAGTATATATCCGCGAAGTAAATCTGATAGTTTACCAGAGTGGTTGTGGTTGAGGTGATATAGTTCCATATCTGGGTTGGTAGTGGGTGGTATACGATGTACATCACTGGTTGCGCAGATAATGTTTGAGTTGTAGTTAATTACTGATATGAGTGGCATTGTTAGACTGTGAAGCTGTGGTTCATTGATTTCGGCGCTCGACCCAGTGAATATCAGTGTGAGAACTGGCACTATTGCGTGATGATCCACATTGCCACACTTCGTTTTAATACAAAATACATGGCAGCATGATGTAGACAAATGTAGTTAACAGTCGTGTAATGAGTGAGAGAAGTCAGACAACTACGACACAATATAGCAATTACCTCAGAGATCATGTGCAGATGTGTCTACACCCCTGAGAGAGATTTTTAGCCATATCACCTGAAGTCTCTTGTCACACAAACGCTAACTAGGAATTCTGAATTCCTTTACACGACTGAAACCGACATTCCGCAACATCATGCACTAATGCTACGTTTTAGTTTGGTCGCCCCTAACCTTTATCCACCCTAAACCTATTTTAGCCAAGGTTGTGACTCTGAACAAACTGAAATATCCGAATTTCCACAACTGAGTGATTATTCTGAATTATCTTTTGTCTATCCATATTTTGGTAGTTGTGTTATACTGCTTGCTCTGATCAGATAGGTTTGTGACTCAGCTAATTTCATGGAACCGTTTGTGATTGTTCAGTCGAATCATAAGTCTGAAATTATCTCATTGAAGCTTCTGTGTCCACTCACCACACTCACTTTAAGAATTGAACTATCAGAGCATTCTGGATTTTTTTTATCATTTCTTTGTCCTACCACAATTAACCATCTCAAAAAACGTGCATATCTTTTGAGTCTACATTTGTGATGTAAGATTGTCTGTTGATTGCTTTTTTTAACAGATATCTCAACAGATGCCGAAGCGCAACAATCCGGAATCTCCTGCCGACTCAATAACTGGGTTTTCCGGTGATGAATCTCAATCTAGCAGTTTAACTACTCGAAAGCGACGTCGTTTGGTCAATGCTTCTCAAGTAAGAATGAGTATAAGTTTTAAACGCACGTTTATTTGCTTATTATCACCCATCGCCAAGTTGTGGAGCGCTATCAGTCACATACAGTTCCGTATTCAAGACTTGTTTATTTCTTGTTTATAGAGGATGGTTTTTGGTAGAACTTTCGATGTTCGCACCAAAGTAGTTGGAAAGTAACTGACCGTCAGCAATTGAGAACCGAACTTGGATAATGTTAAATCAACTTCCTATGTTCAAGTGGACTTCACTTAGCTCTTATGTAGCATTGTTTACCGATTGACTGTTAACCTGATAAAAGTATATTCTATAGGTGCATTGCTGCGTATCGGGCAAACAGCGGTTCGCATCAGAAGGCGTGTTTAGTGTCAGACACTTGTCGAATAAACACTACAGATTGCAAACGGTTTCAGGAAGTCATTGAAGGGGATGGGTTGGTAATCTTGCTACACATTTAGGTTCTGCGTGGTCGTCATCGACGTTGTAGCTTTGAAGTTTGATAATGAAAGTGGTGGAGCATAAAACCATAACTGGAGTTCTTTATCCGGCGGCACGTTCATAAATTAAAGTTCTGCAATCCTCCTGATGTACTCCCTCTATCAAAGGCGATCTTGGATATAAAATGAGGGACCGGTCACTATTTAAGTGAAGTTTAAATCTGCTATGTAATGGATTGTGCTTGTCTGGCTGAAGTCGTTCCTAATCCCGAAATTCTCTGGTCATTCTTTTCCAACACTAGGATAGCAAAGCTGTACGCTTGACAAGAAAACCACTTGATTTTCTACAGGTGGTAATAAAAGTGACACTCCCAAACTTTGCATGTCTCAGAGATAGTAATCTTATCTCTGTTCATTTTTATGGGGCTGGATTGAAAATGCGTCTAAGTATTAATACATGAGACGAGCAAACAGATCTGAATAGACAGAAAACTCTTAGAATGTTGATGGTCTACAGACTTATTTGTTGCCATTATTCTAAGGTCTCCGAAAAGGAAGCGAAAAGATGATTGAGCTTTCAATTCAAAGTCAGTTTGTGTAGTCAACCAAAATTATATTTGTGTATCTAGGCCTGGTTTTTGTTTTGGGATGTACTGAGCCGGGCTCTATTGTTCGTTGAGGTAGCTCGGTCAGATTACAAAGGAACAAAGACGTTCAAAACTGAAGAAAGTTCTGAAATTGTCCAAACAACCACTCAGCATTTTCAGCTTCTAAAGATTATTGTAATTTGAAAATAAATTTTGTATCTTGCAGATTGCAATAACTAGATGACATGGAAGCATTGTGAACAGAGTGAAGTATATAATCATTCTAGTGTTAAAAGTTTTTGGTCATTCGTCTTATGAGATATATTTTTACTTGTGTAATCCCGGCGTAGTATATTCGGACAAATAACAAGATAGACAAATATTTTGTATTATTTCTCAACTTTTTGATCTTGCTAGGAAAATCCTTTTCACGAGTATGCGTCTGACGTTAGGTTTTCAGGTTAATACTCAAGTTTTGGTACAAAAATTAACCTGAAAACTTTATGTCAAGTCCATACTCTTGAAAAGGATCTTCTTGGCAAGATTGAAACGTTGAGGAATAATACAAAACATTTGTTTATCTTTTTATTGGTACCAATATACTACACCAGGGTTACACAAGTAAAATATACCTTATAGGATGAATCATACTCGGTACCCAAGTTTTTCCATACTATCACATACATTGTTGGTAAGGTTACTTTCAAACTTGGTTATTGTTTGGCGTTTCTGAATTAGGATATTCGATCTACTTTTCATCACTGGAAAGAGCGATTCAATCAACATCAACTTTATAAAGATCAAGCAACAAATAATAATTATTTTTCTACTTAGTAGTCGATCCCCTTTGAATATTGGGAAATTTTCTTCCACCAGTACGTGGAAATCAGCGGTTACTTGCACTTTTTGGACGGAATAGATTTGCACATTAATTGTCTTGTTTGTTTCTCTACTTGCTTGCATCTTTTACGACTAACGCCAACGGATTGGATCTGTCAAGCAATTTTTCATCAGGCTTTTATGAGTTTACATTTTTATCTTGGATTATCAACACATTGCCCAATTTATCTAAAACTATTATTTTGGATCTGGATTTCCGAGTTTCGAATACCCATCCCTTATTATTCTAACCCTATACTAAACACGTCAATAAAATTCAGTAAATAAAATCCTTATTTTATGGGTCCATAAATACTTTAACTTCACTTTTAATAAGTAAACAGCTATTTGGGGGATTATACACTTCTCTCATTCTGTGCCCATTCTGTCGTGTGGTAGTTAGTAGCAAGTTAGCAGCAATTTAACAAATTGCCTCGCTAACTTTGGTCAGCGTGCTCAATACGATTCTGAACGATGTAGAAGTGCTAACTTGTTCTTTTTTGTGTAGGAGCTTACAGTGTTCCCTTTCTGAAGTCGTCAAGGTTCAAGAAATCGAAACCAACTAATTTGCTTATCTTCAGTGGTACAAAGAAAAGTGGTTCACTTCACTGGTTACTTCTTGGGGTTACATGTATAGCTTAAAACCACAAAACTCGAATTGATGGTTTGAACTTTTTGGTTAAACTACACAACTAAACAGCCGTAGTGCAGCTAAAATCTACATAAAAATTGTAATCCTTATATGCTTAAATGTCAATTTTTGGCTTTTGATCTTCTAGTTGGATTTGTGTCAAGAGCTGTTTGATAAAATTCGAGCATATCGTGGGGAAGATGGCTCACTGTCTGAAACGTTTATGCGTTTACCAACGAGAAGGTAGGTTCACATTTAGAATGAAGTTCTGGTTTATGGTATATGTTTTTGCATGGCAGTTAGTTCACTCAGGATGTTTTTAAATTTGACTTTTTTCTTATCAATTAATAATCTACTGTACAGTTCGATTTGGTCGAGTCATTGAGGTTTGGAGTTTATTATACCTAAAAAATGAGTTAATCTTCGTTCAACCAAATATCTTCATAATCAACCTTTTGTCGATTACCACTATTGGTTTGAATTTCTCGAGATGATCAGAGCGAATCTGGGCAGTGAAGATTTGTCGCAAAAATTTCGTTGCTCTAATTGATTAGTCTTGAGTAACTTGTTTTTGTCATGCCAATGCCATTGGATAATACGCCCCCCCCTGTCGATATTTCTGAACATGTATTGTCTTTTTACTCGCCATAGATCGAATGCAGATTACTATGAAGCGGTGAGAGAGCCTATGGATTTGGCTCGTATTCAAGCAAAAATCAAAGCATCCGAATATGAAAGTGTAGATCAAATGGCTACAGATATCAATTTGATAGTGGCCAATACTAAGACCTTTTATCCAGCCTCCACAACTGAGTTTGCAAAAGCAGTTGAATTACAAGATGTCTTCGATCGAGAGCGTCAACTACTTCAGGCAATAACTAACAAGAGTACAGATTCAACTGCAAGTTCAACCAGCAGTAGTGGTAAGTTTTAAGAATATATTTTTATCTTGTGTTAAGCTATTAGCACCTTAGTGGTTGATTTCCACTTTCAGAAAATTTTAAACATGTTTGTGAGATCTTGTTTCGCTTTCAAGTGAAGTGTTTTATTTACTTTTTTACTTTGGAGCACATTAGTGCATGAGGTTTTTAAAATTTTATTTACAGTCATCGAAAGGCGTACGAAACGCAGACGTACTTTCACCAGTGAGGAACGTGACGAAGAAGAGGTTAGTTTTGTAGTCATATTGTGGTATATTATTTTTATTTTCATTCGAAAGGCTGGTTTATTTTTAAAGTTATCGTATATTTTTTACAGTTGACTAGAAACAGTGAACTGGGCTAGGGTGAAAAGGAAATATTAGCTCACCGCCTGCTTATTTGTATTCCGTACAGGAATATTGGTTATAACAGATGTATTCCTGAGATATGAGTCGGAATGCTTGACACTTTTCTTCGGATAAGAAAATATTAACTGGATAAATAACCTATGTGTAACCTGTATGATAAAATTAAAAAAAATAAAAGATAAAAAAAAAATAAAGTTTTCTACGGAGTGAGAAAGGACAAAGCATCAACTACAAAGTGGAATAATTGTGTTCCACTGGGTCTTTACGTGGTTGCTGTAAGCTGCATCCTGTATGCTTGAGTAGTGCTTTTTCATTTGGATTGTGATGATTTCCTTCATTATCTTAGCGTTGTAGTATGAAGTAGCTGTCTGTCATATAAACTGGCTTGGGTATAGAACTGTGGCTCTAAAATTTCAACTACTGGAATATGGAATCCAAACCTGCTCCATGTACCGATGTTTTAGCAGCTAGTCAATATTATAGCTTTCACACATTAGATATTGCCAACTGTTTAGTTCATGGATTCATATATGTTGTTTTTGGGTCGCATTTTTACCACATATTCACACAGGAAAAAAATTGAAACCCACTCAGAAACTGTGCACTTTCGTACAGTAGGCAGTGAACTACATCTATTGTGTAAGGGCAGTGGTGCTCGAACCCACAACCCACTGGTTGAAAGTCAACTCCCTAGCCAATAAGCCACAACTTAACATATTTGTAATAGCTAGTGACATGATTGATCACTCAAATTTCATTGAAAATATTTAGAAACTGGGGCCCAAAATTATAACTACTCGCAAAATGTGCCATTTCCACCAATTCCTCGTGTACGTAGACGCTGAAATAATTTGGCTGGAGTCACCATTTAGGATAATTAAGTGAATAATACATTTCCCTCAACTGATGAAATTTAGAATAACTAAAATTGGCTGTGCAGCTTTCTGTGTGTCTTGCCAAATGTCAACTCATAGCAGTGAAATCGTGAGTCTTCATATAGTTTGTTTACTGTTACAGTACTGGCAGACTTCTTGGCGCCTGTGGGTGTTACGAATAAATAAATGGTAAGCATCTTGGCGCTAAACACGAATAGTGATTTCTAGTGGATATCACAATTACATAAAATGTAATTTACTGCAAACGCGTATGAAGACCCAGCAATTGTATACTGCCTTCACCTTGACTTAAAAACAAGGATCTAACATCTAGGATTGAGTAAACGCGTTTGGTGTACGATTACCTATTGATATGAATATTGAGCGGACAAAACTACTAGCTGATCATAAAAAAAAACAACCAACACAGAGTTATCAGAATTTCCAATCTATTATCGTTCCAAAAATAGATCTACGTAATGCTCTGCGCTGTTCTTTGTTTAGTTTAATGGAAGAAAAGGAAAACTAATCGGTGACAGATTTTGCGATGACCGTTCCATCAATTCTTTTCACACAATGAATTATTCAAACAAAATAGCAGAAACAGGACGTTTTTAAAATGATTAATTGTTGGTTTTGAAGAAAAGGACTAGGGATGGGTACTCACTTATTGACCCACGTTAGGAGTCACTTTTATTTTGGGGCATTCTGTTAATTCTCACTGGTTTAGCAGTGGCCAGCATATCGATATAAGCATAATTTTAGTTTCCAGTGGTTGACAGATTAAGTAACTTGATTGCTGTCATATATAAAAATCTACGTTCTGTAAGGGAGATAAACTGAGACTTGCACAAATATAGCGTAGTATATGTTGTGAGGGTGGCAAAAATCATAGGGAATTACCAGCAATGGGTAAAGATATTGCCCAGAGAAACACAAAAGACACTACGGGTGTACTGAGGGCAAATCAAGATAGAAGCAGAAGAGGAAATGAAGCACACTATGCAAATGACTGTCTTAGTGGAAGGTATACAACGTTTGATGGATACTGTACAAGGTGTCAATAATAAACATTCCTTCCTGCATCTCAGTCCTCTCGTCCCTTACAATGTGATTTCTTAATGAGGGCATGGAAATATAGTTTTTCGCTTTTATTTTTCACAAATATATCAGTTTACTTCTATATACACAGTGGTGTAAAATGAACCAGGCACTTTATTCTCATTTCACCATCTGCTTGAAATTTTTTAATGACCAATTCTGTGTATAAGAATTTAAATGTTCTAACCCTTATCTACAGTACTAGTCATGCATATCATTGACTTCATAACATGATAAGAATAATAAGAATAGTTGTCGTCTCAGTGCTGCTTTCGTTTATATTTAGTCTGGCAAAATTTAAGCATGATAGATGTCGATATTGAATTTCTATTCAATTGACTTTTAACCTTTTCAGTATTGCACCATTCAACATAGTGAGTGAGATCGCTCTTAGCACTAGATTTTTCCTACTTTTTCTGATACTTCTTACACAGAGTTGCTTGTTCATTTTTGACTTTCATTCTAGGATTTTGTCTGTATATCGTATCCGTTATGAATATAAAAAAACTGTTTTCCTCGTTATTATTTATCTCTACAAACTTTAAGGCTGAAACTTTATCAATTCCGGCATCGGATGATTCACGTATTGCACCATCTGAGACAAGCACCACCAATTTAACTTCTTCTAGTCAACCTAGCTCAACACAACTGGACAATCCCTTTGAACTTTTATTTGCTTCCATTGTCAAATACGTGAGCGACAATGGCCGTCCATTAGCGCCTACATTTACTTATCTACCTTCTAGGGAGGTTAGTTACTTCTTTGTATATGTCTCTTTTGCTTTTAAGTTTGCAGTTTTTAGTTAGAAAGTCTTTAAAAATTTCGTGATTAGTTCCAGAATAATTCTTACTGTACAACTTGTTAGAGGTTGAATACCTGTCTTCTAAATGTGGACGCACTAGAGTTTGGTTAAGGTTAAATTATCATATCTTCTCGAAGTTTTTGAAACCAATTGGCGGTTGGAATTAGCTCATCGGAATCACCAAGCTGTTGTTTTTTTCATAGCAAACTATATTTTAGCTTATATTCCTGCTTTTCTTTTGAATAAATAGTTGCATTATGTTCCCCTAGGAAATTTGAGTGATAGTGACACGATTGGTAGATAACAGGTTCTCCGGGTAATAGCAGTAACCGAACAATAAACCGTGCATCACTCCTTATTCAAGTCTTCACAACCTAAACTAGTTGAGAAATGAACTACCTGAGTGAACAGTGTAAATCGACCAATTCAGTTCGAAGCCATAGCGTAGTTTATGCATGAATATATCTCCTCTCACTGTATAGGAACGGCATCATCAAATGACACAACAGAACATATCCCTCATCCATAGGGGCACTAACAGCGTTAAGAGAGGTGGTGGGAAAGAATAATACATACCTGACTGAGAATAGGTCTATAACCCATTATCCTTTTAATAATATATAAATTCTTAAAGTATGAAGCCTCTGCTTACCGCTGTTAATTTGTCACCATATAATCTATTTCTTTGTTTCAGCTTTATCCAGTTTATTATGTTGTTATCAAGGAGCCGATTGACTTAAGGATGATTGCTAAACGAATTATGTCTGGACAGTATAATTCTCTGGATGATTTAGAAAAAGATTTTACACTTTTAGCACGAAACGCTAAGACATTCAATGAACCAAAATCAATTATCTATCAGGTTGGTTACAGAAAGTTGAAATTATATACATATAGATTATTTCACGTTTAGTATGCACTAAATCAGGTCTACTAACTCTCAAATGCTAATATTTCTAATAATTGATCATCACAATGAATAGTTGATATGTCTTTGTTTGGTGGAAACTTCAGCATAGTAAATAATAGCAATATACTCTCAAATCCTTGATTATATGAATGTTACTTCTTCTCTTTAGGATGCTGCAACACTATCCAGAATATTAAAAGGTAAACGTAGTGAGGCGGAACACCCACCAGTTCGAACTAATCGAGAACGAGGAAAGTAAGTGTAAAAACAACCTATTGTAAAAAATTCGGCATCATTTTTAGCAATATTCCGTTACCCTTTGCTTAAATGTAATCTTTATTATTTATTTTCATCTGTCATAATACTTAGAAACGTGAATCTTCTAAATAAGTGGTTTTATTGTGTCAGTTTTTGGCCTTAAGATTAGCTTTACATGCCTAGTTTTTCCTTACTATATCATCGTAGGATATGTTACACTATCGTGAAATTTAAATTTAAAAGAAGTGTGGATGTTGTTCGACCATACTATTGTAGCCACACCTGGTTGAACATTGATCTGTTCCATAGGGTTCACAAAATCAGTTTGACAGACAGTTTTGTGCAAGACACACTGATCAACCAGTGTCTTGTTTTAATTTTTACGTATAATTAGTCAGTGAATCTTAATGTAATCGATTCTATCTGTCATCTGAATCTTTGCTCGACTCTGGACGCAATGTTATTCGAGGCGGGATTAGTTTGGAAGGAAGCTAAAGATGACTAGATCCTTTATATTCCCTGACCATCGGTCTGAACTGTATAAAGAAGTGTAGCGTACTAGATCGAAGTTGTAGAAATGTTAGTTATCCGTGGGTAGGGACATCTTTGTTGAAATGGTTCAAAACTGATTATAATAGTGCATGTGTATTTACCCTTAGTCATCGGAATTTCAAACACTTTACTAACCTTTGAATTGCCGTCTCTCCTTGAATATATATCTCATTTTTAAAATCTCAATATCATTTTTACATTTGTTAACTTCCTCTTTGTTGTACTGTTGTGATGCGTGTAGTTTGAACTGATGCTTTTCTGTGCAAGCCCTCACTTTGATTCATCTGTTTCTCAATAATGTGAATTCAATTTCTAATTAAATTGCATTGTCTATACGATTGCATCGAAATGTATATATGTGGATTAATAATCTCATAGCTACTAGTAGAAAATAATATGTGAGTATTACCATGGTAAAGAATGATAGTTTAATATTATCCTCATCGCCTAATACTCATAACACTAATGTTACTATCTGTCGTGAGAAGTGAATGCACATTTGTGCTGACTACCGTTTAAGTAGAAAATGCTTTCTACTCCGACTATATGAACTATGGTTTTCTAGACAATCCCCTTCAAACTATAATTCAACTATTTGTGGTCGTTTTAGGAGAAATTCTTTTGTCTTATCTTTGAAGATCACTTTTGGGAATAGCTTTCAAAACTGAAGTTCTTAATCGGGTTTTATCAATATATATAACTTTCGTTATCTCTTTTGTAGGCGTACATCTCGCTTGAATTACGTGCCTCATGAAGTTGTAGAAGAGTTTGCTTCAATGCCTGACTCATCTAATCCTCCTGATAGTTCAAGTCATGTGGATGAATCCACTGAAGCAGCTTTTGAGCTATCTGGCGATGATGAAGACACTCGAGCAACTGGTACTTCTCAGAGTTGTTCGTCGATAGCTTCTACTACTGTAAAACGAAAACGTGGACGGCCACGCCTTAATCCTCTTCCTGAAGAGACTATAAAGCGCAGCCCATCGAGAGAACCTCTTTCTCCTGCAAGTGTTCCTTCTCAATATAGTACAACTGGAGGTAATGATTTGGGTGGAATTAATTTCCAACCTTCCTGTGCTTCACGGGCCCATCGACGTTTGCAAGAGAAACTCTTACAGGTTGTGTTGGACGCCAGCAATGCAGAGGGTCAACTGATATCAACACCTTTTTTCCGACTTCCTTCTAGAAGGTTCGTGCCATATCTTGTTAGTTCATTTACTGAACTTATCGACTGTTTTGTTTATTTTACCTATTTTATATTAAAATATCACGGCTGGCCACATTCACTTATTCGATGTTTTCTCTTCGTTAGGCTTTATCCAGACTATTATGAAGAGATAACCAACCCATTATGCCTGTCTACAATAAAGAAGAAAATCAAGGTAACCATCTTTTTTCGTCGGTAAAGGTCATGGATTTTCACGATAACTTTATCTGTTTATTCATTTTTAACCGAAACCTGTTGTAGCATGGGTATCAAATACGTCGCACAATGTGGTATGTGTATGTTTAGATTAGTTTAATCTGGCTAACGTTTTTAAATCGATGTATTTTTAGAATATTCATCTTCACTCAGTAGTATGTTTCATGACACTAATGGTAGGTATTACCATATGTAATCGTGAGTGAATTGTTTTCACCTGCAATCCTGTTGACATCAAGGTTGAGGAGCGGAAAAATTGTACAAGCGCGAAAAATGTCACCATGGACTGTGTAGTTTATAAATAACTTGTGAAGTGATCCATTTTAGAGAGAGTGACTGATTTTCTGTATCTCCCATACCATAGTGTCCCTGTAAATTTGTTACGACTTCTATACATTTTACACTGGTTGATGATTGAAGGTGAAAGGAAAATTTGGACCGCGATCGGATTCGAACCAGTGACCACCGGGTTTCTGGCCCGATGTTTTACCTCGTAGAGCATCAGGCTGGAAACCCGGTGGTCCGCTGGTCGGGATCCAGCCGCGGTCAAAATTTTTTGATCTCACCTTCAATCATCACCCAGTATAAATACTAGTTTGCCAAACCACGGCTATCTCAGATAATCAGAATGATAATCCTCATTTTATTGTGCAAGAATTGTAGTCGAGATGCTGATATGTAGTTTACCTGCATTGAATGCCTTTTTGATAATTCTGCTCAGTTGTCACATCGGGCTACCACAAGCTATGCTGCCTCGGAAATCTAATATTAGCTGTATAGTTTTCTTTATGTTATCTTTATTTTTCCTTTTTGTCAGCTTATCATTCTCTCCACTAGATTCTACATGAGTTTTGTTCAGCCTTCTTCTACCACTCAGTCATCGGTATAAACATTCACATCCGTTTATTATATATGAGAGTGGTGCAAAGTTATGATGAATATATATTCTATTGATATATTACTTCTGAGTAGTATAGCTAGAAATCACATGATATTCTCATTGGCAAACTTAATTAACTGATGAATATTGTAAACATTTTCAAGGTATTTATTTTATTGATATCATTGGAGACAATAAAATATCATCGATTTGCCGGCAACTTATTTAGCATATCACTTTGCGTGTTGCTTAGAAGAAAGAGTTCATGGTAAACCCACTTAAAATTTATTACCATGCATAAAGTAAATTTTTATCATGTGCTTTAATGGTAGTGTAACTTGATTCATTGAGATTCCAATGTTTATTTTATTTTCCTTTTATTATTTGGATTTTAAACTGAATGTTTCAGCAAAAGAAATATCTGTAAAGATTTATTTTATACATATATATAATAGGATGTTTTCATCTGTTAAGTTTGTATTTTGACTTCTGCTAATTAGAAGGTATCTTCTTCTCTAAACTTTACTCTACAGACAGCTAATTTTTCTCAAAAAGAAATAAAATGTTTGAAATCAAATTTTCACTCTTTCTTTTAAAACAGAGATATGAATACGCTTCACTGGATGCTCTGCTAATTGACTTAGATTTGGTATTCAATAATGCTCAACAATACAATGTTGAACAGAGTACAATTCATCAAGATTCTGTTCTCTTACAGCAGATTGCTCATAAAAAATGCGAAGAACTAAGAAATTCAGAAATAGCAGTAAGCTATATGTTGTTTATGAGCATCAGTTCTACTGTTTAATAATTTTTTGAGTAATAATTTTGAGCATACTGTTTATGAGTTATGAGTTAACTTAGGTAAAAGGTTTTCATTATAGAAAAGAAAAATAGAAATAGACTACTTGTCACTTGTTTATAGAGATTTTCAATCACCGTACCTCATGAAAAACTGTTTTATGCGATTTGATGTAGGACTCATAAAAATATAAAAATAAAACTATTTATTTCATAGCACAGAATTGAACCTGTATGTATTTCTTCCTAAT
Source organism: Heterobilharzia americana (assembly GCA_944470555.2). NCBI lineage: Eukaryota > Metazoa > Platyhelminthes > Trematoda > Strigeidida > Schistosomatidae > Heterobilharzia > Heterobilharzia americana. Next base: position 27,486,629 of record OX104128.1, read on the forward strand.
ACTTCATATTTCAAGTTGATTCTTTCGATGTTGTGCGTCTGTAGTTCAAGTTTGTTGGCATTCATAGTAGCAAACTTGTTCTCCTTTTAATACCCCTGAGGAGTTAACATTTGCACCAGTAAATGTTGAGATTTGCATTTAATAATTAATCTGACCTCTGTAAAATTATGTCCACCAATAGGCTTCCAGATGGTCATCGGAATTACTAATCGAAGTTTATCGGTCAACTGTGCTTTGGTCACTAAGCTGAATAAATTAATAATACGGTACACATTACTTGGTGTCTTTTTTAATAAACAGAATATATATATATATATATATATATATATATATATATAATCAGCATTTAACCTTTGACTTAATAAAATAATGTTTAAGTTCTCTTAGCTAATGTATCCATTTAGAATTATTCCACGGTTGAAAACAGAAAGTAATTTTGTGTTTTATTGAAGTTTTGTCCATGTGACGGGTAAAATACACTCCAGTAGTTCACCGAAAGTAGGGAATTTATACACAGCATTTTATGTCATAAACTCTAACTAGATTTGACTTCCTCCATATCAAATGAAATTGTCTTAGCAACTATATGTAATTTCGTGCCCTAGATTGTAAGCTACACGTATTGTGCTCTGGTTGCTAGTAATACCTAACTGACCACAACTCAGTAGGTGAAGGGAAGTCGGAATCTATTAACTGATGAATCACAGCTTCATATATGAAGCGAACCATCTAATAAGGTTTTCTGGCAACCAAAACTTTAGTACACAAGTAAAATTTTAGTTCCATATTCACTTTTGAAAGAAACTAACTTTCTTTATCACTTTACTTTTTGATTTGGAAGTTGAGCATAAAACCAGATAACCCAGAAACAGCACCATATAGTCCAGGCGCTAATGCTTCATCAACTTCAGTCTCAGAAGGCACACATTTCCTACAGTATGATCAAACTCCACTTAGACGTCCTGGACGTCGAATTTTCACACCAGAAGAGGCTTCTATAAAACGACTACAGAATCTGTACAAAGCTGTTTATTATTTTCGTGCTGTAAGTCTCATTTTTTGTACAGTCTTGTTTATTATTATACTTTTATTTCTATGTAATCATGGGAGTTAAATAATACATATGAGTATAATTGTTCTCTGTGTTTAGTTTAATCTTCACTGCTCATTGTTTTTCTCGTAGGATGATGGACACTTCCCTCGGGATACATTTGTTAGCCTACCATCAAAGGAGGAGTATCCAGATTATTATCAAGTGATTTCTAACCCTATTGATTTAACAATGATCAAGCATAAAATGGATGAAGGGAAGGTAAGCTTTTTTTAAAAAAAACTTTATATTTTTGTGTTTTTTACACCTTCATGATAAATATCTTGTCAATTGCTCACTAATTGTCAATTAAATAACGTGATTTAAAAAAAATTTTCACTAGAGAAGGATATCTACAAAGTAAGCGTAGAATGTAAAGTGGAATAGGATGTCAATATGAGGGTAAACCTTAGGCACTTTGGTATATTGTAATTCCATTTTATTTGGTTTATCGCAAATACATATATTATTAGATTTATTTATTTATTTATTGTTATTAGATATTGTAATAGAACACAGTAAATCGTATCAAAAATGGTATCCAGTAAATAATACTGTTTTTCTGTTTGATACGTCTGATGAATTAATTAACATGAAAGAATAGAATGTTGCTCAATTATTGAAAGGCTGTCTTCACTGGAAATCATTCTACTACTTTATTGTATTCCAACCAACCAACTGAAATACTCCTGGAAGGTACACATCATACGAATTTTTAAGTGAGGGAGCGAATGGATGATATACCTCAGTATAATTTTGTCAGTGAATCCCATAGAATACCAGTCCGTACTCTATATGTAATAAGTCTCTTGATCATCAATACACTTTTGGAAGTATTTTCTTTTTCTAGTTATGTCACGAAACCACCATGGAATATAGGACCGTAATAGGTCTTGTCGTGTTCTTTTTCGCCATTATATCTGTATGATTCAGCATAAAAGCAGTCTAATCTTAACGCTAGTCATATAAAGGCGAAAAAGTTACACAGTGCAAAGAAGTTCACATTGTGATAGCTACACATTTAAGGAAAGGCAAATAAATGACTTTTTTGGCTGTGGTGATATAAAGTGTGACAACTTGAACTGATGAGCAACCATAACAGGTTTCATACTTATGCCTATGTGTCTATTCAAGCACTTTGATAATTCTTGAAGGATAGGCTAATCCCCTTAACAGAAACTTATTTTTGCTGTCACTGAAATTCCCAGATAACATCCAGGCAGATCACTGATAATTGTATCATTTTATATACCATAGAGCAGACTAACTTCAGCGAAATGGATTTGATTTACAAAGCTTCTGAGTTTGTAGATAGACAAGGTTTTTATCTGTCAGATGTGTAATACAGATATTAAGACGTGACATTTTTGTGTGGTGTTATTAAAGTACCCGAGTATTCCGTTTTTTTTAGAAGATATTCAGAACGTTGAGTTTAGATTTTCTTTTGGTTACTAGTAAAGTAGGAATATTTTGTGTATAGTTGATACATTGGTTTGTCAGCATCCAACGTATTTTAAGGTTTGTACAAGTTTTGTTTCTTTCTTTATTGATATATTTGTATTTAGTACTCTTCACACGAAGAAATGGTTGTTGATCTTCAATTAATGTTCAACAATGCTCGAAATTATAATGAAGAAGGTTCATTAGTTTATAATGATGCAGAGCTTTTGGATTCAGTTGTTAAAAAACGCCTCAGAAGTTTTGCTCAATACACTTCCACTATAAATCGACAAATAATTGGACGCAGTTCACTTACTGTATCGTAAGTTTCTGTTTCACTTGCTACAGTTCTTAAGGATCTTAGTATCTGTATCATAATATTCTTCAGGTTATTATGTTGTATTCTAGCTTTCCTTTTGCAAAATAGGGTTCAGCATGCATTTTTCGGTTCTATTTGGCAATAACCGAAGAAATTAATGTAAAGCGCATGTAAACAACAGCAAGAGAGGTATGAAAAATAGAAATGGTGCTAATTGTCTTTAGATTCAACTTTCTTTCGTATACCTCTATTTTTTTTGTTATTTGTCCGTTGGGTTCCTAGTGGAACATAAGGCTTCGATAGCACGTCGCCAGTCTGGCTCAACCTGACTACAAGACTGTCCAGAAGCTTTCATTTCTTCCTCACATGATCTCCTCCACGTCACCCTCGGACGCCCAACTCGTCGCTTCCCCTTCGGGTTCCACTCGACAGCCTGGTCTGATATGACACGTGATGTCCCCAAATGGTCTTCTCAGTGTATGCCCAATCCATCTCCACCTTCTTCTGCATATTTGTTAGGGCGATGAGTTCTTGGTTAGTTCGTTGCCAACCAGCGAGCCAGCCGGAACGAGTTCCTTGTTGCTTATTCTTATTATTCTGGCCACCTGATTTTCAGTGTTAGTATCGAGTGTTCGTAGACAGCAGCTGTTGATGTATGTCTGTAGTTTGTTGGAAATGCTTTTTGTGACATGTAACGTTTCTGAACCATATAGAAGCATTGACTTGGCTGAGATTAGTGTTGTTGTTCACGCTTTATGCTGATTGGAGTGCAGTAGAACTGCACACTGATTTCAGGTTAATGAAGGGAGGCCTGTCGTGCTGTCTTTCCGATCCTGGCTTTGACGTCCTCATCTGTGCTGCCACCTGTAGTTGAAACGATGCAGCCTTAGCTAGACAGGTGAAAGAGACTACTTCGTTTAGATTCCCCTCCTTGATGGTGATTGGTGCTTGTTGTTGCTGTTGTTGTTGGTTGGGTATGTTCATCACCTCTGTCTTCTCTACATTAACTTGAAGTCCCATCTTCGCTGCCTGGTCTCTTCTGTCGACTAGTCAGTTTTTGCCTGTAGATCTTCGAGTTTGTGCGACATTAGGCATAAGTCATCATCGGCGAAACCCATATGTTTTAGGGTCTTTTCATCGGTCCAGCCAGCTTACGCCCATCTTCTTCCTCCTCACAGTTGTATGTTGCATGATCCGGTCCAGTCGACCACAATGAGAAAGATCGTTGGTGATAGTAGGCAGCAGCCTTGTCTTACTGTCTCCTGTCTTCACTTCAAGGGTGTCACTCAGCTTTCCATAGTGAATTGCTTGGCATGTGGCCTCATTATATAGCTGCTGAATGAGGTTGATAAGGGTTTGTGTCACTAAACCGTAGTGTTGAAGCAGCTACCAAATTACTTCTCAGTCGACGCTGTCGAAGGCCTTTTCAAAGTCGATGAAGTTGAGGTGGAGAGTTGACTGCCATTCTATGCTCTGTTCTATGATGATGCATAGCGTAACGTTGCAATTTGAACCGTACATGAACTGTTTGCCTGAAGCCAGCCAGTCTGTTCCGGTCATAATTTTGAATCGAGAGCATTTTCTTAGTCTCCTCAGGAGACGGTGCATAATATTTTGCTTGGTGTGGACAGCATCATGATTCCTCGCCAGTTGTTGTAGACTTAGGTCTCCCATCTTCGGGATATTGGTAAGATAGTCCTTCTTCGAATCAATAGGCAGGTATCTTTCCTTTCTTCCAGACCTTGTGCAATAGTGGTGTAAGCATGTCCGCTGTTGTCTCTGTGTCTGTTTTCAGTGCTTCTGAAGAAATTCCATCTGGTCCTGCTGCTTTCCCGGATTTCAGCAACTTTATGGTGTTCAGGACTTCTGCTTTTATCGGAGGGCTTGTGTTCGTTGGTAATTCTGTGGCTGGACTGCTGGTGGTATTTCCGGACGAGTTGCAGTGGTGGTGGTGGTGGTAGTGGTGGTCGATTCGAGAGTTTTTTGAAGTGGTCAGCACATTATTTTCTTTGTTTCTCCTCATTGTTAACTAAGTTTCCTTCACTATCTTTCATTGGTTTCCTCTGTGTTGATCTCTTCCCTTCCAGATAGTAACCTGGTTATTCGACATAGTGTTGTCAGTTGGTCTCCTACCAGCAGCTTGTTCTGCTTCACTTGCAAGTGTATCGTAGAAGTGTCCTTTGTATTTGCGAGCACTCTTCTTCACTTCTTTGTCCAGTGTAGTGTTTTATGGGTGGTATTCAGTTCCTCATTTTCTGGTTCGTTCCTGCACTGCACTGCACTGGTTCATCTTCTGCTTCACCATCCTTCTCTCCCTGCTCTATCAGCTTCCATGTGTCTGTCGAGATCCATTCCTTGTCTTGTTTCTTCTTTCTTCTTAACACACTTATTCAGGTTTCCTTCCACACCTTTTCCAAAGAGTTTCAGTGTTCTTCCATTGAGGTTTCTTCACTGATGTTGCTTAATGTCTCCCGTTTTTTCCTGATGACTGATGTGGAGATGTCCTTTGTAGTTTCGTCCTTCAGTTTCTGTTCCGAGTGTTGAACTTGAACTTTGGTCTATCATCACCAGCTTCTTTTGAAGGCTTTCAAATTGATTTTGAAGGTGGGTTCCTTGCACTAGATTGTGAGTGGTGTGAACCTACATTTTCTCCTCTTCTTGATCTTGTGTCCAGTAGACTGTCTCCACTTTCTTGAGATTGAGATAAAGTCGATCTGATTTTTAGTGTGTCCTGGTGTCTGGTGAAATCCACGTTGCTTTGTGGATATCCTTGTACTGGAACACAGTACCTCCAATCACTAAATCGTTGAATGCACAGAAATCTGCAAACGGTTCTACATTGTCGTTCATTTCACCGAGCGCTCCTCGACCCATGGTTAATTCTCTTCCTGTGTTGTCCGCTCCGAGTTCGACATTCATATCACCCCACCCATTTGAATTTTGATGTCGCGACTGGGTAGGGTCTTGTCCAGTACTGATTGCAGTTGTCTGTAGGATTCCTCCTTCTTCTCTTCGTCTGCATTGAATATAGGTGCGTAGTGTAGCTTCGTATGATTGTGACTTTCCTTCCTTTTGAGTTGAATCTTGCTGTCATGATCCTGATCCTTCAGGAGGAGACTGGTTCCCACTGCATAAGAGGAGAGCCTTCGATGCTGTTGGGGACATGATGGCATCCACTTCCTGAGTGTGCTCGTGGTTGTCGTGTGGGTGACAATATCGGATTAGATTACTGATTCTCCAGTTGGCAGTTCGGAGAGTCCACTTCCATTCCATATGTAGATTCCTAGCACTTCTATGCTATATCTTCTCATCTAATTTGCAATCTGGGCAGCCTTGTTAGGTTCGAGTATTGTGCGGAAATCCCATGTCCTTGTGTTTACTTTCGCTTTCATCAGGAGAAGAGAAGACACATTGGTCAGTTGACTTTCTGGAGGCTAACACCAACTGGCGTCATTTCGCCTCTCCGATTCCAGCGAGGAATTATTTTGTTTTTATTTTTTATATTTCGTTTGTGCTTTGAAGTTTGTTTAGCGGTTGGATTGGTTTTACGGATTAGGGTTGCTAGCCCTATGCCCAACCTTCGCTCTTTATCCGAGCTTAGGACTGGCTAGTAACTGGTGAACTAGTTAACTAGGCGAGGTTTCGTACATTTTTAGTCACTGATAATTATTTAATATCAGATTGTGCTTTTCATAAAGCTCATGATGTAACTTTATTTGGATCACTAAAAATATTTTTTATCTTCAAGTAAACCTTTTCTGGCAAAAGACCACCTGTAAGATTTAGGGAAAGCATATTTTAATCAATTTGATTCTTGAAAATTATCATGATTTTACAATAATCATTTAATTTTACAAAAGATTTTCATATGTTTTTAAAACTAAGGATGTCTCAACAACAGTACGACGTTCCAAATGTGCAGTCACTTGGAACTTCAGTTAATACATCCTCTGTTGTGCATTATCAACAATCTGGACAACCAACTCTGCCAGCTTTACAGCGCATTATGTTAGAGCTTTTTCAAGCTGTTCGTGAGTATCAGATCAATGGAAGAGTCTTATCGAATCCATTTTTGCGTCTACCAACTCGAAGTGAACTCCCAACATATTATGAATTTATTAAAAAACCTATAGAATTACAAACAGTGGCTAAGCAGTTAGTACAGATGAAATATAATGATTTCGAGGAGTTTGCCGGTGAACTTTTTTTGATGTTCGACAACGCTTGCAGGTTCAACGAACCGGATTCACAAATTTATACGGTAAGTACAAATATTCCAATGATAAACCTAATCTTGGTGTTTTCATTGTAAAAGGGCAACCATCTCTTAAAATTTTCTCTTTTGTAGGATGCACTAATGCTTCATAGAGTGTGCCTGGCCAAGCGATCTATGCTACTGTCAGCCTATCAGCAATCGCTCTCTATACCTCCGTCTATTGCTCCTGATGTTCCTTCTGGCATCCGTCGTATACTGACTAATCTTCATAATGCAATGTTGACTGCATGCGATCAAGACGGTCGAGGGTTAGTAGATTCGTTAATTGCTGGTGATGGGACAGAATCAACACTTACTTCAGTGACAGCAGCTCGTTTGGCTGCACTGCATCGCGCAGTAGCCGATGGTACTTATCGTCGTTTGGATAGTCTTCAAGCAGACTGGCTAGGAATTTTAGTCAGAGCACGAATAGGAGAAGGATCTGACCAACCTGCAGAAGTGAAGAATCCATGCCCCACTAAACAGCAACGTTTGGATGCTGCAGAGCTAGCTCGCCGTTGGGTTCGTCTTCGAGACGAATTGTGCCATCGACAGCAAAGAAGACCAACAACTCAGATATCCACACCAAATACCGAATCTGGATCTGTGTTGCCTACTCATGTTGTTTTATACAGTCCTGCTATGTCCTATACAGAAGCGGTATTAGAGCGTGACATCAATGATGAAGATTCTAATCATAAACTTCCAACTTATGATGATGAAAACGGAGAAGAAAATCTGGGTCCACTTTCAGAAGGCGAGTGTGAGTTAAGAGTAAGTTCTTAGTATTCAACATTTTTTGCTTACTGTTAATATTTGGACTCCAAATGCTGGAGTATTTTTAGAATAAGACTGGTAAAAGGCAATAGTATTCATTAGAGTATCATTTCGCAATTTCATTTAAATTTCACTTTTATCCTTAGTTTGTTTCGTTTGTAGGAGTCTTCTGTAGCTAATTTTTGCACATAGATTTCATTCGCACTATATAATTTTCTTTATTTTCCTCAGAATTCGTGTTGATAATTATACAAGTAATCTCTTATGATCTATTTATAAAGCATTTTGAAGCACGTGGTCAAGTTTATCATGTTGGAGATTATGTGTATGTGGAACCAATGAGACCAAATGTCACCCAGTGCCACATAGGTCGTATAACGCGTATTAGTAGACTGGAACATTCGTCTTCCAGAAACACTGAACAGACTTCTGGGAATGAAGATCAGACAGAATCAGGGAATACTCATGAAAATCCTAATTCATCATCGAAAATTGATCATCCAGGCACAATAAATGTTCGATTATCTATGTATTTACGGCCAGCTGAAGCCCATCCTTCACGTCGAAGACGCCTTTTGGCTGCCGAAGTTTTCCGTACCGCTCTTGGAGAAACAGTTCAAATAAATCAAATTGTGGGGCGATGTCTCGTAATGCATATTTCACAATTTATTCGTTACAGGCCGAAAGTAAGTGCTATTCATTGTGTTTAGGGTTTTTTCACGTGAATTAATTAGCATCATTCTGTATCATCTGTACTGTGAAATCTTGGAATCCTGTGTTTTAAATGAATCATGGACTCTATCTTTGCTACACATGCGGTTATTTAGAATCACTTGTCAAATATAGGCACTTTTACCGATGGGATATATATCACTGTGAAAATCCAATATTTGGATATTACGCAGACGATAACTGAAGTTGAACGAAAATCGTAGTCAAGACAGAAATGGAACCAGTGACATATGCCTCAACTACTAGACTCACTATCGAGAATCTGAAACTAGTGATCACCAATCATTAACATTCATATGTAGCCCGAAGATACTGTTACGGTGGTTTAATAACCCGATAAATATATTATGTACGCATAATACGCTGTTTGCGTTATCTAGAAAAGGTCACGTTTTATGAGAATAATTTATTAGCTTGTACTCAATTTATGACTCGCGAATGATTGTGAATATTGTTAACCTAGGAGCAAGGTGTGGTTAAGGAAAATGGTTCCAAGTGAGGTAGTAGGGGTTTATTGGAGGTGAAAACTATTCAAATGCATACATGATATCCCTAACGTATTTTCGTGTAATTACCTTTTAAAGCTGATTTATGGTGCCTGCATATAATAGTCCAAATTGATCAGAATATCTTTGTTGAATATTGTATTCTTTTATAGTCTGTTACCAGTTAAATTTACTGCTTTTTTTCCTATTTAGAATCTTGAGGAGCGTGATATATTTATTTGTGAGTCACAATTCTCCATTATGTCTCAACTGTTTATCAAAATCCGAGTAAGTTGATTTTTCTTAAATGTCGAAGCTAGTTTTTCTCATGTAACGCATTGTTCCTTAGTGTTTGATGATCCAGTATAATTTATAAATGTAGTCAATATTTTAGTGAAGTATACAAATTAAAGATGCATATTGACATGTTCGTTCGTAGTCCTTTCTTGTGAATTAGATGCACTTGAGAGGGTTGATCATGTTGCGTTGACTCTATTGATGACAGCGAATCTGTCATCACTATACTGGATTGCAGGCAAAAATGAAAACTTCTATTATGTACCGTCCAGCTTTTGCAATAGATCTGGTTATTGTAAGTGATTCTGTTGAAGTTGTTTTTATTTCTAAGATTTATGAATATGTCTGGAGGAATCGATCAACTGTACCGCACTTGAACATGGTAGTTTTGCGTGTTGTAACAATTCACATAGAACTTGTGGTGTTTACAGTGAATTTATGCTTTAGGTGAAAATCGGCCATTTTGTACACATTTTAAAACCTTCAAGAGTCGACAACAATTGAGTTCAAATGTCTGAAAAAGTTTTCATATGGTCTATCACCATTTATTTAGATATCTTGCCTGACGAAAGTTGTTGTTACTTGAATACGATTTCAATTTGTTAGCTTTGTTATCAGTTTTATCAGCTCAAAAAATTGTCTCACAGACAACCCTCGTTAATTAACACTACTAGCCTGTCAATTGACGTTCACAGTTAATCGTTTGTCATTATAAGCAACTTTTCTGCCTTACATAAAACCCTAGTGTAACATAAGATGAGTATAATCATGTTAAGTCACCTGGATAAAGGCTTCGATTTGATTTGCATCTAAAACTTATCACCTCGCTTGTGATGACAGTTGTGGTTCGGGGAATTTTTTGTCACATAACAATGACATTTATGAAAGAACACTCAATAGCATGAAAGAAGTTCAAAACTTTTTGTAGTATTGGTTACTACGCTATAATTTCCAAATATTTTGCTATACTGATATTTTATCTTACTCTTACCTAATAAGTAGAGAGCATTCACTTCATTTGTAGTTGAGGACTTAACCTGCTCATATTTTATGTTAAATATAATCTAATGGACAAAGAATTCTCTTTATCTGCTTTACTATTTTTCAAAGTATAAAGGGAAATATTAAGCACTTACGTATGTCATTTAATTCTGTAATATTCGATGAATCCTTTTAGAATTGGAATGTTCCTCTACCGACCAGCATTGAGTTAGAGGCTAGGCCAACTCCTTTTGTACCAACACGTCTGCCTCCAAATGAACCTTTGGGAAATGCTTTGGAACAAGTTGATAATAGTTTATTCGTTGAAATGAATTATCCTTTACCTCGAACTTTTCAGGTGAGTATTCCGTCGTTTTTTGGATTTCTTTTTCTACTAGTATTGCACATGGAATAAAATACGGGTGTCATGGATGATTGAGACGTTATTTTGCTGACGTGTAAATGTGGTTTAGTTTCGATGGTCATAGTGCTTATTTTTCTGTATCGCTAGTGTCCACTGGTAAAAAAAGGGAGTGAAATCAGAAAAATGTTCCATTTATTGCCCTGCATTTTCGTCGACGGGTATACTAAGCTGGACTTTTATACATATAGATTTTTCATTCTTATCTCTGCAATCATCGGTGGATTCAAGGCTTTACCTGACCACTGACTTGAAAAACAGGAAGATATCGCGATCTCTCAAATAATGCGAAAAGTACCTTGTATATTATTCTGATAGACAATATTTAATACTACCGAAATTGAATTAACAGCCATATCGTTGTAACCGCATTACAAAGCAATATGTTGTCAGTCGTTGATCAGTCCCGTTTAAGCAAATCTATAGAATCTCAATTACAAGCTAGTATATCTTCTGTTCCATTGCAATTTTTTTGAAATGTGACAATCTCCACCAATATGCTTCTGTATAAAGTACTATTTTAGTTTCACCTATATATACCCACCCGAGTGTCACTTTAAAACAGAAGACTGTCTTGTTTTCGTGTAGTGATGAGTGCTTCTTCATTTAATAGTCATTGATAATTAATATGAACGTAAACACATTCGAGGTTATGTAGCAGGAAAACACGTAAACTACGTAAACTACTAGGTAAAATGACAAGTCCAACATAACTTGGCGGTTGACTAATCAGACAACAGCAAATATCTAGACAACTGACACCCAGTCAAAGGAAACCGATGCGTACGTATTAAATACAAGTTACTTATGAGTAAACATTAGACATAGATTGTATTTGTGCAAGTCGCAGGGTGTTTGAGATCAAATTATTTCCCTGAAAAAGCTCGAACCAAACTTCCGTGCGAAACGTTGGAATTATTTGATTTCAAACACGCTGTAACTTACACAAATGTAATCTATATCTAACATCGACCTTTTACTCAGCGTCCAATAATTGCTGTACTATTCGATCAAATCTTGATCATAGTTCATATAAATCACTTATAAGTAGTTAAATCAATAACATCGAATAAATGTCACACATAGGCAACTGCCCATATCTGTACTCTGTGGTTTATGAATTTGCCGAACTGAAGTTGTAAGTTATGACAGTTTCTCTCTCTAAACTTACATGACATAGCGGAGTAGTTACTTGTGGGTTTTCAGAAGTCACTGAACTATGTACTGTGTCTCTGTTTCCGTAAGCAAAGAAGAATAATCGTTGTTCCTGATCATTTTCCGAAATAGGTATGGCGCATGAGTTAAACTGCATCCTAATAGGAATAATCATTTGCATCGTTTATTTGCAGATGTAACGGATAACACATAGATTCCCTTTTTACCATACAATCAATTAGAAGCAATTTTCATACACGTCTCTCATGGTTCATTTTCATAAACGAAACCAAAATAAGGTTCATTAAATAAGATAAATTCATTGTAGTTTTCTAACTTATGGACATACTTGTTATTCTCCGTTGTTTCATTGGATCGAGTTGTTCGACCTCTGTTGGCGTATGAGCTCCTATGCGGATGCCTGGATATTACCTGAATGTTAATTATAATTTGGTTGGTTGGTTTCAGTGGGAACAACACTCACTGTGGTGTCCGTACATCCAGCTGATGAGTCCCAAATAAGACGAAACGCGCGTTCCGAATTCTTCTGCTAGCCACAATCAACCAAATTATCTTAGTTTTCTAAGTTTGCCTTTATCTACAAATGGCCTAAGATGAACATCGAAATGGTCAAACTCGAACTGACATTTTTTGTGTGCAGGATGATGCTTTCTTTGATGTATGATGTTGTAAAGTCTTATCATTGACGACATTTTAGTATCTAATTTACACACTTGTTTTGTTTCATCGGAATACTTCCAGAAAATGTTCACATGCTGTAGAACTCTATTCCTTTAGGCATCATATGCAGTGTGGTCGTTTTCTATAGCCCGTTGACTCAAGTAAACTGACCTTCATTTTAGTCTGTTTATTTAAAATGTCACACAGTGAAACAATATCACTTACTGTATGACAGTTCACTATGTGACACTGCTAATAAACAGTCTAAGAATCCCAGTGTACCACAGTGCCCAAGTTGTACTCCTGTACTAATAACTGACCTTCAGTTGGTGTATCATTGGTTCGAACTCGTCTCCACCTATCGAAGTTTAGGGAGTCAGTCGGTATCATAAACCTAACTCAATAGGCACAACTGACTATTTAGTTCCTGATCCTATGCATGGTTGCTAAGTAGCATGATAATCTAGTCATTATTGAATTAATATCGTTTTTGTACTTTTTCCGTTACTATACTAAATATTTTCGCATGACAATTGCATTTTTGTAAACTGTATGTATTAGTGCTATTTATGTAAAGTCAAAACCAATCTATTTTAACTTGTTTTCCTTTCAAACTACTGTTGCTATCGTTGTTGACCTGTCGTATTTCTTGTTGTGAACTCCATGACCCGAATAGGACGAAGCTCGCGTTTTGGATTCCACAACTAGCCACGATCTATCATTAATATATAACTGAAACACAGGCAATATCAAGGCATCCGCGCAGGAGCCCATATGCCAACAGAGGTCGAACAATTCGATCCAGTATAACAACGTGGGATTATAAGTATATCAACAAATAGTGGTATTGCTAAGTGATTAAATCAGAGGCATATAAAGTACAATAGATATAGCTAATGATGAGTTCAGGGACTGTTAACATTTTGAACAGAGATTTTCTGTCGTTACATTATTGTCATTAATATTAATTGTGTCTTACGAGACTGTTTGTAGTAATAACATTTGCGTTCACATTCATCCTTATAGATAGGTAGCTTTTAGAAGCTACACGTATTTCCTTGTTGTTTCGAGTTTCTGACTGTAATGTTAAGATATGTAAGAGTTTGGATTACACCACATATATATGTTATAATTGGTTGTATGAACTGAACTCTGTATAGTGATAAGTAGAATAATACGTTTAAAGTAAATCGTTTGTTCACTATTTTCATGTACATTTTGAATTCTCCTATAGTTTTTGTTTTTCCTTACTCATAACAGTCGATTGTTATTGAAGATCTCTCCGAAACAGAAGGAACTATAGTATATGAACAGTATGTCCATGAGAATGGGTTTTTAGTGAAACTAGGTGAGTGTTAAACATTAACTTCAATTGTTTTCTTTATTTCATCCTAGTTCTACTTAGCAGATGACAGCTTTTTTACATACTTCCTATGATTACCTGGTAGTTATATATTTAGATATACCAAATGTGTGTAGATCTCTAGGAGTGATCCAATGTTTGTCTGAATTTGATTTAACGACTTCATGTTTAGAAAACCCAACGCTTCTCCTCATAAATACTGACAAATTGGAGTATCTAAAGTTTACACACTATATTATTTTTGTGTCTTCTGAGATGAGTGTCAGGTGTTCATTGTAAAAATATTTATAACTTGCATAAGCTTCCTTTTTGACTATTTATATCCATTTTTCACTTCCTACCGGACCGAGATTACATCCATTCAGTTAGAGATATATTACCGCTTTGTATACAGTTTCTTAACGATGCTGCAAAATAAAACTATGCACGCTTCTTTTAGTTCTGTCCTTTTGACTGATTAAGAGCAGTGTTTAGTAATGTAGGTTGCCAACAGATTATGAGAGACTTTGTAGGAGGTCTTTCAAAAGCAACTGAACTAAAAATCTATTCTAAAGCATATCAAGGATGATAGTCAAAGTTGCATGAATTTTACTCTGAGTTTTGTATTTTGTGATTCACAGTTAGTGCATAACGGATTGTTTAATCCAAATTAAAACTCTTATTACTTCATCCTTACTACTACCATTATCTTTATCTAAACAGTCGTTCCCATGTTAGAGATTAAAAAGGTTTATTGCATCTCTAATAAATCGATAGAGATGATATGTAATTCGGTAATTCTACTGATCTCTGGAAGCGTAGTAGTAGTAGTACTAATAATAGGTGAATGGGATAGGATTTCATCCGAAACAATAGTTGTTTCAAGATTCTTCTATGAGTTCAGCATTGTATTGAAATAATTAATAAATTTACTTGAAATGGTTCTTACAGTAAGCATCAAGTTAAAACTTTTTCCTGACTGAATCTGCATTACTAGAGCTGTAGCTTATTGATCTCAGCTTTCGATTTTTAACCACTAGGCCAAGTGTTCGAACCTCGTCTCCAACCGCGGTATGACCAGCTATGTGGTGAGACTCATTTTCTAATGCACGAGCCTGCACATGGCTGCTAAGTTACATTTCATTTGACTTCAATCCAACACTCCCCAGGTTGCATCAGATCTTTCGTGTTGAAATAAATTCATCGCATGCTCTTTTATCGGTTTCACCTAAAAATGCCATTCAACAGAGATTTCTATCTTTTCGTTAACATTTCTGGATCTACCTGGGAAATAATCAATTTCATATTGATATGATGGAGAATATTTATAGTTCAGGGGAATGATTTGGGTGGTCACAATCTGTATGTTAACTTGATGGTTAAATCATGAGGCTTTTCTTGTTCTTTAGTACATCATTGTCACAATCTTTGGAGAGAAGTTTTCATATTATCTGATTCCACGCAATGCCTGTATTCCAACAATCATTTCTGCAACATGCTGGTTAGACTAAGAGACTTACCATCACAGTGCATCTTGATTAATTTATTGTGGTTGGAAACAGCCAGCAGACAGTCCTGGACTTGATTTTCGTATTTCTTGATTCCCTTACAAAAACCTGAAAATGAAATTGACTTGCATATTCAGTGGTTAATCGGTGTTTCTGATCGAACCCAGTAACTTGGTGGTAACATTTTGCACTACACAACTTGGTAATGCGGTTTCGGTCCTCTGAGAAAGTTTCAGTTCTTTGGAAATTGCGGATACGCGTTGTTGACGAGCACGAAAAAGCACGAAACTTGGGTCCGAGGCTTATTACAAACTTCCTCTGACCACATTTATTGATAACTAAACCAATTTGGGATTTGATGATTCGACGAAATCTGAGCATTAGATAAGTGATATTCATTATTACGATTTACCATAACTTTCATAAAGCTATTAGCAACAAATAGCTAAACGTCAGTCAAAAAAACCTTTTGTTTTTCATTGATTTGGAAATACAAATATCAAAATAATGAATGCCTACAACTGTATAACATTTCTTATCTTTCATCAGCTTTATAATGAGAGTTGCCACATTAATGTCATAGCGTAAATTCTTCATTCTTTTCTTGTACATTCTCTCGTATAGGCGATTTTCTGTACGTTCCACCAAATGATGGGTCCTCAGAACGTCGTATTGTGCGTGTTGATAAATTATGGAAATCTTGCGCGTAAGTTAGAATACATGTATTACATCCCAGGGTTGATTATTGAACTATTCATCTCATTTCATTTTAGGTTTCATACTAAAGACTGCAAGCCGAATCACTCTATAGGTATTTTCAGTAAAATGCAAAATTTAGGTTATGCTAGTCCCAACGAGCGGTATTCTTTAAATAAAGTCTTTGCACAGTGTATTTATAGAAAGTTGTGCCATCCAAAAACTTTATATCTGTCTTATGAATCGAGTACCAGGGAAACAAAATAGTTCTCTGGAAAGATTCCAGTCCTTTCTTAATGGTCTTAAAGTTTTCAGGAGATATAGAAACATACATAGAAAAACACCGTAGAACCTCGTACAGAAGTGAATTGGTTTAAGTTATCACACTTGACAGTAGCTTGCAAAGAACGAATGAATAGTAAAAGACTGATACCAAATTAGACAAAGGTGCATAGAAAGAAAAAGAATCTGAAAATGAAAGCTAGTCGAAACATTTAAGTTTAAGACGACGTCAATACATCTGCGCTATGGTGACCGATTTTCAGCCATGTCGCCGAGTCTCTCTAACCATTGATTCCTATGATCTAGGATACTTCAGCCAAGCAGTCTACACCTCCCTACACAGCTCAGATGAGAACAGTCACAGACTTCATCGATTGATGCCACGTCCTGATCTGACCACTCTGAGCCTTCTTCTAATCCAGTCATACTTTGGTTGATATTGTATGTCGAGGTGAGTCGTAGGTCGGCATGCACAACACATGTCCAAGCCACCTCAGTCTCTGAAGGTTCACAACGTTTTCAACTGATTTGCCTATTCTATTTACTACCCTTAACCTAACCTCGATATTGCTCACAGGGTGATCCCATCACACTCCAACAATGCTATAAAGACACCTATGATTGAAGACCTGTAACCTCTTCATATCTTTTACTTTTAATGGCCATGTATCACAGTCGTATGCCAGGGCAAGACAGACTGCAGCGCAGTATGCTCATCGTTTGATAGATAGTCAGGTGTTTCGCCTGCGCCACAGATGGTGCGAGTTAGCAAATGTCAAACGGACCTTCTGTATGTGAGGTGAGATTTCGTCAGAAACCACCCTGTTCGCACTGATGCAACTCATTCGACCATTTCAATCTCTATCCTTAAGCTAGGAGTAGTCGCAGACTAGTTCTAAACCGTCGTCATACGCTTGACGAAATGCATCCTAAACATGGTTAGATTTCCGCTCAATGTGTTTAAGAGATATGCAAGTGGGTAGCGAAGCAAACCTGTAGGTTTACATAATTTACGTCTACTTAGAATTTTGCAACATGTACCTACTACTTATCAAAATTCAAGGTTGAGGTTTGTTTTTAACATAGATAACTTGCTCAATTCAATAGATATCTCATCTGCATTGCACGGGTTCAATTACAAGCTAGGTACCGAAATATTTAACTTGGTGAATGAACACAGAGTTTTTCTTCTACACAAACATAAAAGTATGACCATTTGTGGAACGAGTACACCACACTGTTTCTATGCTAGACGCAGGTTAGGCAACTCGCATTCACTTTATTAACATAGTTGCACTAAGAATCTGTAATAAAGATGACATTCGTTTGTTACATTTAGTGAATGAAGTATAGCTATTCATCGTTTCATTGGGTAGTTTTGGTTTTTTCTTCATGTACCGTCGTCTTAATATATTATTAGTGTTCTTGTTCCATGGCAGGCTTCCATGCAGGCTACAATCCGCATAGACCAGTTCAAGAATATCTCTTAGGTGTATTTTTTAGCTCTCAAGATGTGTATCTGTATATTTTTCAGAGGATGAAACTACAACCTTCTGATGAGAAATTTTTAACTTCTTGCTTACTTTTCATTGTACTTGATTGTCTACTGACATTTTGATACTTCGTACACAACTATATTATTTCTGTCACAACTTTTATTTGTAGTCATCTGTGCACCTAGTCTCTTGATACTCATTCAGTTTATATTTGGAGATTGTCATTTTAAAGTAATGGTGGGTCAGTAATAACAAAGCTATGAACCACCTACACATAATTTCTGCCACTCAATTCACTGTGAAGTTTATTAGACATTCTAGTATATTCGTTTACCCAAAATAATGGTACAAAAATATGACGTCAACTGGATGATACTTTCGGAAGTCAGTCATTTTCCATGTTATGTCGGTGTTCACACAGACGTACAAAATCAGCGCAGAACCTCGCACAACAGTGCATCAGTTCAAGTTGCCACACTTAACAGCAGTACATAAAGAACAGGTGGATAGAAAAAGAGTGATATCATGTTGGAGAAAGTTGTGTGTGAGAATAAGCAGTTTGATAAAGGTTGGTACGAACATTCAAGCTTTAGAGGATGTTATGGAGTGCATATATCCGCGCCATTGTGACCGATTTTCAGTCATTTCACCAAGGCTCCTCAACCACTGATTCCTATAGTCCAGGAGATCCCAACCAGATAGTCTACATCTCCCCGCACTGCTCAGAGCAATAGTCAGGGACTTCATAGGCTGGTGCTACATCTTAGTCTGGCCACCCTGAACCTTCCAACCTAACCCAACTTCTCAGACTAGCATGGCACGTCGAGATAAGCTTTGGTTCAACGTGTGCAGCACCTGTCCAAGTCCCCTTAGTCGATGAAGGTTTACAACCGCATCAATCGACTTACCTGTTTTGCCTAGTTACCCTTCTCCAGATCTCAACATTGCTCACATGATGATTCCATCAAACGTAACCAATGCTACGCAAACATCTGTAATCAAAACGTGTAACCGCTTATTGTTTCCTAATTTTAACAGCAAAGTAGAAGTTCAATCTAATACAAGTTCTTTTTCACGAGAGGAAACACTTACCACTTCCACAGTTAGTCTCAATAAGGTTTTACTATGAGGCAGTTTGAGCATAAGATATCTAGTTTACTACATGATTTTTCAAATCAAGAATTCAATCTAGTTATCAAACTTGATACATACTTTCGGTTCAAATCTAGCCACCAAAGAACAGTGCTTAAGAAATATAACTTTAATTTTTACAAGTTGTTATTCATCGAAGACTGACATCAGTTGGAGGAACAAAGGAAACCTGGGAGCACTGGACAGCTGTTTCGTCCAACTAGCATGGGACTCCTCAGCAGTGCGCACCCACGACCCCACCAGCAGGGATCGAACCCGCGACCTTCAGGTTCCTTTGTTCCTCCAACTGATGTCAGTCTTCGATGAATAACAACTTGAAATATTTCCAAATCTCCACAACCCCCTCAAAATTTAATTGAACTAGTGCTCGTTGGTGACTAGCTTCGAGAAGTATTCCCGAAGTTCCAATGACAAGTCGTGACCGGTGGAGTCATGCCTGATGGCCGTGAGGACAAATACTCAACGATGACATTGGGTGGCGGTCTGCGCTATATCGTGAGCTAACAGAAGTTGGAAATATGGAGCATTGGATTCTGACCCAGTGGCTCAATGGTAACGCGCTGGTCGCGGAACCTGAAGGTCGCGGGTTCGATCCCTGCTGGTGGGGTCGTGGGTGCGCACTGCTGAGGAGTCCCATGCTAGTTGGACGAAACAGCTGTCCAGTGCTCCCAGGTTTCCTTTGTTCCTCCAACTGATGTCAGTCTTCGATGAATAACAACTTGAAATATTTCCAAATCTCCACAACCCCCTCAAAATTTAATTTTTGCATTATGACGTTTTCGCACACATTTCTACTGGACATTGAATGCTTTATTTATTCGTTTCTTGTTATAAATTTTAGTCAAAATGCTATTTTGTTTACTGGACCGTGGTTCGTCACTTCATCATCTGTCGAGCATCTACCGACACGTTTGTTTTATCCTAAAGAAGTATTTCTCACAAGTGTTGATCATACGACACATGCACTGGCTTCAGCTACTGGAAAGTGTTATGTCATGCGTCCGTGCGATTATGCTCAAGGTAATTCTCTTTAAAAAATTCAAAAATGGAAGGGAATCATTTTCCTTATAAATAATGTGATTGTACCACTATTCATATATTTTTTAAAACTGTGAATTAACGTATGACTAATTACACACCATGATCAATCTTTTTAACGTTTTGATGACATCTCAAGCAAAACTTCTGTTCGTGATCACAACAATGGTTAAAATTAAAGTCGATGTACGTAGCCAATTGTTATCAATAGTTGTTACGCTCTAAATATGCTATGGTTGTACTAGCAATGTAACACGTACCTGTTGAGTGTTCAGTGGTGTTATTGGTGCTGCTACTCCCGACGAAATAGGCATATCAATTCCAAAATAAAAATTAATGTATCATGTAAAAACCTGGGTTGAATATTAGTTGGAATAAAGGTTATGAATTAAATTTTGATTATTTTATCAGTCCTAAGCAAAAGAAATTCTATCATTGAAAACGCCTCAATAGTTCCGAATTTCATTTTTTTCCCCCTAGTTAATCAAATTATATGAAACATGACAACAGTCATTCATTCAATATGACTAAATTACTTAAGATTAATAGTCTGATAGCCAGCCAATGCATGTAGAGAATTATGTATTCTTCTGTTTTAGCTCGACCCACTGAAATCCCGGAACAAGATATTTATATGTGCGACTCTAAGTACTTTGAAAGTGAAAAAGTTATACGTAAACTTAAGAAAGGACTAAAGGTAAGTGAAAATGTGTGATTTTCAAACTTGATTGTTATTTGTGGTGATTACATTAATTGATAATTATTACAACTCATTCCAGTGTAGGTTTTATGTAGTAGGCTACGAGCCACACTTCCTACCCGCTTGCTTAGGCCTAGGTAGATATGTGGTAACGCAACGGACATGATGTTTACCGTATGTAGTGTATAGTAAAGGTGGACTGTCGAGTAATTCAATAAGAATATCTGTATTGTCATCAACTTTAATTGATATGTTTTATTATTTACTAATTCAGAAGAGAAGTAGACTCCTCTACATTCTCTTTCGCTGCGTGCTAAGTGTCAAATGACTGTTTTGACAAAATTCCCTTAGGTATTCAGTCTCCGCTGTATTAGCGAAATGACCGGCAATCCTTACGCTAAAGCCACTTTTATTTTTGTATGTTGCGCTCATAAATATAGCTCGTAGTTAATTTTGTCCACTAATGTACGAAGGTGGTGTACTATGTCACAAAGGATTCTTATAACCCTCCCCCCATCGTTTTCGTAAAACTTAGCGCCTCTCTTGAAGTAGTAGAGTTCGTCTTTTTCAAATATGTTGTATTGTTTTACTAATTCACATAAATAAATCGAATATTCTGTTAGCATATGTGCTACTTGTATGGATGTTTTACTCGCTCACTTTTGATCATGTGTCATTCGCATAATATCGTTCAGTAACCCAATCGTCAATCGGATAATGCTTTTGTTCGTATTAATTGATAATGTTTTAGTCAAAGTAGAAACAGAAACACTTGAATGCTAGTGGATCTGGACCACCTTCCGGATAGGATAGTACTCGATTCATTTTCACTTTCATGAACAGCGAATATGTCTCATTTACCAGTTGCAAAACTAATTAAAGTTATGACCTCTATTCTGCCCTTTTTTGTAGAAGTTTCAGTTTTCATCAGATGAGGTACATGAAGATGAATTTTACTTCTTCCCTCAACAGATTGTCCCTAGAAAAGTAAGTAATAGTAGTTTTATTCCCGCATTACTGTTTGTTAGTTTCCTTGCATAACCAATTGAATTAGGTGTGATGGAGACTTGTCAGCTAATTGCAACCTCTATCTTTTATTTTTGTTACACTGACTATATAGTGACAATTCATAGTTTTATTCTTGGTGTTGTTGCATTCTCTGAGCTGAATGGCTTAATTGTGAAGTTTTCGTTGTTCTTCTAGACAATGGCATCACCATTAACTTCAACATTGAGTTATCAGGATTTCTCCGCGAGTGATTTAGTAACCTGTTAGTTTCCTCTGTTATTGATTGTGCAGAATTTCCTGTTAGTTCTCTTCGCTTGGCCTCTGACCTTGTAATTGTTTGTCACTTTTCTTATTGGTTAATAATTTAAGGCTGCCTCTATACACCTGTCGATTGCCGAATTACCTGAGTGCCACGTTTCTAGGAATTCTCTGTTGTTTTTTGTGTTTCCTCCGTCTAAAACCCCACGTTTTCAAAATGTCCACGTGCCATTGATGTAAGGTATGAAATGTTGCGCTGACTGACGTTCACATAGACGAAGACAGAGAGGATAACCACTTTGTTCAACGTATTGTTCATCACAATTGTTACATTTGATTTTGTAAATGATATTTGGTTTGGCGTGGAGAATTCGTAGACTTACAAACCACATCAATTCCAAACGATCTCCATAGTTTTGTTGTCATCTGTGATTTGTTTTTATTCATAGTAGGGCTAACCTTATGTTGATTTCCATGAGTAGCGTTGTAGTTAGTGAGGATTTGGTCTGATGTTTGATAAAGTTGCATGTATAATGGTATTTTCCTTTAAAACAGTCACCAAGTAATTTCCATTTATCTGTGAAGTGAATGTACTGTTGTGTTTTTGTTTTCGTGAAAAAAGGCTTTACATTGCATTGCTTTACAATGCATTGTTGAACTGTTGTGAACACGGCTGAGGATTTGATCAATGTATGTTACTTTCAAGTACACTTGGGTTTCTCGTTTTCCTGTGTTGATTCTTCTGAGTGACGCGTCTAGGAATCGTAATTTGTTGTTCGACTCTTCTATTGTGAGTGATGTTCTAATGGTAAACAAGGTATTATTGACACATTGGATCCACATACTTCGTTGGATCACTGGTAAAACTATGGCTTCTAGTCTCTGCATTACTGCTTTTGCAGTGAATCTGATTGTTGGAGTTCTTCTCATCTGTTTGTTAATTTTACCATTAAACTGGAAGTGTATCGTTAAATAAAAAGTAGTGAGTTCAATCAGAATTGAATACTGAAGTTTCTTGTGTTTCGTAAATTTTATATTGTCAGCGGGGAGCAGGGGTATAGTTTATTTGATAAGTTTAGGTTCAGCTGATGTGTATAGTGGTTTATCATCGAAGGATATTATTAATTCATGGTTATTGTTTGTATGAACTTGATCTTTTGCATACATTCTGTAGGAGACTTGATGGAGTGTTCATGCGCCTCCACAAGATGTTTCAGTTATTTTTGAAAGTTCTCTGAATAGGTTACAGGCTGAGATCCTTGTAGGTGAGGCTATATGTTACGGACGAATGTTTCGTTTGTATAGTTTTAATCTGGCTTAAAGCTGAGGAACAATAGTCCCATTCGACTTCATTTACCTTTTGCTATTTGCATTGACAAGTTTGTTTAAAGCCTTGATAGTATACATTTTTGGTTTTGAGCAAATTTTCAACCTTTTGAATGAAGTGTTGCTTCCCTATAACTACTCAGATGCACGATATATCTACTGGAATTACGACAAAGTTTTCATGTACGTAAATGTTACACCCTCTGACTAACTACGCATTGTTTTATCTGTTACTGGTTTCACCTCACAGTTCGTCAACTCATCATGTTTTTAATTTGTCAAACTTCAACCCCAGACTTCAAAAAAAATCGCTTTTCAGTTATAGATCGACTGTATTTGTATCTTTTCATGGAGTATGATTTTTATTCTTTAGGATGCTTCACCTCTTTTGACTCAAGCTTCAACTGAACCACTTCAAAATGAACAACTTAACCGTCCTATTTCACTAGCGCTTACCTGTGCGCTTGCTGCAGCGGCTGGAACTACTACCGCTATGGTGACTTCTCCAATCATATCAATTCCCAGTTTGTCTACAGATACAACGAAACAAACTGAACGTATATCCACTGGACTGATAAATGAACACACTGGATCTAGCCCCGTTGCAAGCAATACTATGGCTCAAGTAGTTGCACGTTCACTGGGTAATACAACACCTGGTAATAATGCTTCAGTTCAAAACAGTGTGTCGTCGCCTCAACTTGATGCATTAACTCGTGCTTTCATTGAAAACAATATAGATCGTACTGGTAAAAAAGTATGTCAGTCTAACGTTATGAATATTTGAATAATTTTGAACTGTATAGTTTATGGTATCTTGGCAATAATCTGTTTTTGATGCTGTGGTAATGAATTTGTGATCATTGATAAGATATCTTGATGATTGGTTTTTGTCTGTCAACTTTTAACTCTTCAATCAGTAATTTGAGTTATTATCAAGTGCCTGTTCTACAAATGGAATACCTGAGTATGAAATTGTAGCCTGTCTGAGAACTGAAATAGTATACTCCTGGTGACGTATGTTTTGTATTGTAGTTTGCAATCACATGGTTCTCTTTGCTCATTTTTTTCAGCGAAAGATCCGCAAACCGCCATCAGGCTATGTTTTATACGCTGGTGAAATCAGAAAGAAATTACTGCAAGAACGTCCTGATGCACCATTTGGTGAAATTTCGCGTGAAGTGGGACTTTTAGTAAGTTTCTTTTCGATTTTTTTGTTTTATTTGTAGTATGATCTAGTTTGAGTGAGTTAGAAAATGCACTTCAAGAAATCCTTTTCGAATAAAATGTTTTTGAAAAACTCCTTTTTTACTAAATTATATAACCTCTGCTCTAGTTAAGTATCATGGAACAAGAGAATGTAGGCTCTTTTATGTACACAAAAGAATGCCTATCCTCAAAAACGCTTGCTACCTGAAGTTATTTCATGGAAAAGCACTTTCAATCAAGTATATCTGTCATCAACCCTAATAGCAATCACATTTTGATTTCCCATTTACATTACTGAAATATGATATTCATTTCCCATTCAATACGCTGTTATTGATCATGAAGTAACTTGTTTGACATCCTGTTCTTGGTCTCAGTTCAGCTAACATTTGAAACAGTAGTGCAGGAAAACTAACTTGCTAACTGTTTGATAAATGAAGGTTGAATGTCATTCAACTTGTATCACTATAATGTTTTCTTCCCAATTTTTCTTTTACTACAGTACGGTTTCATTCATCTATAGTTTCAATCTTATTATCCCCATACTAACCAGTTTGTCGTCTCTGTTTACAGTGGCGTCAGATGCCTACTGCTCAACGTGACATGTATGAACAAAAGGCTCACTTGATCAGACAACACATGGCTGAGGAGGAGATGCAAATGAGGGCTCGAGAACAAGAACAGGCACAACTTCAGCTTCAACAACAATTAACAGCTGCATCTATTTCGTCTGTCAATATTGGAGGAGCAGTGCCTTTACAGGCTGCTGCAGGTGTGAATCCGCCTACTTCATCTAGAATGTCTGTTACTGGACCAGCTGCCACTATGCAGTTCTATCAAACTCCATCTGGTCAAGTAATCCAGATTGTACACGCCTCTTCAACGCCTAGCGTTGCTGGACATGGTTCAGTTCCAGCTCAAACTGCTACTGCTCCTCTTGGTCAGCCTGTCAGTATTGTTCAAACAACATATGCAACAATGCCTGCTATCGCTTCTGCATGTCCTGTCGCCACTCCAACTCATCAGGTTAGAGCATTTTTTTATCCGATTCTTTAAAAGTGTTTTCTATGTGAATTTTCCTGGTTATGCTCAATTTTTTAAACCCGTTCAATCAGTTTTACAAACTGAAAAACAGGTCATTAAATGGTTATATATAAGAGTTAGCAATACCTAAAGTATTTTTATGAACTCTTAATTTCTCACTTAATCATTTCATCTGAATTTTGGTGTATGTGTTTGGGAGGGGGGTTAACTGGGGCAGAAGAGTTTCTTTTACATAACAGCCACCCAGCTTGGATGATTGTTGCAACGATAGTGGAAAACCATTCAGGAAAGAAAGCTATGACACAGTGATTCGTTGCAACAAATGCTGCATTCAGATTGTGTTTGCATTTAGGAGATAAACTTTTAAAATGCCAATTTAGTGAAGAATAGATGTTGGTACATATAAACAACTCGTTAGTTTTGTGCAAAGCGAGAACAAGCAGATTTGCAGAATACAATAGAGTCATTCTACTGAAAACCTGGGAGCCTTGGACAACTGTTTCGTCTTAGCATGGAGCTCCTCAGCAGCACACACCCATAACCCCTCCGAAAATGGAACTTAAAACCTTCGACTTTCACAGTGAACGCGTAACCCACTCAGCTACTGGGTCAGAGTTCAATGTTCCGCAATTTCCTGCCTCTGTCAATTCGCGATATAGCGTGACTATCCATCAAGGTCTTCAGCTGTCATTTACTTCTCTTCCGATTGGTTAACTCTACAGGTCACTACCTCCCATTAGAACTTCAGGATATCCGTCTCAAAGCAAGTCACTGATGAGCACTATGCAGTCCTGTAGGAAACTCTGGACCGTTGAACTCTAACTCGGTGACTAAATGGTTAGCGAGTTCACCGTGAAACCTGGTGGTTCTGAATTCGATCCCTAGTGGGATCGTGGGTGCGTGCTTCTGAGTAGTCTCATACTTTGACAAAGCAGCTGTTCAGTCCTCACTGGTTTTCAGTAGTTACCGTAATGATGTCAATGCGTGATGAATACTACCTTAAAAATAAAATCCCCATTAACCTCAAAATAAATAATCTAACATATGGTTGGGATTTTAAATTAGAATTTTTGAAATGGAGAATATTTTAGCTCAGGTGAATGGTCTTGGTTGTTGCTATTTATTGATATACTTGTAATTCTCTATTGTTTTATTGGATTGGATTGTTCGACCTCTTGGTTGTGTTGAGCTCAGAGAATGCAACACAAACAAGAATCTCCAAATTGTTCAATGTACATGAATATTTTAATTTTTGTTGTTTTTTGAGCGATCTGATTTGTAGCATATTTCTAAGACCTTGTCAATAGGCTACGAATATTGTGATTCCGAAGAATGTCGAATCAAGAAGTTGGGAATGAATTCTCCAATCATGAGAAATACCCATTGTAAACAAATGCTTTTAGAAAATGAAAGTATAGGTGTGTAATTAGATCAATGTATTCAGCCACCAAGTTTCAAATACAGAGTGATATTATCCAGATTGTCACCTGTACACAGTGATATGCAACCACAATTAAATGTAGAATGATAATCCTGTAGATGATGTGAGTAAAAGGCGTACTAATGATAACCTTTCTCAACTGTGCTTATCGGCTTTCCATATGAAGTGTTAACAAATATATCCCACTCGTTATACTATTGAAAAAAGCTTAGTGATAAGGCTTCTATTGTATTTAACTAACCATTGTCAATCTAGTTTTCCTTCAATTTATTGATCTCTGCTTTTTAAAATTAATACTGCAGAACCTTCAAGGACTTAAATCTCTTAGATATAATTCCATAGCGTTCACCTTCAGAGAAGTTTATTGTTTGAGACACCAATACACAAAAACAATATACCCATTCACGAACCACGGTAATGTCGTATAAAGTTCTTCCTATGATCGCCTTTCATGAAGTTCGATATATCTTTTCAACCTTATTGTAAGAGGTATCGAATTTAGCGCACAGCAGCTCGTTGACTAATTTAATACAATTGGAGTTTTCTGTATACATGTTTTTGTGTCATTGC
Organism: Heterobilharzia americana; assembly: GCA_944470555.2. Classification (NCBI taxonomy): domain Eukaryota; kingdom Metazoa; phylum Platyhelminthes; class Trematoda; order Strigeidida; family Schistosomatidae; genus Heterobilharzia; species Heterobilharzia americana. The sequence goes on from OX104128.1 coordinate 27,514,332, forward strand.
TGCTTGCTGATAGATATCTCACATAGTTTTCAGTCACATAAATCGTTTCAACGCTTGTTGCATATAATGTAGCCTTTGACTCTCTACTGCCTATAGTATGTGTTCACCAGATGCTTATGTGCATTGTTTTTGCACCTGACTCTCACAGGTTGTTTACCAGCTCGCTAACCAGCAGCCTGGCATTATCCCAACAGGAACAGTTGGTTCGGGAGCACCGCAGCAATCTTACTATCAACCACAACTACATCAGCCTCCACAACAACAACAACGACTATTGGTTGCATCTAGTGTCTGTTCAACACCAACTATAATGGGTACTGTAATTGGATCAACAGCTACGGTACCGCCTGTCCTCCCTGTTGGTACGAATACAGTTCCTTCTATGTCCAACGTTCAACAGGCGCAGATATTGTTGGGCTCAACTGGTTCTATGTCTACAACAGGGTTACCAAATGTACCACAGGGTGGTTTCGTGACAACTACAGCTCAAACACTGACTCATCCTCAGGTGCATCCCGGTTTAGCTGTCGCTGCTGTTGGTGCTCCACAGATTGTCCCTTCAGCTGGCCCACATCTAGGGGCTTGTACTCAAGATTATACACCACAAGTCCAACCCCACTATCAATTTGTTCAACAAGGTAATTCAAATTCGTGTTTATTTTCTTTTTCTTGGTTTTAAGTTCTTCAGTTTGATGCATAAGTTTAATCGTTAGAATTTTTAACCTGTTCTCAGTACTCTAAGGCATTGATCTGTTCATCTGAATGAACTTTGGTTTTGGATGCATTTTTATTCGTAACTTTCACGAACACCTATAGGATATAAGTAGGAACTTCGGTCTGTTTCTCAAGGTCAGCGTCCAGGTTGTTTGATAAACCGTCACATGAAAGATGTTATTCTTTAGTGGTGAGTAATTCACATGCATACATTTAAATAATATTATTTACTATCTCTGTAGACATAGAGGATTACTGATAATTGTTTCTTTTTAGTAGTAGACAAAGCGCCTATTAGTTACTTCATATATATATCGCCTGACTTAATGTATGACTTAAAGAATAAGAGATGACAGGACTATAAAAAGCAGATATCGAAAGTAGTGTAATTACTTTGATATGATTATGAGCAACAATTTATGCTCGAAACGTTATCAAGTAAAAAATACTCTATCACTGTATGTTATCGATGAAGTAAACAAATCTAATATGAATTAAATTCTACAACAGTGCCCACCTTTTACGCTTATATTTGTGACTGTAAGTCTGAGCCGTGTAGGGAGGTATAAGCTGCCTGATTAAAGTCATCGAGACAGCAGGCATTAGGGTTTGGTATTCGTTGGTGAAATAACTGAAAATCAGTCACCATGATGCAGATGTATTCTTTCGTTGATATTTTCTATAGTTTGACCATTTCAACTAACCTTCATTTTTATATTCTTTCTCTTTACATAAACCTATGTCTACTTAGATATCAGTCTTTTTCTATCCACTTGTTGTTTGTATGCTGTTGTGAGTTGTAACAACTTGAACTGATCCATATCTGTTGATTTTGTCTGTCCATTTCAACATTGAATGTGATCTCATGAGAGAAGCTTGAAATGTCAGTTGACTTTTTGGGCACCAATGCAATGCATAAATAAGTAATTTGACTTCAGAGCGCCTAGTTATTTTCTCGTTTGAAAGTGAAATATTCCTCTAAAATTAATAGAGGATTCACAAGATACTTTCCTCGTCGAATTTAAGATTCATGATCTTGGTATAAGAAAATATCCTTAGGAGTTCTTACTCCACAGCTTATAAAATGACATCCATATGAGTCTAAAACAGTAAAATATTATTCGTTTTTTCCCCAGTTAATGACTGGAAAAGATTATCGTGATTGTTAGTCGTATCAACTTTAGGTTGTGAGATGGTAGGGAATATTTGTAGTTCAAAATAGTTGATTTTATGTTAAAAATGGTTTCTAATATAGCATTCTTGGGTAACAAAGCTATGAACATCATCTATGCAGTCTTAATTGTCAGACTGTAGTATATTATTATTACAATTGTTTGTGATTTTTTACTTTATAGCCTATTTAATATGTGAAAGTAACTTCACATGGTTTATTTTCATTTCTATCAGTTCCTCAAGCTCAGCCAATCGCTCAAAATGTCATGGCCTCAGTTTTTCCAGGAACTCAGTTTATTCAGTCACAACCACAATCTGTTCCATCTCATCCTCCTGTAGCTGGACCATCCTCTCCGATATTTGTGTCGGTGCCGCCTCGAACATCTCGTGTTCTTCATTCTGAAATTTATCAACGGTAAGAAGCTTCACTTGTAAGACCACAGGAATGGATTCAATTCCCTAATGCTGAAATATTTCAGTGTACTCTATTGCTTATCTACAAATATTTGAATATTCACTAGTGCATTTAAAACTATATTTGTAATCGGTACATATCCAAGCGAATGAAACCATATAATAAAATAGTGGATTGAGCACCAAAGCCATACAGCTGCTTTTTGAATAATTAAGATTAGTTCACCCTTAAGTATAAAAGTCTCGATAAATTTTCTCTCGAAAATCTTTCGCTTCGAATCATTTGCATTCAGCTAGTTTTCATCTTGATTTTGTATTGCTACAGGGGTCAAAAAATCATCTCTCTGTATATTAGCTTTCAGATTAATAATATGAGTTGATAACATACTTGCCACTAGTAATGGATAAGAATTGCTTATATGAACTTAAACATACCTTATTACCATGGAGGGAATTCTTTGACTTAATCACTGAAACCCATTTTGCATAGTGTACAGTGGTTCTAGGATAACTGAATCCACTTTTAACTATTCATTTACACTCAACTAATACTACCCTTTTACCTATCAATCAGGACATCTGAACTAGAGGCGTTCCGTTTTTGTGGTTATCGTTGCATTCTCAACTTTTGACTACTCATTTTTTGTGTCAAATTATACTTCAAACGATTTCATCCAACGCCAGCAGTGACTTGACTCAAGTTAAAATTCATTCATCCAAGTATTTTATCCTCGAACAAATTCATGAGTTTGATCGCTAAAATCCTACTACCAACTGGAGAGCTGTAAGTATTCATGGTTACTCCTATACTATGATCGTGTTTAACAGCTTACGCCATGAATAACTATATTAAAAACAATAAACATAACTGACTACCGTTGTAACGGCTAAAACACTAAACTATAGGCTACATCTAGTTTCCAGAATTCTAACTGATTACTTTTAGAAGCTTTTGCCGTTGTACTTGTGATTGATCATCTTTTTCTTTGAGTAATCACTTACGTTTATATCCATTTTTGGTATGAGTTTAAATCCACAGTCAGGCAATAATTTTTTGTTACATTTTATCCCTCTTATTTCAGTTACATAAATCGGCTGCGTAAAAATACCCCTGGTGGATTAGGTGATTGGCATAATCAACTGTCAGCTTCGGCGGATACTGCCCCTCCAATTCAACCAAATGTTGCTAATCAATTGGTTGGAAATTTCTTCGCTGATCCCAAGAAAGTAGAAAGTTGTTCAGTGACTGATGCATTGTGGAATTTGAGGGATTATTTACTAGAGGATGCTTTAAAAATTCGTTTACGTTGTCTTAGTGCTACAGAATGCTAAAGCTTCTTATTTGTATTCCACTGCTTATTCACATTTTATTTTTCAGTGTTTGGTTTCATTCTTTTTCTGTATTCATCATTTGTGTTGTACCTGGTGACTCGTAGTGTTTAGAATCCGTTTGCTTCTATGTCATTGTCAGAAGGTTTTCTTGCTCTTGTATACTTCCATCGTGCTACTAAGCAATTTTTTGGATTTGTTAATAAACTGTATGTCAGTCGTTAACTAGCTTATAAATTTTGCTCATTTTTTTTCCAGAGGGTGCATGATTCATGCTACACTATAGACGTCTCAGCAAACTAGTCCAGACAGAACGAAAGGGATTGAACCTGGTTTAGTAGGCAGTTTTTATCCTTTATTTGATAGAGGTGTGATAAATCAGCATTGATATGATTATGAGCAATAATTTATGCTCGAAACGTCATCGAGTAATTAATACTACATTATTGTGTGTTACAAATCAAATAAACAAATCGAATATGGAATTAATTCCTACCACAGTGCCCAAGTTTTACACGTATATTAATAAATCAGCATTGTTAGCAATCATAACGAAATGGTAATACGAAAAGTCCAGGTACTGGTGGCAGAAATGCTTCCTTGGTTGGCCAAAATTTCTCGAATCTGAATTGAAAACTTTTCTTCCAGCTGATGTTTGTTCGTTCAACTCCATCAATCTCCTTTAGATCCACTTTTTTGTGAGACGTACTGCCTATCCGATATTTTGACGTCTCACTAAACATTCTCATTCATTATAAGGAAAATCTCTTTTAGGTGGTAACGATCCCGTCCAATATTTATCCGGTGGAAAGCGACCGATATTGTTTAGTGAATGCACTAACTGGTTGATGAATACGTTGTTTTAAGTTCTGTTAGTTCGTAAATGATATTCAATATTAACACATTACATCTGTGTGATGAGATGAAAGTTTAAATGAAACTGACCAGGTGACTGACTTCGGTTGGGACTCAGTATTAAACAACAAGGAATTTTTTTGCTATTCAGTGAGCAATCAATGTAAAAGCGGTTCGTCACATTCTGTCAACTCGAATCATGTGATTATGACGTAGTTATAAACGATAAATTGTGCTCTAAGCATCACCCAACAAACACATGTATGTTGCATCTGATGAAGGCGTCTAACATGTCACTAAGTTATGCCCTTCCATTGATGAAATATAATAACCTTACAACAATGAACCTTGAAGTTATGTTTCAGGTTCCTTAGCACTCATTAATAAGGCATATCTACTGTCTTAAGAAAAAATAATGCCGGATTCAGAAATCAAACCTAGTTGAGCCAGTCATGCGTTCGGAGATTTACGTTGCATTGATGATCTTTGATGTTGGTAACAGTGGTGCGTAGTTGACTGAGGAAACTCAGTTAACACTTAAGACTACATCATATGATTAAAGTTGGTTACCATCCAGCAGTAAATCAGTTTGTACCGACAGATGCCATAAGGAATTTAGTTACAACAAGGATTATGACCTACTGTTCAGTATGGAATCGTTGTCATCATTCAAGTTGTGACTAAATATTGCAACTTTTATCATTCAGCCTTCGGCCCTTCAGTGTGTTTTCCAAGGTTTTAGATACATTTTTTTTTATACAAGCCAATGTGCGACGAATTTAGATACATAGTCTTCGCGCAACTCACAGATTAGTTTCTATTGACATCTAACCAGACAAGGATACAAAATATCCAATGAAGCTTTTGTGGAAAGCTGTACATTTTTCACAAACAACATAAATTCAGTATCTTGGGTTTTAACTTTTCTTAAAGAGTGGTACTTGTTGTCTGCAGCTTGGGATTTTTAGTTTCCAATTGTCGATTTGAAATCATGACAGCATCGTAAACAGTACGTCATATTTGTGGTAAGAATTCGGACTAATTCCTTCATGTATGAAAAGCACTTATGAAGAGTTGAAGAACAGTTTTATTTACCTTGAAACCTGAATATATTGTCTCTCTCTGTAATTCTAGTTTAAATGTAAACTTTATGTGTTAAGTGATTTTCGTTGGTATTCACTACTTTGTTTCCTACCATTTACAATTGTTGTTATCTATAACGCGAAAAGATGACCAGTTTCCGCTTTTCCCCGTTCTCTGTTGCTTCTTTTTCCCTCTTTAACCAGCTACTGGGCGATTTACTTGAAGTAACTTCGTATCATCTTTACAGTCATACAGTAATCAGTGCGGTTTATCTGTCATTCAATATTTCAACTCTTAATCGACATTCGAATGTGAAGTTCGTGTTTAGATAAAATGTATACTTAACGGAAATATATATACTTTGCCTCAAGCATCTCATTTCTGCCTTATTAATTGGTGTACTTTTCTCTTTAACATTTTGTCTTGCTGTTGGTTTTTAGCAGTACATTCTGTATTTCCACCTAAATTGGTACTGGTTCTTTTCAATTTAGTTTTTTCTACTCGTCTAGTACATACACTATCAGTCATTATTTCTAGTAGCTTTCAAATGAACCAATCATTTTTAATTCAAAAGTAATAACTTCATATTTAATATTTACTCCGTTCACTATTCAGTCTTTTAATTGTTTTCGTAGATAAGATGTAGTTTATACTCTCAGTGTATATCGTAAAATATTAGTGGAAAGAAGTTCTGCTTCATTATGGAGAAAGCATTTTTCATTGACATATGGATTATCATTCAATTAGTGACATCGAAAAGCCGATATTGGGAATATTATTGAGTTATTCAATATTCATTATCATTTTCGGATCAGTAGGAAATATTTTAATCCGACTCACAATATCTCATAAAAACCACCTGTTGTTTACTACTCAAGTTAGTAATAATAATATTTCTAACAGAAATGTGCATCAACATATTAGGTTATTTCGTCTAAAATCGTATTCAACATCAGATTTACAGTTAATTCTCCTTGCATTCAGTGATTCCATTTATTTATGGATATTAGTCCTACGTTACACAATATATTTATCCACAGGTTATGATATACTAACACTCAATATAGTAGCATGTAAACTACACACCTATTTATCAATGGTTGGAATCAATTTAAGTGTTGGTTTGCTATGTATCTTCTCTGCTCAGCGTGCTGTCTGTTTAATTTGCCCACTGACAGCAAGGAAATGGTTAACGAGGAGGTAGCTGTACACATCTATAATAATAACATTACTTGTAATTATCATCAAACATTTTCCTGTAATTTTTCTCATCGACGTAGTGGAAATCAAGCCAGGTTTTTTTTGAATGTGACGTATCCCAAGATGCTATTAGTATTGAAGTTCACAAAGTATACTACTTATTTGAATTCAGTAGCCATATGATAGTCGGCTATATTATCTTAGTTTTATCGAGTATCAATTTGTTTATTTCTTTACACAGAAAAAGAAAAAACCAACAGCCTACAATTTCACTTGTAAATAATTCAGCGATAATGACCAGTAAAATTAAGGGTATGAATTCAGCTCGTTTATTGTTGGTGTTCAGCATTTATCAAGTTATTACTTCTGTACCGTTTTTTCGTATTACTCGAATTACCTGGTGTTATGCTTTTCATTCGTGATTATCATCGGCAATTAACAACTGTTTAAGTTTCAGTTGTCCTTCAACCGTCAAGTTTTGTTGGTATCAGAACAAACTGACTATCTAGGCGCCATTAGTTTCAACCTAGCCATGGCTAAGGATACTTCTAAAGTAGGCTTACAATCCCACAAGAATAACATGATTTTACCTAAGCTATTACTGGTATGTGCAACACAGTCGACAAACTCTTGATCCTGTGACTGTGAATCTAAGTGATTTATTTGCTGAAATAGTTGTCAGTTAAAAATGACTTTAGTCAAATTGTTATGGGCGTTGCTGGTAACAATGGATATAAGTAGTATATGTCGAGAGGGTGGCAGGAATCATAGGGAATTACCGGCAGTAAGTAAGGTTTCTGCCAAGAGCAACGCAACAGGCGTACTATAGTGGATGCTGCTGATAAGAGTGTATGAAGAGCGGACCAAGAGAGGAAAGAAGCATATTTGCAAATGACTGGGTTAGAGCAAGGTGTACCATATGTAACGACTACCGTTCCAATTGTTCGCAATACCCATTCTTTCTTCGTGTTTGTCTTCTGTTTCTTCAATATGATGTTTTGTAGTAAATTAGCCCAAACTATCAACAAAAACTAACCTCGCCTGGTTAACTAGTTTACTAGTTACTAGCCGGTCCTAAGCCCGGGTAAAGAGGGAAGGTTGGGCATAGGGCTAGCAACCCTACCCCGTAAAACAAATCTAACCGCTAAAGAAACTTCAAAGCACAAACAAAATATAAAAAATGAAAACAAACTTATTCCCCGCTGGAATCGGAGAGGCGAAATGACGCCAGTTGGTGAAAGCCTTCGGGAAGCCAATTGGCCGATGTGTCTTCTCTCGATGAAAGCGAAAGTAAACGTGGGGACATGGAATGTCCGCACGATGTTTGAACCCAGTAAGGCAGCCCAGATTGCAAAGGAGATGAGAAGGTATAACATCGAAGTGCTTGGGATTTGCGAAAGCAGATGGAATGGGAGTGGACTCTCCAAACTGTCAACTGGAGAATCAATAATCTACTCCGGTCACCCAGACGCCAACCACGAGCACACTGAGGGAGTGGCTATCATGATGTCCTCAAGAGCATCGAAGGCTCTCATGCAGTGGGAACCAATCTCCTCCAGGATCATGACAGCAAGATTCAACTCAAAAGGAAGAAAGGTCACAATCATACAATGTTATGCACCTACAAATAATGCAGAGCAGGAGAAAAAGGAGGAATTCTACAGACAACTTCAATCAACACTGGACAAGACGTCAGTTGGCGATATCAAAATTCTAATGGGCGACATGAATGCCAAACTGGGAGGGGACAACACGGGAAGAGAACTAACCATGGGTCGAGAGGCGCTAGGTGAAATGAATGAGAATGGAGAATTGTTTGCAGAATTCTGTGCATTCAACGATTTGGTGATTGGAGGCAGTGTGTTCAGGCACAAAGATATCCACAAAGCGACATGGACTTCACCAGATGGACACACTAAAAATCAAATCGACTTTATCTCAATCTCAAGAAAATGGAGACGCAGTCTACTTAACACAAGGTCAAGAAGAGGAGCAGATGTAGGTTCACACCACTCACTATCTAGTGCAAGGAACCTTCCAAATCAAGTTAAAAGCCTTCAAGGAAGCTGGTGATAGACCTCAATTCAAGTACAACACTCGGAAACTGAAGGATGAAACTACAAAGGAGATCTTCAAGGCAGCCATCAAGACAAAATGGGAGACATCGAGCAACATCCCTGAAGAAACCTGTGTGGAAGAACACTGGAAGTCTTTGAAAGCTATGTGGAAAGAAACCTGCACAACAGTATTAGGAAGGAAGAAGAAAGAAGACAAGGAATGGATCTCGACGGATACCTGGAAGCTGATAGAGGAGAGGAGGATGGTGAAGCAGAAGATAAACCAGTGCAAGGATGCTCAACGACAAGAGGAACTGAGCACAATGTATAAAACACTACACTGGACAAAGAAGTGAAGAAGAGTGCACGCAAAGACAAAAGACACTTCTACGAAACACTGGCAAGTGAAGCAGAACAGGCTGCAGGTAGGAGAGAAGACCTGACGACATTGTATCAAATAACCAGGTTGCTATCAGGGAAGAGACCAACACAGATGAAACCAATAAAAGATGAAGAAGGAAATTTAATTACAAAAGAAGAGAAACAGAGGAAACGATGGGCCGACCACTTCAAGAAGCTCTTGAATCGACCACCACCTGCACTTCGTCCAGAAATACCACCTGCAGCCGCTGAATTACAAGTGAACATTAATCCCCCAACGAAAATGGAAGTCCTGAACGCCATAAAGCTACTGAAATGTGGGAAAGCAGCAGGACCAGATGGAATACCGCCAGAAGCACTGAGAACAGATGCAGAGACAACAGCGGACATGCTCACACCACTATTGCAGAAGGTGTGGAGGGAAGAGAAGGTACCTGACGATTGGAAGAAGGGTTACCTTGTCAAACTGCCGAAGAAGGGAGACCTCAGTGCTTGCAAGAACTGGCGCGGAATCACTCTCCTGTCCACCCCAAGTAAAATATTAAGCCGCATCATCCTGGAGAGGCTTAAAGATGCACTGGATTCAAAACTGCGACCGGAACAGGCAGGCAGGCTTCAGGAAGTACAAATCATGTGCAGACCAAATTGCAACGCTTCGTATCATCATAGAACAGAGCATAGAATGGCAATCAGCTCTATACCTCAACTTCATCGACTTTGAGAAGGCCTTTGACAGCGTCGACCGAGAAGTAATTTGGAAACTGCTTCAATACTACGGAGTACCGCAAACCTTTATCCGCCTCATTCAACAACTATATGAAGATGCCACATGCCAAGTAATCCACAATGGGAAGCTCAGTGATGCCTTTGAAGTGAAGACAGGAGTGAAACAAGGTTGCCTACTATCCCCCATGATATTCCTTATTGTGGTGGACTGGATCATGCAGCAAACAGTAGGCAGCGAGAAGAGGGGGATACACTGGACGACGGAAAAGAACCTAGAAGACTTGGATTTCGCCGATGACTTATGCCTAATGTCACATAAACTTGAAGATCTGCAGGCAAAAACTAACAAGTTGACAGAAGAGGCAGCTAAGACGGGACTTCAGGTGAATATAGAGAAGACAGAAGTGATGAAGATACCGCACCACCACCATCAACAACAACAACAAACTCCAATCACCGTCAACGGGAGAAACTTGAAGGAAGTAACCTCCTTCACTTATCTAGGAAGCACTGTTTCAACTACAGGCGGGACGGACGAGGACGTCAAAGTCAGAATCGGAAAAGCAAGACAGGCGTTCATTAGCCTGAAACCAGTGTGGAGATCTTCTGCACTCAGCATGTGGAACAAGATACGGATTTTCAACACCAACGTCAAGTCAGTGCTCTTGTATGGCTCAGAGACTTGGCGCGTCACGAAAGGCATTTCCAATAAACTACAGACATTCATCAACAACTGCTTACGCTCGCTGCTGAAGATCAGATGGCCAGAAAAAATAAGCAACAAGGAACTCTGGGAACGAACCAACCAAGAACCTATCACGCAACAAATATGCAGGAAGAAGTGGAGATGGATTGGCCATGCACTGAGAAGGCCGACTGAGGACATCACGCGTCAGGCCCTCGAGTGGAATCCCCATGGGAAGCGACGAGTTGGACGTCCGAGGGTGACATGGAGGAGGTCGTGCGAGGAGGAAATGAGAGGTTGTGGGCTGTCGTGGAACCAGGTTCAAAAGATCTCAGAGAACAGAGGTCACTGGAGGCGTGCTACTGAAGCCCTATGTTCCACTAGGAACCCAAGGGACTAATAATAATAATAATAATAATAATAATAATAATAATAATAATAATAATAATATAATCAACAAAAACTTAACATTTGTCGTTGCTTTATGGATTACCGTACAACCTCTATTCTTTACCTCACCAATTGTTCTTGATATCCTTTCTTAAAAGTGACCGCATTATGTATGTTCACCATCAGCTGTTGAACTGATATATCTGAAACGTAGAGAGCTACCAATAATGACAGGGAACAATCTGAAGTTAGGTCAACTGGTGTAATTCACTGGTAAATGAAACTCGTTCAGCACTAAGTTATAAATTAGAATGCTAACGGGTACGCTATGTTTAAATACTATCATTAATCTATTTCTAGATGACTTGCAGTTACAATCATTTAAGCTGTAAATGTAACCTTGTTATATTTGTAAGCCTGAGCAGTTACAAACCAAGCCCCAGAGATAAAATGAATTTCAGTAGAAATATAGATGTACTTTTATGATAGTTCCCTGCGATAGTTATGATTATTTTCCAATCGGTTGCATTTATGACCTGCCGAAATATTGACTTGTAAAACAAAACAATTATTATAACTCTACTACAATGTTCTGTAAGTTGTATTAGTTTGAGTAGGTAAAGAAGATCCGTGGTGCTGATGAATACTTTTGATACCTTGAAGTTTTCTCAACTTAGTACCAAACCTTTATTGTTATGTACTAAGGGTATCGTAATATTTTTGGAAAAAATACAAGTATGAAAGCAAAGGCTTCATCACCAGTACAGACGCTCGATAACTGTAAACATATGGGTGCACAAAATGGAGAGCTAAAGATGGACTTTTGAATTATAACAGCAACCTCACATCGTCAACGATGTGAATCCTAACCATCAAGTCAAACACGCGCTATTGAATTAGGGGGTTAATCTACAATCGAAATCTCTTGAGATCGACTAATGAAGTCCTCATCCTCAAAACTTTTGTAATTTGTTTGGCAGGACTAGTCAAATGTCATACAAATATGTAGGAAAAAAGCACTACAGTTCCGTTCAGATTCTATTACATGTAAATGAGAAGGTTATACTTATGTAAACAAAACCGAAATGTTTGGTTAGCACACGGGTTTTCGGTCTGATTATTCAGTTTAAGATTAACGTCATACAGTTTGCTTTCAAATTACTTACATTAGGTCTCATTTCAACATATTTTAACTTGAATAATTATCTTGTTTCACTGATAGATGCTAATGAGACGATAAAACAAATTTTCCAGAATAGGATAATATCACTTTTTCCATAACCTCTGTTCAGCGGCTTGCAAGCTAATGTTTTAAAAGACCGGAAATGAGTAGTACTTTAGACTTCATAGTTTCTGTCTCATGAGGCATAAAACTGAGTTTGTGGGATCACTATGACACACAATGAGAAAACCTTATTCCACAGATATCTTGGAGGGTTAATATGCTTATGTTGAGAAATTTGTTCTCACTTATGCTTAATCCAAATAATTCACCAAAGAATGTAGACAGGAGAGTGCCTTCCGGCTGTACCAATGGACAACAAGTTGTGAGTATCAGTCAGTCAACCAATATCAACTTGTGATCTGGCGGAACTGTGTAACAGTCCACGTTGCTGCAAAGGCAAATGATGGGTCTTCCATTCATTGTCAGGGGAGACGACTAAAACAATGAGCTGCAAATATGAACAGTTAAGAAACTATCAATACTCCTTGATACAGAGCTAGTTTGGTAGAATAAAAAGTAATGCTCAGTAAGACAAACAAAAGTGGACAAATGATAGCCCTATTTCAACTGGAACTATCATTATCCATTTACTTCCCAAGGTTGATAGAGTAAGAAAACAGAGTAACTGGTTAGCTCTCACAACTTAAGTAAGTGCCAAGAAACGTTATCTGAAATTACTGAACAGCGTTAGCAATTTGACTGTACATAACTTATTTGAAAGGAGACATCACACTAATGTCAAAGCGGCTTTAAGAATAATCAATATACATGATAATTCAAGCTCACTTCTGTTAGCAATAATTCATCTCAAATTAAAGGATAGAAAATGAAATTTTCCCGTTCAGAATGACACATTAGCTAGCCTTCAACTACCTTGTTAGCAAATTTGGTTATCTTATATAAACAAGCCAGGTCTAATAAGCTAGTCATATCACTTTAACCTTCCTAGAAGAATCTGCAGCTCAGTCTGAGTATGTTTTAACTGTTGTTGAGTAGGATATTTTTCCGTGTAAAACTTTTCTCAATAAATAAAATTAAAGATAATCGTGGTTAGATCAAGTAAACGTGATGCTCATAAACCTTTAGCAGGGAATTAAACTATAATGAGGATTATCCTGTTAATAATTTTCAAGTATCGAGCTTCGAAGAAAATGTTGACAAAATTCACAATAATAATGTTAACTACATTGAAAAGGGAAGAATGAAAAGCATGAGTTAACAAACAAAAGGTGGGTAAGATAGGGTTAAAAAATAGCTGCGTACTGTAGTAAGCTACAAGTGGGACAAAGTGCTGTAAATCTGTTTGCATAAGTGTCTAAATTAATTGTTGAGGTAGAAAAAAGGAATCACTAACTGGAATTTGGATACATGTAGTAAAAGGAAAAAACAATTAAGTTTAAAATGTTTGTATACATATGAGGGAAACAAGGCTGACTACTTGAAATCTCATTTGAAGATACACTAAAAATTATCCGGTTGATAACAAACAACTGATGAAGAAAGTTGATACACTTAGAGTTTCACGGGTAACACATACTTCACAGAGTATATGGGATAACAATTCCTTTTGAATAACTGGAAACAGGGGAGTGAAGAGATTCACCAAAAATGAATTTCAGCGACTGGATGAATATTCTAAGCACTTCTGAGACAAGGATAGAGCTGTGGTTCACTGCCAACATAATTTTTACTCTCAAATTTAAATCTCCAAAAATACTAATGAACCATTTGGATAGTTGGAAACTGTTCAGGCTATTCTATGGATTTCGCCAGATGAGTCTGAGTGACTTGACTCCAATTAGCCTATCCGTTCGTTTGAGGCCAAGCTTATCAGTGGTCTACCCAGACGAATTCTGTTCACAAGGACAAATCGTTTACACCAACGGAATATAGGTTACCGACTTGGATGGACCGACCTTCTGTAAATAGCGATTAACAAATTACAAATGATTTGAAAGTTCCACAGTCGAGACTGGCATTTCTCATAGTTGAGTAGGCCTAAAGCTGCTCCATTTGGGTGTCAGAAGAGTTTCTGTTTAACGGCCACCCCACAGCCAAGATCACATGGCGTGGTATCTGACAGAAAAGTACCATGAACTAACGAAATATACTGCTGAACGTAATGAATCGATCTGTAGGTTTCACTAGTTAGATCTACTACCTTTATTTGAATCTGTTGGTTCAGTTATATCATATTAACCCTTAAACAAGCATAGAAGATATGGTCTAAAGCCTAATTGACAAACCTTCAGAGAGTTACAGAGTTTTTTCAGTCGTGCGAGAAACATATAAAAGTGGTTCATAATAGTAATAATAACAGTAAATAATAATGTTATTTCATTTCGCTGACTAGAATAACCTGAAGTAATAGATATTTAAAATGTACTCATCAGCTAACAGATACAATTTATTCCAGACAAAAAGAAATAAGATACGTGATATGGTGTAAACATTCAAAGCATGTCATATGACATCTGAGATAGACAGTAAGCAATAAAAATTAGCTTTTAATAATCTCAAATAGAATTTATCCAAGAGAATCAGTTCATTTTATATTATAGGTCTTCATCTTGATTATATTTACCAGATTCTTGATGTTTCTCTTCGCACGGATTCCTACTGAGAGTCAAAAAACATTTTGTTTGCAGTTAAAACTTCATATCCATAACTGGAAACTTTATTAACAGTAGGGATTAACATCTAGATGAAGGCTTAAAACTTGGGCGCTGTGGTAGAATGTGATTCTATTTTAGTTCATTTGTTGGTTACATCACACAGTGAAACAGTATTATTTACTGAATTATCCTTCAGATACAATTTATTGTGCATGACCCTATCACAGTTTTGAATGTGACTTCTTATTTGGCTTATTACGATAATTTAGCTGGATAGTTTTTCTGTTAATATGGGCTTCTTCAGATTTTGCTTGTGACAGCATTGATAATGATGAAGGTAGCGACAGTTTAGGACTTTTAAAAATATTGCTGAAAGTAGTAGATGTGACCCTAATAGTCAAGTGAATGAAGGAGAGCATACCTGCGCTTTTAACTGAAGAATTTATCTGGGGAAATAAAGGTAATAGTAAGATGCATCGTCAAAACAGTGTTTTGTCCTATCTGGGACTCGTTAGCTAGATGTACCTGCACCACATTGAGTGATGCTGTCTCCACCGAAACACATCGAGGCGTCATCCATTAGCCCACTGAGGCACGACAACCGCTTCTTTTACAACGGGTATTAGTTATTACTATTAGTAATATGCTTGTAATTCTCCATTGTTTTACTGGATCGAATTGTTTGACCTCTATTAGCACATGGGCTCCTATGGGGAAGCCTTGATACTGCTTGAATATTTATTATGATGATTTACTTGGTTGTGGCCATCAGAGAATTCGATCCTGTAGTACAACAAAGAATTAAAAGTAGTAGTAGTCAACACACATATATTGCAACAGAGATGAATGACAAAGTTTATGAACTAATCAACCAATATAGGGGACTAGTAACATAACAAATCAGACTATAAAGTCAATCAATAAACTCAAAGGAAATAATACAATGCAATAGTGGCTCAGAAATATGATTACAACTCAAGATGGTAGGAATTTCTATGAAAGGTTGAGAATAACAAAGATGATGTGCATAATACATGAAATAATGACAGCGGAATGGAAAGTGATATACTAAAAACCATGATTAAAGTACCATTGAATACAATAAATTGGAAATGATGGGAATATGAATAATATTCGAGGATAATATGTAAGACAAAAAAAAGGGAAAAATAAAGTGGTAAATAAAACCGTAGGAAAAGAACGATTCACCAAGACAATGCAAGGTGAACCACAAACGTTTCGTACATATGAGTTTGGTTTCAGTCGATGTAGTGCTACTGCTTCTGCATAACGTAGCAGTCTACCATTTCTTTGTTGACTGACTATCTTGACAGCCATATTTGAGTCGACGCCATGACCTATAGGGAGGATATGTTTACCAGTGACCTTGCTGGGTAGCGTTGCACCTCTCAATGACAAATTTTTCGTGACACGTTCTGATTTACTTTTAGTAACGACCGTCTTCCTTCTTCCAACATACATTCTACTGAAGGAACAGGTAAATAAATAAAAGCAATCGGAGGTATATGAGGAAGTTTCACGCCTGAATTGGTTTCCTTGATTACGTTATTCGTGTTATACCTAGCTGTTAGTTTCACAGCTGGATGAATTAGTGCGATGCACGCATTTAGTCGGTGAATATTTCAACAAAATGGTATCATTCAAATTTTTTCGTTTTTAGGTATAAAGTATTAATGAATGAACTTTATGGGACATTCATTTTCTAACAAAGTTTAGCGAATGTTTTCCAATTTATTTTCCTTGACTTCCTTCAAACAGTCTTGTTTCCTTTAAAATGAAGTATTAAATAAACTTCTTTTAAACTCGCCTGGTTAACTAGTTCACTAGTTACTAATCGGTCCTCAGCCCGGGTATATAGGCAAGGTTGGGCATAAGGCTAGCAACCCTACAACCGCTAAAGAAACTTCAAAGAACAGACAAAATATAGAAAATAAACACGAACTTATTCCTCGCTGGAATCAGGGCGACAAAATAACACTGGGTGGTAAAAGCCTTCAGAAAGTCAACTGACCAATGTGTCTTCTCTTCTCCTGATGAAAGCGAAAGTAAACTCAAGGACATGGGATTTCCGCACAATACTCGAACCTAGCAAGGCTGCCCAGATTGCAAATTAGATGAGAAGATATAGCATAGAAGTGCTAGGAATCTGCAGATGGAATGGAAGCGGACTCTCCGAACTGCCAACTGGAGAATCAGTAATCTAATCCGATATTGTCACCCACACGACAACCACGAGCACACTCAGGAAGTGGATGCCATCATGTCCCCAACAGCATCGAAGGCTCTCCTCTTATGCAGTGGGAACCAGTCTCCTCCTGAAGGATCAGGATCATGATAGCAAGATTCAACTCAAAAGGAAGGAAAGTCATAATCATACAAAGCTACACTACGCACCTATATACAACGCAGATCAAGAGAAGGAGGATTTCTACAGACAACTGCAATCAGTACTGGACAAGACCCTACCCAGTCGCGACATCAAAATTCAAATGGGTGGGGTGATATGAATGCCGAACTCGGAGCGGACAACACAGGAAGAGAATTAACCATGGGTGGAGGAGGGCTCGGTGAAATGAGCGACAATGTAGAACCGTTTGCAGATTTCTGTGCATTCAACGATTTGTAGATTAAAGACATTATGTAGAAGCACAAGAATATTCACAAAGCGAGCTACATGGATTTCACTAGACACCAGGACACACTAAAAATCAGATCGATTTCACCACAATCTCAAGAAAGTGGAGACAGTCTACTGGACACAAGATCAAGAAGCGGAGCAGATGTAGTTTTGGACCGTGCACTATCTAATGCAACGAACCCACCTTCAAAATCAATTTGAAAGCCTTCAAAAGAAGCTGGTGATGATAGACCAAAGTTCAAGTTCAACACTCGGAACAGAAACTGAAGGACGAAACTACAAAGGACATCTCCACATCAGTCATCAGGAAAAAATGGAGACATTAAGCAACATCAGTGAAGAAACCTCAATGGAAGAACACTGAAACTCTTTGGAAAAGGTGTGGAAGGAAACCTGAATAAGTGTGTTAAGAAGAAAGAAGAAACAAGACAAGGAATGGATCTCGACAGACACATGGAAGCTGATAGAGCAGGGAGAGAAGGATGGTGAAGCAGAAGATGAACCAGTGCAGTGCAGTGCAGGAACGAACCAGAAAATGAGGAACTGAATACCACCCATAAAACACTACACTGGACAAAGAAGTGAAGAAGAGTGCTCGCAAATACAAAGGACACTTATACGATACACTTGCAAGTGAAGCAGAACAAGCTGCAGGGAGGAGACCAACTGACAACATTATATCAAATAACCAGGTTACTATCTGGAAGGGAAGAGATCAACGCAGATGAAACCAATGAAAGATAGTGAAGGAAACTTAGTTAACAATGAGGAGAAACAAAGAAAATAATGTGCTGACCACTTCAAAAAACTCTCGAATCGACCACCACTACCACCACCACCACCACTGCAACTCGTCCGGAAATACCACCAGCAGTCCAGCCACAGAATTACCAACGAACACAAGCCCTCCGATAAAAGCAGAAGTCCTGAACACCATAAAGTTGCTGAAATCCGGGAAAGCAGCAGGACCAGATGGAATTTCTTCAGAAGCACTGAAAACAGACACAGAGACAACAGCGGACATGCTTACACCACTATTGCACAAGGTCTGGAAGAAAGGAAAGATACCTGCCTATTGATTCGAAGAAGGACTATCTTACCAATATCCCGAAGATGGGAGACCTAAGTCTACAACAACTGGCGAGGAATCATGATGCTGTCCACACCAAGCAAAATATTATGCCGCGTCTCCTGAGAGACTAAGAAAATGCTCTCGATTCAAAATTATGACCGGAACAGACTGGCTGGCTTCAGGCAGAACAGTTCATGTACGGTTCAAATTGCAACGTTACGCTATGCATCATCATAGAACAGAGCATAGAATGGCAGTCAACTCTCCACCTCAACTTCATCGACTTTGAAAAGGCCTTCGACAGCGTCGACTGAGAAGTAATTTGGTAGCTGCTTCAACACTACGGTTTAGTGACACAAACCCTTATCAACCTCATTCAGCAGCTATATAATGAGGCCACATGCCAAGCAATTCACTATGGAAAGCTGAGTGACACCCTTGAAGTGAAGACAGGAGACAGTAAGACAAGGCTGCTGCCTACTATCACCAACGATCTTTCTCATTGTGGTCGACTGGACCGGATCATGCAACATACAACTGTGAGGAGGAAGAAGATGGGCGTAAGCTGGCTGGACCGATGAAAAGACCCTAAAACATATGGGTTTCGCCGATGATGACTTATGCCTAATGTCGCACAAACTCGAAGATCTACAGGCAAAAACTGACTAGTCGACAGAAGAGACCAGGCAGCGAAGATGGGACTTCAAGTTAATGTAGAGAAGACAGAGGTGATGAACATACCCAACCAACAACAACAGCAACAACAAGCACCAATCACCATCAAGGAGGGGAATCTAAACGAAGTAGTCTCTTTCACCTGTCTAGCTAAGGCTGCATCGTTTCAACTACAGGTGGCAGCACAGATGAGGACGTCAAAGCCAGGATCGGAAAGACAGCACGACAGGCCTCCCTTCATTAACCTGAAATCAGTGTGCAGTTCTACTGCACTCCAATCAGCATAAAGCGTGAACAACATCCGGATTCTCAACACTAATTTCAGCCAAGTTAATGCTTCTATATGGTTCAGAAACGTTACATGTCACAAAAAGCATTCCCAACAAACTACAGACATACATGAACAGCTGCTGTCTACTCTCACTCGATACTGGCACTGAAAATCAGATGGCCGGAATAATAAGAATAAGCAACAAGGAACTCGCTCCGGCTGGCTCGCTGGTTGGCAACGAACCAACCAAGAACTCATCGCCCTAACAAATATGCAGAAGAAGATGGAGATGGATTGGGCATACACTGAGAAGACCATTTGGGGACATCACGCGTCATATCAGACCAGGCTGTCGAGTGGAACCCGAAGGGGAAGCGACGAGTTGGGCGTCCGAGGGTGACGTGGAGGAGATCATGTGAAGAAGAAATGAAAGCTTCTGGGCAGCCGTGGATCCAGGTTGAGAAGACCGTAGAGACTAGAGTGTAATGGAGGCGTGCTACTGAAGCCTTATCTTCCACTAGATACTACCATTAAAAATAATAATATGTCAAATTTACAAATTTGACATTGTAGTGCGTTTCATACTGCGGTTAGTTCGGTATTCACGCGGGTTCTATGTGCTACTCTTTCCACATTTCTTGCTGGCTTTCAGTTACGCTGGTATTTTTGATATTTTTCTCTTTATATCGTCCTTCTTCCAAGACATATATGTATTTTGAAATGGAAGTGATAACTCAAAATCTGGGTTTCATGAAATTTATCTTGACTTTTTTTATAATTCTCCTTATCAGAACATCAACTCTTGTGACCTATTACTTCCTTCCTAACTTAATTTGTTTCAAATGAAATTTAATCTAGAACGTTATTCATTCAAGAGTTACTGATAGCCTTTTACACTGAGTTTCACAGACACGAAGAGGGTGTGACTATGCACTTTTTGCTTAGTGATGCAGATAAACTTGACATTATAAGGCTGAAAAATGGAATCAGTTTAACCAAAAAATAATCGAGTTCATTAGAAGGTAAGCAATTTTCCCGAATTTTTTTTAAGCTAGCAAGACTTTTCTTTTGAGATGTGACGAAATAAAAGTTGAAGCTGATATTTGATCGGCTGTGATATTTGCATTGATGTTTTAAGAGATGACTTTGAAAGCTTTTCAGTGGTAAAGTGGCTAACAATAAACTATCAAGGAAGTAATATTGTTTAGAACATCTTGATCAAGCTTCCATTGACGCGGAACTGCGCAGATTTGTAGGGATTTTAGGATAAGTGAACTCCCGCCAAGTCGAATTATGAACTCTTGTCTTTGAGATGTGAAAAGATTGATATGAAATACTTTCGCTGCTTCCTAAGTCCTTTAGGTACTTGTTTGATTACAGTTATTTGAATATTTTAATCACAACTAAATTCACGTCTTTGTTTGAAAATAAGGCCATTTGACTGGTAATGCTCCGTAAACCCTCATCTTAGAGATCTAACGAAGAAATTAATTAGTATTTGCAATACTTTTGCATTTGTGTTCGTGGGGAGCTTAAATGAGTATTAGTAACACTACTGTTTATAAAGTATCAGCGTCTTTGAAAACTAAATAAGTTCGTACCTCCGATTGCTGTTTCTAAACGAGTGACTTGTTTTAATTTCCTAAGCATGCTGGGAATGGATATACAGGTAAAGAATTCGGTAATTGTGGTGCAATGTAATTCCATACTAGATTAGTCTGTTTGACGTAGCACACAGTTATATAGCATCACTGAGTAGATGATGTCTCGAGCACAATTTATTGCTCATGTTCACTACAGGGTAATGACATAAATCCCGTTTTCTCTATTCGTAATTTCATTGTCTTTAATTCTTTGACTTTGTTGTGTTTCATCTCTTCACTTAAACTTTTTCACTTACTGGATAGACTCCTAGTTTATCACTTAAACGTTTGAATAAACCTACCTTTACTTATATAGGTGAGTTGACAATAAGTTTAGACACTTGTGTCTAAACTGCCGTCTTATTTTCGTTTCATTCTACAATATAATATATCTCATTATCTTCGTTCATCACCTAGCTCCGCAGTTAATTGTATTCCATCTACCACTGAGTTTATGGATTTGAAAAATCTACGGATATGTTCGGATTTCAATATAGTAAATGTGTCATCCGAATATCACCACCATACTTTCGGATTAGAATGAAATGTTTTAGGAGTTATGCGTTCCCAAGTGCTCATTCAAATATCTGCTACGACTGCAGTTATCAGTGATCCTATTGCGAATCCTTCTGTTGGTTTATTACATTATAGTTTGAAATTCGAAAACTGACAATCATTTACAAAGGGAATTGCTTTTTTACAACTCATGCTACCGAATTTCACAAACAGTGGTATGAATTGCTAAACAAACGTTTGTTTTCTAACCTTAAGACGAAAATATGCTAATTTCATTCCTTCACAAATTAATGAAGCAAATATGATGAAACAGAAGTTGGTATTCACCGTTGAAGGAAAAGGGGTACTTAATAATGAACAGGATCACTTATTCATGAATATTATACCCTTCAAATGCTTCAGCTTCTCTTAGTATATAAATCTTGACTCCAAAGTATTTTTAATTTTGATACATCAGACTACCTACTTCAGTCACATGAATATTCTGTACGCAAGCCTTTGATTGTATAAATTGTCATTCTCTTTGCCAAGCTTAAAGGAGCTCATATTTTTATTTGTATGGATCTAATTAATAGGTATTTAAATAATGCACTGCCACACCCTTGATTTAAATAAAGGGTAGCGAAAATAAATATTATTTAGGCGTATGTAGTTTCCAATTTCACTGGACAAATAAAACGTTTGGGAAAGCTTAGAAATCTACAATCTTGCTTGCCTAGACAAAACTAGAGGTTCAAGCTACTTCAAAAGGTATTATTTTAAGTTTTTTCTACACAATGTACGAGTATGTTTAAACTTAGACAACTTGTTTTATGGACTTTTCGCAGTTTAACAGTTTTCATCATTCCTTTAAACAATTTTCCACTTTAAACGTAGCTTGTTATGGTATTCTCTTTCGATTTTTGAGAATTATCTTTATTTCAAAATAGTATTCGTTATGAAATGACATCAGTTGGGGGACCACCGAAAAACTGGGAAAACTGAACAACTGTATCATCCCAGTATTGGACTTCTTAGCACAAGGCACTCATAAACCCGATAAGGGTTGAAACCATGACCTTCATATCTCGTGGTGAACGCGCTAACAATAGGGTGAGAGTTCAAGGGTTCTTGAGATGGATATTCTGAAGGTCTAATGAAAAGCCATGACCTGTGGAGTCAACCAGTTGGAAGTGATGCAGTTATTAACTGAAGGCTGGGTGGATTCTTGCACCATATGTCTAATAGATAAAAATGGAAAACTGTCGACCATTGAACTGTGATCCAAGGGTTGAATGTTTAACGGGTTTGCCATGAAAACTGAAGGTCCTGAGTTCAATCCGTTGTGGAGTGGTGGGTGCATACTGCTGAAGAGTTCCACATTAAGACGAAACAGCTCTACAGTGCTCCCGGGTTTTTAATAGTTCTTCAACTAACACTAGTCTATGATGAATACTTCCCTGAAATGAATAAAATCCTCATAAACTCAAACTCAATATTCTTATATTCAGTCTGTCTTACTGTGTACATGTTATCTGTTAACATAATTTTTCCAACAAAGAACGTTTGTGTTAATTCGATTGAGAAGGATTCATAAGAAGGAGGATTTTCTTTCTGATGGTACCATTTTTAAAACTCAGCAAACAAAAAGTTTATCAATAGTTGACAAATAACAAAATATTCAAGCATCTCAAGCATCGATAGCTTCCGTATTCATGAATTAAGAGTCAGTATGAACAGAAAATTGAATTTTTCATAAGTTCTGTTGAAGTTATGTGGTTCTGAAATAAAATTGTTAGTTATAAACAAAGATAGGTTTGGAAAAATTGAAGTTAGGCTAATAAGACTTTCTGTAGTACGGCACCTGCTAGAAACAGGACACTAAGTGTATGGACCGGAAACACTACAATGTGGAACGTGCTCACCTTTCCCCCCCCCCCCCCAAATAATGGAAGCTGAGAGGGTGAGATAAAGCACAGTAGAAATTCGCATTCTGAAGGAATATTATTCAGCGTTAATTCTTTCTCCACCTTTGATATACTAAATGCTGTTTTCTTCATCCATGCCATTCAACTCATTATCGTCTTTCAACATATACGTCTGATCAGACATAGGTAAAGAAAACCCGTCGATATATGCAAGTAAGAAATATAAAGCAAATCCCAAAATGGCTGCAATAACAAGTGAAGTCAAATGATGCCATTAACCCTGGTAATCGATGTCCAACTTCGTCTATAACTTAATATATCACTGAAATGGGACACATGGTTGATTTTCATTCATCTTTCAAACCAGTTCACTTAACCTAACGGAGTCACACGCTTGGGTTTGTTGGACTTCTAGCTACACAGAAGTTAGGACCTCTTTTATATGTTTAAAAATAATTTGTTGATACATTAAACACCCTTTAGTAACTCACTATTAATAACAAAACTGATTTTCATGCTGTCTTTTCTTCCCATCTAGACATACAGTTCGTCCCTGGACAATATCTTTTATTGTTTAAACCCATTCTATGTTATGCCTCATTTAAATATGCATGACGAGTGTATAATCAGATTTTTAGAAATGTATTGTGCTAACACATGAAACAATCCAGGTAAACTGCTTCTATAAAATGCTTTAGCTTTAGAATTCTTTGTTTTCTTTGAAAATTATCCCTTAGTTTTATCATTAATATCCTTAAATTTCTGCATAGACTAGCATAAATAATTACCTCCTCACCAATAATTCAATTTTTTAAGATCAGTATTACCACCCTGAGTATGATGTCATCTCAATCGTTTCGTAACATCAGTCATATTATGAATAACAGTACATCCTAGTTCTGTTATTTAGTTCATATTATTTTCACCGTTACGACGACTACTTTCCAAACGAATCGTTTAGCTTTACTGATATTTTCAGTTTTTCTTATCATAGATTGTTGTATATTTCTTATGATTATTCCTATTCACTGAACTCTATCTGCCGTCACATTGAACTTATCATCATGTCGGACGCATGTAAATATGTCATTCAAAAACTAACAAACTAAAAAATGGATCTAATAACAATCTTAAATTCAAATTTTGCTTATAGAAAATGGATTTACCACATACTTAGTTTTTATTATGGTGAGTAATTCTATTTTATAACTATCGAACCTGAAAAAAGCTTACTGGAAAGAAAAGTTTTCATTCATACTAATTTTTATTATGATTAGAGTGAAGTGAGAAGTAGTGAGAAGGTTGAACGAAAAGTAAAAGCATTTACTGAATACTAAAACTATAGGAAATTGTAACTGTTAAGTTTTGGAATAGTTTAGGTATATCTAGTAAAACGTAAAAAGAATCCAGTGAAATAGTCCGGGCAGAAATTTAAATAGACAATCAATTTATTGAGTGAATAAGGATTGGAAAACACGAGTTATGAACGAAAGGACTATAAATTATTTTGACAAGATCCATAAAAGGGTAAACGCCTCAGTTTGGTAGGTGAATTTTTGTTCTACAATAAAATTAGACTATCCTGCAAGCAGACACGCATTGATAAGTCGCACTTAATTCTTCACGTTTCGATGAAATAACTGCTTACCAATAAAGGCAAATGTAATCTGAACTGACCCCTGTGTGATTATTATTATCATTATTGTAAGTAGTAGTTATTGCGAGGAGGAGGAGGAGGAGGAGGAGGAGGAGTATTGGATGAACTGACTACCTTACCCTCCATTTCTTGGCACTTGCGAACACATGTTGTTGTCAGGCTTTAAAGTTAACTATTCATGCTCAAAAAGAAATACTGGGTTAAGTTTATTTTCAACTTGAACCTTTTGAACTTCCTTCTGGAAATTTTCTTTCTATATTTTCCAATAAATGTAGTACGTACATACATATATGAGTTACTGAAAAGAGTGACTTTTCCGTGAATTTCTTTTGTTTTATGACTCAGTAGGGATTTTCAAATTATTTTGAACCATTTGCAATGAAAATTGGAGTCTGAATCTATAAAAACACTTGTTGATTTCTGTCTACAAGCTCAAGTCCTCCGACACTGGTTTACTGCTGTATGACATAACACTGTCAGTAATGTACTGGTAATAATCATCTGTTAACACTCTGTAATTATGTAAACAATGAAGAATGGTACAAGTACTTTTTTAAGTTCCGTTTTTGTTGTCAGGCTCGTAATTTTACGAAAACGATGTTCAGCATGTTGTTCATACTTTAGAAACTGGTGATGATAATTTTAGATAGTACAGTTAGAAGCCGGAGTTTTTCTGAACAATGTGATGCATTTACGCAATTCATTTCTAACAAACTGACCACACGCTTACTAGTCAAGTCAATTTATATTAAATCCAAGGATGAAACGACAAATAAGACTATTAAGATAACACGGAATCAAAATTAAGATAAAAAGGTGAAGAATGACGCAGCTGATCATAATCATGTTAAGAAAACAAAGTTCACAAAGGTAGGTGGTGTTGATTGCATTGCGTTATCTGAGTTGGGTTGTTAAGTCGTGAAGCTTTCATCGTCTTTCTAGACAACATCATCAGCACTAACTACAGTATGAAGTGAGCTGTCAATATCTCTCTGTGAGTGATTTAGCAGCTTGCCCTAATGACGTGACTTGTGATTGGTTGCTTCCTTTGATTATTGTGTCATTGGCTGTATAGACTTTTCTGTTGGCTGTTCCTCTGCTTGACCCCTGACCTTTATGTGACTTATCAATTTTCTCGTTGGTTGATAGGTTGGGTCTGTGTCTAAACATCTATTGATTTCTGACTGACCTGAATGCCAAACTTCTAGGAATTCTCTGATATTCTTCGCTTCCTCTGTCCAAAATTTCCACATTATCGAAATTGAATTCGTGTCCATAGCTGTTATGCACGTGCATTGAAATGAGTGATGAAATGTCGTGGCGCTTATTAGTCGATTAGTGTTCAAGTAGACGAAGATGAAGAGGGCGACTACTTTGTCCAATGTAGTGTTGGCCATAGATATTAGAGTTGATTTGTAAATGATATTCAGTTTGTCTTGTTTGGTTGTTGCATCCTTTGGTCTGCATAATAGTGTTTTCAGGGAATTTGTTAGTTTATGAGCCATACCAATCCCGAATGGTCTCAGTAATCTTGTCGTGCTTTATGATATATTCCCTATGTATGGTAGGATGATTCGTTTGTTGATTTCTGTCGATGAATTTGTAGTTGATGATGTTTGGGATAAGCATGTTCCGATAAAGTTTCGTGGGTAGCCGTTCTTTTTTAGGATGGACATCAAGTGGTTTTCTTCGTTTCTTCATGAAGTTGTTGTACAGCAGCGTGTTCGCGCTCTTGTGACAAAGTATCGTCCACGTAGCAAATCCAAATTTTCGGATTAATCAACAGTAGAATGATGGCTTCCAGTCTCTGCATCACTGCTTCTGCAATTCGTCCGGATATCGGTGAGCCCATTGGAGTTCTTTTCATCTGTTTGTATATCTTACCGTCGAATTGGAAGTATTTTCTCAGACAAAGGTCGATGAGTTCCACCAGACTTGAACATTTAAGTTTTGTGCCTTCTGAAAAGTTTGTGTCTTCATTGAGCAGGACGGACATAGTTTCCTTGGCCAGTTGGGGTTCGATGGATGTGTATGGTGCTGTGATATAGAAGGATACCACTAATTTGTCGTTTTCTATGTGAACTCTTTTGATCTTTACTAGGAGTTCCGTTGGTGAGTTGATGGAATGTCTGCATGGTTGAACGAGGTGTTTCAGTCTTCTCGAAAGTTCTCTTGGCATATTGTATGTTGGAGCTCCTGGAAGTGAGACCATTGGTCGTAAAGGGATGTCTGGTTTGTGTATTTTTGGTCTGCCGTAGGACCGAGGAAGAACAGGTCCATTGGATTTCAGTCTCCATTTATCTTGCTTTGAAGATTTTGTTCAACGTTTTGTTGATCTAATTGTCGAGCTTTTGGATAGGGTTAGCTTCAAGTGATTGACATTCATTTTCGTCTTTGAGTAACTCCTCTGTCTTCTTGATGTAGTCTTCTTTGTCCACGACTTCCATAGTGCGTCCTTTGTCTGCTGGAAGTACAACGATATCTTTCCTGTTTTTCAGTCTTTTTAATGTTTTCCGTTCGTGAGTGTTCACTTGAGCATGGTCTTTCTTCTGTCTGGTCAGTAGTAAGCTTGTCTGCCGTATTTCTTGTTGAGTAACTTTATTTAATCGTGATGTTTTAGGTGACGATTCCAATGCTCCAAAGGATTCTGGTTTGGAGGCATCTCTTATGTTGTAGTCCAATTCTTTTTGAAGAAAAAGTTCTTCATTTTTTGTCGGTGGTGTTTTTATAAGTCGGCAACGCAGTCGTTTGTCTCCTCGGTTGTAGATGTTTCTTAGATTTAGAGCGGCTTTTTTCTGAGGACTTGGTTGTTTGTTGCATCGTTTGCTCAGTTGTCAGCGTTGTCATGTGTTGTGTCGGGAGTATGCTTTCTAGTTTTTCCTTTTGATTGTTAATCACTGATTGCTATTTCCAGATCCGATGATGTGCATCTGTGATCATCAATCGTATTAATTGTCTTCCACTTTGTTCAGCTATTTTCCATTCCACTGGAAAGTTAATCGGTGGTCTATATCTGATACTCTGCGGGCAGAACATACTGATGGAGGCACTAATGGAGAAAGAATAGTTGTGCTTTTGTAAAGCTTGCCTTTTGGAGAAGTCCTCCCATCTTCAAACAACGTGAAGCTTATTACGTCTGGTCAGGGCAAGCTACTAAATCACTCACAGAGAGATATTGACAGCTCACTTCATACTGTAGTTAGTGCTGATGATGTTGTCTAGAAAGACGATGAAAGCTTCACGACTAAACAACCCAACTCAGATAACACAATACAACTAAGACCATCCACCTGAGCTACAAATATTCTCCACTATTTAAAAATCATACCAGCCTGATTTAGCTCTCTGGTTTTGATTTTTGTTTATTCTTGAGCTGATCAGGCATAACAGTTATTCATTTCGTAACTTTGTAACGATAGTTGATTTCAAGTTAGTACACATCATAGACTGTCATGAGTTGAAGAACTCCTGGAAACCTGGAAGCACTGGACAGCTTGAAGTGTCGTGGGTTCTCGCTCTTGATGAGTTCCAAACTAGGATGAAGGTGCTATCTAGTTCTCCTAGATTTTCACCACTTCTCCAGCTGATGTCATTGTGAGATTAATACTAACTTGAAATAAGAACAATGAATCTGAAGTAGGCTTATTGACCCCTCACTTTATCATAAAGAAGGTTTCACACTGGGAGGTTCTGTGGAATATAAGACTACTCTTGTAACCTAGTCAACTATACCATATAAGCGCAAAATGAAAACGCATTTTCATACGCTGTTAAGATAAAAAAGGTAAAATTTTAGAGCTTCATAACAATTTCTGAGAAATGTACTGCTAATGAGGTCATTCAGTATCCAACTAAGTTAAACTTAAGTTATTGCTGATAAGAGAAGGTTCATGTTACTGTCACCTCTATCTTTTTGAACATAAATAATAGACAATGTAATTTTTCAAGCAATAATGGACTGTTTTAAAACTATACATAAAAGCAACTCAGACGGAAGTATTGGAAACCTTTCGAATTTTTTGAATACTAGACACAAAAGAGGAAATATGTGTTGGAGAAAATGCCTCACAAATTGTGAATGAACGACTTTTTAAAATAAGTGAATTTCCTTATTGATACGACATTAGAATCATTCTGATCTGATTATCATCCTAGGGATTGCTATAAGTGTCCTGTGAATCTGATAATTTATATCCTCAGGGGGACTAGATATTATCAAACCCAGATATGGATATGTTTTAGTTCATATGACTTACAAAGATTTAGTTGTTTTTATTGAAAGAAACTTCGATACACATTATAAAGCCATACTGTCGTTGCCTGTTGTGGCATATCTGATGTTGCCACTTTTCCAAAAATAATTTTTAAAATGAATGCCAATATCTCCATGACATTATGGAAAGGTTCAAAGACGAAAATGGATGGAGTTAAGCTGAATGCAAACCATTCATTCAAAACCTGTTGCACAGTGGCTTCAGGTATTATTTCATTCCACCTTCAAAGTTGAAAGATTAGAGTGGTGTCAGTCAAAGTGTCTCTGTGTTTATCTTTCATAGGCAGATCAGAACTTTGAGTCTTTTATAAATGAACAGAGAAGCTAAATAAGCAAAACATGATTAAAAGATTGTTTACACTTGACTTTTTCTCAGTTTTTCAAATGAGTTTCATACCAAGAAATATACAGTTGGCGAACTAAAGTTAGAAGGCTACTTAGTAAAGACGAATTTATTCGAATATAGTAATCAATTGATTGCATTCAGTGTAGAGAAAATTAATTCAGCCAATCGAGATCCCTCTTCTTCACTCACCACTCTGGGTTTGTCTAATATAGATTATATTGTTTATTATATAGAACCCTGTTCATCAAGAAACGTCCGTCTATTCACTGTAAATGTGGGCGTGACTTGTGAAGACGGAGAATGATGTGTTGTATTGATATTGCTTGACACATTTAGGTTTCTTTAACTGGTTATATATATATATATATATATATATATATATATATATATATATATATATATACGAATTGTTTATGGATAAGAAAGAGTTGTTCTGATTTCCAAACTGTCTTTTACTTCAACTCTAAGTTATGCATGTTTGCATGCAAAGTAATTACTGGGATACCCGTAATTGCAATGAATCCTACCATAGTACATTCATCTGTTTTTGGATATATATTAAGATGATATAGACTATACAAATATTTATATTTTCCTCTGAATGTCATCCATTTCATAGTGTTTGAAACTGTCAAATCTCACAAAGATTTTCTCATAGATTACTTTTCATGTAACTATCCCAATATCCCTTATTAAAATCGTGTATGTGTTACTTCGTACAAAGTTTCTTTGATGACATTAAATTATGTTACAATTTTGCCAGCTGAAATAACAAAACATCTTCGTAAAGCATTACGCTGAACTGCAAATTGAAAAATAATGAAGATAAATTGCTATCTTGATTTCCTTAGGGTTACTGTTGACCGCTTGATTGCTTACACGCACTCAGGTGTATATCATCGTTTTGGAAAAGCTGTCAACATTCAGGCTTAAGGAGTAAATTGAAGGCAAACAAGTCCAATCTAATGAAGATTATTCACAGTGGTGACTAACAAACAACATTACTCTTTGTAACCAACTGTTTTATTGCCAGAACTTTTGGATAAGAATAATAAGTGAGCACTCTTCTACTGAATACATCTCAAATATGGATCTCATAGGTTTTCCCATGAACAACGAACTGGTAATGTGAATCACTAAGTTGAGTAGATTACAAAACGGAAACGACTGACAAAACCCTTCTAAATAAAACAGAAGCTTTCAATCAAATTATCAGTTTGAATTCCAGTCTTAAAAGCTATTTGTTTAAGTTTATTCCTTCCTATACAGGATTATATATTTGGTTCAAAAACTGATCAATGAAAGTAAGAAATCACAATAATGGAATACTTTGAGCCAGCTGGCTTCCAGCTGCAGGCTTGTAATTCATTAAACACGTATACATTTGCAAGCAGTAGATCCAGTCACTTAGCTGGCAGTCCTCTTATTCGATATATATTTAACTACTGAGCTCAGAACTTATCGATCACTATGCATTTCAGCGTGGTTTCTAATATTTCCATTTTAATTTTCATAAACAATAAGTGCAATACAAGGTATAATAAATAGGAATTATCGAGTGAAGGTGCTTCGTTGTTGATTTATAAACACTTAAGGACTACTGAAAACCACATATTACTGGATAGGTGTTACTTCTGAGATTGGTACCTCACAATCCCATACGTGATTAAATAGACGGCGGTCAGATTTCATTGCCAGCTAATTGGTATTCAAGTAATTCTTTAAAATCCATTTGCCCTTATCTTCCGAATTATTTTATTTTTTGATGATAGCTGAACACCAGCCACTGTCATCAGTGCGCATTCGTCCTAATTCTGAACGTTTATCACCCTAACTCAGTGACTAGGCAACAAGTTGCATATAGAAAAGCTTGATCAAGTA
Organism: Heterobilharzia americana; assembly: GCA_944470555.2. Classification (NCBI taxonomy): domain Eukaryota; kingdom Metazoa; phylum Platyhelminthes; class Trematoda; order Strigeidida; family Schistosomatidae; genus Heterobilharzia; species Heterobilharzia americana. The sequence goes on from OX104128.1 coordinate 27,546,079, forward strand.
TGACCGCAATACGTACGGGTATAAGTGTTGACTACTGTGGAATCCCAAACTCAACAGCAACGGCTTTCCAGTGTTTCTTGATTTCGAATGAATGGTCCTAGAACTTGTGTTACTCCATGATGAAATTACTTTGACTTCAATCTGTTCTTTGCAAAGTAACTTAGTGAATAATTTCTTACCAAATTATAACCAGTTGATGAGAACGAAAACAAAAGATCACAAATCAAGTAGTGCATACGTATCACTGAATAGTATGTCTGATTTTTGACTATTTGTCAAGGTAAAAGTGCATTTAAATTGTTCTGAAATGAAATCAATCCAACTATAGCTTTTCCTAAATGTGAAGTTATGTTTTTAGATTCAAATCCCATGGTCATTTTGTATAGCAACAGCTCCTCCGTATCGATTTTTTTATACACTTTCTGAAATCTTTATTGAACATTATGTTGTAATCAAGTACACTATTGAGTAGAAAGAAACCTTTTATTTGGTCTATTTACGAACCAACCTGTTTTCTACCTGTTGTATCTGTTACCTTATCCAGTTGAAAATGTTTACATTTCAATGCATTGTACATGAATGATTATGGTTTGAAGACAAATGAGGCACTTTCTCTTCAACTGGATCAAGGTGATATCTGTGATTTGAGCCTAAGATGAACTTCATATGCATGAACAATACAATGGATATGCTTGACGGACGAAATGGAGCTAGCTAAATTTATTCAATATCATAACTGCCTACAGAAGTTCAGTCGTAAACTCTAAATAGTACCTAGGTTATACATGTTTGCTTACGTTGTTATACGATACTCCGTATAGCTTAATAATTTTTCTTAGAAATGACCGATATACTGGAAAGCGCATATTAGATAGGCTAAAAATTTCAGTCCAATAGTCAGCCCCCACTACAGTTAGCTATTCGGAAAAATATAAGGCACTGTTAAGCTTCGATGTCTTATCGGAAGTTTAGTTCATAAATACTAAACGCCTACTAGCGGCATATTTACCGATTATAAGTTTCCATAATCTGTAGTAAGTTCATGAGATCATCCAGTTATCCGACAAGAAAATACTAATGCAAAGGGTCGAACTAACTTCTCGAGGATTTCACTGAATAAACAGTACAGGTTTTCAACAGTTTCCAGCTTCTCTATAGGTCTGAGTGTTTGAGTATGAATATACTGAGAAAAACATTAAACTGATTGCATGATAAATCATGTTGACTGGTTTGGATGTTTCAAGCTAAACAGCGACTCGGCATGGTTCTGAGTTCTGGGATTATCTTCGAAATTTTCTCTAGTCATCACAGCTGTTGGCTTTGCGTTTTTCGTTTACTTTAAATGCTATCCCTACAACCACAGAAAAAATAAACTGGGTTCCTTTATTTTGGTCAGAACGTTTTTGTAAAATCAGGAAACCTAATTCATTATTTCAGTATGTGTTAGAAGAGACTCTAGGCTAAACAACCTTAACAACCATGTTAAGTACTACTACTGCCATAGCGTCGATATTTAGTTCATATCATGTTAGGCAAAAAAGCCTACTAAAAGATTCACAGCACTCCAAAGTTTTCAGAACAATAGATATAATTGACTGTCCACACTAAAGCAGATTTAATTGTTTGTGTATTTTTTTAAGTTACTTGCTTTCCTTAAACGCATATTCCAACTTTTCACTGTCGCTTCCATCATATCACAAAAATCGGTTAAAACAAAATTTAAAAACGTTCACTTCATATTTTGAGGCAAGAAACAAACTTTAGTCGACCTAAATTACTTGATTAGATGTGAACATTTCTAATATAACTCATGAGTTTCTGTGAATAACTCATTTTAGGTAACTTTACTAGTGTAATGGTAGTTCGTATGATTTTGACAAGTCTTATAAAATAGGTAGCATATCGGAAACAAAAGGACTAAGAGCTTGAAGAAGGAATACTATTACAATACATTTTCGCTGTTTTATGATATAACCCAGTAGTGAATAAAAATGAACTATAGTGATAGATTTCGTCTCTTGTTGACATAGAAATAGACCTAGATAAGAAAAAGCAATAAACAAATTACTCCTATTATCTTAAATATCTTAATTGTAGCTTTTAGAGCTATAACGTATTTCACGTCTAGGCTTTATTTCTTCCAACTAAGATCATACATATTTTAAAAATTCTAGTAATAATAGTAGGCTTCAAAACAGTTACTGATTAGCCCTTTTATTTCAGAGCTAAAAATTCACAAAATGAGTGTAAATAAGTGTTACTGCATATTTTTTAAGTGTTCATACACAAAACCTTTGGTTCAGTAATCTCTGAGGTGATAACATAATCAAGACTATGAAGTCTACCCACTATGAACAGATCACTCAAATTTCATGTGTCATATCTTGTTCATATCAAGATAATGGAATAATTTCTTTTCTTCACCTGAAGAGAATAAGATGAACATAAACACCTGAAAGGTATGCTTTTCAGTTAAGATTTTCACTATAGTTTGACATATAATAGTTTAATAGATAATAGAGTTATCTTTCCCACCTAATCATATTCGCTTTTATTCGTGACAAATAACTGTCTTGATATCTATTCTTCAAGTAGAGAGTCTAACGTTTTGTACAAGTTGCTCTCGCCGATAATATGATGACCTTAACTCATTTATGTCTCATGCTTTCTGCTAATTCAAATCATAAACTCTCAACTGGAAAGCTCTTATATCAACCAAGACTATTTGATCTAATTAAGAACTTTTAGAAAATTTTTGTAAAATCTATGTATTTTTATTAAATTTGTCGGTAGATATCATTCAGCTGACAAAGAAAGTTATGAAAGTTCTTGTCATCCATTTATTTCATATGCATAAATATTTCAACAGTGAAGACTGATGAGTTCTTTTCGGAATAAAACTCATGGTTGTCTTTCTTTATTTATTTGACTGATAGAAGAAGACTTAAACTGCTCCCTTAGATCAACAGATTATTCTTTTGATTTACCTATGTCACTTAATTCACAAGGCATTTCGCTGATTTTTAAAAACAAAAATTTTCATTACAGTCTAAAGAGTTGAGCTTTCATTATTTTGAAATCTGTAACCCTATGATCAGAAATTTCATTAATGAATAAGAAGGCATTTGATACAATAGTCTATCTTACTTTAAATTAAACTGTAATTTAACGATGAATGATTAATTTAATTCATTATCTAGATAAGCTAAGCTTTTGAAAGCACCATAATTTACTGTTACTTTTATTATATTTTATTAATAGGTTAGCATAGAAATGTATTTCAGTCTTCATACAATCAAGGGTAATATTGTTATGAAATATAAGTTCATGTGAATTTGTGCTTACCAATGAACCTTTTCACCTAAGATGATGAACACGAGTATAATCTAGGGTTTAGGCATCTATTTAGCCCTCTGAAAAATATCTGTGCACTGGATGTTTAATTCATCTAGTCTAAAAATGAAGTTAAAGACTGTAGAATCTACAAGACAATGAGAAGAATGTTAGAAAGAAAATAGTTGATTGCACAATCTTTGAAAATAAAGTAAGTTGGAATGAATACCTTGACCCCAAAATTGTTTGCTTATGGTTAGTTTATGATCCAACTTTGGTTATAATAGGTTAAAGAAATCTATTTTTGAACATTGTCCAGCTTTTACATACATTAATTTGACTTTCAATGGGTGCTTACTGCTGACGAGTCCCATACTACGATGAAACAGCTGTCCAGTGCCCTCAGGTCTTCATTCGTTCCCAAACTGATGTCACTTTGTAGTGAATACTACCTCTGAATACTACATGCCTCAAAAAGGTATGAAAACAAATAGTAAATGCGTTTTTCAAATTCAAGAAATACTTTTCAATTTTGGTTGTATCTGAGCTGTATCACAAACAGAAACGGTAATTTTCACTCGGCAACGTTACACAACTTACTGGAATGGAATAACTCTTCAATATATTGCTCAAGTTTTACTCTAATATTGATGACAGTCATCACTTACCAGGAGCTTAGTTAAAAGGTAACATTAACCTTATTTGTCGAACCTCAGCATTTAAAAGACTTTGAACTTGCAGTATACCTGATATACTGAAGCAGTTTCTTGAATTATATCCAGAAATAGTAAGTTGTCAGTGAGCGCAAAGATGTAGGATTATGATCATTAGTTTGCACTGGTTGTGTAGGTGATTTTTTTCAATTCAGTTACAGTACTTCTGAAATCTGTTTTGTCGTAACAAAAAGTTCACATTACAGAAATGTATATTCTTCTCTTCCCTTGAACCTGTCTTTTGACCAATAAAAAGTTTTTCAATCTTGTTTTTAAACTGGTGCATCTGAAAACCAAAAGTATAGGAACAAAAAACATAAATGACTGAATAACTGGTCACTGATTTTTCATAAATACAGGATGATTTCAGTTCCTGCTGTTAAAAATCAGCACCATGTAACGTGTCAGTGAACTTAAATCTGATTTGCTGAGTAAATTCAACTACTTTTTGTGATTATAAGTTAAAATATAACCGAAAGCTGCTCCTGCTGAAGTCACTGACAGTGACTATAAATCGCTATGAAATATGATAAAACCACTCAATATTGAACTGCTTTTACCGAAAAAAAATAGCAGTTCAGAGAAGATACATACAAAATTTGATTAATTGACATGAATGAACTGGTACGCCATAAACTGCGAACAGCTCATGTTTATATCACTTCCAGCTGGGTAGTTTTGTAAGTGTTGAACTATGATAAAAGTTTATATCAAAACTTCATACACTCAGATGATGTGGGCAGTTTAACTCCTCTAAAAGTGTTGTTTGGATACAATTACTCATGAACTCAGTAACGACCGTCGACTGTTCAAATCACTCCAAACTAACTAACGAAATCTAAATTTCAGTGTGATAAGCTTTTCACAACTCCCTTGTCAATAGCGTATTTAGCTATTTGGTAAAACATTTTAATAGATGTCAATATTTTCGATTGCAAAAAAGTTTTCAGTGAAAACTACGGTAGACAAGACCATAAAACTGACCACTTGTAAGGTATATAAATCTAGACGATGAAGTTTACAAACCTTACTCAAATGTATTATCATTTTTAGCACGCGAGATGAAAATGATGTTAAATTCGGCAAATAAGTGTATTTATAAAGTTAGAGGCAGGAAACTCTAAGCTTATGTGGTTGAGAAGAAACTATGTGAACATAGATTTATCAAGTACAAATAGGATATATATAAAGTACTTCATGTCTGAAACAAGCAGTTATCTTCAAATCCAGAAACTCATACATCGTTAAAGCTAAAAATATGAAGTATACTTTTTATAGTCAGGATGTTGTATACGGAATCATTACTGTCAGAACAGTTGCTGATAATTTCTTTATCAAGCAAGACAGCTTTTCTTCGTCTATAAATTATACACAAGGGCACCTACAAGAAGGGGTAAAATCAGTTGATAACGTTATGTCACTTAAATGTTTTGAGGAGTAAAATAGTAGACATGCCTTAGGAAATGCTGCAGTGGTAAATATACGAGTGGAGAACAGTGGTATTACATGAGCTAAATAAGGATTAGTTACAGTACTCAACTCAATAACTTGAATGTAAAACAAATATACTGGTCTGCTTTCCAATGCTTTTGAACTGTATAATGGGTAAACTGTATACAAGAAATGCCGTAAGGGCGATGGAGGCTTCATTTTAGATTTTACAAACTAGCTTATGATAAGACAAGCAGGTCTAAGTGACAAAGGGTCAGTATTTTCAAAAGGAATTCGTACAGCCTCTTTCTTTACCTTGGGCTCCTCCATAGCTTTTCTATGAAAACATCATCCCTCCCTTCGTTCAGACCACAATCGACTGTAATTATTGTTATTACTAGTACGGTTTAAGCTGTCTTTCTCTTTTTTTGTTGTTCCTGAATGCTATCAGCAATCGGCCACTTGACATGATATTTCTTCTCTTCTGACAACTACCTGTTAAAAATTTCATGAATTTTTCTGTGAAGTTAGCCTATAGCTTAGTTACTGTTTTAACCATCTTGACTCATTATCAACCCATTGATACTTTCAGACTGGTAACCTGTTATTACACATCTATCATCACTAGACTGGTATGTTATTTTATATTCTGAAAATACTATACGCTAGTGGGAGTCATCTATGAGGAGCTAATTGAAAAGAAATATTTCTTCACTCAAACTGTTTGTTTTCTGAATGTCCAAATAGCAATTTTCGCTTTATTAAAATTAAAATTTAAAGATTCTGTTACCCCTTAAACAACTTATCTTGATAAATTTATATAGAGCCAGGTGGGTGGTTTTAAAAGAATCCCACGGATCCAGTGCATTTCATGGCTTCTCACCGGTTGCCTTCACTCTAAAACCTATTTAGTATCTAAATAAACGAACTCAGAGATTCCTGTCGAATCGATTGAGGTATGTGTATTTGATGTTTTTTTTGTTTTAGGTTGTGAACAACTGTTGAGGAACCCCGAAATCTAATGGATTCATGCTATTCTCCTGAGATTGCTGTAATCGGTCTACTGAAATTCTAGTGTAATGAGTATTGACGGAGTAGAAATCAGTTTAATCTATAATTCGACAAGAGTACCAACGATTCATTTTCATATTTCAATAAACAATTTGAATATTGTCATCCATTCATAACAAAAAGATTTAGTGAGAATAGGAATGTGAATAGATTATTTTTTCACGTCTTTGAGGTCTACGCTATTTTTACTGCATTTAACGGCTTTCAGTAGTACTGTTGTCCCTCGAATACAAATATGATGTGATTCGCTTGAATCTTTAAAAAGTATCTAAGAAACTTTATTATTTAGAATAAAACTTGTTTACATCTTCTTTATGCAATAAAATTGACATCTAACTTGTTTTTTCATCAAGTATATGAGCTTATTTGCACTATGTTATTCTCAGAGCGTTTATAGCAGCAAAAACATCTGTTCATGTCCTAGTGTACCTTGTTACTGACTTTTTTAAATTCGCCGAAAAAGTCGAAGTGTATAACAAGTTTTTGTATGTATCTAAAGGTTCAAGATGTAAGAAAAAAGAGAATATGAAGTGTTAAATGTGTAGAATTATCTGACAAGAAAAAAGTTAAAGGTGACTGCACAATCGATGGAGATTACAAAAGCTGGTCTGATCAATTTACGTAAGTATAAACTTCGGTATACCACTGGGATGAGAATTTAGTATGAGACGTATAAGATTTTCAGAAGAGGAAAACTATCTAAAGTACACTTAGTGGCACCAAAGGCGTCATCACCATATTTGGGATTATTCAGGTTTCTTTTGCTTTTTAGAATGTATGTTTTTTCTATTTGAGGTAGTTTGATACAGCTGTTTTGTTTCATTTTAAAGTTATATCTAGTAGATTTGTGAAGAATAGTTTTGTGAATTCATCTTTTTCCCCCACAAAACTCTGGTATAAGAATACGTTTCAGCCAGAGATATACAGAGCCTTTTTGTGGAATGACTTGATTATTGAATTTTCCTGCTTCTTTTCTGAATCTATCAGTAATTCTCAGTCAAATGGCTATTGTTGACCAAACACCAATGCACTTCTATTATTGTGTATTGTAAGCAGATAATTGTTGGAAAATAGCATTGTTCAGTGTTACAGAGTTTAGGAATTAAAATTAATTCCTGCAGAGTAACACTTTACAGTCATTAATTCTCTTATTTAGAACCTATGAAAAATTTGAGGCATTGTCTGACTGCATACCCGCTTTTATAAGGAAAAACTTCGGTCTACTGCCTAGAAATAGGTTTAGCTTAGAAGTTGACATGGTCCCAAATACTATTACCTCAGGGGTAAAATTGACATAAAAAGCCTAAAATAATTATTGGGAATATATACTGCTCTTCTTAAGAACTACTGACGGACCTCATGGATCATTACTTTGATTTCTGCCCCTCGAGATTGTTAATTATAACCTATTTTAACATCTTAAGAGTAGCCTGAAGAAACTTCACAGTTAAAATATAGTGAATAGTTGGATATAGTTGAGTACAAAGAATAAATAGACAGAAATCACCATGTCATCTCAAAGTGTTCATTTACTTTTTAATATTTTTTCTTTGGATCAGACAAATATGGTACTTCCACACTCCAAATCCTTGACCAATTTCTTTGACGAATATGCCACTTTATTCAAAACAACTAATTTCTTTCAAAAAGTTTATCTCTGACTATTCTTTCGAATGTGAAATTTTTTTCAATAAGATGTTTCATTTTAGAACAAACATTAATATTTCCTTTGAGCTATCTTTCACCAATTTTGATTGGTTACTTATGAATGGAAGAATAAAAGTTTACAACTGGAACACAGTGTCTCTTTAGGAGTTCAAATTATTTCAAAATAATCGTTGTCAATAAACACTGACAGTCAAAATATCTTATGAATGTGATTTAAGGGAGGAGATAAGTAACATCTACCCCTGTAAACAATAAACCAACTGATCCGTTCGATTTCATTTCTACGCAAACTAACCAACCACAAGTTAATTCATGGGAAACAATTTGTAAGTGACAAATGTTTGACTTCTTACGTAGACTGACAAAAAGGGTAGAGTATTACAGTCAACGGACATTCGATTGTAATCTGTCATCTTGTGATTTACCAGTAAGTTATTTTTTATAACATCGAAATAAACTTAGATGAAGGTAACTACTGCTGGTTAATTAATTTACTCATTGTCTAATAATCTATTTTAAAGCGTAAGTTTATGCAAGCTATGGAATATAAACGTATATTTTTAATCATAAATACATTATTATTATTTGTCCCTTGGGTTCCTAATGGAACATAGAGCTTCAGTAGCACTTCTGCATTCCATTCTATTCTCTGCAATCTTTTGCACCTGGCTACACGACAGCTTAGAAGCTCTCATTTCCTCCTCACACCTTCTCCTCCATGTCACCCTTGGATGCCCAACTCTCCGTTTCGCATCTGGGTTCCACTCGAGTGCCTGGTGCGTGATGTCCATAAATACATATTTCATCCTATTAAGAAACTGATAGTTTTGTGATATTTCACAGTGCAATTTTAATATTAATCCAAAGTTACTCAAGGAACATAATCAAGAACCGAGTGTGAAACTACAGCTCATTATGAGAAGAATATTTTTGATGTTGGTTTTTATCAAGTGCACGAAATCACTTGTATTCCCCAGAAGTATTTGTTTTCACTTACTATTAACTATGCTGTCAGGTTTATTGTCTTACGTAAATACTGTTCTCATTGAGTTATACGAGTTTATGAAGACTACTGATATGAAAACTAGTTTGATATTTAGCACTTTTGAAACTAATAGTATTGTAGCTGATTACTCTTATAATATTGACAAATGGTTGTACAAATTCATTATTTTACCTACATGAGAAGCTGAATTATTCAAGAGCATCTAATGTTTAATAAAATCCAATACGAATGCAATAAGTTATATTGGTTCTTAGTAGCCTATCGTTTTCAGTTTCAAACTGATATCTCAATATTTACTAAGGTCCAAATTTAACGTCAAATACTACACTTGTTTTTCGCTATATCATTACAAAACATTGGTATTTAGGGAAATTAAATGGGAAAACTTTATTCGCCCCGTTACTGTTATGTTTTGAATGGAATTTTAGAATAAATACGAAGTGAAAAAGGTTGAATATTTGATTGCCGTATAAACTTTCATAGACAAAAGTGACTAAAATGATACATGAATTTCAACATACCTTTTGAATCATGTAGAGCTTGTAAGCATTTTCATTGCGAAATCGGAAAAAAATGATCACACAAGTGTGATTCGACTAATTTATATTCAAGTCGTCAAAAATTTAGTTATCTGATATTCTTCCCTCTTCCTTCTCTTTCTTCAGAGCTATAAATGTTGTTATTCATAGTTCTTTTTCTTCCAGCTCCCTTATTTTACTTCGGTCTACTTGTGTGCTGGTGTAAAGTGTGATAAGCTGAATCGAAACATAATGTTTCTATGTCCTACTTTACCTGTAATCCTGTCAGTATATGTTTATGAATACTTAATTATCAAAAAATTCAAGATTTTTACGTTTCAAGAAGATATTTACGAAACCAAAATGTATAGTTATTCAATTCTGACAAGCAGATAACCGGCTGTATTTCTTAGGGATCTATGAATGTATGCAAATGAGCGGTTGTATCATTGTGTCCACGAAAACTGAACTTATTACTCATGACGTTTTGAGTAGAACTATGGTTTTTTAGACTCAAGATTCTTCTTCGAGTTGCCGTTAGTCTTAGTTCCAACGCATTTCTATGTTAATCTCTTCTAAATGACATAGATAGTTATATTATAAGAAAACTCTATGCAAACAATGTAGTGTATAACCAATCATACAATTTATAGTTGCCTTTACCATATATTTAAAAAAAAGTTATAACTCACTATTTAGCAATATTTTTCCACTTATTTGACTTTAAGTAACACGTACGTCCATATAAAATCTTTGTAATATTTTTAACGCATCAGTCATAGAGTGATTCGACTTTCTTCATTTTGTTCATGAACATTTTCTATGTGAAAATCATTTATGGTCTTAACTTTCCACACGCTTTTAAGTTTATGAAAATTATTATATTTGTTAGTTCAAAGTCAAAAATTGTTTCTCAACAAAACATTTCGAGTAGATAAATAGGTCTAAATATACAGTTGGTATAAATTCAATGAAGTTATGTATGACATTAAGTAAACCGAATTTTCAATTTTTCTGATAATTTACATAATATAGTCGTTTAAACTGCTTACCCTTCTGTTAGAGAACTATTAAGTATATTTTACTTGTATTTTGTTTCTTTCTAGAGTATATTTCGTCAACATATACTCTGTAGGTGCTTCACAGAAAGGTATGCAATGACAAGCGATATCACCACATCAAATTGTGTACAAAATTTACCAGTGTCTATAAAACCTGCAATGGATAAATTCCCAAAGTGTTCCACAATTGATTTTTATTATATGCTGCGTATATTTGTTTCTGAATTAATCGGTACTGGTACACTATGCTTTGTTGCTGTCCTGTATAATTTCCCACCAATTAGAAATCCCGTCTCTGATTGTATCATTGTCTTTTTAACCTTTTCTTGGATTGTATGGATATTTGGTCCAATAAGTGGTGCACAGATTAATCCAATTGTAACTATCGCACTATTACTTATAAGAAAAATATCAATAATCTATGCTATATTATGTATAATAGCTCAGATAGTCGGTGCAATTTTAGGCGCGATAATCGCTAAAGCTTTACTACCTAGCAGTTTAGCACAGTCGGATAAACTTGGTGTTGTAGCAAGAAATCCACTTGTATCACAAGGAAATGCTGTTGGATTTGAATTCTTTGGTGGAATGGCAATTGTACTGGCTATTTTAGCTTCAATTGATGAATTCAGACCCAGTATATGGACAGCCGGTTTATTTACTAGTCTGCCATTTCAAATGGGAGTGGTGCATGCTTTGTTAGTTGGAATATTGGTAAGTTGTTGAATAATTGGTAAAAAGAATATACCACTTATGATTATTTAGCATTTGAACAGCTGTATGGCCTCTAGCTATCGTGTATTTAGTTTAAAGGTGTCAGTTTTATTTTTTGTATACTTTCTGAACATACTCTGTTACACGCAAGCCACATAGTGAAAATACCTATGTTAAATTTTGATGAATGATGAGTGGACAGCCCTTAAATTGGCTTTTGCATTTGTTGATATTCAGTTAGAAGGTGTATTCCCGAGCCGAGATCTTCTCTTCACTTATTTGATCCACTTACTAAAGGTTATTATTACTCAAAGGGATTAAGAAAATGGATTATTCGAAAGGTGATTGTCAAGATACTCTTCTGGATCTGAGTTTTAGCTATAAATATGCTTTTCACACACCTATATGCTCCACATACTGTCTTACTAAAGTGTGATGCCGGTGTGCATTCCCAGCTTTGTGTAAAACATTTATTCCGTAATTTTAACAATTTAATCTCAAACAGTAACAGTTATAGAAAATTTGTAGTTTGTAAAATGCACTTCATAATCAATGCTCGTGAAATGTGAATGTATGATTTAGAATAACATTATCTTATGTTCCAAGGATCAGTGTCACTGCTGAGTGGAAGTTTCTATGAACTTTGGTGTTTTCAGTAATAATCGATAGCTTAGTTTTGTTCTGTTGACATATTTTGTCCAAGATTTTTTCAGAATATTGCCCTAGCATGGCACCGAAACAAATGTTTGAAATTTTCCTACAAGGAGATGTTAGTTTTTGGTTGGTAAACGCTTATTATCTCACTAATCTAACAGTCTTTCGCCGTATCATTTTTGCAGTATGAAATATAAAACATTTCTTCGAATGTCCATTTGAATAGTTTTGAGAAACTGATTGACCTGAAGATAGCTTGTACTGTACACTGTGCAATAGTTCAGGAACCATTTGAAAACGAAGACCACATGACATCTGTTTTGTCGAAATTTGGGTCCCGTCAGCAGTACATACCACGATAACGCATGTGATCAAACTAGAACCTTCGAGTAGCGGTTCAAGCACCTTACCGTTCTGTAAACGGGTTGAATTCAAGTGATTATCATTTCTTAACTGACTTAAAATCACATCTATTATCATAAGAAATCATCTATCTTCTCGTTTTGGTATGCATTATTACTGTTTTCGTAAATAAAGTAGAAAATATAATGAAAACTAAAAATTCAAGTAAGTCTCTAAGTAATGAGTAGCTGTGAATGAGGTTACAAAAAATTAATTGTGAGTGAGCACAAATTCTGGTGGATGCAAATAATTTTAGAAGTTCAAATCACTTTAGGCAAATTAATTTATTTATTTACTGTCATGTGGTAAATAAGTGTTAATGATTGACTAGGTGACTAAGTTTTCTAATACAATCGACTGAGAGCTGAGTTGAACTGGTTAGTATTTGAGTTCGTAAAAAAGCCTGATACATTACACGATATTTCTGACTTGTTGTGAATAATTGATGTATGTCATAACAACTTTTGGTGAAGTTGTTTCTCACTCTTAGTGTTTTGTTAGAAAGTAAAATCCAAAAGCCTTACAAGGATGTCATCAAAAAAATTGGTGGCAGACTCCACTAAGCCTCATTTTTAGTGACGATTCAAATACACGTTGGATTTTCACCCTGAGCTTGAAACTTTATGTACCTCCTCTAAACGTTTTTCAAGGAAGCCTACCTAGAGTTCATAATTCCTTATCCTTCTTTCTTTTGAGTTTCACAAGATAAATGTTGTCCTTAAATGAATATTCATTATTTGCCTTTTAGTAATCAATTATTCCTAACATATCTTCTCGATTCTTTCCGAGCAGAAGTTTTGAGTCAGTCTCTTGTGATGAATGAAATGTACTTAACTGACTAGTGTATTTTTGTTTCATAAGGTTTGCTGATTGAAATGGGTAGGTTTCCTACAGACACTAGTCTCTAGATTTCCTTCTTGTGTTCGTTTAATCTTGCAATCCAACATTGCTAGCTCACTCTCTTCACTTTTTAAGTCACAGGTAAATCGGATCGCATTCACTACTGAATTTATATGTGCCAAGAACCTATTGATATGTTCCGAATTCAGTACTGTAAACGTATCATCTACATATCGGAACCATATCTTTGCAGTAGGACTAAATGTTTGAAGGGCTACCTGTTCCCAACTATCCATAAATATGTCTGTGACGATAGGGGATATTCGTGATTCCATGGCAACACCTTCAGTTTGTTTATATATTTTACTTTGAAACTTAAAAACTGTAGATGTTAGGCACAATCGTACTCCTAGTATGATTTCCTCTATCGGCAGCTTAGTTCGCTGAGTAAGTTCTTTGTCATCTTTAAGCCCATTTCGAAATGCCTCCAAAGCCATGTCAATCGGCATGTTTGTGTAAAGGCTAGTTATGTCAAAACTAACCATTTTTTCACTGTCGTCTAAGTGTTTGTCATCTAATCCATGCTTCAAGTCATAAGAGTTGGTAAGTCAATACTTTGAGTTATTTCTTTTTGGGCCTAACACCATTGCTAAATATTTAGACAACTCGTAAGTCGGAGTGTTTCTAAAATCTACTATAGGCCTGATGGGATAACCTGGCTTATGAATCGTAATAGTACCATACATTCTACTGGGATTATTAGTTTTCGGCATTAAATTAAACCACTTTTACTCCTTAGGAAATGGCTTTATCCGGCGTATCAGATCTTGTGTCGATTTCTTGACCTTATTCATGATAGTATCCACTGATTTCCTAATTTCCTCATATGGTCCTGTTTCTAGATGCTTGTTCACTTTGTAGATGTAGTCAGATTTGTTCATTACAACTGTTGAGTGGCCTTTATCCGACTTGGCAATTACTATATTGTTACCATTTTGAAGGTTCCTGAGAGCTTCCCTCTCTAACTTGGGTAAATTATATTTCATTTTCTTCTGTCATTTCAGTGTTAGAGCATACTGTGCTCTTACCTCATCTGCAACTGTCTTACCTACTGAACGTAAAGCTATTTCTATTTTGAGAATGATATCTTCTGGTTTTAACTCATTAACCGCTACATTGAAATTAAGACCTTTCGCTAGCACTTTCACTTCTGTTGAGCTTAGGACTCTATTTAAGAGATTGACAACCCACTTTGACTTATCGATCATTGGTGATATGCTACTGTTAATTTCATTACTGTACACTGCATGCTTTCCTTCCATAAGTTTGTTGAACTTCTTAATCTGAGTATTTTGGGATTTCTTGAATGTGGTTGATCTTGCTTTATTGAAATTGTCCATCAGAAGCCCATAATCTTTTTCACTAACTGTCTGTATCAGCTTACACTTAAGATCTTCTATATAATTCTTGATGTTGTGCAACTTTTTGACTATTCTATGAATTTCTTCTTTAAGACAGAGTTTACTGACACGTTCTATAGCTGCTTTGACTTTGTCTGTTGGAATCAGTGCACGTAGACGTAGATATTTCGGAATGATTTGATTTCTGAGACATCGAATATTGAATACACGGTGGTTTGTGTATCTGCCTTCTGTCTATGAAAGTCATGTGAGTTTGTTGATTAGTCTTCGAACAGGAAGACCATATGTTTCATTAATATAAGAGTAAAACTTGGGCACTGTGGTTGAGGTTTTGACAACACATTTAATTCTAACGCAGAACAAGAGTTGTCACAGCGTTCAAAAAATGCATATGGAATCTTGCATAAAAGAATTTCACTAAAACTACCAAACAACGTTTCTTACGAAAACTTAATTCTGAAATGGCTGCTTGTCATTGGATTCGATGCGTAAACTCAGCAAAACAATCAGTACATCAGTTTCAAGTTTCCACTCCAACTGTGAAATCATTCCTTGTAGATTTTTAGGGAATATAGTAGCTAAAAAGACTCATCATTGAATATATTACGATTCCGTTTTACGTAGAACTGACGTTTGACTAAAAAGATTTTTCGACGAATGTATCATGTGCTGTGATGACTCCAGATGACTGTGGGTTCTAACCAGTGGTCCTCAGCTTACCAGACAAGCTGCTAACCGACTGATTCTTATGATGCGACTCCTAACATTATTTAAGTTTCACTTAAGTCGTTGGATGTTTCTCTCAGCTGTCGTGTGATACATATCGGCTCGTTTTTCATGATCAAAGTATTTGCTAAGCTAAATAAATTTCAACTAAGTTCTTAATGTGTTGAATTAAAAAGGATGAACGACTGACTGATTTTTGAATCAACTATCTCAGAAGAATTTGACCTATGAACCTATCTGAATGTGAAGGTATGACACTTTACATTGAAGAAGGATGAATACTAAGTAAATACCACAGTTCTGTATAACAGCATCTGGTCTTCAGTAGTAATTTATGGGGTTAAAGAACGATTTTAAGTGATTCCTGGTATTCGATAAGTCTTGTTGTTTATAAAATGAAAGCAAACAATGCACTGATATTCATTATAACTTAATGGCCTGCTTAGACCTTTGGCTACCAACATTTTTCACTGAACGTTTATGTAAAACTCTATGCTTTCGATTTTTTAATCATCTGATTATATCTTCAAAACATACCATATACTCTTGCACAGTTTTAAAGTGTTTCCATCTAGCCATTTCTCGAGTAGATGACTAAAAGAAGAAAAAAATGTAAAGTTCGATTGAAATAGACTTTTTTGATGTGCGAAAATTCATCATATTTCCATCCCTCGGACGCTTAGCTCGAATGGTTGACTCTTGTATTGACTGAATGAACCGTCACCACCGAACAAGCGTTCGACTTTCTGTACACGCTCCACTCTTGATCGGAAGCTAATCTAACACCAGCCGACTGTTCAACGTCACTCATATGCAGTAATCATTTCGTTTGAATATATTGTTCTGGTATTGGACTTGCTGAGAATTTTGTAATATATGAAACATATTGTTTGGAATAAAGCGCTTATTATTGTCATTATTATCACCCTTAATCCTGAGTTTTTTAAATACCTATCTCTTTCTATGACAGGCTAGATATTCTGGAAGCGGCTTGAATCCAGCACGTTGTTTGGGTACTGCTATCGTTGCAGACGATTATACTGATGTCTGGGTATGATAATAACAGATTCTTAATTATCCCAGCGTGATCATATTTTCTTATATAATTAAGCTCCGCTTTCAAAATTGTAAGTTACTGTATGTTTCATGGATCAAAAATTGTACCATCCTAAGAGTTCTAAGATGAAGTTGCAAAAGTCGCTCGTCATATATCTGTGCCTGCTAAAGAAAAGAATCACTGCTTTGTAGTACTGTCGAGGATTAACTCAGGATGTTCAGTAATAATGTAGGAGTTACAGATGTGTTAGTCTGAGACAATTTATTTATTCAACAGTCTTTCCAACGATGAAAGTCTTCAATCTGTTGATAGCTACGAAGCCGTTGAAATCTAGCAGTAATGTAAAGCTTTTTTTCACCTCTGCAACTATGCTGAAACGTTATAACCCTTAATTCACATGAGATCCTTTGTAAGCATTGATAAGCATTCCTATTATAGGCTGAAGTATCTGTGCATTGAGGGCTCTATGGTGAATAAGTTTAAACTAGCAAATGATGGCTTGTCAAATAAAAAGGACTGTTGAATCAACAAAATTCTTGTGAAAGACTAAGAACAAGGACTGTATATTAAGTTTCAGTTATACCGACCGTCTATATAAATATAGCACAACACACAATAGAATTTATAGGACCACTCCGTTTCAAAGTACAGTGATATTTCCCTACAACCCAAAGATAGTGTTTTCTGTTGAACAATATTTCATATTCGAATTGTGCTACAATAATAATTGACGGGAGTTTCCAGTTACTATTAAAAATAGGTCTATGGAGCACAAACAATCGTAAATAAATACCATAGTCTGAGGTAATTTACTTCATATTTCTTTCAAGAGTTGCGTGAAAAGAACGCTATATA
This sequence comes from Heterobilharzia americana, assembly GCA_944470555.2. Taxonomy (NCBI): domain Eukaryota; kingdom Metazoa; phylum Platyhelminthes; class Trematoda; order Strigeidida; family Schistosomatidae; genus Heterobilharzia; species Heterobilharzia americana. The sequence continues at coordinate 27,563,549 of OX104128.1, forward strand.
TATATATATATATATATATATATATATATATATATATATATATATATATATATTTATATGCCAGCTACCTTGACTAATTAGTTCTCCACCTACTAGCCGGCAGGAGGCCCGGATAAAGAGGGAGGGTTGGACATAAGGCTAGCAATTCTACTTCGTAAAACCAATCCAATAGCTGAAAAAACTTCAAGGCACGAAGAAAATATAAAACATAAAAACAAAATTATTCCTCGCTGGAATCGGAGAGGCGAAATGACGCCCATTGGTGAAAGCCTTCAGATAGTCAACTTACCAATGTGTCTTCTCTTCTCTTGATGAAAGCGACAGTAAACATAAGGACATGGAATGTCCGTACTATGTTCGAACCTAGCAAGGCTGCCCAGATTGCAAAAGAGATGAAAAGGTATCGCATAAAAGTGCTGGGAATCTGCGAGGAATCTACATATGGAATGGAAGTGGACTCTACAAACTGTCAACTGGAGAATCAATAATTTACCCCAATATTGTCACGCAGACGATAACCACGAGCACACTGTGTATTGGAGTGACTATCATGATGTTCCCAACAGCATCAAAGGCCCTCAGGTAATGGGAACCAATCTCCTCCTGCAGGATCATGACTACAAGATTCAACTCAAAAGAAAGGAAAGTTACAATCACACAATGCTACGCTGTGCACCTGCAAATAGTGCAGATGAAGAGAAGAAGGAGGGATTCTACAGACAACTGCAATCAGTACTGGACAAGACCCTACTCAGTTGGTGACATCGAAATCCTGATGGATGACATGATTGCCAAACTGGAAGCAGAAAACACAGGAAGAAAAATCATCTATCATGGGTCGAGAAGCGCTCGGTAAAATGAACGAGAACGGAGAATTTTTGGCAGAACTCTGTGTATTCAACGATCTGGTGATTGGAAGCCAGGCACTGTGTTCAAGCACAAGGATATTCACAAAGCAACATGGATTTCATCAGATGGACATACTGAAAATCAGATCGACTTTATCTCAATCTGAAGAAAGTGGGGACGAAGCCTACTTGACACAAGGTGAAGAAAAGGAGCAGACGTAGGCTCAGACCACTATCTAGTGCAAGGAACCTTCCAAATCAAGTTGAAAGCCTTGAAGGAAGTTGCTGATAGACCACAGTTCAAGTTCAACACCCAGAAACTAAAGGACATCTTCACGGCAGCCATGAAGACAAAATGGGAGATATCGAGCAACATCCCTGAAGAAATCTGTGTGGATGAACACTGGAACTGTTTGAAAGAGATGTGGAAAGAAACCTGCACAGCCGTATTAAGAAGGAAGGAGAAAGAAGATAAGAAATGGATCTCGACGGACACATGGAAGCTGATAGAGCAGGGAGAGAAGGATGGTGAAGCAGAAGATAAGCCAGTGCAAGGATGAACGACGAGAAGAGCAACTGAGTACAAGGTATGAAACATTGGACAAAGAGGTGAAGGAGAGTGCGCACAAAGACAAAAGACACTTCTGTGACACATCGGCAAGTGAAGCAGAACAAGCTGCTGATAGGAGAGACAGAGACCTGACAACATTGTATCAAACAACCAGGTTGCTTTCTGGAAGGGAAGAGATCAACACAGAAGAAACCAGTGAAAGATAGTGAAGGAAACCTGGTTACCAAAGAAGAGAAACAAAAGGAGTGATGGGCTGACCACTTCAAAAAGCTCTCGAATCGACCACCACCACCACCACCTTCAACTCGTCCCGAAGCACCATCAGCAGCCCAGCCGGAGAATTATCAGTGAACCCAAGCCCACCCCTGAGGCAGAATTGGAGTCCTGAACGCCATAAATTTGCGTAAGTCCGGGGAAGCAGCAGGACCAGATGGAATCTCGCCAGCAGCACTGACAACAGACGCAGGGAAATTAGCGGACATGCTCACATCACTATTGCACAAGGTTTGGAAGGAAGAAAAGTTGCTTGCAGATTGATCGGAATAAGGGCTACCTTGCCAAACTCCATAAGGAAACATGCTCCTGTCTACCGCAAGCAAAATATTCAGCCACATCATCCTGGAGAGACTAAGTGATGCGCTCGATTCAAAAATAGGACCCGAACAGGCTGGATTCAGGAAGTACAAATCTTGTGCGGACCAAATTGCATCGCTTCGCATCATCATAGTATAGAGCAAAGAATGGCAGTCAACCCTCTACCCCAACTTCATCGACTTTGAGAAGACCTTCGACAGCATCGACTGAGAAGTAATTTGGCTGTTGCTTCAACACTACGGTTTAGTGACACAAAACTTTATCAATCTCATTCAACAAGTATATGACGATGCCGCATGCCAAGTAATTCACAATGGGAAGCTCAGTGATGTCTTTGAAGTGAAGACAGGAGTGAAACAAGGCTGTCTACTATCACCCATGATATTCCTGATTGTGGTCGACTGGATTGGGATTATGCAACAAACAGTGAGGAGCAAGAAGAAGGGGATACACTGGGCCGGGCAAAAGATTCTAGAAGATTTGGATTTCGCCGATGATTTGTGTCTGATGTCCCACAAAGTTGGAGATATACAGGCGAAAACTAACAAGTTGACAGAAGAGGCAGGGCGACGGAAATGGGACTTCAAGTCAATGTAGAGAAGACAGAGGTGATGAAGATACCCAACCAACACCACCACCACCGACGAGCTCCAATCACCATCAACGGGAGAAACCTAAAATAAAGTAGCCTCTTTCACCGATCTAGGCAGCATTGTTTCAACTACAGGCAGTATGGACGAGGACGTCAAAGTCAGGATCGGAAAAGCAAGACAGGCACTCATTAACTTGAAACCAGTGTGGAGATCTTCTGCACTCCACTCAGCATAAGGCGTGAACAAGATCCGAACTTTCAACACCAACGTCAAGTCAGTGCTTCTATATGGCTCAGAGACTTGGTGGGTTACGAAAGGGATTTCCAACAAACTACAGACATTCATCAACAACTGCCTACACTACCTCGTTACTGAAGATCAGATGGCCAGAATAATGAGAATAGGCAACAAGGGACTCTGGCTGGCGACGAACCAAAGAAGCTATATATATATATATATATATATATATATATATATATATATATATATATATATATATATATATATATATATATATATATATATATATATATATATATATATATATATACATCTGAAGACTACTGGGATTAAATGCTAGGGCTCGTCAACTAAATCAGAATAATCTAAAGACTGATCGGCCATTTTAACGACTCAAAACCAACCTCATGAGTGAATTAAAAGGCAAACTAAAATAACCAATTAGACTTCTCTATTTTATTAAAATATGCCTATCTAGCCGAAATGAAGAAACCTAATCACTTATTTAGATCGTTGCTAGGGTGGCCTCTAAAATTGTCCAAGTTCATCTATGGTGTTCTAAAGAGAATTCAGTTTAGAGAGTCAAACTATCCAAATATATCTAGTACATAGATCATCTCAATGTAACTAATGAACAATTAACAAATCTCAACTGCTCAGTCAGTGGAATAAATCTGTTAGTTACTCTGTCCCTCTTAATCTATACCATTCCTGATGTGGAGAAACACCACACTGTGAAATCTGAACACTGTTAATCTCATAAACATTCGATTTGAATGGACAGATAGGTTTTAATAGTAGTATGACATGTTAATTATCATTTGTTGGAGAATAGGGTTGGTGAAATGATTTGACATTCTAATATACTTAGTAATAAGTAAAATTTACACTTTAATTTATTCTAACTCAAAGTATTATCACTATCTGCACAAGTTTAAAATATATTTTTTCATATGACGCCGTATAAACGAGAAAATCTTATCGATGCAAATTTGTATGCAAAGAAATGCCTCATTTTTCAGTATAATTATCTTACATTTTGTAGTACACAGTAATTATGCAGAAAAATACGACAATAAACTAAAGAAACTGAATTGAAAAATAATTTAGTGGCTTCGGTTGACTTGAAAGTCAATTTTATATGATGGGATATCGGGAAGAATGAACCTACAAAGTAGTTTTTTTGTCCAGATCAAGCAGTATAGCTATTTTCAAACTATCAAGTGAGAGATATTAGTACTTAATATTTCCCACTGTTCATTGGACTGAAGTGATAGACCACTATTGGTATACTGAATCTTGAATAATTGCCTCGATGTAACCGGCAATTTCATTTCGATATAAATGGCCAGTATTGGCTATATTGAGGTATGTTTAAAAGAGTCTATGAATTAATTTCCGATCAATAGACAATCAGAAATAACAAATACTGATTACAAACTGTGATCGATGTACGATGAGTAGTTACCTTAACTAACTGACTTGGTTAATGGTGATCAGCCACTTGAAGCCACGGATGCTGGGCTCAAGCCTCAATAGGGACAACGCACTAGAAGAAAGGTTCTTTCAGCTGATGAAACTTAAATAGGATGGAACACATGCCTTGGTTTGCATTGCAAGCCACTATTCACCTTCAATCTCCAGCTAGTGCTAAGTCAACTTATTAAAATAAAATGTCACATTGAAACCAAGATATTTTGAGTAGTTTATGACCTGTGAGTTCGCACTATCCACTGCAGGTAACATTGGGTATGATGTTGTAGCAAGTTTTAATAAAATTCCGACTCATATTTGCTGACAGTTACTTTGTCCATTGTGTCTGACCTTAAGTGAAAGCCCTAGTGAACAATCATTAAAGGTTTACAAAACGTACTATTGGCTTAATTTTAAGTGTTTCCACCTTTTGAAGAGGTTGAAGATAGATATAGAATGGCAGTGAAGACAGTCACAAGTTGAGAAGCGTCACATTTGAAAATAAATCCAGCCTAATAAACAGAAAATTTGGAAGCAATTTTCTCTTCAAACTGTAGAGGAAGTCACAATTAAATCCATTATTCTAGATTATGTCCAGGCACAAAGTACTCATCGACGATTTTAGAATTCAATTCATTTTATAACATCGTACGAAAAGCATGTTTGCTGAATATTGTTTAATGCTTTTTATAAGGACGTAGTATGGATTTCATGAAACAAATTTCTACCCATTGGAAATATTCCATTTGTGTAGTCAGTATCATCTCTATTGTTTGTATACGTCCAGAGCCCTAGAATGAGACATCTTGACAACTAAGCTACAGGTCAAAACTACGCTCATAATAGGGGTTTCACTTTCACAATCTATTTATTATTAGTATTTTTCCCTTGGGTTCCTAGCTGAACATAGGACTTCAGTAGCGTGTTTCCATTTCACTCTGCTGTCTGCAGTCTTTTGAACCTGGCTCCACGACTCCTCATAAGCTTTCATTTCTTTCTCAAACCACCTCCTCTATGTCATCCTCGGACGCCCAACTCGTCGCTTCCCCTTCGGGTTCCACTCGACAGCCTGGTCTGATATGACGCGTGATGTCCCCAAATGGTCTTCTCAGTGTATGCCCAATCCATCTCCACCTTCTTCTGCATATTTGTTAGGGCGATGAGTTCTTGGTTGGTTCGTTGCCAACCAGCGAGCCAGCCGGAGCGAGTTCCTTGTTGATTATTCTTATTATTCTGGCCATCTGATTTTCAGTGTCATTATCGAGTGAGAGTTGACGCCAGCTGTTGATGTATGTCTGTAGTTTGTTAGAAATGCTTTACGTAACGCCCAGAGTCACTGAACCACATAAAAGCACTGATCTGACTGACATTAGAATTGAAAATCTGGTTCATGTTCACGTTTTGTTCAGTGCAGTGCAGTATATCTCCACACTGATTTCAGGTTAATGAAGGGAGTTCTGTCGTGCTGTCTTCCCGATCCTGGCTCTGGCGTCCTCAGCTGTGCCACCTGTAGTTGGAACGATGCTGCATTGACTAGATAGGTGAAAGAGACTACTTCCTTTGAGTTTCTTCCGTTGGGGGTGACTGGCGCTTGTTGTTATTCCTGTTGGTTGGGTTTCTTCATCACCTCTGTCTTCTCTACATTCACCAGAAGGAAGTCCCGTCTCCGTTGCCTCTTCTGTCAACTTGTTGGTTTTCGTCTGCAGATCTTGGAGCTTGCTCGACATTAGACATAAAACATCATAGGAGAAATCTAAATCTTCTAGGGTCTTTTCACCAGTCCAGCCAGAGAATCCCCATCTTCTCGCTCCTCGTGGTTTGTTGCATGATCCAGTCCACCACAATCAGGAGAAACCATCGGTGATAGTAGGTGTCAACCTTGTCTTACTCCTGTCTTCACTTCAAAGGCATCACTTAGCTTTCTATTGTGAATTGCTTGGCATGTGGCCTCATTATATAGCTGCTGAATGAGGTTGATAAGGGTTTGTATCATTAAACCGTAGTGATGAAGCAGCTGCCAAATTACTTCTTGGACGACATTGTCAAAGGAACGCCTTTTCAAAATCAATGAAGTTGAGATAGAGAGTTGACTGCCATTATATGCTCTGTTCTATGATGATGCATAGCGTAACGTTGCAATTTTATCCGTACATGAATTGTTCTGCCTGAAGTCAACCAGTCTGTTCCGGTCATAATTTTGAATCCAAAGCATCATATAGTCTCTCCAGGATGATGTGGCTGAATATTTTGCTTGCGGTAGACAGGAGCATGTTTCCTTATGGAGTTTGGCAAGGTAGCCCTTATTCCGATCAATCTGCAAGCAACTTTTCTTCCTTCCAAACCTTGTGCAATAGTGATGTGAGCATGTCCGCTAATTTCCCTGCGTCTGTTGTCAGTGCTGCTGGCGAGATTCCATCTGGTCCTGCTGCTTCCCCGGACTTACGCAAATTTATGGCGTTCAGGACTCCAATTCTGCCTCAGGGGTGGGCTTGGGTTCACTGATAATTCTCCGGCTGGGCTGCTGATGGTGCTTCGGGACGAGTTGAAGGTGGTGGTGGTGGTGGTCGATTCGAGAGCTTTTTGAAGTGGTCAGCCCATCACTCCTTTTGTTTCTCTTCTTTGGTAACCAGGTTTCCTTCACTATCTTTCACTGGTTTCTTCTGTGTTGATCTCTTCCCTTCCAGAAAGCAACCTGGTTGTTTGATACAATGTTGTCAGGTCTCTGTCTCTCCTATCAGCAGCTTGTTCTGCTTCACTTGCCGATGTGTCACAGAAGTGTCTTTTGTCTTTGTGCGCACTCTCCTTCACCTCTTTGTCCAATGTTTCATACCTTGTACTCAGTTGCTCTTCTCGTCGTTCATCCTTGCACTGGCTTATCTTCTGCTTCACCATCCTTCTCTCCCTGCTCTATCAGCTTCCATGTGTCCGTCGAGATCCATTTCTTATCTTCTTTCTCCTTCCTTCTTAATACGGCTGTGCAGGTTTCTTTCCACATCTCTTTCAAACAGTTCCAGTGTTCATCCACACAGATTTCTTCAGGGATGTTGCTCGATATCTCCCATTTTGTCTTCATGGCTGCCGTGAAGATGTCCTTTAGTTTCTGGGTGTTGAACTTGAACTGTGGTCTATCAGCAACTTCCTTCAAGGCTTTCAACTTGATTTGGAAGGTTCCTTGCACTAGATAGTGGTCTGAGCCTACGTCTGCTCCTTTTCTTCACCTTGTGTCAAGTAGGCTTCGTCCCCACTTTCTTCAGATTGAGATAAAGTCGATCTGATTTTCAGTATGTCCATCTGATGAAATCCATGTTGCTTTGTGAATATCCTTGTGCTTGAACACAGTGCCTGGCTTCCAATCACCAGATCGTTGAATACACAGAGTTCTGCCAAAAATTCTCCGTTCTCGTTCATTTTACCGAGCGCTTCTCGACCCATGATAGATGATTTTTCTTCCTGTGTTTTCTGCTTCCAGTTTGGCAATCATGTCATCCATCAGGATTTCGATGTCACCAACTGAGTAGGGTCTTGTCCAGTACTGATTGCAGTTGTCTGTAGAATCCCTCCTTCTTCTCTTCATCTGCACTATTTGCAGGTGCACAGCGTAGCATTGTGTGATTGTAACTTTCCTTTCTTTTGAGTTGAATCTTGTAGTCATGATCCTGCAGGAGGAGATTGGTTCCCATTACCTGAGGGCCTTTGATGCTGTTGGGAACATCATGATAGTCACTCCAATACACAGTGTGCTCGTGGTTATCGTCTGCGTGACAATATTGGGGTAAATTATTGATTCTCCAGTTGACAGTTTGTAGAGTCCACTTCCATTCCATATGTAGATTCCTCGCAGATTCCCAGCACTTTTATGCGATACCTTTTCATCTCTTTTGCAATCTGGGCAGCCTTGCTAGGTTCGAACATAGTACGGACATTCCATGTCCTTATGTTTACTGTCGCTTTCATCAAGAGAAGAGAAGACACATTGGTAAGTTGACTATCTGAAGGCTTTCACCAATGGGCGTCATTTCGCCTCTCCGATTCCAGCGAGGAATAATTTTGTTTTTATGTTTTATATTTTCTTCGTGCCTTGAAGTTTTTTCAGCTATTGGATTGGTTTTACGAAGTAGAATTGCTAGCCTTATGTCCAACCCTCCCTCTTTATCCGGGCTTAGAACCGGCTAGTATGCTTGGCGAGGTTTTACAATCTAATTGATAATTTTATTTAGTTTTACTTGACATAATTAAATCTGAGGTCTTTTTCTTAAAGCGACTTTCCAGTGGTTAATAGCGATTATTTCACATGTTTATGTGTTTTGATGAAAAGCAGTGCTATGTGGAACCATACTTATTCAGTGTTGATTTTCATGTGCATATAGGATGACTTTTAAGCTCCATTGCTAGTTGAATGTAGGCGAAAATTATAGGTCATATGATTGTCATTCAACAGATAGATAGTAATTTAATCAACCGTTATGGGAAAAGTTTTAAGCACTTAGAAACTCTCCATTACTGTAAACTCACTTTCTCTGCTTTTTTGTTGTCAAACGTTTTCTATCAGTCCACGGTATAAGTTACGAGAGGGGAAACTATATCTTTTAACCTTACCTTATACGACTACCAAGTTAGGAAAAAGTATGCACGAAACCGAAAATTACTGAAATCAAATCAGTATTATTAGTACTTATTACTATTATCATGGTTTACTAATAAAAGCCTTTATCATTTACCTTAAAAACCTATCATACAAACAGATCTATTTCGTCGGTCCCCTCTGTGGTTCTCTGTTGCTGCAATTCTTTATGAGACAGTATTATCTCATGGTGTATCATTGAATCGTTTGAAAGCATGGTTAACCAGTCCAGACTTTGATCGTAACATGGATTACAGTTCTAAAAATCAAGTACATGCTGCAAGTCAGGTATGCATTAAACAAAAATGTATTCCAGACTTTAAGATTTTCTCATTATCTATTCAGGCTACATTATTCTAATTTGTTTGTTAAATATATTACCCAATGTAACATTATTACTTACTGAATAAAGCTTTGGATAAAACATACTGTATGTATCCACACCATAAATTCAACATTGGAATGCACTTGACAAAAGTATCTGTGTTTTATTCCTTTGAGTTCAATAGTATTGTTGATACATACGTGTTATTCGAAATTTCTATAATCAGTAAAATTAATTGTTTACTAACTGCGCAGTCCAAAGGCGAATAACGCATTACTCATGACTATAATCTTCCTTTAAGAGCTACCCCAGAATAATAGTATTTTATAATAAACAAACGAAATAAATGACTTAGAAATGAGCAATGAAAACATTGTCCATCCGAATATCTAAACTATAGTTCTCAAGAATGTCTTGAGAAAACTTGAGCGTTGAGTCCGATTCATTCAGTAATAAAACAAAATTTAATATAACACTAGCATATTAAGATTAAAATAAGATTTTTCTGAAGGCTTCCTTGTGTAGGCTACAGCTTTTTAAGCAGAATATATGTTTTTAAATTCTAACAAAACTAAACAATCCACTGAAGAAGCCTTGAATTACACAGAGAAATATCAAAAAGAATCTTTTTCGAACTTCTGAACACGCTGAGATTATAGTGGAAGTAATATTTATGACGGCATCATATGCATATTTGGTAATAGCGAATGTAAGAAGTTAACATGTCAAGAGAACTACCACTCAGGTAAATAACTAAAGAAAGCTTTATTTCAAACAATCCATATGTGTAGTTGGTTGCACTTTTTTAAAGTCAGCAAGCATTTTAAAAGATAGAGGTAATAAGGCCATTTTTCTAAATAGCTGGCAATATATATCTTGTTTATTAAAGAGGTAATTGAATACTATTGAGAAAGAGCAATTTAAAACTTGCCAGAAACACTAATGAACCAAAAGGGAAACTGAATTCCAAACTGTACACTGTAAATCCCTCAAAATTTATATCTCATCGTAACTCTTCGCGGATGCAGTAGTGTAACTTAGTTTTTTTATAAACAGACATTGTAGCTGAACAGCAAACAAATACATCATTATGTTTATGATTACACTTTCTTAGATTAGATAAAGTTATAGTTATTCTAATGTTAGTTTTGTCGAAAAATGTGTTGTTTAACTCGACAACAATATATTAAAGTTTTGAAGTGAAATAAATGCAACTCTCTGAGATTTTTTCCTGATATGTGGTATTACTTTTCATTACGAAAAGTGAAGCAGACCACCTCTACTTGTTATTTCTATCATCATCATAATTGTATGCAATTATTTTGACCGCTTACTTTCATTATATTGAGAATTTCTTCACCTTATTTATCTTACATAGGATTAAAGAAAACGAAATAATACAAGCTATGTACTAATCAGTTGGACATTCATTTGTACAGAATCAAAAAGATATTTTATCCAACTAATAAACATTTCAAAGTCATCATCATCATTACCACCAGCAACAACAACTACCAAAAGAGATGCTGATAGTAATACAACTTTTTATTAGAGACTAGATCGGTAAAAATTAGAGAAAAGCTACATTTTAATCTTTCTGTTTGTTTTTTAATGTCTTGTCACTTTCAAATGGTGAGGGAAAAATATTGGTTTCCCGATTTAAAACAGAAGACAATCTATAATATTCAAATATTCTTTTCAAGTATTACATTTTAACTTTGCACCAAATGGAACTGAATTTGTGTTTTAAGTAACGTGTATAGTTGTTCACTAGTTGTTTACTTACAATATTAGTTTGAGGTTTTCGAAAATCAGAAACATTTCTCAAATCTAAACCCTCTGAATACATATTAATTCAAACTTTCAAATGAAAACAGATATCGTTGTTGGCTTTGAATCCTCAGCATTGAGGACTTCAATCCTGAGCCTCATATTGTCATGACAGGTGAAAGTTTTTAAGATTTGTCCTGCTGCGAACTTGACAGACGCAAAGACCAATCACTAATTATTCGAACTTGTTATATACCCACGAATACGAGACCAAGGTAGAACACGATAGCGTAGTCGGATGGAATAGTATATTTGGATAGTTATGCCAAAATACCGATGCGTTCCAACTAACTGGCTAGAGAGTCGAATACGAGCAGTGCAACGTAACACGACAGCGTGCCAAATGGTGAGGATGCTTGACCGGGTGCCTTCAGCTTAGCGAGTCCAGTTAAATTATCAAGGTCAGCATCAATGTCGAAAGTCGTCAAACCCTAGGCTATTGATTTTGGGGAAGTGTATGACGCTACAAGTTCTTCGGAAAGACCCCAAAAGTAAGCAGTAATTTTCCATATGTATACGGCTTTAATACTTCAGTGCACATGACAGTGAACGAAATTCCGATATATCAAGTATGATTTTCAAACTGTTGGAATAGTGTGCATGAGTTTGGGGCATCCCAGTGACTAAAGCAGGAAGTCAGAGAGGAAAAGATGAAGAAATGGAAGGGGTCCAGATATGATTTAATGGAATTCGTGTAGTTAGTACGTGAGTGACAGGTATTTCTCTGTAGATTATATCGAGAGATGCGGTGTCCTCATATTCTAGTGATGTGTCGTTTGATCTTATCCACCTGAATGAAAACTCTTTGAATGTAAAAGCAGTATTTACTATAGGTAGTGCATTCGCATACGCTTACAATACAACGACAAATGTGGAGTAACAATCTGTTATGTATCATTTGATATTTTAAGGTTACTTATTTATCGATAGTGTGGCTATTGGTTTATCTAATGTATGCTATATTATGGTGGTGCAGATATTTGGTCGTAACAAAATTCTCAATAACTAGCTCTAATTTATGCAGCCTTCAGTTTACTTAGTTGGACAATGCGACTGGAGATTATGATGTGTTGTGGCATCTTTACTAGAAGTCGCATTACACGTTTTCATTTCCAATTTTTATGGAATATTTGGTTTACGAGATTTCTACGTTACTACTCACTTTAATAAGCATAGTCTTCTTTGCTGCTGATCACTCTCCCAGAAGGCCTTTGACAATCGTAGTTGTTTATAAAAACTCCTGACATGAACAGAGATTTATGGATAGACTTCAAATCAGTTAGACCAGAAGGCAACAAGTCCCAGGTCCTGAGTTAATTCTGTCCTACGGGCACCAACAGCACGTAGTGTAGAAGGAAGAAAACGAGAAGAAAAACACCACGAGATTTGGAAAGTTTTCAATAATTGTGTTCTTGATTATTTCATGCACATAGACGAAATTCGTTTTAATAGTGATATAATAATGGAGCATAGGGTATTATCAGGAAAGTTTGGATCCAATTGGGGGGACCCAACATGATTTTCTGACCAGAAAACTGAAATATGACATAATAATTCTACCTGTTTCTAAAAAATTACTGGTAGTAGAAATGACAAAGAGTTCATATTCACTATATTAAGATGTGATAGTTAGTAAAACGACTGAAAGATAACATGAAAAACTAAAAATTAAAGATGATCCGCAAGCCTTTTATTAAAAACTTGGCTTTAGAAAAGGATGTTCATACATCACTAATCTACTAACCACAGTAGATATTTGAGCTAGCATCACTGACTGTCGGGCTAGAACCTATGTCATCTTTCTCTGGCTTTCGATTGCATACACCATAACTGTCTCAATAACAATATGAAATTTGTAGGAATCTATTCACCATTTTACAATTTCGCGCTCGGTTTGAAAAGGGGAGTGACTTTTTACGGTCAGCTAGATTCTTGGCATTTGTTGTGTTTACACACGGAAGCCTGTTGAATTTTTGCTCTAATCGGAATATCATTCAAATAAAGTGGGACAAGAACTTTTACTGGGTGAATTTCTGTAGTTTCTGCTACATGGTGAGCCAAAAAAATCTTAAAACTGCTTGTGGTAGGGCCGAGTGCCATCTTGTAGTGGCCTCTGGTATGCAGTGTAGCGAATTTAAGAGTTGGTTCCACGACAACTGTACAAGCCTCACACCCTCAGCATACAAGAGGTACAGTAACACAGGAAGTATCTGCTTTTGCTCGTTGTGCTGCTTGGATGTTCAGACTCTGGTAGAAGGAGCGAAAACACTTCTGAATACGATAACTAAGAAACTGTCGTCGAAAGTCAAAGCCAATAGCGGTGATAGTGATTACGACACAGCATCCATCGAAGCAAAGAAAGCTGTGGGAAATTTTGAGAACGTCCCACGACAAGCTGTGAGTCGCATTCGTAGAATACCTACTAGGTTTGCTGACAAAGGCTTTGAAAAAACTACGCCATGCAGGGTAAAGTGAGCATCTTCCGGTTCTCGCAGACCCAGTTTAAAAACTACTGACCGTAAGACTAGGTCTACTTCAGATGAAAGAAACAGGAGTGAAGTACCCTCAGTGCCAACTACGGAACCATGCAGGCAGCAGGCCATACCCAGTCCGGCTACCTAATCATTGATGAAGATCACACAGAATGGGATGCAAGTCTGTTCTGAGGCTGTCAGTGCCAAGGCCACTGAACTAGGCCTCAGTAAACCTTGCATGCCCGACTCTGAAAAATGGTAAGTAACTAAGCCTAAGTGGAATGTCAAGAAGCCAATAACTGTCATCGAACCAGCTGTCATCACTCCACAGAGCAAAAACAAAGTGGAGCTCCCTGGCAGGTCCGTAATCTTCCACCAAGTTGAAGAAAGTAGAGACCCGAACCACGTTAACCTTTCGAACATGACCTTGGCAAGGTACAGAGTTTGATAAACCAGATTTACCGGAAAAATTGCAGGAGTCACCCTGCTCAAGACATATATAGTACGCAAACAGGAGACAGTCATTGCTGAAAACAAGTTTTGGCTATTTAAAGTCGTGTTCAAGTCGACGGATGAGTGGAACCAGATTCTGAAGGATGCTCACAGGCTTAAAGGATCTGGAGAGTTCGTGCGAAAGGATCTGGCTATTGCTGATAGAGTCAAAAAACGAGAAGCAGAAGCAGGACTAAATGCAGATTGGCAGCATAAGAGCGAGACCTGAAAGTAGTGGGCTTTCATGTAGTGAGATTTCGGCAATAAATTGTAGCATTTTATCTCACTGTGTTGTGTATGTATGTATGTAACACCTCATCGAAAATTTTCGTCTGGTCGTACTAATAAAAACTTTTTGCTCGCTCGTTGACCAATGCAACATTCTGATATACACTTCACGTTAATTCCTGATATTTACACTGTCTGACGTAGGTGGATCAGCAGTGTCGAGAATCATAAATAGGCGGTAGTGTATCTCGACACGTATATAAGTTTGGGGTCAGATTTAAAAGCACGACAAAATGATACCGAAGCCTCTACGGATAGGACCGAAACTCATTTAAGTAGTTTCGTTGTCTTGTACACAAGTGCACGTAATCTCTTAAACAAGTGGACTGAGCTTAATAATGTGATAAATAACGAAAGCCCTGACATCATTTTTATCCCGGAAACTTGGTTCTCCTCCTGGATCAGTGGCTGTGAAACACATACGAGGATTCGTCCCCTTTAGAAGTGATAGGCTAGGACGCAAAGGTGGTGGTGTCATCCTTTACGTTAAGAATACCTTAACTGTAAAAGCCGCAGGAACAGTTGCACATGAAAGTGAAACACGTGGAATGCTGTTCTGCGACTAAAATCGTGATATATCAAAGCCCTGAATGTGAGAAAGCAGACTTCCTCCTCAATAAGCTGACATTCTGGACGAATAAATGCCGACGTCTAGTGGTAGGAGACCTCAACGCACCATCAGTTGAATGGGATAAACTGGCAACAAAAGCACCACGTTACTCGTTTGGTCACAGGCTAGTGAAAACATCAATCTACTTGGTTTTCATCAAGAACATTACGACAGCAACAAGACATGATTATTAACACGCTCCATCAGTTCTCGACTTTAAATTCTCACACACAGATGATGTGTGCTTCATCCGGTCCCTAGCACCCCTTGGCAAAAGTGATCACGCTGTGATCACCATCGAATTCATAGCAGACGAAGTTGTACCAGGCCCAATTTATGGTAAGCGGGTATGGAAGCTATTAACTCGACAGCCTTCTCAAGGGACTGGACGGTCAGTTGAAGGTGCGTGGTGCTCCTCCAAACAGTTATATGCACGAGTGACCCAATCCTTTCATTCTGTGGAATGTCCCACGAGGACGTAAACACCATCCTCCGTGGATAAACCATGAAATGCGAATCTTGCTACTACGTAAGAAAAAGTGTTGGGGCCTTGCTACCCACCTAGCCACACCCGAAGTGGTGAAGCATTATGAAGAAGCCCGAAACAAGTGTTTCGCTGCCATCCGCAGGTTTGGAATATGCTTTGAAACACGTCTTGCCCAGGCTGCATTGCTGCATCCGCAGAGGTTATTTTCATATGCGAATTATAGAACGAAAACGTGTCGTGGTGTATCCGCCCTAATCAAAGGGACTGAAACTGACTGTTTGATTGAGGACGATAGGGAAAAAGCAGATGCCATGGCTGGATATTTTGCTAAGATCTTCACACAGGAATCCTCTGTGAACAGTTATCCAACAGTAGAAGCATTGATGTCCAATAGAATATACCCTGTGATTGTCGACCGTAATGATGTATTTCGGATATTAAGTACTCTCGATGTGGAAAAATCAACTGGACCGGGTGATCTGCACCCAAGGCTGCTCAGGGTGCTTGCAGTCCGTGTAGCCAGCCCATTGACTAATATATTCCGACTGTCTATCAGTGAAGGCACACTTCCCTGTGACTGGGAGGATGCCATGGTAACGCTTTTCCACAAGGTAAGTTCTAGGAAGCATCCATCAAATTACAAACCTATAAGTTTGACTAGTACTGTGGGGAAAATCCTAGTAAGAGTAATCAAGAAAGCCGTCATAGTTCACCTAGAGAGTAACGCTCTATTGTCTCGTTCGCAGCGTGGTTTTCGTAAAAAATTTTTCTGCTTGACGAACCTTCTTACAGCCAGACAGAGTTGCGTTAGGTCTGAAGATGATAGGATACTTGTAGAAGTCATTTTCATAGACTTTAGTAAGGCGTTCGACAAGGTACCTCATTCCAGGTTGCTCGGGAAAGTGGAAAATTTGGAATCAGTGGCATTCTGCTGGCATGGATAGACGCAGAGTTAGGATCAATTCTCAGCCCTCCTTTTGGAAGTCGGTAGAAAGTGGAGTGCTGTAAGGCGCCGCCCTAGGCCCCCTACTACACGTAAGTGAGCTGCCAAATATCACGAAATCCCCCATGGTCCTCTAAGCTGACTTGAAAATCTGGTGGGAAATTAGGAACGATGAGGATATACGTGCGCTCCAGGCAGACCTGAACAGCCTGTTAATCTGATCAGAGAAATGGCTGATGCCTATCAATGCAGATAAATGTGACAGCATGCACTTATGGCACACATACAGCAACACCCACGATATTAATGGGACTCCTTTACCCTCAGTATTGATCCACAATGACCTAGGGTTCACAGTTGGTTACGACTTGATAACAACGGCTCACTATCGGTTGGTAGCAGCTCCAAGTTTTAGGACTCTCTTGGCATTACGTAGAACATTCATGAAAATAAGCGTTGACATGCTCACCATCTTATACACATTCTTAGTTAGGTCCAAATTAAAAAACTGTACACAAGCGACCGACCCTTGTCTGAAAGGTGACGTAGACCTTCTAGAAAGAGTTGAGAGGGCAACCACTAGTATGATCCCTGCAGTGGCTGGCCCCACCTATGAAGACCGACTTAAGGAGCTGAACCTCTTCACTTTTTCCTACTGCAGACAGAAGGGAGACTTAATCATGCTACACAGGATTCTAAGAAATGACTTTGGACCTGACCGATCTTCTCTTATCCTTCCCACTAGGTCGGAACACCTCAGAGGACATAGTAGGAGACTACAAAGGCAAAGAACGTAGTCCCACAGAGTTCCGGTTCTCACGTCGAATAATCAACGCCTAGAACCGACTCCCAGAAGAAGTGGTGTTTTAAAGGGGATTGGACAAGCACAGAAATTTACTGGAAAAAGATTATTATAGGCTCCCAGCCTCCTATCTTCAAACAACAAATCTGAATGTGAACGCATATAGTCGAGCGTCAAGATACAGCTGTCAACGGCATTTAAAATAAGACCAAGTTTTCAAAACTGAATAGGTCTCACTTTATCCAAAATGGATTTTTGAATGTGAAAACATTCATTTGATTTTGATTACTCCAATTGTTGTACCTGGACCGAAGAATTTAGGTGGGGTTACAAAATTTTGCGTTACCCCAGGTGCTGAGAGTCGAGGTAAAGTGTCATCAGTTTCCAGAAGTGTATATCTACTTAGTCATGACAACTGTTGCTGAACAAAAAGGTTTCAGTTGGTGGAAGTTCAAATTATCTCTTTTCTCTCAACGCGATCACAAGCGTGAAATTCTATTGTTTTGTTTTAGTGAAACTTCTGACTGCATATAGTTTATAGATGCTTGGAAAATGTTTGGATTCACAGTGAAGTTAAATAGTTTGTAGGCTAACTGAGCAGAAGATTGGAATATTGGCTTGAACTTAGGAACCTATCAAATAATCGACGGGAATATCACTTCTTTTGAGAGACATTTTAGCTATATGCACCACTATATGTCGTTTAATAGTTAAAGACTTTCAGACAGACGGACTTTGTCGTGGATTATATAGGGAGGTTTCCAACCTCAATAGAGTTTCAATCAATAATTTAAGCCAGTGCCAATGCATACATTCGCCAGATAACTAAACTATTTCATTTAGGTAACCAGTTGATCCTGAAATAAATAGAAGCCCATTTTCATGGTTTTGCTAGAAAAAAAAGGATTCGAGCGAATATTTATTAATTGCTGAGGTCTTATCAGGTCCTTTCTTTAAACATATCTCAAAATTCTTTGGAAGAATTAGTATGCTGTCTGGTGACTGAAATAAGACGAATGTCTCATTAAGCAATAAGCATCTTAGAAAAGACAGTTGAATAAACACTAACCACTAATACTTAGGTATCGTCCTTCCAGGTAATGTTAAATACTAAAGTAGAAGCATATTAGCACTGCGGTTTGCCACTTCGTCCACAGGGCCCGTTGAAGTAATATTGTATGATAATATCGACATTTGGTTCGTTCGTAGTCAATAGTAGTGCTCCTTCCTTAATAACTCGTATGAACTACAGTTTCGGCGTTTTCGACGACAATTACCAATCCACCTAAGAATCCTTTAATACCGTTTATTTCCACGATTTTGTCTCTGAGGTGGTTGAGCAGCTGCACGATAGATATAAAGCTATTTTGAGTTGAACTTATTGACCTATTTGAACCACTTATGGTATGTAGGCAATACGTATATCGTTAAATAGTTCATACAAACTCAGAGAAGGAGGTAACACCATCTCCCACAGATTTCCGTTTGTCATATACTTGTCATTTAAACACTGCAATCAGTAACTTCAGTGTAACTATAAAGGACCATATTTCTACATCACGAACAATTTTTCCCATCTATGTAACCCATTGTACAAACAACTTTGATAGACGGTATCTGGATGAAATCGCGAAAGAGTTAGATGAACATTTATCTTCACTGCGCTATTGGTCAATATTCAGCCGGCGTTTAAGATTTCCCAAGATCATTTGGTTGGTTATGAACACCATTCAATTCCACCGATTATAACGGTTATAGGAAGCCTCCATCCGTCGAAAAGTCGCATCTCAAGTACTCTGGGTCGCTAAATCTACTCTTGTGTAACTTTTGTTCAGCTATGGTCAGTGCTGCTGGTTAAATGTTAAGGTTTAGTGTAATTGTAGAATTTTCACTTGAAATTTTATTTCTGGTTTTTAGACTGGAAATTTTCTTCCAATGCTAACAGGTGATTCGAAACGCCCAACTTGTGAACAATCTGACTATGTTCATTTGAGATAAAGACATCAAGAATTATTCAATAAAGGTCACTAAGTCATCTTTCTTTAAACTAAAATCTCTAACAACTTTCGCGTACCATGGTGAGGGCTATTAAGGTGAACAGTTCTCAAACGTCTTTAGAACCAATGCTGTCAGAGTCTCCGAAATGCAGTATTCTAAAATTTATTGTCAATGTGCATTCAGGAAGCAGGGGTAGTTGATCGAATTATGCCCTAATTTGCATTTCTTGACTGTCATGTTTCTCAGTTAGCTAGTTAAAAATGGTTCAGAACTACAGAAACGTCCTACATTTTATGTCTAACACATTGTATCACTACCTACTTTTCTCTTTCCCTCACCAACTTTGACGCAAGCCTCTAATTTGTTCCTCTTCTACTCAGTCTCAAGGTTCTATGTCGAGTTATCTGTTCGTTTAGTCACACTTTTATTTCATTCTCTTCACTTTTTAAGCTTATGGGTTAACTGCACGTTCGTAGCTTCCAATTTTAACGTCTGGTTGACTAAAAGCCTGTTGCTTATAACATTCCTAGGCATGTTAGCTTTTCAGTATATGCGTACATAGTTCAAATAGGCTATTCATGCATTATTTCTTGTCACCTGACGATTACTCTTTCGGTTTCCGAAGAGTCAACTATTTCCATGAGTATGCCGACGTGGTTACTAAACTAAGAGGGTTTAATTTTGTAGTCTTGCACAGACAGTAAACGCATTTAAGAATAGGCAAATGTAAACCGTCGTCTGCTAAATAGAGCGAAATCGACTTGTTGTTGCCATTTGAAAATTAAAGTCTTCCAAATTGGCCGTTGATCAAATGCCAGTCCATGAAACTGATATTATCGTTTTTGTTCCACTCAAAATCCAAACTTCGTAAATAACTGTAAACACATTCACTGGTCAACGGTCGATGAGCCACAACTCTCCGAAGTTCTCTAAACGTCACTCATCTCCAGAAGACTATCTTTTTGGTTTCTTCGCCTAGCAGCACTATATCATTTCAACTGTAAAGTCATCGGTTTGTGCAGTTGACTTTCAACTAGTGTGTCACTGTTTCGAACACCGCTCCACCTACCGACGTTTGTGTAGCCAGGTAGTATTATTAGCCCTCACCGTGTAGCTGGTTGCTTACTGCTCAAATATGCACAAGGTTGCTGAGTGGATTTCGATCTCGGTAGCTGGTCTTAGGCTGTCATACGATAGCGAGTGTTGCATATAACTTCTTAAGTACTCCTTTTAGTTAGTGACACTTACTGGATAGTAAAGCTTGCAAAATGGGTTTGTGAACTTGCATGTTATTGGCTACTACATATCATTACTTTATTGATTCTTTCTTGATCCTAGGGTGCATATGGTTTAGTTGTTTTGACAATAAAACGTTTGTTATTTTACTAGATGGAACGTTTGCTGTAATCTGATCTAAACTCTTGTTACTGAACATGGTCTTTGACTAGTTTACGAACCATTCATGGTAAGTTCTTGCGTAACGAATATACTGCGGTTGGTCACATAAAAGCATTGCTAAAGACTAGGAGATATCAACTTACTCTTAGTTGCATAGCAACACTGGCTAATGGGGCCTGTACAAAAATCCTAAGGTTGTAGCCCATCGGCTCAGAGACTCAATTTCCAGGTAGTGGTTCGAACCCCGCTGCTCTCACTGAGAGCCTGAAGCCTCAGGCTTTAGTGTTATGTACCACATAGTTGTCTTGTAACTTGGCTTATCAACATGAACGTGGTTGCTGAGTTGCACCCAACTGTTATTTCTTTTTTTTTCTGCTTGGTATATACTCCAGCCACAGGTTAGTTGGTACTTTCATGACGTCTACTATCCTACTTGAACACTTCAAGTTTGAATATACCGAAATGTATATCTGTGTATGCATACTTGATTAATTTAAGAATAAATTGTTAAGAAGCCACTAGTATTCTACTCTATACAAATTTGTATCATCATATTTAATTATGGCTGAAATTATGACATAGTGGTTGAGGGGTAAATTAATTCAACTGTGTAGAAAGTTGTGAAGTATCCAACACCTATGCTTCTAACATATATATATATATATATATATATATATATATATATATATATATATATAAGCAGTACGAGCACGCTTACTAGTTTACGAACCATACTGAATATATGAGGCTTTACAATACTACCTAGTTGCCCAGGCCAAAGTCGGGTGTTCTAGCAAGTATTGTATGTAATTCCTGTCAATGGGGTATTGTATTCCATATAACACTAGTTACCGTAGCCTTTTTTATGTTTTGACGTTTTGTTTTGATGCTTTTTGGAGAAGCATCTCTCACTGACCTTGATTGCCCTCTCTTGTGCTTCATTCTGTAGCCTACCACCTGTTGCCACATTTAAAATATCTGTTCTAATACATTCCTGCACTTGGCTGCTTAGTGCAATTACTCACCCTGTCTAATTAGTATTACCTTGTTGAGTGGCGTACAAGACCCATGGAGTGCACTTCAGAGCCCGATAAAACTTCTGAAAAGAGCTTAGATGAGGTATGTCAAAAGTTGCAAGAAGTCTCAGCAATAAATGGAGATCCTTCGATTACATCAGCGGCGAAAAAGAAGAAAAAACACAAGAAAAAACCTGTACAAAATACATCGGACTCTATCTGTGTTGATGGTAGTAATAATGAAAGCAAAGCCAAAGAAAATGAAACAAGCAATATTGTGGTCGACAACGGTCAAAATACGGTTCCTACTAGCAAGAAATCTAAGAAAAAATCGAAACCCAAAAATGTAGGTGCTGATGCACCTTCTTCAAGTAGTGTTCAGACAGATCCCCCTTCCATTCCTATTTGTCAGCTGTACCCTAACGGGGATTATCCGGTTGGCGAAGTCATGGACTATGAACCGAATGCCGATGGGTTAGTTCACTGGTCGAGTTTTGCTTTTACATCCTGCTAAGCCTATAAACTTCAATGATACATATATTTCTCAATGATATTTAATTCTGTTTTTATGTGACTAGTATTTTGAGAATGCAGGTAACTATGTTATAATAGATATTCTGTAATTCTGAATATTGAAACCTCTTACCAATCAGTCCAGAGATACAGTTGTTAAAATGATTGGCTTTTACTATATGTTACATTTTGCCTGTTAATAAACCGCCAATCCTTTTACTAACCCCCGGATTTATCCATTTCAGAAAAATTATGGTTGTTTTTAGTAGCATGTGAGGGAAACATTTACCTTATTCACAAGTTGTTTCTATGATTTTTCGTAGTGAGTGCGCATATAATCACCTAGTGTAATATAACTGACAATAGAAATAACGTTGGTTTTCGGAGTTAGAATATTGACTGTTACGCCACATTTATCACTTCAGGATATGAGATAAGATTACTACACCACATCAGCTATTGATGGGATTTGAAGTCTTTTAGCTGCATGTGTTCTGAAATGTATTGTATACTTAGAGTCATTGCTGGACACCTAATAACTTTTCCAGAGTCAAATCAAAAACTACTTCAAGTGTTTAAGTTGGTCATGTTGTGCTTAGTGAAGACGCTTAATTGAATTTTCATCAGGTAAATCCATCTGATAGTTTTTAATGACGACGCCATTGTGGTTCGTGAGTGTAGAGTAGAAGGATCCAGATAGTGTTTCACCTCTATAAGGGGCGCACTAGTGACAAACTCTTATCGTAAGTTGTTGGTGGACCAATTAACCAAACGATTCCACTGACCTTTAGCTGAATTTTGCCAAATAATTAACCAGAATCTGACAAAACACAGGTATCAAGCTTCTGACAAACTGAAAAACGTGTGACAATTGTAATATGGAGCAAAGCAGCAGGCTATAAAAGTTCACTTCCTGAAGTCTTGAAGAATGATGTCGCACAAATTGTTTAAATTGGTTGAAGTTTTAATTAAAATACGGGAGTAAGATTATTATCTCAAGCTGGTTTCTGTTATAGATCGATTAGTTCATAGGTAGTGATGAAAATGTTTAAATAACAACTAGGAAAAATTTAGGCAACGTAATTTCTAAAATATTTATCATCACCGTGACTACAGGAATGAAAGATTGTATGCAAAAGAGATCGTGGTAGCATATCACCTTAAGTGTGCTCGTATTATATCTGGAATCTTTCAAATTCTGATATAAAAGTTTGAGTGGTTTTTAACGATAAGGAAGTAATGAAAAACGCACGGTTGACTGAATAAGTAGCATATCAACTGGAAACATTAGCATACTGTTGTATGTGTTAAGTTAGAAATGCTTCATTTGCGTATAAAAACAATGAATTGAGAGCGAGGTCTAAATTATCTTTTAATTTATATTTTAAAACTCCTTTCTGTCATTTTATATTTTTTAAGAAGAGCACCATGATATCACATATCATTTAACCTGTTCTATTATATGTACTTGATGTGTTTACTACGTATTAAATATCGTTCATGTATGAATTATCACAGCATTGCCTACTGGCGGAAACTTCCAAGCTTCAAACTATTCCATTATCGAAAACCCAGTTGCTTTTAACCTAAGCTTTTGGAGCTGGGGCTCAATGGTTTAGGGAGATGACTGTCAACCAGTAGGTTATGGACTCGAACCTCGCCCCACCTACCTAGGTTAGGGCAGCCAGGTAGTATCACTAGCCCTCACACAATAGGTGTGACTCATTGCCTACTGCTTGGATGTGCACAGGGTTGCCTGAGTGAGTCCCGTTCCATAAGCTTTTGGCAAATTAGTAAGACTGTATAAAGTGCAACCATATAATACCTTCTTGGTCAGCTGCTGGTGGTCAATAAAATTTTGTCGATAGATGACTTAACGAACTGACAGATTTCTAACTGATTTGAGTAGTTAGGACTTCTTATACCTGGTCAGTATTCAAACACAACAAAGATTTGTGCTGAGGTGGTAAAATTATGTCAAAAAAGGAAATGGCTGTATTTGTAAAACTTGGTCATTGCGTTAGATTGTAATACCATTTTAGTTATTTTAGTTGATGTATTCAAAAAATACTGAATCACCAAGTGATTCATCTGACACGCATACTAAAATGCAAAAGCGTTTGGTGGGGGGACCAGATTGTTGACTTAAATTCTAAAAGAAAGTAAGTATTCAGGAATTTTGGTAGACTACTTGAATTACTCATTCGTTTTATCCGTCGGTTCCTCTCCCTTATCATTTCTTCACTTTGTATCCTTCATCACTTGAGACTTCTAATCACTACTGATGTAAATCTTCAAAAGCTATTGTGTCGTTTATTCGATGACTACAAAACACTGGAATCAAATAGTGGCAAAAACAAATTCATGTAACCAAATTGTAGTTAGAAATGCTGCAGAAGATTATCAGTAATGTATTTCAAATGATGCGCTTTATTCCGACAGCAGTTTTACATACTCATATTGATGTACTGATGTACAGTTGCATATAATTAATACTAAGATTCCTTATGATACTTGTGTTATAGTAAGTAACAGTAGAATGTGCCGCTGATTCATTCATATTTTCCCAAGTACCTCATAAAAGTCGATGGGTCACGACATTTCATCTACCCTTATCACTCATCTTGATGTAGTTTATTTTCACTGTTTACGGTAAATGTTTAGGTAAATAAAAGTAAACAGTCAACAAAAAATATTTGCTAAATGGTAGGAAGTGGTAACATCGAAAAACTGGTCAGGAATAACAGGTCTTTTACTTTATCATAAATGCAGTCTAGTGACTATCATAGTGTAGTGAAAAACTTTCAAAGTTTGAAGTACTTTTTCCAGTTTTTGTGTGCTCCAACCTAACAAAAGTTCGCGGGTTATGTTGATTATCCAAACGATGACGGGATAATACAGGCAACATCATGAAAGTTTGTTTAATCTCTAAGGTGAGATTGTTTGTTTGAAAAATAACCTCGAATTTTCTAAATTATTGTGTGACTTTATTTCACCATTGAAATATTGTTTGTTTTTTAATCTTAGTCGTACAGCACTTAATCGTACAACAGCAGAAGAATGCAAAGCTCGTGATAATGCACATATAGAGACTTATCAGCACTTCCGTGAGGGTGCAGAGGTTCATCGACAAACAAGGAATCATATTAAAAAATGGATACGTCCAGGTGTACGTCTCATTGATATGTGTGAAGAACTAGAACGCACCAGTCGTGCACTGATTTTAGAACGTGGACTAACTGCAGGGTTAGCTTTTCCTACTGGCTGTTCAATCAATCATTGTGCTGCTCACTACACTCCCAACGGAGGAGATAATACTGTCCTAAATTATGACGATGTTTGCAAAATCGACTTTGGCGTACATGTTAATGGTTAGTTCACACTTTTGTGTTGCAAATAGCTGTTAAACAAGTAAATTATCATATCTTTAACTGATCAAGCAAGAGTTTTACCATTTCGTTAGATGCCTTCATCTGAAGCTACATGAATCTGAATTCATTAGGATGTGTGTTTAAATGAATTGATTTCAAAGTAAATTTCATCATGAATTGAGTTATCTAGCGAAACATTAAAATCTGGGGCATTAACTACCTGTTCCATTCCACTCCTGAGCATCCCGTAAAGAGTCTAGAACCGTCAGGTTTTGGGGCTATGGTGGCTGAGGTATATTGCGCATTGATAGATGTTGAGAAAAGTGAACCGTCAAACTGCAGTCCACTGGTTGGAGTGTAACGTGTTCATTGCGAGATCTAAAAGTCCTAGGTTCTACTCTTCATTGGTTTTTGGGTACACTTGACTCAGGAGTTTGAAACTAGGAAGAAAAAGCAATCCAGTGTTCTAGTTTTCCAGTGGTTCATCATCTGATGTCAGTCCGTAATCAAAACAACTTTGATATATATTTAACGACTGAATCAATTCAAAAAAAGTTGAACATATCTATTGTTTGCTTTCATTAAACTCTATTCTCTTATGGGTTGTTTTCTGCAACAGAAGCATTCAAAGTACAAGATATGAAGCGATTACAGGGTTTTGATCACAGATATCTTCGTAGCATTGCTCGCGTTTGGTGAAATCACTGTGTGAGCAATAATGAGGCCAGTCGAAGGGTACTAGGCAAGACAGGCAAGTCGATCGATAACGCGGCGAACCTTCGTCGGTTAAGGTGTCTTGGGCATGTGTTGCGCATGCCGAGCCACCGCCTACCTCGATATGCCATGCTATGAGACGCTGGATTAGGTTGCAGGATGATTCAGGGTGACCAAACAAAGTCTGTGATTGTTGGTCTGAGCCATGTAGACTACCTTGCTGGGGTCCTTGAGACGATGGGAATCAGTAATTGAGAACTATTGATGAAATGGCTGAAAATTGGTCACAGTGATGCAGATGTATTCACCTCTTGGCATCTTCTAAAGCTTGAATATTTGAACTCATCTTTATCTTCAGATTGTTTATTCTCTCGCACAACTTCATCTACTTTGATATCACCGTTTCTGTCTACTTGGTCTTTGCGTTCTACTATGAAGTATAGCAACCTGAACCGATGCACCTGTGTGCGAGGTTCCACGTTGATTTTGTTAGTCAGCCAACAGAAGCATTTTCTAGTTTTCTGCCAGCTCACTAGTCACACGAATGTTGATTTGAAATTAAACTTTCGGAACCCTTGTTTTGTTTGACGTCATGTTCATGTAAGTGATTGAAACTTTAATTCTGTTTGACTTTGGTAGCAAAACTTTCCAGAATTCATGATACGCATGTTATGTGTCTAAAACATTTCATTAAGTAATGGCAACAACAGTAACTTACTGGATATTAAATTTTTCAAATCTCTCTTGAGCGTGTAGAAGTTTCCGTCAAGTTGATTCATAGTTGTATTCCTTTTTTCAACTGGATTCAAGAATACAAAATTCGTATCTACAATACAATAATTTTAATACATATTAGAAATTATAAGTATGCATCTCTGCGATAATGATAGATATATGTGTGAAGTGAATGACGTCATTAGTTTCTCATCATTCGGTTTATTTTGTATTAAGTTATACTGTGGTTCTTTGGCTGTTCAGCTATTGTTCATAAAGCTAACGAACTCGATTTCTAACTAATTGTTTCGAGGGTTCACAGTTTGAACATCTGATTAGTATTATCAGCTCTTGCATAACACAATAGCTCTTAGATTAGTGCACAAATATGCACGTGAATATCAATTTACATCTGTCTATTTATTATTAATATTTTTGTAATGGATATTTACACACAATGATGAGTTTTTTTTATTGTGATGATGTTTCGAGCGAAACTACTGCCCTTGATTACACCAATCGTTAGAATTATTCATTATAAACATGTATCTTGGTTGTATACAAAGCATAGCAACCATTTCGCTTTCATATCTGTTCCATTGTTCATCCAAACTCATGAGATCTGACTAGGTTCATACTACTAAAGAAAATCATTGTATTTGTGTATTTTCCGTCAATATTCCTCTAAGTAGGGTGTAAAGTTCCATGTGATTGATTTCATAAACCTAGTGCCCGGGTTATCAGCATAAAATTATCTAATAATAAGTGCACTAATACAATTCTATCAACAAATATTAAATAGTTATCAACAACACAAAGGAACTCACACCTGTGAAACAGTTGTTGTAGTTCACCAGGAATCGTAAAAGTCGGCTTTCATTTTAGGGTCAAGCAGATAGCTTGCTATAGCGTTGGGTCATTGAGCGTTCATTATTAGATGAAGTTGATAGTTAATGGGAGTACTCGGTTTTGAAGGGTGTCTTTAACTGGAACTCAAACCGATTACAGCATCTGCGTTGAATGTAGGGTAATCTCTGATTAAGCGAGTAAGGACATCTGCTTGTTACAAATCGTTTGTTTGTCGGTATTGTATGTCGAAATCATAATCAATATCCATTGTTGAAGTCTTTTTGTAGACTCCAAGAATTCCTAATTGGCTTCCGAAGACAGATAGAAGTAGCTTGTGATCAGTCAACAAGGTAAATTTATATCCACACATCAGTTTGTGCAACCTCCGTACCGCGAAATTAAGGCCAGAGCTTCTTACTCTATATGTGCTTAACGTATCTCTGCCTCAGTAAGCACTGGTAAGGCGTGCATAATTGCTTTTTCTTTTCCATCCGGTAATACATGATAAACGACAGCGTCTCATATGCTGAAGTATCTACTGCTATCACTTTTGGTATTTTGTCGAAGCATGTCAATAATAAGTCGGAATTGAGCATGAAATTTAATCTAGTAAAAATAGACTCGTATTCGTTAGATCATTCCCAAGGTATTTTCTTTTTGAGCAGTCGGTTGAGTGGTGGTCGCACGTTGTCCATCGATGGCAGAAATGCTAAATATTAGCTAGCGACACCCAAAAAAGAATGGAGGGTTGGGACGTCTTTAGCGATCGGCATTTGTTGAATTGTACTTTTGCTCTCAGGGTCCTGGTGTCTACCGGAAGTCCAAGGTACTTAACATACTGAGGAGAGAATTGAACTTATATGTAATTTATACGCTCACATCACGACGTTTCTAATCATTGCGAAATCCTTTTTTATTCTGTGGATAAGAGTGTGATAACTGTGTCTTCTGTGGGCGTGGGATATTTACTTATAAGTCTTGAAGTGCGTCCATATGTCTAAAGCCTTCTGTTCGGCGATATTTAATATCGAAATTATAACCCAGTAATATTACCGCTCACCTCTGTAGTCTGTTGGTGGAATAACCTGGAACACCAAGTTTTGATTATAAAATTAAAAGAAGAGGTTTTCGGTTTCTACTCATACACCATCTTGTGAAAATGTCTTACATCGAAATCTATTTCGAGTGCTTCCTTTTCTATCTGTGAGTATTGTTTTTCAGGTGATATGAGAAGTGTGGATGGATTTATTACAGCTTTTTGTAAACCATCAGGATATTTGTGCAATAGAATGGCAGCAAAACTGGATGCCGAAGCGTCAGCTGCCACGGAGATTGGTAGATGTGGATCATATTGCATTAACACGTGATCAGAACTAAAGGTGAACTTGAGTCGTTCTATGACAGCAGCGGATTCTTTTCATCATAACCGTGAAGCATCTTTGCGTGGAAGATGGTTCACCGGGTCCTATATATCGTGTAGGGAGGGAAATAACGCTGAATGGTAGCTGAGAAGATCTAAGAGTGACCCAAGTGTCTTGACGTTTGTCCGGGTTGGTGTCTGCTGTTTCTCGTGAGTGTTTGCAGTCAGTACGTTGATGGCTGTATCTCTTACTCTTTGTACCTTTCGAATTGATTGTGTTAGTGCTGTTTTTATTGTACACGGACTAGATTTCATATGACTCACTAGCCTTGTAATTGGCTCCTGCCTCTTTTAATGTATCAATTATCATTTGTCTTTCAAATTTATTGTAATTTCTATGTATAATTTCAGTTTTTTATCAAAATAAGTCTCCCCTTCGAGCTGGTATAACCTAATTGAACATCATTATTTTGATTCCTCTTCGCGAATCATTTTATCGTTAATTATTCTCCTTCATTGTCGAAACTGCCCTTCATAACATGTCGTTTATCAATACTGCCTCTTCTCAGACTAATTTGTCGTTATTGATTACTTTTCAGAAATTTTTATTGACTTCTTGTAAACCATTTTGCATCATGATAACAAGTAAGATAATACTGTCCACTAATATTGCATAATGTATCATTGTATAACGGACGTCAGTGCTAACGGAAGTCGACGTTTTTGCCACTGATATATATATCAACTAAGCATATTTTTTTACAGTCTAACTAACACGAGTAAACCAGGTAGCTGGGTTAGAAAAATCAGTTTGGAGCGCTGCATTGAATAGCATCAGTTTAATTATCTACTTTATTATTATTTTTAAATACATGAATAAGTCAAGGTTTCCAATAGACTGCACTAGAATGAAAATGTCTTACTAGTCACCTTTCATCTGTTTAACCTTTTAACTGTGTGTTTATTAAATTATGCCTTTGATGATCAAATTTATAGCATTTTGAAATGTATAGATAGTGTATTCGACCAGCCTGTTTCTATAGTCCAATGGTGTACACTTAAAAATGTCAGATGGCAAAATTTAACTTTTAATTATTCAAGTGTTTATAGTTCCAAACACTTTTCTGGGAATAACTACAAAATTGCTTATTCATGTGTTTATTTTCCTTTTATACTTTTAAGGGGTAATAACTTATCAAACCTTGTAATTATTTCAGTGATTATTATGTTGTTGATCTTGAAAAGTCTCATTTGCTTCAAATTTTGATGCCACTTGAGATTAATACGACTATTTACATCAGTTAAACATTCAGTCACTAATTGAAACTAACCATTTACTTTTGTTTCAGGTCGTATTATTGATTGTGCCTTCACACTTCATTTTAATCCTAAATTTGACACTTTGGTTGAAGCTGTTAAAGATGCAACTAATACTGGTATTAAGGTATGTCTGTTTCAATATTTACGTAATTAAATATTAGTTATGTCAAATCAGAAATTGTTTAATCAAATACGTAACGCTCATCTACGTTAATAGGATATATTCTTCAGTTACTGTTTTCTAACCTTTGTTTTGATTATAGCCTGTAGCAATAAAATCTGTAATTGAGCATAATCTATGCCATTCAACCTGTGGAAGTCGGACACTCATTAAAAGATATTTTTACACATAGTACTAGGTGATGATTGAAGATGAAATGAAAATTCGGACCGCGGCCAGATTCGAAACAGCGACCACCGGGTTGCCTGCCCGGTGCTCTACCAACTGAGTTACGAGGTCCAACTGCTGACCAGATTTCTATTTCACTTCAATCATCAAGGGTTTTGCCCGACTACTATGTCAATTCATGAGGCATTACTACTGCTTGATCGTATTCACACTGTCTGCCTTGTCAGGACTTCTCATCCCAATCCAAATCTAACTGAATCAGAGGGAAGGTGGATAGTTTTAATACGGCAGCGGTCCAAATTTTTATTTCACTTTCAATCATCACCCAATATAAATACTAGTCTGCCAAACCGCGGCTATCTCTGATAGTCAAATAATAATGTTATACATAAGTTTTGAAAGTAACTGAGTTCCAGTCACAGAATCGTGACATTGTTATCAACGATTTATGGTGATATATGTACAAAGTATGATTACGTTGCACCATTGTATATCTCACATGATTATGTCAGCTTCATATACATGCTCAACTCAGTAAAAATTACAGTAACACATGCAAGACCTTGAGGAGCAACTGTGTCTCGGAAAATCTTCACTTTAAGTCAGTCTATCAGCGTTTGAAAATCAACACAAAATCGTTGCTTGTTTTGAACATTCAATTCAAAGTGTGCATTACTTTCGTGGCCAACTATATTATATAGCTGCAAGTCATGGCAGTGAACAAGATGCTTAGCAGCATGCATTTAGTTGTTGGACAGACTACTATTCATTTAACGTGTTTGAATACGCCAATATAAGCACTCTCGGCATACCTCTTTACCTGCTTCCAGACAAACCTGGATCACGGTGTCATCTAGTGGCAAAGCAACCACCAAAATCCCTAAAGTGTATGAAAAGATAAAACTCTAGACACTCCGTAACACCTTTGAATTTGATTTCATCATAGATGTTGACTCACATTAGAGATGTCTCTCATATAGCTGAGGAATCCCCAAAAAAGCAGCATGTACGTGTGTTTAATTTTCTGGAGTACGAACAGGTGGTGTGTGACGACCATTCAAGAAGTCTATAGCTATTGATCTGTGTCTTATAACGAAGTCTGTGCTTCCTCTTTGGAATCCATGAGGCAGACCAATGTGTAACGGGACATAGAAGTGCATCGATTTTAGTTGCCGTATATAAAAGAAGCGTGCTAAAAGGATATAAAATGTGATATTTATTGAGGTAGGCAGATGCATATGTATGGGAAGATGGAGAATGAATACATAACGGTTAATAAAGATATTCAAGACTTCAAAAATGATAGTGTGTACGTCTGCCCCATCGTAGTCGATTTTCAGTAATACCACCAAGGGTCAATAACTTTGAATTCCTCTTGTCTCGAGGATCTCAGCCAGTCAGTCGACACCTCTCTTAGATCGAAAGTTGGAGAATTCATGAACTTGTGGCAAATTTTGGTCCGATCCTCCTGAATCTTCTTTCGACCTAATCCTATTTCGGTTAGCATTACTCGTCAAGGCAAGCGGTTGGTCGGTACGCACAATACATATTCAAGCCATGTCAGTCGCTGGAATTACGCAACTCCATTGACTGACTTTTCTTCCTTACCTAGCCCATCACTGCTCTACCAAACACGAGCAATGCTATGACGACACCTGTAGTCTTTTCATCGCTTCTGATTTCAACTGACATGTTGAAAAGTCGCATAATAGGACAAACTAAACTTCATCGCAGTATACTCATCCTTGAATGGGTGGGATAAGCACATTATTGCTTATTGTCTCGCTATCCTGCTTGTACTATCTGAAGAGGGGTTCAAAACCGTAAGTCACTCATCAGTAGCAGAGTGCCCGAACCAGTGAGTCCCACCTCCATTGTGATTAAAGTATTACTACAGATACTCCTGCGCCATACTCTGCCGTTTTCAAGTCGTAGTTAGTTTGTAAAGTGGTTAGGTCACTGTTCGAAGTGGTCTGTTTAGGCGGCATTTAGATGATTTTTACAGATTATCATTATTTCGAGTTGTTAATGTCGCTTACCTAGGAAGAAGTATATATTTCTTGTTCCGAAGGTTGTAGGGAGTGCTTGAACCTACTATAAATATGGTGAAATCATCTTGCATCGACGACACAAACTGCGACTTAAATGGAAAACTTGCTGTTATCCTAGGACGATATTTTAATTGGTTACATTCCCTATATAAAGATCACAGCATGAGGTATATATCTAACAAAGCTGTTGTGGCAGTGCTATCTAGACCAGTTTATGCAAACTCTGTCAAGCTTTCGACTAGAGTTGTTCAGTTTTTTTATTAATCCCTCAAAATCTGACAAAGCTCAAGTCAAACTTAGTTGTTTGGAGTTCTCATGTTTTACTAGCCTTTTCCTAGAGAAACAGAATTCCGTAAAAAAAAAACTCTAGTTGCATTGGTAACTTTGTTTTTTTAGGTTCATGTTGTGTATAGGGTGATTTAATATACATGACTTAAGTTATGAAAGTGGGAATGTGCAGTAGTAATTTGAAGTCTTGAGTAGTGTGGTTGACCGAGCTTCAACCATTACGTTCACTAGTGAACCAAACATCCGTGTTCAGCATGTTAGTCTATTGCGATCCGACAGTGTTCGTTATCGGCTTCATAAATACCTGAATCCTTAACCTTATTATCATTTTATATACAGCTGTGAATTTTTCTTCTCTATTTCAATGTATTTAAGGCCATGTTGACGTACAATAATAAAAACTTTATTTTATCTGATATTTAGGCAGCTGGGATTGACGTCCGTCTCTGTGATATCGGAGCAGCTATTCAAGAGACTATGGAATCGTATGAAGTAGAACTGGATGGAAATACTTACCAAGGTAATCAAACTGTGACATTAACTTTGTAAAGTGAGGCTTTCTTACAATTTCCCTAATCTTTTGCTTTCAATCCCGTGATTTAACAACGTACTTGCAGCAATAACATATATACACTCTTCTGTCTGGTTGAGTTTCATTACTGATAGGTTGCAACTTCATTTTCTACGCGGCCACAGGTAAATGGTTAATTAGTCTATGAAGAGCCTGTGCTTTATAAATTGAATCAATCTTTTGTTGAAAATCTTTTTAATGAATGATTAAGCAATGATAAACTTTGCAAACTTTCAGTAATACTTCGCGCAAAATTACTATCCGTGTGTTAATTTAACCTGGATATACGTACCCGAGAGTATCTTTAAATCAGAAGACTGCCTTGTTTTTTGTAATAATAAGTGTTTCTATATTGTTGTTGCTTTTATTTTCCTATCTTTCTATACTTATGAACTACTA
Organism: Heterobilharzia americana; assembly: GCA_944470555.2. Taxonomy (NCBI): domain Eukaryota; kingdom Metazoa; phylum Platyhelminthes; class Trematoda; order Strigeidida; family Schistosomatidae; genus Heterobilharzia; species Heterobilharzia americana. The sequence goes on from OX104128.1 coordinate 27,597,651, forward strand.
ATATAAATATCAAACTTACATCCAAAACACTTGACCCGCACTCAACTACGAATAAAATGAGTCGATCAGTATGTATGGCGGTCGACACGTCGACCAACCAGAGAACAGCGAATACCCAGTCTATAACAGACGTATGATGGGAGTAAAAATCAAAGCAAACAGTTGACCGTTATTACCCGGTGTACATCTCATCCCTAATTTTGTGGAATGAATAGAAAAAATTGGAAAGGAAATGTCATTTTGGTGGTTCCTTTGTGAAATAAACGATGTGTTGTCCAACCAAGAGAACAACTATCTCCTAGAATCTGATTAGTTGAACCCAGATAAGATATTTGTGCTTAGATAGGCTAAGAAAATCATAATTATTTATCAGATGAAGTCACTTTTAAGAAAGTAATCGCCGTCCTGTAGAAATAAGATTCAAAATTAATGCAGAATATTCAGAAATCCTTATTTTGTAGTAATGAAAACGTTATATTTCAGCAACCGTGTTTCCGAATATATTGAGTGTGATTGATAGCCGTAAATGAGGTCCATAGAAAAAAGCCCGAAAACACTGAGTCCCGGATAATCAACTGACCGTAATCCCATTTGTCTAAAAGAAAACAATATACTGATCACTGAGGCAAGCGCTCCGACTCACTGCTTACTGAAACTTGTGTTCCCCAAGGTGTTGTTCTTCCCCCGTTTTTTTTTATTTCTTTCTGTGTGAATTACCATATTTAGCTAGTTGCGATTTTGTCAGGCATGCTGATAACCTGACAGTCTCCATACCTGTCTCCCCCCTTCACTACATTTCTCTCAACTAAAGGATTTCCGATCTACTGTTGTACGATCGTCCTCCATGTATGGTCTTGTGCTTAATTCTTCAAAATGTCAAACAACAAACTTCAGGTTCGGATTCGAACATAACGTATATAAACTGTTTAGATCTCATGATTGCTGTTCACTTAGTGGTTGCGCATTGGAGAAGGTTACAAGTGTAGTTTATCTAGGTGCGTTGTTTCCTTCGAATGTTTCCTGGTCCTCCCATTTCTTACTAATCTCCTAAAGAATCTTCCACTTAACTTTCTATATTAGGAAGCTGAGAGTATCTGGTATAACTCAGTCTCTTCTCTTGTGTTTCGCATCTTGCCTATTCTCCTATATAGTACCCCATTATTCGTTCCTGGCATATTAAAAAAGGACTGTGCTATATTGCGTAGAACTTTGAAGATTGTCAACAGAACTAATGGTGCACATCTAAACATTCTTAATAAAACAGCAGCCAGCGTAACCTTTGGGCTGTCGAAAATTTCCCACGACATTTATTTAAATGAATTCATCCCTTTCAGTTTGCTTCAATCTCATAGAATATGCATTTTAAACGCGTGAAGTACTCTTGTGCACTTTTAAAATAGTTTCAAACTGCCGTTTTTCAAGCTAACAGTAAAACAAAAAATAAACGACACGCCGGTAAGAGATGAGGTTGTAAATGCACAGCAATACAGTATATTTACATGAGTTAAGTTGTTTGTCCACAACAATTTCAACAGCAATGATAATAACTTTATTCTAAACAAGACTTGTGGTACATTATGGAATTCTCAGCATGTAATAGTTCACCAAATTCATTCCCTGTACAATATCTCCAAGCGAAGTAATCATTGCGTTTCAATAATCTTAATAATAACAGTAATAAAAGCTATAGTGTGAAACAAGCACCTGGTATTACATTAGTATCTGCTTTGGACTAGAGAATGAATAGAAAATTAAGTGTATTTTGGTGGTGGTAGTTTATTTAGCCGGTACCAAAATCTGCAAATGGACATATTTATCCGACCTAGGTACCAAGGCTACCAATATTATCATTAACTAAAAATAAGCTTTTAACAACGAATATTTCTGGCTCAGAAATTTACGAAGACCTCAGTGACAGACTCCGCTACGTGTTTTGCGCCTGTATATTTCTGAAGATCCCACTTGTTCACTTATCTTTATTATCGCCGTCTGTTCATATTCCCTGATCTTATAGTACTGTTTTCTGTTTCTCAGTTGCTGACGTTGCGATATGCTGACTTCCTATGTGATAATTTTGATTTAATAGAGTATTGAAAGCGCTTTACGTTACAATAATGTTTTTTTCTGAAAATTAAATATTATTAAGAATTCTTTATAGTTTGATTCATTTCGATTCATACGTATTAAAAAGTACGAGTACGAACGTCTACGTGCATTTTTCCACACACTATTCCGCTATATATCCTATAGTTAACTTTCAGAAACACTTGTATCAACTAAGTGTCATTCGGTTATTTCGTTAACCATTTTCTGTATCCAACTCGAACACAAGTACATTCGCAATTTCATTCTTGAAGCTATGCAATAGTAAAGTTTTACATATTTGTCTTCTGTTAATATGTGATAGTTAACAGAGGTTTGTCAAAACAGGTCAACAACAAATTATGTAAATGTATGAGTTGTCGTTATAATCAAGATTGTGATGAACTTTGACGATTGATCAAAATATGACTGGAATTATATGAAGAATAGCACTACTTGTTGATTTCACCTGTAATTTATTAGTGTGTATTTGTGGTTCATTTAGTTTAGGGAGTTGACTTTTAATCAATGGATCATAGGGTTCAATCACTGCTTTAGCTATCGAGATTTGAGCAACAAGGTAGTATCATTGAACCCTGTCACACAATGAGGTGTGACTCATTACCAACTACATGAATGTGCACAGATTTGTTGTTGATAATGTGTTAGTAAATGAAAGTTATCTAGTGACTTGTTTATTCATGTTTGTTTTTAGTTAAACCTATACGCAATTTGAATGGTCATTCTTTGGGACCCTATCAAATTCATGCTGGAAAAACTGTACCGATTGTACGTGGAGGAGAACAAACTCGTATGGAGGTTAGTATGTTAATGCATACTGTAGCCTTTTAATGTTAACTAACTGTTTAGAAATTAAATTACTTGGAATATGACATGTTTTAACTAGCAGTACTTTCAGGTAATTGTACAGTGATTTTTATTCCTTCATAATTGACCAACTATTTCTTTTGTAAAGTCATCATTATTCAATCACTAGTCAATTATGATGGATGCAATTGCTAGTTATCAAACTTTTTAAAAACAATAGACAACTAAAAACATGCCGGTGAAGAATGATTTATAAATGTAAACCACTTTCACTTGTTGTTACCGTAAAATAAGAAAGAAATGATAACAATTACTAGTGGTTGCAACGTTTTTTTTAATCATCGTTCATTGTTAATTTTTTTAGGAGACAATATCGTAGTTGATCTTAGTATTCATCAATAATTTCTGAAAGTTACTTGCACTTCAATTATCTATGTAACCATTTCATTTCTTTAGGTTTGTATCTCTCAAAAGAGTTGATATGTGACTGTTAAAAACGTATTCACTTCATCCACAAACATCTATCTAGCTTTCAAAGTGATATTTCATTACATTCATCCATGGAATTGAGTAGAAAACATGTGTCATCATTAGTCATCCTGAATTTTTACTTTCGTAAAGAGGAGAGTAATACAGAAACCAGGCATCTTGATGATTAGAATTGATGCCATAAACTAGCATACGCTTTTGCCTAGCACATGTTACGTAATACGTAAATTACTGTCGTAGAATATCACTATAATTTATCATTCATATTTATATTTTATTCGTCAACGAATAATTATTTTGAATTTTTTTTAAATTATCTTCGTTATGATAATTAACTTGGTTATGACTAGCAGAAGAGTCCAGGACGCGCATTTTGTCCTGTTTTGGACTCGTCAGTTGGATGCACCTACATCGCAGTAAGTGACGTTGTTCCCACCGAGACTCGAACTTCGCACCCATCACTTCAAACGCCAAGGCGTTATCATCCACTAGGCCAAGTAAATTATCATAAATATTTAGTCAATATCGAGGCATCCGCATAGGAGACTATATCCCAATAGAAGTAGGACAGTCTGATCCAGTAAAACCTCGGAGAATTACAAACATATCAATAAATAATAATACCTAATACCCGTTGTGCAAGAGGTGATTATCATGCTTCAGGGACCTAGTGGGTAACGCCTTGGAGTTTGAAGGGATGTGTACGAGGTTTGAGTCTCAGTGGGAACAATACCCACTGTTGTGGAGGTGCATACAGCTGACGAGCCCCAAATAAGACGAAACGCACGTCCTGGGTTCTCCTGCTAGCCACGCCCAAGTAAATTGTCATAATAAATATCCAGACAGTATTAAGGTATCCCCACAGTAGCTCATATGCTAATAGATGTTGGACAGTTCGATCTAGTAAAACAACGAAGAATTAAAAGCATATCAACGAATGGTAACATTATCTTCGTTGTTGATAGTGAATCGGCTGCTGTTTCAAAACCTTATCATTTAAACCATTTCTGTCTAACCAATTCTTGTAGATGACTGTTATTCACACGTGAATTATTCAATACTTTCCTCTGAAAGTATTTGGGTTGACAACATTCTACATTTATTGCATCAAGAAATAATTAATGTGAAGGCCGAATTTGACAGATTGTTTGTTTTGTCTTGATAGTTGTGTTAGTTTTATGTCGGTCCTTTTGTGCATGCCTTGTTGTTATTGTTGAGAAGGTAAATAAATTGGAACGATGCACAATTGTGTATCACAATAATTTGTCTTCTGATCAACTAAAATAGTCTTGGGACTGATTCTCACAATCTCGCTGCACTAACCAAAAATATCGTCTTTAATGGTTCAGTTCTTTCCTATGAGAGATATTTGAGTAGGTTGTTCCATTTATTGCATTGTATTTTGAAGCAGAATATTTCGAGATTTGAACGCATTTCATTCATGTCCTTAAATTGTTTATTTTCAGGAAAATGAATATTACGCTATCGAAACTTTCGGTAGTACAGGGAAAGGCTATGTCATTGATGGAGATGAAGTTTCACATTATATGAAGAATTTCGATGTTGGACATGTCCCCTTAAGGTATGTATGTGTATGGATGCTGTTGTCAGTGGATGATGCTATCTTACGTAGTCGAAAATAATATTAGTTTTGTCATTTCGTATATGTTCTGTTTATACTTGAAATGCGTCTACGACTCAAGTCAACACTGTAGTTTACTCTTTTTATGTGTAGGTTTGATGTAACGAACTTTTCTGTAATTCACATAGGGAGATTTGTTTATATAATGCACAATTTTTAATGAAATTTTCCTCTGGTATTTTTAATGCAGATTACTGTGAAATAGTGAAAAGCAGTTAAAACTGTTTTAGCAATTGTAGGCTACTGATTCATGCAATTTGTTGAATTATATAGTAGCCTGAAAGATTGATGTAGGAAATTGCACACAAGTCCATTACTTTACATTGCCAGAATTTGCAGTACTTGTGAGTTATTCCTTCCTGGTTCATTGGAATTCTTTTTTCTTCAGCCTTCGATTTGATTGATAATATCATATGCATAAACTGAAAAACACTAGACATCACTGTAATTTAATGCATTTGACACGGTGTTTGGTAAATTTAGCCTTGAAATTATCCTATTAGACAAATGTAATTATTGTGTAATATTTCCAATTGTTGTCTAAATGTTTCACGCCTCACCGTCTACAGCTCTCTGAATGTTATTGCGTATACAATAAGATAAGGTTTTGTTGAGGAGTATGTGTTTACATTTAGGATCTTTGTGCGATATGCATCCTCTTTTTTAGTTAGAATGAAATGTTGCAGTTATTTAAAAAACAATCATCCTATCACATTAGACATGCAGATTAGGGTTTAACTTGCGTTCTTTCATAGCCCATGTGTATTAATTTATGCACTGATGTGTTCTAAGTTGGTCATATATGCTCATACATTAACGTGTTCTTATTTCTTTTAGCACGTTTTATGCATCCTACTTCATAATGTTTTCCTGGTAGTTCCAAGTGTTGTATATTAGTAGTACTTAAGTTGGTAGATATTTCACTATTCCAGTATATTTCTACCCTTATCACGTAGAACCTCAGTCTTGATTCCTATCCCAAGATGCTTCCTTCAACAGAAATCAAATCTCGGTGTTTTGTGACTCAAGTCTAAGCAGAAGGTAGTTGATTTCGTTGCCACAGAATATGGAGTAACACAACATTAACTTTGACCAATATGTAGTCAGAGCACTCTTTTTACTGTCTTATCATTTTGTAAGTAAACTAAATAAACACAGTTGACAGTTCCAACCTAAGTGTATGTAGGTTATTTCTTGATTTAACTGTTTTCAAATTAATTCATAAATCTATTCTCTTACTATCTCTTATATTTTGTGGTTATTTTCTCATCTATGTTGAGTTGACACGTAGGTAGAAACGTTTCACTCTTTCAATTTAGTATACAGATTGAACTATCTACTGGATGTAATATTTTAACGTACTGATGAGTACACATATACCTATTGAATAACTGCATAATCTGTAATGCATATCCAATTAGCCTTTATCATTGAATCTGTAGTTTTTTTGCATATTTTTAAACTGTCTTCACTTTCTTTTAGATCTCTAAACTTGATGTTGTTCATTCATATTTTTATTCTTTTACAGATTAGCTAGGTCTAAGCAACTGTTGAGTGTAATCGATCGTAATTTCAGCACCCTTGCTTTCTGTCGTCGATGGTTGGATCGTTTAGGCGAGACAAAATATCTGATGGCTCTAAAGAATTTGTGCGATGTAGGTATAGTAGACCCTTATCCTCCTCTGTGTGATCAACGTGGATCATATACTGCTCAGTGGGAGCATACAATTTTACTAAGACCAACGTGTAAAGAAGTTGTCTCACGCGGAGAGGATTACTAAATCTTTTGGAGTCTACCATCTCTGATTTTTCGTTCTTCATAAAAATGGAAAATATTTTTTGTATACAAAAAATTTTCAATTATGCAAGTTATTTCCATCCAAACATGTGAAAAAGCTTTTCGTCTCGTTTATTATTGTATTGTTGACTTTTCAGCTCCTTGCTACAAATAAACCTCATTGTAAGGTTTCTTATTTATAATCTTAAACTTGTGCTTGAGTTTGTACCGTAAAATTCGACATGACTTACATATTCAAAGAAGGGGGGAAAACTTGACTTCATCTAAATAAAGTTTCCAGGTTTCAATATGTTTTCTTTCTAAGTGTATCTTTACCTTATTCATAAGCTTCTGTAGCGTAATTATGGTAACACGTTGGATTTTACCTTTAGTACAAACTAATCTCGGGAAATGTAATCCTATGTGGTCCTGTCTGATGACGTAGTTCTTGAACATATTTAAAGGTGTATTCGTTGTTTTAAGAATGATAACTTCATCCGTAGACTGGATTGTCAGTATTCAATAGGGTTATATTAATTGAGCGTAGCCTTTGTGGAGCTTCAGCTCTATGAAACTTAAAAGAAAAAATCAGTAGCGCATCAGATCTGCTTGGTTTATAAGTATATATATATATATATATTCATTGCCTTACGACTGGATAACTTGAAACTTGGGATTGTCTAAAGTCCTACTGTTCGAAGTATTCAATGTTGTTGGAAGAGTTCTAGTTATTTTGAACTGAAAACTATAGTCTTGATTTTTAATAGATCTAAATTACGAAAACAGCTCATCATAATTTTAACCTAGATTACCATTCTTTTGTTTATTTCAAATATTTTGTTTACGAACGTGTGTAAGCACTCGAAAAGATGGCCATGAATAAAACCTTACTTTTTTATTTCTAGGAGCTATATGTTGCATATCATTCGTATACTATTTAAGCAACAGCACCTAATGGGAAGTGGCTTGCTGGGTCAAAGTAATGCCCATGGTAGCGTAGGGTAATCCCTTAAACTAACCGTGCCGTTCAGCAACCAGTATCTTTTTTGACTGCGAATCCTATACCCAATAAGATGATTGGAAGTCTTTTACCCCGTTTTATATCTTTATCGAAATGTGCTAGAGAAGGCTCTAAATGTTCATGAGACTTTTAAGTCGTTTCGTTCAAGAATGCATGATATCCAGTAATAAGAATTTCTTAGTACCTACGGTTTCTGTCAGTTGCTGAAATAATCAACTCTTAAAGTGGAACGTATGTCCCTTACGACTGTTGAATTTATTATTATTATTTGTCCCTTGGGTTCCTAGTGGAACAGAGGACTTCAGTAGCACGTCTCCATTCCACTCGGTTCTCTGCAATCTTTTGAACCTGGCTCCACGTCAGCCCAGAAGCTATCATTTCTTCCTCGCCTGATCTCTTCCATCTCACTCTCACCACAGACGCCCAACTTGTCGCTTACCATTTGGCTTCCACTCGATGACCTGGCCTGAAGCGTGATGTCCCCGGTCGGCCTTCTCAGTCTATGCTCAATCCATCTCCACTTCCTCCTGCATATTTGTTCAGCGATAGCTTCTTTGGTTCGTCGCCAGCCAGAGTCCCTTGTTGCCTATTCTCATTATTCTGGCCATCTGATCTGCAGTAACGAAGTAGTGTAGGCAGTTGTTGATGAATGTCTGTAGTTTGTTGGAAATCCCTTTCGTAACCCGCCAAGTCTCTGAGCCATACAGGAGCACTGACTTGACGTTGGTGTTGAAAGTTCGGATCTTGTTCACGCCTTATGCTGAGTGGAGTGCAGAAGATCTCCACACTGGTTTCAGGTTAATGAGTGCCTGTCTTGCTTTTCCGATCCTGACTTTGACATCCTCGTCCATGCTGCCCGTAGTTGAAACGATTCTGCCTCGATAGGTGAAAGAGATTACTTCCTTTAGGTTTCCCCCGTTGATGGTGATTGGAGCTCGTCGGTGGTGGTGGTGTTGGTTGGGTATCTTCATCACCTCTGTCTTCTCTACGTTCACTTGAAGTCCCGTCTTCGATGCCCTGCCTCTTCTGTCAACTTGTTAGTTTTCGCCTGTATATCTCCAAGTTTGTGGGACATCAGACACAAATCATCGGCTAAATCCAAATCTTCTAAGTTCTTTTCCGCGATCCAGTGTATCCCCTTCTTCTTGCTCCTCACTGTTTGTTGCATAATCCAATCCAGTCGACCACAATCAGGAATATCATGGGTGATAGTAGACAGCCTTGTTTCACTCCTGTCTTCACTTCAAAGACATCACTGAGCTTTCCATTGTGAATTACTTGGCATGCGGCATCTTCATATAGTTGTTGGATGAGGTTGATAAAGGTCTGTGGTATTCCGTAGTATTGAAGCAACTGTCAAATTACTTCTCGGTCGATGCTGTCGAAGGTCTTCTCAAAGTCGATGAAGTTTGGGTAGAGGGTTGACTGCCATTCTTTGCTCTATTCTATGATGATGTGAAGCGATGCAATTTGGTCCGCACAAGATTTGTACTTCCTGAATCCAGCCTGTTAGGGTCGTAGTTTTGAATCCAACGAATCTTTTAGTCTCTCCAGGATGATGTGGCTGAATATTTTGCTTGGCGTTGGCAGAGATGGAGCGTGATACCGTGCCAGTTCTTGCAAAGATTCAGGTTGCCCATCTTCGGGAGTTTGACAAGGTAATCCTTCTTCAAATCAACTAACAGGTAACTTTGCTTCCGTCCAGACCTTCTTCATTGGTGGTGTGAGCATGTCCGCTAATGTCCCTGCGTCTGTTGTCAGTGCTCCTGGCGAGATTTCATCTGGTCCTGCTACTTTCTCGCATTTCATTAGCTGTATGGCACTCAAGACTTCGATTTTTGTTGGTGGATTTGTGTTCACTTGTAATTCTGCCGCTGCAAATGGTATTTCTGGAGGCACTGCAGGTGGTGGTGGTCGATTCGAGAGCTTTTTGAAGTGGTCAGCCCATCACTCCTTTTGTTTCTCTTCTTTGGTAACTAGGTTTCCTTCACTATCTTTCACTGGTTTCTTCTGTGTTGATCTCTTCCCTTCCAGAAAGCAACCTGGTTGTTTGATACAATGTTGTCAGGTCTCTGTCTCTCCTATCAGCAGCTTGTTCTGCTTCACTTGCCGATGTGTCACAGAAGTGTCTTTTGTCTTTGTGCGCACTCTCCTTCACCTCTTTGTCCAATGTTTCATACCTTGTACTCAGTTGCTCTTCTCGTCGTTCATCCTTGCACTGGCTTATCTTCTGCTTCACCATCCTTCTCTCCCTGCTCTATCAGCTTCCATGTGTCCGTCGAGATCCATTTCTTATCTTCTTTCTCCTTCCTTCTTAATACGGCTGTGCAGGTTTCTTTCCACATCTCTTTCAAACAGTTCCAGTGTTCATCCACACAGATTTCTTCAGGGATGTTGCTCGATATCTCCCATTTTGTCTTCATGGCTGCCGTGAAGATGTCCTTTAGTTTCTGGGTGTTGAACTTGAACTGTGGTCTATCAGCAACTTCCTTCAAGGCTTTCAACTTGATTTGGAAGGTTCCTTGCACTAGATAGTGGTCTGAGCCTACGTCTGCTCCTTTTCTTCACCTTGTGTCAAGTAGGCTTCGTCCCCACTTTCTTGAGATTGAGATAAAGTCGATCTGATTTTCAGTATGTCCATCTGATGAAATCCATGTTGCTTTGTGAATATCCTTGTGCTTGAACACAGTGCCTGGCTCCAATCACCAGATCGTTGAATACACAGAGTTCTGCAAAAATTCTCCGTTCTCGTTCATTTTACCGAGCGCTTCTCGACCCATGATAGATGATTTTTCTTCCTGTGTTTTCTGCTTCCAGTTTGGCAATCATGTCATCCATCAGGATTTCGATGTCACCAACTGAGTAGGGTCTTGTCCAGTACTGATTGCAGTTGTCTGTAGAATCCCTCCTTCTTCTCTTCATCTGCACTATTTGCAGGTGCACAGCGTAGCATTGTGTGATTGTAACTTTCCTTTCTTTTGAGTTGAATCTTGTAGTCATGATCCTGCAGGAGGAGATTGGTTCCCATTACCTGAGGGCCTTTGATGCTGTTGGGAACATCATGATAGTCACTCCAATACACAGTGTGCTCGTGGTTATCGTCTGCGTGACAATATTGGGTAAATTATTGATTCTCCAGTTGACAGTTTGTAGAGTCCACTTCCATTCCATATATAGATTCCTCGCAGATTCCCAGCACTTTTATGCGATACCTTTCATCTCTTTTGCAATCTGGCAGCCTTGCTAGGTTCGAACATAGTACGGACATTCCATGTCCTTATGTTTACTGTCGCTTTCATCAAGAGAAGAGAAGACACATTGGTAAGTTGACTATCTGAAGGCTTTCACCAATGGGCGTCATTTCGCCTCTCCGATTCCAGTGAGGAATAATTTTGTTTTTATGTTTTGAATTTTCTTCGTGCCTTGAAGTTTCTTTAGTGGTCACATTTTTTTACGGGGTAGGGTTGTTAGCCCTATGCCCAATTTACCCTCTTTACCCGGGCTTAGGATTGGCTAGCAACTAGTTAACCAGGTTAGCTCAACGACTGTCGATATGCTTCTAACTCATCGTTTGTGGTGATGTTTTTCTGCGGTTAGCTGTCAGCAGCTTCTGGTCAAATCCGGCCCCAGGAAAACCTCAGGTAAAGTCTCACCCCAGTCACTAACCCCGCCCACCTTTGTAGTAGCTAGGGCCGGAGGCAAGAGGCTTAAGGTTGCCGCACGTGATCTCAGGTAGACCTTAGGAGATCAGCCGCAACTACCAATTCCTGGAAGAAGTCAAATTCTCGTCCCTCAGAACCCATGAGCACCGAAGAGCATGTTTTCCCGGTACACCGACCCCAAACCATAGCCTGCATATGAAGGCTACCACTGAGAGGCAGAATAGAAAGAAAGGTAAGTTTGACTAAACCTCCCGACAAGGCTAACGATTGTCACACTTGCGGCCTCATCGTACACAATCAGTGTGATAGGGGCGTGCCGGACCAGTATTACACCTTCGTGGAGCGCACTTGTCTCTGGCGTATCTGTACACAGTGCCGTTAAAGGCCACTCCCTTTCACAGGTTTGCTTAGGGAGGCCTTGGGAGACACCGCTGGCCGCACAGGCCACCAACCCAAGTTCAAAAAGAAAGTGTGTGCATCGTTTCTCGGGCAGCCGCACCTGTGAGCAGCCCAAAGCTGGTCAAACAACAACCAAGCATGTGACTAATCACATCGATCCCGGGCCCTGAAGTTGCTTTAAAGGCTACTCCTACTGCACATCAGGAAAAGTAGGTCGCTGCGGAAAAGAAGGCGCACCCTTCCAAAAAACCCACTCACAGTACACGACAACAAGGACGCTGATGACGGATTGAATTTCACCATCTTATTTGACATCCCCGCGTACCATGACAGTCCTCTTGAGAATAACGAGTCTTTCGAAAAGCGATCATGGCAAACAGTATGCCCCGTACTGGGATTGAACAGCCTACGAGCGAGGCTGTGCCGGCTCTTTATAAGCAACTACTGGCATCACGGTAGGCCTCCCCCGACGACAGTTACCCTTAGCTGGGCCAAGAGTGTGGAAAGATTTCTGTTACTGTCACACATACTATTCATCAATCGGTCATTTAGCGTTAGGGCTGGACCAGACCGGCCGTGTTCAGGGAGCAAAGTATCCCTCGAAACGCCCCACACGTCGATGGCAACAACCATGGTTGTCCAAGGAATACTGAGACTAACAACGGGCATATTAGTTGAGGGTCATACTCATGATGTTAAACATTGGCAGTGGTTGTCAGCAAGGATAGGGTTAAGTGTGATGAGTGACCGCTGCATCCCTCACACTTGATGGCTATTAACTCCGCATGTCAAGAACTCTTAATCAGAGTACTGCAAACTTGGTACACGGTGGAAGACAGCATCATCGGGAACCTTTGCTGCTGTGAAAGCAGGCTAGGGACTTTGTGATAACAATAAATGACAACTCCTGCTTAGTGCCAGAGTCGGTAGTACTGTCAATAGACTAGACATCCGAACCGGCTTTGACTCTACAAAATCCTTAAAAATCACTGAGGGAAAAAGCATGATTAGGCCGACTGCAGTACGGCTGGCCGTCCTGCAACTAATTTCGCCGTTGTGCACGACCTCCTACGGTCTGCCATGACTAAGACACTCCGTGTTGTTAGAACCACCTCCAAGTGTCTTCACAGCGGCGTGAAGCGACCTAGAGGAAAGATGGGAGAACTGCGATACTTCTGTTCCTACCCTGCTCCGAAGATCATAATCCTAACAGAAATTTGGTTATCATCGGATACTAGTGATATCGAAGCTAGTTTAGGCACTATGCTTAAAGAAGGAGACAGAGTGGCAGTGTTTATAGGCGACCATCCTAAAAGTGGATGGGCTACCGAAACTCTACCTTAAGGACTCCTAGACTCCATCTGGTGCCACTTTACGGTCAGATGCACCAAATACCTGGTAGTTGGGCCCACAGAACTCCTGCCCGAAGCGTGGAACATAACCAACAACTGCTCCAAATAGCGTCCGGAGTGGCGTCTGTGGGATATGAACAGGTCATTATAACCAGAGACTTTAATTCTCCAACTCTTGATCTCGGGCACGATAAGGGAACCTCAGGCCGGAGGTTCGACCGAGTCCTGCCCAACACTACCAAAAAGGCTAGAATGCATGAGAAAGTTGGGAATGACGCTCGCTGTGGGTCGGGCAGAAAACCATCCAAACTTGACTGCCTCCTTGCCAGCGACTATTTGCTGGCTGAAAACCTCCGGGTTCAAACCCCGCTCGGCAGCAGCAGTCACGATCTGGTGTCCAATGAACAAATTTCATGAGAGGGACATCGTCCTTGCCTTTGCTACAGAAGGAAAACTATGTGGCTATGAACCAATGTCTGTTGGCAGCACCATGGCTTCAGAAGTGGAGCAACCTTTCAGTTGATTAACAGCGGGAAGTTTCGCAAATCTTTGAGGTGATGAGACGTGTAAGATCGCAGTAGTTAGCCATTCAACAATCAAACGCCCGAAGTGTTATTTTGAGGTAGCACATTCGAAAAAAACGTGTCACTGCATTCTGTCATCAGGTTGTTGTTTGGTGCTAAAAGGGTTTTTAAGTTTCATTTGATATGTTGCCAACTTATCTTTCACTGCAGGCTGTAATCATATAATAAGCTGCATAATAAAAATGTTTATTCCTAAGTTTACAATACCAATGGACTGAAATTAATGAAGAGACTGCTGGGGCTGGGTATCATTTTATCCCATATATTGGTTCGGGGAATTTAATCTGCAGGACGTCGGAAAGTATGTGACTAACCGAAAGAGAAAGAAGGAGAAATGGTCCTCTCACAGGGCTTGCATGAGACACATCTCGTATACAGGCGGATTTCTGCTGCATAATGACCTGCTCATCAGTGCGGAAATCACTTGAAACATGTTTATTTGTAGCCATTTTCTGAGTTTCGTTTCACAGAGAGTTGCCAAAACCATAATGAGATCCTCGAAGTGACACTTCAACTCTTTCTAGTTTTTCATCGATTGTGTTTATGGAGAAAGAACGGTTCGTTCGATAGAAAAGGGCGTCAACATTCATCGAGTTCAGCGGTGGTGTTACCCAGACCAAAATCATAGGTTTCTTTAGCATATCTTGCTGAGCCCGTTTCAGATGGATCATCATCGAACGGTCTTCAAGCCCAAAAGTCCAATCTAAGAGGCTTTCCACAATGCGCAGGAGGTCCAGTTCTTATAGCAACATACCAATCAGATATGCAACATAACACAAATTACATGCCTTTCTTAAACGTGCGACCAAACTGATCATGCAAAACCTTTTTGGGACATTGTATGTATATTTGCATGTGTGTATGTACGTACGTATGTATGTGTGCATGTATGTACGTAGATGTGTTGCCAAAAACTACCAGCACATTAGGGAAAATGGCAAGTTCAATAGAGACATCCCCAAAAACGGTTTTCTTCTTCACAGCTACCTGGTAGCTATCCTACATGATATTGATCAACCATGCCAGATAAATAAAAAGTTATTTAATAAATCGTCGAGTAGGCGAAGGTCAAATGAATAAAAGACACAATCAAAAATATTCGCAGCATACAACTTGATGGGCGTGAATGCAGGCCGTTCCTACAGGCGCGTAGTAGAAAATAATTCCTAAAAACAAATAGCATTGGTGCAAAGAAAATACCTTCGGCTAAACATTCCAAGTTAGATTTGCCTTCAACGTTCTGTTGCTTCTGTCAGTATCAGATCATCTCCTGAATGACATGATTTCCTATCCTCGATGTTGCTTAAACTCACAGGGGTGCCTGCGTTACTTTCCCAAAATCGGTAAAGTTATATTCGCATCCGTCTCGTATAATTCAGTTTTGTTGTCTTTAGCGCTACGTTCAGTTTTGTTCCACTTTGTTCAAGGCAGTAAATGAGGTCAGTATTGTTTTCGTTCTGATTTGACTGTCTACTTGAGGCATTCCTGGTGTTTGATCTGACTCCTGTAAACAGATACTTTGTGGTCCCTCTGAGCTGAGGATATTTTCAAGATGCTATGAGTATATAATCTTCTTTAGTTGTCGGTCCCTTTTACCATACAAGCAGATAATTAGAATGGAGGAATTTATTGTTGGCTGTATAGTGCCACGGTGGCATCGCTGAGGTACCTCTTGGCTTAGTGTTGTATAATGATTATGTGGTACCGTAGATTTCGCATATGAACAACCTAAGTATGACCAAACTGATTGCGTCCTGTTATCGTTGGGATGTATCTGGCCACGCGTAATCCAAGGAAACTAAGCGCACTATACAGGGTGGACTCAGTTGCATGGTTTTTTGTCAGTTCGAAACCTGTTCTAGACCGGATACTGTATCCTGATCGGAACAGTCTTATTTTGGTTGCTGCACTAGGGTTTGACGAGACTCAACATTATTGCTGACCTTTCTAGTTTTAGGGGGCTGGCTACCCTGAAGTCACGCTGGCAAGCATCCCCGCCATTCGGCGCGCTGTCGGGTTGCTTGCACTTCACTTGCGCCGGCCTTTAGCCAGTTTGTTGAGGCACATAGGTGTTTTGGAGTGGTCCGTCGGAACCAGCGCTCTACCCGCCTACTTCGTCGCTTCTTTCTCGGTCTTGCACTCATGCGTGTATTAGAATTACGAATATTTATTGGCTGACCCCTACGTCTGCCGAGTCTGCATGAGGAAAATTCCTGAGTGCATGATTTGTGATGAGGATCAGCTAGGAAAGGGAACGGAGTGCAGTGCACTAAACAGGACAGAAATAAGGCCGCACGACGTGTAAACAGCTTTGCGCTGATGGTTTGAAGAACTGCAGCAGGAGTGATATTCATATAAATGGTGTCTTTCTGGTACCCAGTGAGCTATTGAAAAGCTCCAATAATTAGAGTTACGTTCGGATGACTCGTAGCCTGTCTGAAGTTATAACAGAAAAAGTGTGGGTGTGTGCAACAAAATACCAGACAGTAAAAGAAAAGGTAATAAACGGTGTGATTCCGTCAGATCTTCATCACTATGCTTCTAGATCTCGAACTACCTCACGCCCAATTGGCAAGAATATGCTGAAATACCGGTAGAAAACATCCCCTGCAAAAATAAAATAAAGTAGTATTGAGTCGATGCTCAAATCATAAACTATGTTGAAAACGAGTTGAGAGAATCAAATCTAACGCCGTTGTTGTCATTGTTGTTCAGACATAAGAACAATGGTGATCGCTCTATAGGATTTCCGCAATCATGCCACTGTGTTTGCTGCCTGATCGTATATTCGACAGTAGGCAGCAAGATTAAAAATGCACCGGGTAAACTTTTACTAAATTTGTATAACGGCTGTAATGAATGGCTGTATAAAAGTCAGCACAGTGGATGCCGAATCAAACATCTATAGTTTGCGTCAAACTCAGTGTTTGTTTTCCTCATGATGCTCTTTCCTGCTGCCCAACTTCAGTAGGTAGCCTTCATAATTAGTATTTTGAAGCTCCAGAACTGTTGTCTGGTCATGATGATCATGTTCGGTCAATAGTTACTTTCTGCTACATCTATCGATAGGGCACTTTGTTGGCTGCAAACACAAAGTGAGGTTTGTTTTCCGACTCTCCCCCTGGAGGTAGATGCAGTGAGCAGTATCGCAAGGCACATTGTGCAGTCCTTCGCTACTTCTTTTAAGCAAGGACGAACTACTGAGCGTCAGGGAGTCTCCTAAGATTCCCTACGCTTGTGATATATGTGTGTGGCGAGAATCAAGAGGTGATGATTAAACATAGTGACTGCAGACGGATAGCAATGACTAAACTCGGCTATCCTGGTCAAAACGCAGTGTCCAGTTGAGACCAGGCTGCAAATCGATCAAAAGTACGTGGCCACAGTTATTCTATATAAAACTAATGGCTTCCTTGGGTTGCGCGTGGCCAAATACATCCCACGGTTAATGGAACATATCTTATTCGGATACATTTATGCTAATCCCACCTGGAGTCTGCATAAAATCTACGGTACCACATAATCATTATACAACACTAAGCCAAGAGGTACCTCAGCGATGCCACCGTGGCACTATACAGCCAACAATAAATTCCTCCATTCTAATTATCTGCTTGTATGGTAAAAGGGACCGACAACTAAAGAAGATTATATACTCATAGCATCTTGAAAATATCCTCAGCTCAGAGGGACCACAAAGTATCTGTTTACAGGAGTCAGATCAAACACCAGGAATGCCTCAAGTAGACAGTCAAATCAGAACGAAAACAATACTGACCTCATTTACTGCCTTGAACAAAGTGGAACAAAACTGAACGTAGCGCTAAAGACAACAAAACTGAATTATACGAGACGGATGCGAATATAACTTTACCGATTTTGGGAAAGTAACGCAGGCACCCCTGTGAGTTTAAGCAACATCGAGGACAAGAAAACATGTCAGTCACGGTATGTCTCAATCGCATATTGGGAACTGACTATTAAAGGTTAATGTATCTCTTAAAGGTCTTGTACGAGGGCTTTCTACTAACTTTCTCTACACAGACCACAATGGTTAGTTGGCTTGTTAATAAATGTAGTTAATGGCAGCCAGTGCAGAAATTTGTGTCCACCCATGTGCGACACTAATGCAGTAATACCTGCGGTATTCATCAGATGCCTTTACTCGCAGTTCTAGCCTGTTATGACACAGTAGTCAAAATGTGTCATGATTTTAAACGACTGTACCGTTAACTAACTTCGGTCCTAAGTTTCAGGACAATTCACACAGTACGGAAAGCCTCTGGAAGGATTAGCAGTAACATGTTCACAGCCTTAAATGTAGCTTCAGCCTGGCCTAAGCCGGGAAAGTACGAATAAGTTGCAGTCCGTAGCTGAATTCTCGCGATAGGATCTCAGGGACTTTTGCAATTATGCGAATTATGAGGCAGTTAACTTATGACAACGACCTCAAAAAGCGGGAAAAGCATGAGCTCACAGAAGTTCTGTCCTCAGATCTGCAATTCTTTAGGTTTGATAAATGTACCCCATCGACCTAGGAGCAAACACTAAGTTTTTTGCTTCTGTTCAGAAATGACGCTAGTAATATTCTTCGGGGAGAAAATACCTTGTTTAAACAACTGCATAACTTCTTCCTTTTGATGCCTATTGCAGTATAAGGTTTGTTTAGCTAGTTCTCCTATATTGATGGTTTATTCACAAGAAGTGACCTTGGAGCTGATGGTTGTTACACAAGTTCAATAGAATTATGTTATTAAGGAGGTTTGAGTCGACTGTGTATGTAGAGGTGTTGTCCCAGTAAACACTTGTATTAGTAGACAGAAAGTACTTAATGGATTAATTTTCACCTTTGGTGAATCAAGTCTGAAAATAAGGAAAGGGCGCCGCGAGCGATGTAGTAAAACAATAGAGAACTAAAGATTCCAAAATCGTGCAACCGAGGTGTTTAATTCATGTTCTGGGGTTGACCGTTTTGCTTTCATTTAGACTCCTTACCAATGAATGCTTGCATAAGTTTGCACAAATCTAACTCATCAGGAGTGCAGTCACTCAAAATCTAGAAGTGCGGTAAATTCCGATTACTACATGCTCTACTTCCTTAATTACGAGTGCCAAGGAAAAAGTATTAATGGTTTGACTTCAAGCACGATAATTTGTGTAGCATGTTTAGTTGGAATACTTCTCCGGGAGTTACATTTGCAAGGGCTTTTATTAGACTTCGGTTGTTAGACTGGAGGGGCACGAGAACCACTGGCAGATCCACCTAATATGTATCCCCCGTCGGTTTATCCATCAAGACTAATCGAAAATTGATGATATTGAATCGACGGATGGGGAAAACAGAAGCTTTTACCATAGCAGATGCAAAAACATCGTCTTTTAACTACTAGGTACTAAATGAGCACTGACTACCCGAACACCAGAATAAAAACTTTATACTTCGCAAATATTCCGCTTCTGTTTGATTCTGCCACTTGTACCACAGGGTTGGCCTCCGGACAGAGGATAGCACTGGTTACTGAATCAATCCACAAATATATTCAAAGAAACCTTCGTTCTCTTATAAAATTCGTTAAAATTCAAGTATTTTCGTCAAGAGTATGTACCCTTTGGAACTCTTTGCGTGGGAAACGGTAAGGATCTTCGCAGTGGACTCATGCAAAATATCGTTACACAAAACGCTTCGTATGAACGGTTTACCATTAACTTCTCTTGATTCTCTCAACACAACATACCATATCTTCCCACTCTTTTCCCAGTTCTGACTTCCTACGGATACAACTCATGAATTCATATATTCTATTTCTCCCGTTCTCAATCACGCAGTCATCATCTACTGTTTGTCACTCGTCGCTTAAGTCGTAGCAACTCCAACGACCATTGTTTCCGTGAGAATTGTTGCACAAAGGCCATCGCTCTTCCTGGTAGCTCCGCCGTTTCTTTACATACTCAGCATACAAACTGCAGACAGCCATAACCATAAGTTAAACGTGAGGAAGAATGAAGATTTCCTGACCAACTGAATCAGTAAGCAGAAACGAGAATGATCCAATCCTAAGATGTGAGGGTGTAAGCCTGACAGTTAATTTTAGTCACTGGAGTGTTTTGGACCTATTAGATATATTAATACCATCTCCCACACACAGCTAAGCATGCCACCACTGAACCAGGATTACAGGCTGCCTGAACATTACCCAGTATAACCCAATATGGAAGAGTTGCATAGAATCCATGCAACCCCCGCCGTAAATCCAAGCAGGAAAACCCATAGGATGCACTGATATTCGACCGACTTTGTTGGAACGGTTTTCGAGCAACTTTTGTGGTTCGCTCTTTAACCTATTTCAGCACCCCTTAGACAATGCATGATTCCATTAGAGTGGGAACGCGCTCTTCTCTCTCACATATTCAAGTGATGTCAAAAATAATGGAGAGACTGACAGACGACTGTGTCGGAGAACACCTAAGGAATAAAAGGAGCACTGAATGATAATCAGCACCATTTCCCAAAATGTAAGCCCCGCACCCCGGCCCATCCGGCAGACAGCGATAACTGGGAGATATGCTAAGATCCCCAACCTCCTTTCCGTTTGACTTTCTTCGATTTCATCAGGGCCTTTGACATATTTTCACGGGCCATGCCCATGCTCGAAACAACACAGTTGATTATCAACAGCCTGGTGCTGCGGATAACCGAGGATTATGTACACGGCAGAAGTACTGCGCAAAACTCTACAGGGTTCGCTCAACGTAGGGAACATCACCATCTGGTGTATCACGAGCGTCGATTCTGGGCTTGCTGCCGTCCCGTCTTTCCGAAGCCGACCCAACGACAAGTTCCACCCCTTTGGTTTCGCATAGCGCTGACGACGTCAGGCCACAGAGAGCGGTGACGTTTGAAATATGATGGAGTGCAACACAAGGTGATCTCACATCGTTTGGAGAGTGCCCGAATTAAAATAGACTAGCATATGACCTGGATGGATGCGAAACCACGTTTGCCCGTACTTCTGACTCCCCGAAGGTACTCCGATCTCTCTGCAGTATGCACCCTTCCCTGATGACCACTGAAAAAGTCTTGGGGCTAACGACAACTGACAAACTAGACACTAGCTCTAATTATCTTGGAAATGACTCAAGAGACTTGGCAGGGCCAAACTTTACGCGCAGATAACTGGCTGCCACACAGTTGGAACTGTTCCTGAAGCCCTACACAACCTATGTGTTTCCCGACCAAGAGGCACACGACGTCATAACGCCACCATGTCTGGAAAGAGATGTGAAGCTCTTGCAAAAAGTTGTGAGACAAACAATGAAGGGCTTCATAGGAAAGGGACAAAACCTCCGTAACAACAGATTGAAGGACATGTCCCGCTACTTGCTCAGTTACCGAAAGTGATGTAGCAACTGAATAAGGACCAACAAGACACCAGAAGATTCAGGTTGCCGGAAGACCTGACATTTTCTGGGCGGTCACCGTGGCAATCCTCGTGGAAAGCCAGAGAGAATCTTACGTCTAAGGAGGCAAAAGTTCATTTTGTGTTCATCTTGTTTCCCTCTGAGTTTGCGACCACTGAAATGCATTACCTGCCAAGATTGCCACTGCTTCGTTTGCCGAAAGTTTGTACAGAAGGTTGGACAGTTACACAGGAACTAGCCCCTTGCACTCATCCAGCTGAGATACGGACCCAGCCAAAACAAGAAACTGGTTCCGCAGCTCTTCAACACGTCCACTCTCGTACCGAATCTTTATACAGCCACTACTGTCAGGACCTCGACTCAACCTTGTACTTTCCTGTTACATTTCTCACCTCCACCAACCATACCCCCAACAATATCATTGCCTCTATTCCCAATACACCTCCTATAATCCTCGTCTCCAGATGTCCACTATTTCACCTTGTTGGCGAAGGTTCTCCTTATAGTTACTTTCCATTCTTTCTTGAATGTGCCTAGGTCTCTCCATTCCTTTCCGTCTGCTTCTTACCAATCAACTTTTCTCACTGTTACTCGTTCTTTCTATCGGACATCTTTTCACTCCTCATATCTTTTTATTAAGCACATCTTTCTAAAACGATATCTGCGGAATCCACTTGCATAACAGTCTCAGGACAAATCATACAACTCCCTACAAATTTAAACAACACCCAACGACATGTTGGGTATACCAGAGCTACAGCAGGCAAGTAGGTGGACCTACTGCGTCAGAACGTAACATGGACCTGGAAGTGGGCGTAAAGAAATCAACTGGCTTACACCAGCTGATATAACGATATTGGATATTGGTTTGAAGATTGACCTTCACGGTAACAGACTACTGCTCAGTTTGAAGAGGAACGTTGATGATGAATGTAAGTCAATGTGCAAGTCAGTTAAGTATTACTGTAGTGTTTTTGCCTAGCATGGCACATTTTCCTCAATAAAGTTTGAAAATATTACAAAATTTCAAGATTTACTCAACAATTTCCAGACAGACTTGACACGTGCAATTACTGTCAACATATACTCACGGAAGACTACACTCGTCTTCTTCGACATTGCACTTTGTTTCGAGAACCGATGATCAAATAGAAATAGTAAGTAACGGCGTTCTAGAAAGTGAGGATAGGCTGCAAGGTGTGGATGTGAAGCTATAGCTGAAATTATCATTTGCAGTGTATATAAATTCCATTAATTGGTCGCTATTATTTAAATAATTCAATCTTATGTACTTAGGCATTCAAGAAACACATTTTTGTGCTTTGATCAGCTAAGTGTTCCGAATCTACTTTTATTTACCCGGAGCCCGGCAGTCAGTAATTTCACGACGCATCGGGCCAAATAGAGTCCTGTTGGTCCCAGCAGTGGGCCATATGTCGAGTCATTTGTAAAAGCATAGGGCCAGACGTAAGGCAAAATGTCATAAGAATGGGGATTAGCGTTGGGCCGAAAACACTCCGGTCAGGCGCAGGCAAAGTGTTGCGAAACTCGGCACCAGGCCCTACTTTTAGCCTGATTTTATCTATAGTAAGTGGACAAACATTGCCCCATTTGACCCGAAAAAAAATACAAAGGATTAAAATACCAGAAGTTGTAAGAGTCGTGACACTAAGATTGGATGAAGAAATATGTTATGATTTAGAAAGAGAAATGGCATCAGCCCATGCGATCACGTATTATTTTAAATCAGTATGGGTTTATCGCTTTATCAACTAACTTACCTAATTTGAATACTGTGCCCGTAACGCCCGTTTTGGTGTTGTCCTTGCTACGAGCAGATATTGGACCGAAAATGCTCTCATGGATGATTTTGATTGTTTTGTGCATACGCAAACTCATTTCCGGTTGGCGTATTTAATTATGAAATATGTTATGAAAATAAAACTCTCAGGAAATGTGTGCAGGCTTTCAAGGGCCGCTAGACCCTTATACACACATTGCGGTTAGGTACCAGGTCATAATAATTGTCTCAAGAACTACTTCAACTGACTCCCTTACTTGTAAGTCTTATACTTGATTTACCTGTTTGGACATGACATTGTTGCCTATCATTTCTAACCAGCCAGCAGTACGACCCATCGTAGTGTACCAGTTTTCCATGTTAACGCTATCCAAAAGACTTTTATGGTGTAGTACGACCCAATAGAGAACAGGCGTTCCACCAGCATAGCACGGGTCATTGTGATTTGCAAGCCTGATCACCACGTCAAGGTAGCAGCTATCTGTTGGGCAGACAAATTGATCAATTCAACAAAATATTTAGATCACCTTAATAGCTGTTTCATCGATTTTAAAATTACTGCCATAAATTCCACGTCACCTCAGTGACTAATAAACTTTTCGCTTCATCCTCTGTTATCATTATTATTATATTATTATTAGTCCCTTGGGTTCCTAGTGGAACATAGGGCTTCAGTAGCACGCCTCCAGTGACCTCTGTTCTCTGAGATCTTTTGAACCTGGTTCCACGACAGCCCACAGCCTCTCATTTCCTCCTCGCATGACCTCCTCCATGTCACCCTCGGACGTCCAACTCGTCGCTTCCCATGGGGATTCCACTCGAGGGCCTGACGCGTGATGTCCTCAGTCGGCCTTCTCAGTGCATGGCCAATCCATCTCCACTTCTTCCTGCATATTTGTTGCGTGATAGGTTCTTGGTTGGTTCGTTCCCAGAGTTCCTTGTTGCTTATTTTTTCTGGCCATCTGATCTTCAGCAGCGAGCGTAAGCAGTTGTTGATGAATGTCTGTAGTTTATTGGAAATGCCTTTCGTGACGCGCCAAGTCTCTGAGCCATACAAGAGCACTGACTTGACGTTGGTGTTGAAAATCCGTATCTTGTTCCACATGCTGAGTGCAGAAGATCTCCACACTGGTTTCAGGCTAATGAACGCCTGTCTTGCTTTTCCGATTCTGACTTTGACGTCCTCGTCCGTCCCGCCTGTAGTTGAAACAGTGCTTCCTAGATAAGTGAAGGAGGTTACTTCCTTCAAGTTTCTCCCGTTGACGGTGATTGGAGTTTGTTGTTGTT